>CM051011.1:10793674-10891174 GCA_027704905.1 Muraenolepis orangiensis | reverse complement strand
TTCATGAATCACTAACTACATACTTACATAAGTACCACTGTGCTAAAGAACCCCTAAATCTCCCCCTACCCTCACTGCATAACTCATAAGCTAGTTATCCACTCTGAAGTGACATTTCTAATCCAGGGGCCTTCAGTTGACAAGAAATCTATTTTGGTTCAAGACGGGAGGGACAGAGAAAAAAAAATCTAAAAGGGCATAACGTCAGAAAGCAGCACCAAGACGGGGATTAGGCTACTCTCTAGTCGGTCTGACATCATGTCACACCCCCTGTTATATTTACACCGTCGGTGACGTTATGCCATCGTGATCTCCCAACTAGTTATTTGTTCCTCTTATCAATGTTTTCCTCCGTCGATACTGTGTGGCGTCATTAGAGGAAGTGCTTTGTGAATTTCATGAAACTTAATCAGCGCGTAATTACAAGCATTTGGTGACAAGTGATGACGAGACTCACTTTCAAGAGGGCAAAAACAAACAAAAAACGTTGCCTCACCTATTCTGTTGATTTAGGTGTTTTTCAATGATGTCACCTGACACTGTCTTATCGACATGTGGACACGTACACACACACACACACACAGACACACACACACACACACAAATACACACCTGCTGAAAGACTAATGTCCACTGACTAATGTCCAATGTTCTAGTTGATTATCTGCTGGATTTTGGTCAGGACTTAATAACTCTCCTCATAAATGTAAAGGTGTTTGGTGTTATTATTATTATTAATAATATATTATGGTATTGTCTTATTATTGGTCTGATTGGTCTAGTGTCATCACCGTGATTCACATTAACATCATCATACAATAATTGAAGGTGTAAAATAAGGATTTACATTAGACAGCAGTCGTCCAGGCCCTGAGCCGTCGGCCTCATAGAGAATCATGACCCCCATCACTAAATAAAATAGATCCGAAACTCAATCCAATCTCAATAAAACGAATGAGTAACTCATCACTTCACTTTTGACGAGTGGCACAATTCCACGGTTCACAACGTCTCACACGGGTGAAAAACAACCACAACACAAACAGAATGGGATGACTTAACAAAAGCGGGATGACTTATTGTTTTGTGCGCCGCTGTGTAACCTGAAGCCTGGCGGCTCCTACCTGTTTCTCCTACTACCTGTTTCTCCTCCTACCTGTTTCTCCTACTACCTGTTGCTCCCTTTCTTGGTTCTCCCCCCCCCCCTACTTCAGACCTCGGACACAGCGGCCATTTTGTCCCTCCAGCCCTACTCTACATCGTAATAAGTCAACAAGTGGCCATGTTGTTTGTTGTTGTTATTGTTGTTACAACAGTTTGCGTTATTAATATAAGTACATTAGTGGTGTGACTTTTTGGTCTGGCTAATGGAAGGTAGCTCGGGAAATAATAGTCAGCACATGCCAATGTCACATGACACTGTGTGTAAACAAATGTGCGATGATTTGGTTGTGGTAGCATGTATAAGTACAAATATAATGCTAAAAACTCTACAGCAGACAGCATTATAAAGACCATTATTTAACAAATTACATGTTGATCATCAATGAACCACTTAATAAGCGAACCGCTCTAATACACTTTGCTCCTGCAAATATGTGGCTGCTATTCTTTGTTTTGTAATCAAATCTATGATTGTGATTATAATTAGGCCCATCAGACCAAGCAAGCAGAGGGAAGACATTCGTTAAGGCCCTGCAAACCTCAGAGAGATAGCCCCGGTGACTTAACTAATGACATCGTACGCACTCGGTGTGGAATGGATTCACCTGAACCAAGGAATCAATCCACCAACCAAGAACGAAACTGTTGGTTGCAGCCCTTAACGACATCAATAATAAAGCAACACACACAGAGCGAGAGAGCGAGAGAGAGAGACAGAGACAGACAGACAGACAGACAGACAGCGAGAGAGCTAGAGAGAGATAGAGAGAGGTGAGAGAGCTGAGAGGTGAGAGTCACCGCAGGTTTCATAACCTACGGTGACCCTTTGTCTCTGAGAGAGAGGTGAGAGACAGTGAGAGAGTGAGAGAGAGAGAAAAAAAAGAGAGAGTGAGAGAGAGGTGAGAGAGAGAGAGAGACAGACAGACAGAGACAGAGAGAGACATACAGACAGACAGACAGAGAAACAGAGAGAGACACAGACAGTGAGAGAGAGAGAGAGAGAGAGAGAGAGAGAGAGAGAGAGAGAGAGAGAGAGAGAGAGAGAGAGAGAGAGAGAGAGAGAGAGAGAGAGAGACAGACAGACAGACAGACAGACAGACAGACAGACAGACAGACAGACAGACAGAGAGAGAGCGAGAGCTCACCAACGCAGGTTTCATAACCTCCGGTGAGTTTACCTGCTTGCCCTGTGGCATTGTGAACACACCTTATCTCCCTCCAGCCGAGCTCTTTGTCTCGTCAGGAGAGAAGAAAAGAGACCACGACGCGCTCAAAAGGGCCAAACAAAAAGACCATAGAATAGGATTCACTCAAACAATAACACCAGATCAAACAGGAAGAGGAAGGCACACACTCGAACGAGTGCTAGACGCGCACACACACACACACACACAAACACAAATAGACACACACACAAACACTAGAGACGCACACACACACTCCCACACGGACACACACACTCCCACACACTCAAACACTAGAGACGCACACACACACACACACACAAAGACACACACAAACACACACACCCTCTATTTCTGCACGATATCCGGGCCATCACGTCGTGTAGTGTGCAGCCTTTTCCACACCTAATGCGGAGACGTGGGTGCCTGAGTGTGGCGTGTATTTGGGGCTGGTTTGCGTACATCCTCGTCCTGCTTCACCTTGCCCAGGATGGCGGCCTGCGCACGACTCTCTGTGGATTCGTGGGCATGCAAAGCGTGTATTGGTTTGCATCGGTGCCCTGCTTCACAGAGATGATCATTTAGTAAGTAGTAAGTAGGACTACCACACAATATAAGGTGCCAGAGTGCAATGGTGCAGCGATGACGTCCTCTCTGTACTTTAGTTGAGTTACACCATAGCGGGGGGGGGGGGCAGTTGCGATAGGTAGCAGATAGATAGAGACAGGTATGTATCAGAGTATAGCCAGTGTACTACTAGATGCAACAAGCAGCCAGTCGAACAGGTGACCCGTTTTTACAAGCCAACCCACCTTCCTATGGGTAGACCCCAGTCCATCAGCCCGTCAACCAGGCAGCCAACGAGTCAGAATACAGCCAGCCGGTCCACCCACATCCATACAACCAACAAGACAACCCGATCCTCTACTTAGTCCACCAGGGACCGGCTGCTGTCTGCTCATCCCCAGTCCCCCAGAGTTATTTGGTTTCAACAACAGCACAAACCAGCCAGTGTCTTATTTCTCCCGGGCAAGCAAGCAAGCCACCCCTTGTGTAATGGTAGCCCTCGATTGTTCCCTGCACTTTAAATTAACCATAGCCATAGTCATTTAAAAAAGAAACGCTCACCGATGCATAATTCAGCGACCAGCCTTCCTTTACCTGTCCGTGTTATGACGTGTACAGGCCGATGGAACCAGGGAAAGGTGGCAATAAAGTACGCTGAAAGTGCTTATCTGTCCACAGTAAACAATACAATTCAGTCTTTAGGCTTATATATATATGCCATTAAATACTTTGTTGATATGGCAGTGCTATTACTGGCTGAAGTAAGTTAGACCAACACCCCGTGGATATAAATCAATAATAAAAACGTTATAAACATAGTTTAAAACGTCACACAAAAACCAAACCGTATACCGTTTTGTTAATTTAAGGTTACTGATGTGTTATTACTCACTACGTCTCCTGGGATAGCTGTGTAAAAGCCTGTAAACGCATACAATTGTACAAACGCATCCAAATAGTGCATAACAAGTGTGAGGGACATGTTGTAGTCAGGTAGTCAGGTCCTCCCGGTCCCGCCACACCTGTTGCTGTCCCGCTCGCGACAACTCACCTGCTGAGAGAGAGGCGCTCGGTCGGTCGGCCGCCGTCCGCCTTCAAGAGGGAAAGACCTTCTTTTTTTTACGTCGCCAACATGCGTCTCATCTGGTGGTTCGCAGTCGGCAGGTCATTGTGGTGTGTTATGAGTAGCCATTAGACATTGTGTTGGAGTGGATATCGGGGCCCCGGACACACAGGTAGGCAGGTTACGGCTCGAGGGGGGAATAAGCTGCTGCTGGCGCTGCTGCTTCTCCGGCTTGACGAGCGGATGGAGGAGGCGGGTCATGGGAGGGAAACGACCAATAGGAGGCAAGGGGGGCGGGGCGTATCGCTTCTATGGCCCTCTGCCAGACGAGATATTGACAAGATCAGGTCTATAACTGTGTAACTAGTTGGATTTTGATTCGATTTAAAAGGTGAGAATGTATTTTTATTTTGAAAATGTAAAGTAAAAGCCATTTTTATTCCTAAAATAAGTTTCAAAAGTATGGGGAATAATAGTCTTTATTGGCAATTATCAAGCCAAAAGGATTGTTATAGCTTAATATAAACTTTGCTTGGAAGTGAATGCGTAGGCCTACCTACCTAAACAAATTAAAATAAAAAAGGTATTTGACAACACAAACTAGTTTATTAATAGTGATAACTGGGCCTGCCTTATCAGCTAATGAGCCTTAGTATATTATTGTACTTCTACCTGAGCACTGGTTCAGTTCTTGGAGACTCGTTAGAAATTAAATGCACTTTTGACTTCTGGTGACGAGTTGTTCTCTTACCTTTCTTTGTTGAAACACACTACTGTAAGTCGCTTTGGATAAAAGTGTCTGCTAAATAACTAATGTAATGTATATAACCCGTTACTCTTTATCACACATTTAGTACCCATGAAACAAGGGGAACTATTCATGGTTGTCCGGCATCTTCCATTTCCCTGAAGATTACACGACGGTCAGAATTCAACAATATATACAGAAGAGGTCTTAAAATCTCAGAAACACAAGCGGCGTATTAAATAGTCCACTGGGCAGTGAGGTTGTAGTACCACACGTCGCCACACGATGGCGCTTCTGTCCTGGGGGGGGGGGGGGGGAGGGGCGGGGGGAGGGATTGACGGACGTCGCCATCAGCAGACTGTATTCCACTTTCAGGAAAGCGCCCAACACTAGAGTGACGTAGGCATAAACTCTCAGGCATTTCGAATACCTGAAAAGGGTATCCAATATATCCTTTAGATGTTCATCTTATGTCATTCGGTGACCTTCTCAAAAACACACAATTCAACTTAACACATTTATGCAGCTTAGATTTAAAAAAATAATAATAATTCAGCTAAATGTAGGCTATGTATCACTTGCCAATCTATGGCGGGCCATAGATTGGCATAGTTTGTCGAAATGAAAAGCAGAATGAAGACAAAGCAGCTTAAACATAACCATATATATTTTATTCTCAATACGGCAAAATACAAAGAATATTTAGGACAGACTCCCATTAGTAACAATTAATACTTACTTCACAAGAATGTTTTTAAATTACATAATCCAAGTTTGAAACCAAACTTATCGAGTACCATAGCTTGATCATATTGCATCCTTTATATATACTATCTTCATTTTCCTCTCTCAAAACTAATCCAATTTATACCATGGTACTTTGTGTATGCTCAGTCTCGGTGGAGACAACTTTTAGAAAAAAAAGATTATAATACAACATACTGTATAATCTCCTACAACTCTTTTTAAGTTTAGAGAAATATCTCAGCTTGAAAAAAGAACCTCTGAAATCAATTATTCCATATCGACGCAGTGTAAAAAAAAAAAAAAAAACCTTGCCTCTTATCTATCCCTCTCTCTCTCTCGCCAGGAAGAAAACTGTTGGATTTACACACTTAAAACGGGAGAAACCACAGCTGGCCTAAAGGCATTCACACACCCATCCCCATGAGACAAAATACACTTTATGGATATACACATACACCTCCGTATCAAATACAGAGAAGGAAGAGATATTAGCGTTCGGACTAGGGGGGGGGGGGGGGGGGGGGGGGAGAGAGACGTTTGATTACGCGACGACTTTGTGACTCTGGACAGACTGGTTGGACACTCGAGGAGACGAGTTACAAGATCGGAGACACTTTAAAAACCTCCCACTCCACAGCCAGAAACAAGGAGAAAAGGTCAAAAGAAAAAATTACTCCCAGAAAGAGGAAAAAATGTGCATATTTCACAAATGTATTTACATCTTTAAATTTCAATAAAAATGCCAAACGGTAGTAGAAATTCACCCTTAAAGAAACGCCGATATTTACAATTTGTACATTTTTTTAAATAGAAACATGCAAGCGTTTTACCTCTTTCTACTGGATGTAACAAAAAAAAGAAAAGAAAAGAAAAAAGCCTTACCCTGGAAAACTTCAAGTTAAAATTAATATTAATTACACTGAAATCTCATTAACAACCCCGCACCCCCACCCCACCCCCAAAATACATTATTTTATTTTCAGGAAGAAAAAAATATGTATTCTGTAAAAAGATAAAATGGAAGACAAAAATTAAAAAAATAAAAAATTTAAATCAAAGCGGAGGAGCGGATCAATAAATTAAGAGTTAGCGAGGCTGTTGCTGAACAGCTAGCTGTACGTTAGACTATTTCATAGTGTATGCAATTGTTGGGTGGCCACCATTTACTTACAAAGTGTATCAGTGTATGAAGACGTCGGATATCGACCAGGGGGGGGGGGGGGGGCTGGCGATACCCAGAGAAGTTCCTACGAGAAAAGTGGCCTCCAGTTTTAAAGTACAAAGTGGCCCACCAAGAAAAAAAAAATTAACCAGACCTTTATACACACACACATTAAACCAGTACACAAAACACCTGCAAAAGCTAAAAAGGCATTGGAGATTTGAGTTAAAAAGGCTTTTTTTTCTTTCTGAGACGGGAAAAAAAACAGAAATAAAAATAAAAAGAGTGGGGGAAGAATCCCCAAGCATTAAAAATTAAATACGGAGAATATAGATTTTTTTTCTTTTTCCTTGTACAAATCCTGCATAGATTCAAATAATACTTCCTCCGACTCCGACGAGCACCGGAGGAATTAACAGCATCTCCCACTGCAAAAGACCAGGGAGCCGATGGGGGAGGGGAGGAGAGGACCGCTCAGGACCGACTCAATAGACTCTGCAAGTAATCCTCAAGGTCACTCCACCCTGTGGTGTTGAAAGTGGGCGTGGCTCACTCATTTTTCGGACACAAAAAAAAACGATAAAACACACACAAGTAGCTACATTTTCTGGCACTTTTGTCCTCTTGGCAAATGTTACCCATTTCCTCCCCTGTAAAAAAAAATTGGATTATATATATATGTATAACCCCACTTGCAAAGTCTATTGGGTGCGAAACCTGGCTCTAATGTTTCCAGCATGTGTATTTCATAGGAAGTGAATCAGAACTAAGTCATGTAGGTCTCCACACTGAGTCACGCTACTTGGAACCCAGAACAAAAAAGGCATTAAAAAAAAAATAATAAAATAATAAAAAAAAATGTTTTTCCCCCTCATAATAGTTTAAAAAGTTTACCTTCTTGCTTTGAAAGAACCCACATCCACATGTGCTGCCACAAGGTGAGTGGGGAGAGTATGACCTCCTTATGGTTAAAGAGATGTAGCCTGGGGTTGGAGCCAACCTTCCTGGTGTAACCATACATATATATATATATATACATATACATATACATATACACATATATAGGTCACTAGGCCGTGTGTGTGTGTGTTTGTTCCTACCGTTTGTCATACATATGACAAAAGCAAAAAAACGATTTTAATTTCAACAATTAAATAGTGAGAATTTCTTATACAAATACTTTTTCCATAATTTCATAACCCCTTATTCAACCCTGTTTTTAAGCCGAAGCATGTTGGAAAATGGGAAAAGAAACCAAAAAAACAAAAAAAAAACAAAGCTAAAAAGGGTAGATAAATAAAATATTTTACTGCCACACGCGCCGCTTCTCGATTCCTGTACTGTACAACCATATAGGTTTTGAATTCTCTGTGTAAACACTGCTTAATTTCCCTACCCAATACCTGTGCTACTCCACAAAGCACCGTGCTTAGCTTTTAAGACGCATTTTCCTATTTTATTTTAACTCAACTACAGAGCTATAGTTTACGCTTCTACCGGGGGACGAGACGCAGGTGATCCTCCAAAGAGAAATTACGACGTGAGCTCCGATAGGGGGGGACGGGGATGATTTAAAAACAAAAACAACAGACAACTCTTCATTTCTTAATGAAAGAATTCATAGCTATGGTATCATTACAATTTCAGTGGGGCATAGGGGGGGGGGGGAATAAATATTGTGTTACAGTAAATCAATGAAATGAAAAAAAAAACCGGAATAAGTGTCCCTCACCCAACCCAAAAGCAACAAATTGACCCAAAACAGTTGTGATCCGTGGTGATCCGGTGGACATCTGTGATACCATTCAAGTGCACAAACTCCTCGTTCATCTTAAAAGTGTTCTTAATATATATATATATCTATATAACTTAAAAAGATCACAGGATACCTAAGAGAAACAGACCCACACGTATACACGCAGGCGTGTGTAATACGCCCCAAACTGCCATTTCATGTTTGGACGAGGATAATTAAAAACTGCCAATTCACCGTGAGTTTCACTTGAGTGTCTCGTGTTCCTATGATTTCATTTTTCAAAAACCGTGATCAAATTCTTCCCGGACAACAAGACAAACAAAACAACAAACAGCCACGTCTAAAAAATAAAAGCCAGGAGGCGGAAGAACCTGTTAAATGCTTTTCAGCCGTCGTCGCGGAGACTCCGTCGTCCTCGGTAACAGCCTCCGGACCGTGTACCCCGGACCGTGTACCCCCAAACCACCCCCCCCCCCCCCCCAAACATACAAAAGGCACCGAAAAAGATAAAAACCAGACACGTTTCATTGTAAAGCACCTTTGGTGGTTCAAGGGAGGTACTTTGGTAAAAAAAAACGAAGAAAAAAACCCTTAAAAAACGATCGTCGGAAGACAAAAAGCCCCAAATAAAGAAGAAAAACAAAAAGGAAGACTAGGGGGGGGGGGGGAACAAAACTAACATTAGTGTCTTCATAGTTCATCGCCCCGGGAGGCGAGCAGCAGCAGCAGCAGCAGTGCGGGACGGCGGGACTCCGCCTGGGTTTGCGTGACGAGCCGGAGAAACAGCGTGAGGCGGTTAGCTTGGGCCTCGGGGGGGAGGAGAGGGGGGTGGGGTGGGGAGGGTGCTCCTTCCTCGTCTTCCTTGTAGTTAAAAACAAGTCTCCCTCCCCCCCCCACACACCCACCCACACACCCACCCACCCACCCCGGTCAGGGGGGGGGGCGGTGCTGCTAACCAGAGTGGATGCTCAGTGTTTCGGGGCAAGCTGGTGTAGAAGATGAACACAGTGTTGTTGTTTTTGTTGTTGTGGAAGGTGGTGCTGGAAGTACACGTGTGTTTGTGTTTGTGTGTGTGTAGAGTGCATTTGTGTATCCAAAGTTTGTCTGGAGGTGGGGCAGGAGGAAGAAGGGGGGGTGTCAGGCGCACGACCCCCGGCGTCTCTGATAGATTTGTGTGTGTGTGTGTGTGTGTGTGTGTGTGTGTGTGTGTGTGTGTGTGTGTGTGTGTGTGCGTGAGAGCAGGCTCCGAAGGGGAGAGTCCTTGCTAGGGGATAAGCTTAGCGTCCAGTCGCAGCCAGTGGAGGCCCTGGCGGGTGAAGCGCACCAGTTCAGTCATGGTGCTCGTGTTGAAGATCAGGGGTCCCATCACCTTGTCCAGCTCCACGAAGAACTCTGGGGGGGGGGGGGGACCACAGAGAGAGAGAGAGAGACACACACAGAGAGAGAGTCGAGGTAAATACATAATCCAACCACCAATCAGAGACCAGAGTCATCCTAGGGCCAACACAGGTGTCACTCACAACACTAATAAGGAGTCTGCTCCTTTGATGGACAAACCAGGTCCATGTGTGATCTCTTCTCTAGTTTAGTCTACTACCGTGCCCTGGTCCATACAAGTAGCAGGTGTCATGAGCCAGACCTCCGTTTGTGTAGTATTAGGTGCAGTGGGCAGCCATCGTATATACACAGCGGATCAGTGTAGGGGTCTGGTGCCTTGCTCAAGGGCACCTCGGCAGTGCCAAGGGAGGTGAACTGGCACCTTTCCAAGCACTCCGTACTTATAGCAGTATAGCACAGGAGGTAGAGCGGTCGCCTCACAACCGAAAGGGCGCTGGTTCGATCCCCCGGCTCCTCCTAGCAAAAACTGAGGTGCCCTCGAGCAAGACAGCCTAACCCTGACGTGCTGGCTGACTCCGCCGTCGGTGGTTGAATGTGTGTATGAATGGGTGAATGTGAGGCTTGACTTGTAAAGCGCTTTGGATAAAAGCTATATAAAAAAATTAAAAAAACATTATTATTATTATTATTATTATCATCATTACTTAAACCGCCGACCCTCCCAAGCAAAAGTTCCCAACAGACTAGAGCGACTGCCGCCGCCCAAATTTGAGGGGCCTGCCGCCTCTACAACGATCTCCTGTCCGTCATCCTACTAGGAGTTTGAATGATTGGGATCCCCGTGTGCGGCGGTGGTGGATCCGGTTTGAAATGTGAAGTAGCAAAGATGTGCGGCATTGCAGTGTGCCCTCGCATCCAGCGGTTGAACGCTGAGCAGAACCATTTAAACAAACAATTAAAAGAATCACCTGCCGAGACACATCGAGACAAAAAGGATGTGTGGATACCGGGAAAGGGAGGATCACGGTGTTCCCTTACTTATTAATACACATTTAGGTATTTATAATTCTAGGCCACAGATCCAGAACCGGGGGGGGTCCAACTGTGACGCTACACTATACACAACATCACCTTTACAAACTGTTCTTTTGACGCACAACTTTATATCTCGCCAGTAAGGACACAGGGAGCAATGCCCAACCCTGTGTGTGTGTGTGTGTGTGTGTGTGTGTGTGTGTGTGTGTGTGTGTGTGTGTGTGTGTGTGTGTGTGTGTGTGTGTGTGTGTGTGTGTGTGTGTGTGTGTGTGTGTGTGTGTGTGTGTGTGTGTGTGTGTGTGTGTGTGTGTGTGTGTGTGTGTGTGTGTGTGTGTGTGTGTGTGTGTGTGTGTGTGTGTGTGAACTAATGGCTGAACCTCACGGTTACCTCTCTCTGTATACGACTGTAGATAAGACTAGCAGGCCCCGTCTTATCTGGTGGTAAACAGCTCTAGGGTGAGTGTGGGGTCACAATCGACTTCAATGGAGATATCCATTTTTTTAAACTACTTAAACAAATATAAACATATTTTTGAATTAAGAAAGAGCTCTTGTTTTGTTCCACGCAAACCTCATTTTTTCATGTTTTGTCTCCATGTATGACGACATCAGTCAGAGACATCATTTTACCTCACTCATTCACACTCCTCCTACCTGCTTTTTAAGGTTGTGGGGGAAGAAAGTAATCCACAAGGACTTTATACCTGGCTAACATCAATATGTATATAGCCGTTGTGCGTTGTGCACCTTTAACCCACCATAAAGAAAGGGATAACTCGATCTCGCATTCAATGGAGAATTAAAGTCAACAAATCAAAGTCAACGTATGCTAAAGGAAATTAAATTCTCAGTTTATTTGTTTTCCAACCTTTGTCTTATTTTACGGTCGTTCATAGATAAGTCTCGCATTTGTCTTTATTTTAACTAGCTTAACTTGCTATTTTATCTCCCATCACTATCATAAGACTCGAGCCTCCTGCTCAAGCACATCCCACCGATGGGCTGACGTCAGATCAAATTCTCTAGCCTCCCATGACGGCAGCGGACACAGTAGGCACGACCCCAGGTCAGCGGCAGTTACAGACATTTGAATTTGAGAAGTGTGAAAAATAAATAGCTTATACCGGGAGACACATTTTTAGAGACTTCTTGGATTAGATTTATATTTATATTCAGGTAGAATACAAAACTAAAAACAGCTAGAGTGATTGAAATGCGTTATACATGCTGGAATATCTGTTGGGGTTAACTGTGCCTGTTCCCAGCTTATTCTCAACATGTCAGGGCATCTCCTCCCCGATTGGTTTTGGGAGTCGGTCTTGGCCGCCAATCACGGCGCCGGTGTGTGAATGCAACACTTCTCAAGGGCCGATAAACGGAGGGATAAACGTCTCTCTTTACAAGTCAAATAATGAAAGCAGCGATAAACGGGAGCCAAGTCAAACACCCCACATTGTGTTGTGGGGTGGTGAGACGTGTTCCCCATGAGGAGGGACTAGACCGTCTAGTCTCTCCTGGACTATCTCAGAGAGGGAGATACGCTTGTTCAAAGTCTTCATTTTCAGTCGATTGGCTGTATGGTAAATGGACTGCATTTTTAGAGTGCTTTTAACCAACCCATTCACCCAGTCACTCACCTACGGCGGTGTCAGCCATGCAAAGGAGACAGCCAGCTCGTCGGGAGCAGTTAAGAGTTAGGGTGTCTTGTGTCTCAGGGACACACCTGGACACTTGGTTAGACGGAGGAGCCGGGGGATGGAACCAGCAACCTTCCGGTTGCCAGGTAACCCGCTCTACCGCCTGAGATACGCTCCTTTGGCGAATCAGTGTAAAACTTGCCTAAACTGCCCTATTTCAGAGACGTTTTCAGGCCTTTTCAAAAGACTGGGCAGTTATGGCAGCACCAGAGGAAAGAGGCGGAATAATAATCCTAATAAAAATATTAACAACCAGGGTTAATCATAAAAATATTATTAATAATAATAATAATAATAAGATTAGATTCAATTTGAATCTAATCTAATAAGAATAATACCAACAACGTTTACCTTTCTGCTCCTTGGCCAGCTGCTCGGCCTGGTCCCACACCTCTGTGGCGTACAGGAAGTTGGAGGTGACCTGGACGTAGCTGGCGGCCATCTGGTGAATGCGCTGGGGTATGGTGACGGATGAGCTGCCACTGCCGCCGCCGCTGGCGCTGCTGGAGTAGCTGGCTGCGGAGCCCGGGGACAGCTTGGGGGAGACCGGGGAGGGCATGCTGGCCGCCTTGCTACTACAACCACCCACCACAAACACACAGGGGGGGGGGGGGAGAGAGAGAGAGAGAGAGAGAGACAATCCGTCAGCATGGGCGGTGTAGAGGACGTCAACGTGCTAACAGGGTTCCATACATTGTGTAAGAAGCCAAATGCCTCAATGACGTATGTGTTTGTAATAATTAATATTAAGCTATATTACGTAATTATTTGATTTGGTATTCATGTTTATGAATATATTTTCTTATTCTGGTTACGTTCGTGTTGTGTGGGACAAATTGGGAGCATGTTCCCTAAAGAACAGGGGAGAGTACTTTCCCTTGTTTGGTTTGGACTACTTGCTCGTGGATAGGGAGTGTGTTTACGTGGAGATTTACGTTTTTTTTGACTGGTTAACATTTTGTATATATAAAATATGATTATATTTTGGAAGGAATTGGTTCGTTTGTTTTTGTTCTTGTTTCCGTTCAAATAAATGTTCTAAAAGACGAGCCAATCTCATTTTTGGCTGGAAACGTAGGAAACACAGGAAACGTAGTCAGACAACACTCTCCTCACGTCGTTTATCCCCCACACATCGTTTCGTATAACATTTTTATAAGCGGATCGGTAACTAGAGAACAGTGCGGCATTCTGAGAGAACGACAACAACTAGTTTGAGGGAAAATGTGAAGATTGCAAATGATTCAGATTGAAATGTATTGAGCAGATGCTTTAATCACTTAGCGATTTCAGCGAGTCAGTTGGTAGGGTGCAAAGGGGTGAGGCATCAAACCCGGTACTACTGTCACTGGGGAGTGAAACACCCATGCTGTGACACCATCCTGCTCGTTACGTTATGTAACGTTTACGCTCTATTATTCATGCTATCGTTGTCTTTTAAGAGTGCCGTGGGCTATTGGGTTGAATTGTGCGTCGGCGGTAAAAACGTTTCTTACTTTGCGATTCCTGGAGATGGAGCCTGAGTGTTACTCAGGGAATTCTGAAAAGGAAAACAAAAAGCATGCAAAACATGTCACGCAGGTCCAACACAAACGGGACTAATCCAAGCAAATTGTACATTCAAATTCCCCTCCCCCCCTCCCTCCTTCCTATAAAATGTACACAAGCAAAACCAAGAGAGAGAGAGAGACTGGTGGTTTTAAAGGGGGTTACCTTCAAATGCTCGGTGAGGGTTTTGGAGTACTTCAGTGCGCTCTCTTTCCTCAACTTGAAGAGCCGCAGGTAGAGCAAGGACTGGCACCTCAGGCTGCACACACACACATTACGGCGGGTTAATGAGATGGTTTAGAACACACACACACACACACACACACACACACACACACACACACACACACACACACACACACACACACACACACACACACACACACACACACACACACACACACACACACACACACACACACACACACACACACACACACACACACACACACACACCACACACACACACACACACACACACACACACACACACCTTTTGAGCCTGGGAGAATATATATAATATTATTATATAATATAGAGAATTCAAGGATTCTATAAATACCAAAAACTACAAGGAAAACATAAGGTTTTCTTTCCCCAATGTAGTCTATCCGTTCTTTGTATCACTTGAGGCTAGTGTGCTATACGTCGATGTTTATGGTTTACAAAACTAAAAGTGACAGATTCTTAGAGTAGGTGTGTGTGTGTGTGTGTGTGTGTGTGTGTGTGTGTGTGTGTGTGTGTGTGTGTGTGTGTGTGTGTGTGTGTGTGTGTGTGTGTGTGTGTGTGTGTGTGTGTGTGTGTGTAACAGGTTCAGCAGATATCTTATAATAAATACGTACCACAGCACAGCCAGTCTCTTGTCTGCCGGAGTAGCGTCCGGCGCCATGTAGCTTTTTAGCTTCATCGTGTACCTGGGGGGAGAACACAAGCGGACACTTTGTCTTAGCCGCTCGTCGGAGACGCCGCTTCTCAAATACAACACACACATAACGCACGCTTACGGTGTCACCATGTGTTAAGCATGTACGTGTGTGTGTGTGTGTACGTGGGCACACAGCTGTTATGTGTGGTGTGCTGTGTAACCAGCAGCTTTCAGATCAAATCAATCATTCAGAAAAGGCCTTTCAAAATCCCAACAACCCCGTAAATATTCAAGTAGCCGACGTTAAGACTTTATAGAGGGCCTTTTGATCACAAGATTAGAAAAAGGCAGGACCGTTATTATTGTAGTGTGTGTGCGTGTGTGTGTGTACACACACACACACACACAATGGGGTCTTGGATCCTTACTTGATGAGCTCCACTGTCTCAGCGTACATGGGGAAAGGGGACTTGGCCTCCTGGACGCTGCGCTCCAGGGCGTTGCCGCACTCGATGAACGACACCACGGCGTCCAGGTAGTACACCGCCTTCTCGAAGCGGTCCATCTACACACACACACACACACACACACACACGGTTAGCAGACAAGCTAAGCAAAGCACTTTGAGTCGCCTTCAGACCTTTCACGGCGACACAAGCGCGTGTACATCTCAACGTGGGGACCCGAGGCTTGCTAGGGGGGGGTCTACGTTCAAGATAAAGCAGTGGAAGCACATGAAGAGGACGCTGTTCTCCAGGTGAGTCAATGAGGTGTGTATGGTGAGTGCCTGGGGGCCGCTGGATTACACAACGGCCTTTTTGTTTTTTACGTAACCAAACTGTGTGTGTAGGCTGTGTGTTTGGACCTGGGTTCAAAAGGATAAGGTGGGTATCAGGAGGGAGGGAGGGAGGAGGGGGGGGGGCTCTGGTGGGGGGGCATCTGATTAAAGTCCCCAGGGGTAAATAATTGATACCAGACTTGGAACAGAGACTGTTGCGCCATTTACAATGAATGACTGTATTTAGCAAGGGGGGAGGGGGGTGTCTCACCATTTACTGTGTATTCTCAAATACACAGTAAACAATGGAGAAAGAGCAGGCAGGTAGTGAGATATATAACACAAATATATGTATGTGTATACATATATGTGTATACATATATACACACATATGTATATACACACACACACATATATCTAGATATATACTGTATGTGTATATACACATATATATATGCGTATATATATATATATGCACACACACACACACACACACACACACACACACACACACACACACACACACACACACACACACACACACACACACACACACACACACACACACACACACACACACACACACACACACACACACACACACACACACACACACACACACACACACACACTTAACTATAACGACAGCGGGGATCAGACATGCAAAACAAAAACATAATCAAAGTCGCCGGGGGCTGGTTCCCCGGCTGCTTTGCATGACCATCTGGACCCCCCCCTCCCCCCCTTCCCACACCACCTCACCGGGATTCTTACCAGCGCGTCTGCGTTGTGTTTCAGCTTCTTGGCCTCCTGCAAGTAGTAGTCGGCGGAATGGACCCTGAAACACACAGTGAATCAAAGTTAAAATAACGAACCATCTGCTCTCCTAGTGGAGACACGGCTTATACACCGTCACCGTCACTTCTGCGGTACGGCACCAGTGGGAGAAGGACTCTGGAGACAGGTCAGGGGTAGTGAGTGAGACGTCACATGTTTAAGAAAGGAGAGACCAGATGAGCACACATGATGGAGATCCCTAAGGTCCGTAATTGCAGCTGAATTCCAACCTTCTCCCCTATGCCATGAAGAATCATCATGGTATGTATACACCACCCACTGTCCTATGACACTAGTGGGCCCCTTGACACTAGTGGGCCCCGCAACACTAGTGGGAGCCGCGACACTAGTGGGCCCCTGACACTAGTGGGCCCTTGACACTAGTGGGCCCCATGACACTAGTGGGCCCTTGACACTAGTGGGCCCCATGACACTAGTGGGCCCCATGACACTAGTGGGCCCCATGACACTAGTGGGCCCCATGACACTAGTGGGCCCTTGACACTAGTGGGCCCCGTGACACTAGTGGGAGCCGTGAGAATCCCGGGCCCCAGACACTAGTTGGAGCCGTGACACGCCGTGACACTAGTGGGCCCCGTGACACTAGTGGGCCCCCGACACTAGTGGGCCCCTGACACTAGTGGGCCCCCGACACTAGTGGGCCCCCGACACTAGTGGGCCCCGTGACACTAGTGGGAGCCGTGACACTAGTTGTGGGGCCCTGACACTAGTGGGGCCCTGACACTAGTGGGGCCCTGACACTAGTGGGGCCCTGACACTAGTGGACCCCTGACTCATTTCACTGTGATAATTTTTTACAGCAATTTGCCACTTTGAGTCTCTTCAACACTGTGTGTGTGTATGTGTGTGTGTGTGTGGTCAGACAGCAACCTCCCTAATCCCTCCCATAGCAGCAGCTGCGTATGACCTGCTGAAGAAGTGGATGGGGCTAGAGGGGGTTGGTGTCAGTGGGAGAGGCTCCTCTTACCGGTCCTCAAACAGCAGCTTGGACCTCTGAGACTTGGAGCCGTCCGTGGAGAGTGGCAGCACGGCCAGCAGGTTATCACAGCTCTTGGAAGACTTATCCTAGAGAGAGAGAGAGAGAGAGAGAGAGAGAGAGAGACAGAGAGTTTGGTTAACTCACTCTGCCAACCTGACAATCACCTCCTCTGGACTGGTATTTTATTAAATAAATAAAGCATTTATTTTAGAACATGTATTTTGAAAGCGCTTTGGCAATGTACATGTTTATGGCAATGCAAATAGTTACAAAACAGTTTTGTAGTCTCATCTTACTGGACATTTTTGTGTTTTAGCAAATGATGTACGTTTCCCATTCTGATAAAGCCATTGGAATGAACAGACAGACAGACAGACAGAGAGAAAGAAAGAAAGAAATAAAGAGAAAGAAAGAGAGAGAGTCACAGACAGTCAATTTAAAGGGAACGAGCGGTGGGGGGGGGGATCTAAATAGCGTATTTACTGTGCCCACCGGGAGGCGGTACACGATGACAGGGTAAACGTTTAGCGCTCGTAGGTCTTGAGGTGAGCCGAGGCGTCGTGGAGTTACCGCCCGGGTATTTCAGGAACACAAACAAAACGCGCCCCTCTATCTATAGCGGCGGATCTCCAAAACCAACAGGTGTACATCAACACCGCGGTCGCCGTGTGCGCGCGCGCGCACACACACACACACACACACACCTTAAGCTATTGGATAAGCGCAGCGAAACAGTGGCGTCGACACATTACTATCCAGGCTGTGGGAGGGATCACGATTACAGCCTCTGGCGAGGAGCCAGCAGAAGGTCACGGCGCTCTGTACAATACGGCCTTTTGTGCCCTCATGGGCGCACAATGCCCGAGATAATAATAAATATCAATAGGGTATTTACAGTGGTTCAGTGCAACCTGCAGTATCACTGCAGCCAGCACTTGTGAAGCTTAAGTCTCTGCCAATGTGCTCCGCAAATCCACTTACACGGTGACGCATTACTTACACATGCAGGAGGATCTTCTCGTGGAACACACACACACACACACACACACACACACACACACACACACACACACACACACACACACACACACACACACACACACACACACACACACACACACACACACACACACACACACACACACACACACACACACACACACACACACACACACACACACACACACACACACACACACACACACCTCTGCGGCCCTCAGCTGAGCACCGTGTCACCGGAGCACTCTTCTCCTCACCTTGCCGTCGCGGGCGCCGCGCCCCTTGTCCTCCCCCTTCCGGTGCTTGGAGGTGGAGGGGCCCTTGGGGCCGTGGCCGCCCTCCTTGCCGCTACCGGCGCCGCTGGACAGCGAGGTGGACGACTGGCTCACCGTCCGCTTGCGGCCGTGGTGCTCCGCCTTGGGGGTGCGCTGGGGGCCCGAGATGGAGGGAGAGGGCACCGGCTCCTCCTTCTTCTCCACGGACCTCTTCGACCTGTGGCCAGAATGATTAGAAACAATCCAATAACTCCCTGATCCTACACGTTACCACAGATACTGGGGGGGGGGGGGGGGGGGTCAACTGCTCGCTTCCTGTTTCGTTATGAGACGCTCCACTGCTCACTGTGGAAAAACTCAACTCTGCACGAGTGAATGATGAGGTTTCAGATGAGGATTTATTTGCATCTATAATGTGTATTTCTACAGTAGCCAGTCTACATAGTGCTCGATTTGAAACCTTGACAGACATGTTTCAGTTGAATGTAGTTTCACTGTCGACGAGCTGCTCTGCTGCCTTGCATGGTGTGACACCTGTGTGTGTGTGTGTGTGTAGGTGTGTGTGTTGAAAAGCACTTTAAAAAAAAAAAAAAAAAGTGGGGACAGGTCAGAAAAGCGACATAAACGCAGTCCGTTTAACATTCCAAATGGCCTTTCATGAGGAACAATGTGGCTGTAATGTGTCGCATCTTTCATCACGGCAGCAAGCCCTAAATGGGCCAAGTCATTGTTAGGATAGTCGCTGGTCTATACTTAGACATTTTGTGGGTCATTAGAGCGAATACCTTCCTATCCTCGCCACGGAGGAACTTACACGGTCATTTTGGAGCCCAGCGTTTGCAAAGTTCCGCTTGTGTAGTCACACACACGGGGGAGCTCAATTTAAAAGTAAACAACCATTTAATCGAGGTGATAGTGGCGGATGTTTTTCCACTCGGTGATGATTCAATTCAACGATTACAATAACGCCACCCCCTTCCCGATGCCGGTTATCATTATAGTCGACATGACGGGGAGACCAATCGGTTTCCCTTTGCGACACTGGTCAGAGGTCTGCCACTCACACACAGGGGAGTTGTTCGGTGATTGACAGGTGAGCGTGGGGCTCAGGTGGACTTACTCTTTGCTGTTGTTTTTATGGTGCGAGAGAGACTCCTGCTTGGACCGCTTGCCGTCTGGCTTGGCGCCCTCCTCGTCGTTCTAGGAGGGGGGAGACAGATGGGGCAGAGCGACATTGTTAGAGGAAGAAATGGCAATGGCTTTGTGTGACTGTTTTTCTATTTAAAATACACGGGTTGAAAGGACATAATCCAACAGTGTGTCTGTGAATATGAAGAGCCGAGAGCCGCACTTCACGGAAGTTGCGTACAACTTGCTTTATGTCAGTTGCACAAAATGGTCGTGTCAAAAAACATTTGGGACGGCTACTAGAAACATTAGTATGGCAATATGCCGTCGGAAAACTTGACAAACTAACCTCTGGAAACCATTCAATACTCTACACACAGTCCCCAACTGTACCCTACTTCTGCTAAAAAATTCAATTTACTTAAAAGTTAGCAGCTAGACTACCGTCTGAATTTATTCTTTTTATTATAATTACCAATTTATATAGCGCTTTTCTGACAAAGCTCTTTACAGACAGAATACAATAAGACAGTAAAAATATTTTAAAAAAGTACATATATACAATACAAGTACAATAAGACAGATAAGAAAGATTGAGTAACATTTCAGTCATGCGATAGAGGGGAGGATGTTTTAGCAGGGGAAAGCCAGGTTAAAGAGGTTAGAGCCTGTTTGAAGGATGGTAGGGGTGGTTGCCGGACGGATGCGGGGAGAGCGTTCCAGAGGGAGGGTGCAGCCACTGAAAAGGCTCCGTCGCCTCAGGTCCGGAACAGACCTGAGTAGTACCGCTTTGTACCTCAAGAGGCGGTTGCCATGAGACATGATGAGAGGATGGAGAAGTAACCGCTGCCCAGGAGGCGGGTTCTAACCCGTCAATCATTTTCCACAAGTACACTGAAAAACGGAAGGCTGGCTGGCTCTAACTTACCCGATCACTTGGAAGGAGATAGGCTTGACGACGCCATCGCTGTTTAGCTGTATTATTATTATTATTTAACTGTAACATGCTATATTCAGTGGGTTTGGGTGTTTGGGGGAGGGACTCTGTATTTCCTTGTCTCTTACAATATGGGTGGGGCTAATTTCGACAGGTTGGCCAAATAGTACAGGTTGCGCCTTTAAAGCAATTTGACCAGCTGAAAAGTGTCAACAGCAGTTTACAACATCATCACTAGGTATTACACAGTCTGGTGTGCGGCGGCGTCCTACCTTGTGTTTCCTCTTGCCCTTGCTGGAGTTCTTCCCGGAGTTCTGCTTGCTGAAGTCTTTGCCGTCCCGGTCCAGCGAGTCGTCCCTCTCCACTTTGATGTCGGCCGGCTCCTTGTAGGGCCGCCCGGGTATTCTGGACAGCAGGCTGAGGTCTGTTGGGGGGGGGGGGGGGGGGGGGAACCAGATCGTGGGGAACAAGGGAGTGAAGATAAGTGGACAGGGATGGGAGGAGGAGACGCTCCGAGTTGGATCAAATACGATCCAAACTCCCATGAAGTGGCAAGTATGAGAAGGCTTTGTTAACATTAATAAATACAATTAATTATTATTCAAATAAATAATATATATTTTGAAATCACAATAATAGTAATATATATATATATATATATATATATATATATATATATATATATATATATATATATATATATATACATATACACACATATATATGCACATATATATACACTGTATATAAATAAATAATCCCAAATAGTAATGGACCGTATTCACTCCACTGGAGCCGAGAGCAGCAGCGAGCTTACCTATCTTGACCAGGAGCACCTGCTGCGGCGGTGCCCGCTCCAGGTAGTGCTCCTCGGGGTCGCTGAGCGGCGACAGCAGGACTTTCTCCTCCAGCGGTGAGAATATGCAGACGGGTGTGCGGATGCTCTCCGAGTACTTGGGCGTCTGCGACGACGACGGGATGCTGTCGTTCTCCTCGGAGTCCGACGACGACGACTCGGTCTCCACGAACTCCCGGGACTTCTGGGACGTCTTAGTGGGCGCCTGCTTGGTCTTGCGCTTGTCCGTGGCGGCGGTGGGGGCGCCGGCGGCGGTGCCGACCGCGGTGCCGGCGGTGGGGGTGGTGGCGGAGGAGGTGGGTGCGGGCGCGGAGGAGGCCGAGGAGGCGGCGGTGGTGGTGGTGGCGGCGGCCGGCGTGGGTCGGGGGGAAGATTTGGGCTCCTTCTTGATGCTGGGCTTGCGGGAGCCCTTGGTGGCGGCCTTGGGCCGGTGCGGCGGGATCTCCGGCACCGGCTCGCTCTCCACCCTCAGCCCGCCCTTGGGCTCCTCCACCACCGGCGGCTTCTCCGACTTTTTGGGCTGCTTCTTGCCCATGGTCCGGCGCTGCGCCGCTCCTCCTCCACTGCCGCCCCCCTCACTCTGGGCGGGGGACTTCTGGCGCCCGCGGGCGTTCTCCGCGCCCTTCTGCGTCGGTCGCAGGTCCCGGCCGGGGGCGGCCGGCCCGGGGTCTTTGGAGCCCTCCTGGCCGCTGTAGCTCCGGCCCGACCCGTCCCGTCCCTCCTTCTTGTACTTCACGTCCACCGGAGAGGCCGGGGAGAATTGCTTGGTTTTCTTGAACCAGTTGTCCAGCTGCCACTTGCTGCTGTTGGCCGTGTGCTGCTCCGGCTGGAAGGGGTGGAAACAGGGAAGATGGGTTGACAGATCAGCCGCCTTGAATGAACACGATTGGGCTTCTATCGGGCTCTTAATTATGTTAGACCGCCACACAAAGGGAGGCAGACCATACTTTTCTTTTCTTATTTTTTTCTTATCAGCAGAGTGACAGTGGAATTGAAGTGTGCAAGAAACGGCCGGCACAGCATCACAGCGGGTTAACACTACGGCAGACCGATAACACGACAGAAGGGGGACATACCCATGCTGCCTCACTGACAATACGCTGAAAGACACCATTTAGCTTTAATGAGGTCCTACGCCCTCAACAATAGTCACAATACTGCAAATAGAGTGTCAGACTGTGTCAGATGATAATGGAAAACCATTATCATTACCAGAATAGATTCTATTGCAGGCATCTTGGGATGAGACCTGCGTTCAACGAGGCCTACAGGTAGACCATTCTGGCCATTCTCAATAACAGAGTTCCATGTCCTGACCCCCAGTGACCCTTCTTAACTGCCATCTGGTGTATGGGACGGGGGACCGTCTGAGGCACCGTATTCATGTTGATATATTTATACAGTGAAAAGGCGCAAGCATATTGGACTTAATAGAATATCCACAGTAAAAACGACATCGCCACCGAGACCACCGTCCCATGAATGTGGTCATCGAGGGACTACAACGAGAGTTAGAGGCTGAACGTATTCAGGGGTATGGGAGGGAGGGAGGGAGGGAGGTGTACCTCGGGGGAGGCGGGCCGCGGGGGGTCATTGGCCTCGCTGTCCGTGGAGCTGCTCTCGCTCTCGCTGTCCGAGCCCGAGCTGCTCTCCGAGCCGCTGCGGCTGCTGGAGTCGTCCCGGGAGTGGTCGGCGCCCTCGCTGTTGTTGCTGTTGTTGCTGAGGAGGAAGACGTGGGGGGAGGGGGAGGGGGGGGCGGGGGGTGAGGGGGGGAGGGGGGGGAGGAAATAAAAACCGGAGGAGGTTACTCAACTTGTTGCCAAATACAACCACCGGTCGTCCCGCCGCACGGTAATAGTTTCACTTCGAATACATATTGAACAAATACAAAAACATGCTAATTGCACCGATCAGCGAGTCAAAACCCATTCAAAATGTGGACTAAAGTGTATCTTGCGCGTTGTTTAGTTTTTGTTTTTTTTTGGGTATGCAGATCATCACGTGAGGTACTAGGTTACCGCCGTCTGTAGGTGTCGATCAGAGCCTATTGCTACCTGGTAGACGTGTTCCTGGAAGTGTTTTTGGCAGAGTCCTGTTCCCCATCGCTGTCCTCACTGCTGCTGAGTTTCAAGTCATCCTCCAGCATACTAAACCAGGGTGAAACGGGTATTTAAGGCTACTTAAAGACGTTTACATTGCAGCACACTAAAGTTCCGGTCGGACGGCTCTTCCTAACGTAGGGAGAGTGAGAGGGGGGGGGGAGGTGTGGCTACGGGGGGCGTAGGTCAATGTTGCTACTGCTCAAGTGTGTCCTTCCATCAAGGCTGCCCATGTTAGCGAAAGAAAAAAGGACACACTACATATGTTGTGTGAGTACATGCATGCATGTGGGTCCTGCACGGGAGAGAGGACCGTGACACCGGAGCTACAATGGGGACGAAAGCGCTTACTTTGGCTGGTCTTCGCATGCTTTGGCTTGGTGGCTGCTGGAGCTCTTGGACGCGTCTCTGCACCTCTCTGGGGGGGGAACAGGGGAAGACAGAGTGAGTGTGAGGGCCGTGACCACGATGGCTGCTGCTGCTTGTCGTCACTACTGGCACTTTAAATGCTTTTGAAAGATTTTTGTAAAAAAAACAATACGTATATATATATGTACATATCATTTAAGTTACTTTGCTGCTCTTTCTTTGTTTATTTTATTGTATGTATTATTTTTATGGTGTGAGATTTATACTGCGGGAGGGAATGGGGAGTAAGCATTCCTATGTACTTGTTACAAATGGCCAATAATTTTTTTTTTTAATCTTTTTACTATATTCCATTTATAACCGAGAGATCCGGGTCACGTCTGAATCAAATGGTATACACTTCATTACGCTTACAAAAAAATACACACAATAAGTGAACTGAATTTGTAGTGCGTTAGACACTTACTGTGTCCCCCGGGGAAGCCAGAATGCTGTGAGTCCTAAAGGGAAGGAAAGAAAACGCATCAATAAAAGAAATGTACCACAACCGATACCGAAATGTAAATACCAGCCGAGTCAAATCAAGTGCCTACATTAAGGAAGCCCTTGTCATGTTATTAGGGCTTCCAAGAAAACCGTGTAAATCAATTTCCTCCATTTGAGACAGAGGTCACATGTGTTGTGTGTGTGTGTGTGTGTGTGTGTGTGTGGGGGGGGAGTAACACAAGTGACTTTGTGTTGGGGAGTCGTCTACGTTGACAATCGGTTGTCCAAATAAGAGATCTGGAGTACTCGTGTATTGTGGGGGAGGACAAGAGATTTCAGGAAACACCAACAACGGAATGCCCCAGTTTTGTTTGTTGTGGGCTTTGCGACAGACAGACAGACAGACAGACAGACAGAGACAGACAGCTACAGCTCGGGGGCATGCATCACCGGGTGTCGCTGTGAACCGCTGACCTTGGTGGGGAACGGAAATTTGGACGGCTCCGTCTTGCAGGGGGTGTGAATGGCCGTCAGCGGCGGAGGCCACGACTGAGTCATTTCCTGAGACAAAGAGTGCGGGGGGGGGGGGGGGGGGGGGGGGAAGTGAAGTCACACGAAGACCAAATTAATATGACTATTGGACTCCACCACTTAGGTGGTGAGTTAAAAGAAAAAACATATTTAGTCTTCTTTTGATCAAAGCTGGGGGGGGGGGGGGGGGGAACATTGCGGTTACCTTTAGAATCTCATCCACGCAGTTGGCGTCCCCGGGGCCCTGTGGCGGACATAAACAAGCATTACAGCGCGGTCATCAACTTTCAGAAGCGTCATCATTCCATAAGCCCTGTAGGGTACAGTGTGTATGCCCAACAGTATGTTGAAGCAATCGATTTTTGGTGCTTAAAAATAAAAATATATATTTCATATTCTCTTTCAAAGCAGTGTCCTCTTTAAAAAAAAATTGTCCACTTTACATTGAGAAGCAAATCACAACTATATCTCTGGTGCCCATGTTTATATCCCTTATAGTAGTATAACAGGGGTCTTCAACAACACAGGGACCCCCTATATATTTTCAATAAAATGCCAATTTATCCCAGGCCCTGTGGACCAAACACTGACTTGAAGGAGGAATTTGGGTGAATGTGGCGGGAAAGGTGACGGCAAGAATTGGTTTCTACATTAAACATGTTTGCAGACCCCCTACAGTACACCTCCTCTGATCCCCTGGGGGTGGTTGAAGACCACTAGTCTTACAATACCTTTGTGTTCAATTCAATGCATTATAATCACATCTGCACATTGACCAGCTTCACTGTATGCTTCTCCTGCGTTTGCGAGGGAGCTACCAAAACGGGCCTCACCTCCACCGGCTGCGAGGGCATCTTGAGCTTGGAGAGCGACGGCTTGCCGTTTGACTTCATCTCCCCCATAGTGGCGCTGTGAGACTGTGCGCTGTAGCTCTCGCCCTGCGAGCTCTTGGGCTCTGCCGTCTCCTGGCCGTCCATGGGCCGTACGTACGCCGTGGGCTTCTGCTGCATGGAGCCCGGCTTGGACATGAGGGACGGGAGGAAGGCCTGGCCCGAGTGCGGTCCGCTGGTGAAGGACGTGTGGACGCGCGAGGGCGAGTCCCAGTTGGCCTCTCGGTCTCTGGGGGACTTGCGGTAGCGCTGCTCCTTGCCGTGGTGCTGGTCGCCAGACATGGAGCTCCGCGAGTGGCCGCCGCCGCCGCTACTGCTGCCGCTGCCGCTTCCGCCGCTGCTGCTGCTGCCGCCGGCCCCGGAGCTCAGGGATCCCTTGGCCGGGCTGGACGTGTGGGACTTTGAGTGTTCGCCGCCGCCGCCGCCGCCGCTGTGCTTGCTGGACTTCTTCTCGCGGCCCTCGCCGCCGTGCCTCTGGCTGCCGCCTCGCTGGCTGCCGTGTCCGCCCTGGAGGCCGGAGCGCTTCTGGGACGAGGACGAGCCGGACGCCGGTCCCACGGGGGTCCACTTGCTGCCCTGACTGTTGTTGCCGTTTCCGCCGCTGCTGCTGCCGCCGCCGCCGCCGCCACTTCCGTTGTTGTTGTTGTTGTTGCTGTTGCCACGCTGGTCGCCGCCGAACAGCGCCTGGCTGGATTTCTCCTCGGACGAAGTGGTAGTGCTGGAAGGTTTGCCGCCAAGCTTTGGCATAGTGTCTCCGCCGATGGGTTCTTTCATCTCGTCGTAATTTCCCAGCATGCTCTGAATACGGCTCGACAGTTTATCTTCCTTGCAGGACTGCAGAGAGAGAGGGAGAGAGAGGGAGGGAGAGAGAGAGAGAAAGAGACGAGGACAGGAAGAGGGGGAGATAAAAAGAAAATAAGTGTAGACAAAGGCAGAGAATGAGAGAGGGAGTGAGAGATAGGAGATGAGGGGTCAAGCAGGGGAACAGAAAGGAAGAACATATATAAACTGGGTCAGATCAAGATCAGTTTAACACGTGGATTACCATCTTTCACAACAATCAGTTTTTTCTATTGAATTGCTTTCACAATGCAGCAAAATTATAAACTATTGATGGGGGATGAGGGAATGGGGAGTAAGCATTCCATTGTACTTGTTGCATATGGCAAACAAAAATCTTGAATATTGAATACGGGTTTTGCTTAAGACAGTGCTTCAAATTTCCACACTAAACAAGGATCCCATAAACAGCATCTCCTTAACCCATTGATACAGCTTCATGTGGGCAAGAAATTATGACGTATTGTATTAACGGTACATTGAGTACAAACCGACCTCGTCGAGGAGACGATCGGCTAATCAATCAGACTCTGCCTATACGTGAGCGGGGGAAAAATAAATACGAGATAAACGTTTTTCCGTAGTTCCACAGCAAAAAAAATAAAATAACAAGGTTTAATCAATCACGCCATGGGCCGAAGGCCCCCGGCTGAGCGGCGAGCCAGTGGCCCGTGGAAGGAGGCAGAGCGCAAGCTGTGGAGAGTATCTGGTTTCACACAGGGGGCCCCCCGAGAACGCCCTTCGGGTTTCACAGTCACACAGAGGAAGCCTGGACTAACCGTTATCTGCCTGCAGGAAGTCAGCTCGTAGCTCCTAGCTCACCACACTCTATTACTGGTTAGAACGGCTCCTCGGCCCAGCTCGCATCCATCGCAGGATCGAGAGCCGGGCCTCGAGTACGGTGCCGTTATAGAGGTGTGGCGATAGAAGCCGTCACACAAAACCCTAACGTATTTAGAGTATTAGAATGCAGCGTTACACTACTGTATACAGTAGTGTGACAGCTACAGTGACGTGTTGTGCAGTGTTCCCAGCATAGTCGTTATTTTAAAAGGCATCTTAATAACCAGATGCTCTTTAACAGTTGACAGCAATTGCCTGCAGTGCTAGATCGCACAATAAATTAAGTCGATGGTGCAATATCTGTCAAGAAATGGTCCACGTGATATTTGGCCCATATGGTCTAGGCCTAGCACAGTTTTAACATGGTGTAGGTTAGTGTAGGGGCCAAGTGTACAACTTCAAGACTCCATATGGTGAAGGCCTAACCCAGCTTTCAAATGGTGTTTGTTAGTGTCAGTTAGGGTACAACTCCAGGACTGCTGCATAAGAGTAGTTAAGATCCAGTCATATTGCCACACTCCGATAAGATAAGTCTCAGGCAGTCTGTGCAGCAAAAAAAACATCTAGATGAATTCAAAACAAAAAGAAACTAAACACATTTACTACACTGTTGATCTACTTCAACCAAAGATCAGCCAAGGGTGTGCACACGTTGGCCTTTTGGAAGCGGAACACGGCGTACTTCCATTTAGTGAAGCGTGACGGAGGAAAGAAACAAGACCCCGGACGGCTGCAGACTCCTGGCCCCATTAGCAGCCGCAGCTGATTTCTAGTCGTTCATCATCTGTATAGTTAAAGAAACGTTTGGTTTCTGGCAAATGACCATCTAGAGAAACTGAAAAAAAACGGGATACGCCTCCCGCGACACACACACACACACACACACACACACACACACACACACACACGTGCACCGTGGGCCTGTACCATACCTTTCACTTACTGTGGTAGTGAAAGCGGCGGGCCTCGTCAGCAACCCCTGACCTCTGAACCCATTCCCAACCTGTCAGGACGCATTCCCCGGCACGGCCTCTGACGACCGCCTCCATCTAAGGAGGGGGAGCCACCGGTGCGCTGCGCAAATCCAGTTAGTGGCAAAGATTAGAGCTGCACCACGGACGCAAATCCGCTTTACAAATGACAGTGACCAGGCCAGGAAGACGTCACTGGTAGTGCCCGGCGACGAGAGGGAGGAACCACAAGCCTTTACGCTTACTGTCCACCAGACTCACTGTAAGACGTGCGCCTGGGCCACCAATGAATGTTTGGCTTGGGTGTGACAATTCAACCCAATGCTAAATGGGATCACATCTCCTACTACTAAAAGAACACTGACAAAATGTACATAATGTATTAAGTCTCCAATAGCACCACACACACACACACTTTCATTCCAGTTACTGCCATGCACCTTTGTCGGCCTCAGTGCAACCTACATTCCCACATTCTGTGGAATGTTAAATATTATAGGGAGTTAAATATTAACTTAAGGCCAACAATGTCCGTAGAGGGCAACAGAAAAGCCCTATCAATATGAAAATGTAATGTGTAGTGCAGTTTATACATAATCAACTGTTGAAAGAGTTTATGGTTTGCCTGCACGTGAGAGACATACAAATGCTAAAGCTTAAAACTCTTAAATCTGGAGGACTGAAACCTCTATTGGTCATATACACACAAACGGTGAAATTAATTTCTCTGCATTTAACCCATCCTAGTATTAGGAGCAGTGGGCAGCTATTGTATATACAGCTGCCCGGGGAGCAGTGTAGTTGGGTGTTAGTCTGGTGCCTTGCTCAAGGAGGCACACCTCGTCAGTGCCTAGGTTTTCTGGGGACTTGAACCGATGACCTTCCGGTTCCCGAGCCAAGTCTTAACACTGACTGAGCTATTCCTAAAGTAAAGTCAAAGCGCCGAAAATGCTATTTATTGTAGTAGCCAACACTGAATGTTCAATTGGCTATATTCTGTATGCATGTATCCGGTTAATAAGGTGTGTATCCCACTATTAGAGAGTATGCATCAGGCTCAATCACTAATGGGGTGCTATGCTATGTACAGTAATGTCCATTGATTTGTCTCATGTCATTAGCTATTTTCTTTCCCTTGATAAGTCTTTCACACTCTGTGGACGCGGTGATTACTTTTCATCTTCTTGGTCGCATTATCCCTGGCAGAGAGCTGGGAGGGGTGGGGGTGCTATCTCTGTTCCCTATAGAAGCTGGGTCACAGAGACATTTAGACAGGGTGGGGGGGGTGCCATCTCTGTTCCCTATAGAAGCTGGGTCACAGAGACATTTAGACAGGGTGGGGGGGGGGCGCTGTGGGTGCCCACATCGTGCATGAATCCACCTTTGTAGTAGACGGCTGGGACAGCGCTGTAACCACAATACAGACACCGGCAGTAGTGACTCATGGCTGGAGGGAGGGAGGGAGGCGGCGGGTGTGACGCGTAAACTAGGGTGTGGCGCCAATGACTTGGAAACACAGGGGCCTCCTTAAAAAAACAGCACCAGCACTTACCTCCTGCTGTAACAGATTATTACAAAAATAATAATAATATAAATATTGTCCTGCAGCAGTAAATTCGTTTTTTTTTAATTAAGCAAAAAAGGAAAAAATATATATTGTTTATCAAGTGACTGAACTGCATCCTGGCCTTGGTTGTCTTATCAATCCTGGTACTTCAGTCTTTGGGGGGGGGGGGGGGTCATTTTACAGATGAAGAGGGATAGAGAATAGCAAAAAGGAGTGTGGGACAAAATGGACACAAAAGCAAAAAACTAAAAATACAAAAAAAAAAATGGAAAAATTAAAAAATCAACAGAGCAAACTTACAACTTTATAGGGTTCAGGAAAGAGAGGGGAATGTGCTGGGAAGGTCTCTCCTCCGCCCTGCTGGATTTCTTGATTGCGCCTTTCTCTTTCTTTCAGTCGGAGCACATTCCGGTCCTCACGGTTCATGTTGCTATCGAGAGAATCACAGACACAGGTCAGCACGCAGACACCCCCGCCTCTACCATCCAGCAGATCAAAATAGACCAACTAGCAGAGATTACACCACATTAAACAACGGGGCCCTAGTGGCCAGAATATACTGCGCCACACAGAGGTCGAGCAATCATTACCGAGCGAGAGATAAACGATAACCGCGGTGGTCCTTATACGAGGGGGGGAAACGTCAGAAGGGGGGGGCGGAACACGCATTCTGAACGGACAGGAGCAAGATGCCAGAATAGAGAATGGAGGAGGGCCCCGTAGTGGCCCTCCATAACCTGCCGTGGTGCAGTAGCTCTGAAGGGAGCAGGGGAGCCTGGTGCTCCCTTCCAGTGTACGCGGGGGGGGGGGGGGGGGGGGGGAGGGAGGGAGTACGTTGGAAGAGGGGGGGGGGGGGGGGAACAACAGCTGTGACCTCAAGTCACACACACACACCCCGAGACGATTTTACCGCGTCAAACGAGTGTGAACAGTCCAACGTTAAAGACACCGACAGCGTAAAAAACACATTTGGGGTAAAAAAAATTAATAAATAGTTTCAACCAACACGACCACGACACAGCGGTAAACACTTTCCCAACAGCTTACGAGACACCTCTTCTTTGTGAGTCAGACGTGCAGCCGTTTTTTCTTTTTAAACCACTGTGTGTGTGTATGTCGGCCTATTCACCCCAGTGGGCTGTACTAACCGGTAGGCTTATCTCACCATCATACAGCTGGGTGGACACTCCCACTGTGTGATGTCACCAGAGGGTGGTCGCATGACCATTATGAAACGGCTTGTAATGGCTATATCACACACACACACACACACAGTGGTATAAAAAATGGGTCCTAAAAATAAAGATAAACTACATGGGACACTACCCGTACATGTTAGCGGTTCTTTTACTCATGGCTGGACATGCACATCCACAATTGTACCAGATAAATGAACGGTGACTGCTATGCTTGACAGGCAGTTTGACGAAGTAAGATAACAGTACTCCTCGCCCCACCTACATTAGGTCTAAAAACACTACACACAAAAACACCAGTGGGAAGTCCCACTGGAGTCCACAGAGCCACACACACACAGACACCTCTTTTATGACCGAAACCTTCAATGTTTCATAACGACGCACTATCTTTTTGCACAACACAAATGACCACAGCTGTCACGTCGCCTCAGCCACCAGCGCTGCTAAACAGAGCCACTTGATTGCATTGCAGGCAGGCAGGCTTCCCGGGGACAGAAAATGGGTATTTCCCTCCACCAAACCACATTCGTCATTACCAGGCATGTCTCAAAAGACCGACAATTCCCATCTGAGTCAATACTGTTATGGACCAACTGATAGCAGCGTGTGGACCTGGGCTCCATTAGGAGCAAACCTCAGGATGTTACTGTGGCCTTAAGTGTCCTGAGCCAACATGGACCCGCCCCATTAACGGTTTTTACAGCAGGAGGTGTAAAAAATAAAAAAAATAAAAGAGGGGAAACATTTGAGCCAAGCCATCTCTCACGTAGAGGATCAATTAGTGTTAATGGTGCTGTGGTTGACAGCAGTGGGTCCAGCATGACCGCAATACAGCCAGGCCAGAGGGGAAGACCCCGGGTCCAGTTGGGTGCAAAAATTGCGGTTTGTTTTTCCACCTGAAACCCAACAACTAGAATTTCGTTATTGGTAATCGGTGGCTCAAACCAGGCCCATTTAGCGTTTAGGGTGGCTGAGTGACCGAGGTGCCACACTCTCCGTGTTGAATCAATCCCGTGTCCTCCACAGGGTGCCCCTTTCACCGCTAAACCCCCATTTACTTGGCACACATGGACTAATCGGAAGGGGGGGGGGGGGTGGCTCACCAACAGCTAAGACAACAGCATTCGAATATGTCCACAATACCTCACATTTGTCTTCTAGCTGTGCGTGTGTGTCTGTGTGTTCAAGATTCTTTATTTGCCATGTGTAACTACAATGCAAGTACAATGGAATGCTTACTCCACATACTATAAAAATACTACACAATAAAAAAAAAAAAAGAATAAAGTGTGTAATGGATGATAAATACATATGGAAAATGTTGCAAAAAGCAATATATATATATATATATATATATATATATATATATATATATATATATATATATATATATATATATATATATATATATTAGTTAGACATGTGCCGGCCTACACATGTTGTCAATTTGGATGAGGTCGGTTTATGAGTTGTAGAAAAGGGAAATAAAAACTTTTGTATTGTCTCATTGCCAAGAACCGGTTTGGAAACTACAGATTCAGCTCTCGCAGAGAACAAGAAGAATCCTGCTATTGACATCGGCCTGCTATGAGTAATGCTACAGGCGCCTAGGTTAAAACGACCTTTAAAAAAACCAAAAACAAATAGATTTTTGTAGAAGATTTTTTTGTAGTATTTTAACCACAATGAGGAATGTAACTTTATGGCAACCAGAACGTACCTTTTTTTAACGCTTCCTCGACAACTCAGAGACTACTCCCCAAGCTCTGTACTGACAAAAGACTTTTGAAACAATCTTATCATGTTCAAAACACACTGTTTCATGACAAAAGACTTTCAAAGTTAAACATTACATAGTTGCAATCTAATCTCTTTTTTCTTTACCCCAAAACAAACTTTATGTATTGTATTAAGCAAACAAGTCGACACAATTTGACATCTCAATATCGGCAGCAAGTGAGGGTTAAGGTCAGTCGGTCAGAGTACATCTAGGACATTAGTATCAAACCATCTTTCGGTTCAGGCTTATCCCACATCCTCCAAATTAAAGAGTATAAAGATCAATGCAGCTACGCCAACCATATAGAAAAACACCAACACAATTTGTAACATTTGGCATTCAAAATAAAAGTGTGCAATAATTTGCATAGCAACTGAAATTTGATAGCAACATTGCACGGACAGGCAAAACAGCCAGGTTGATTCATCTCACAGCTGTGGCGGAAACACCACTGGAAGAATTGACGCTGAGCTCTCCTGCACCTGTGTAATACACAACCTGATGCTTACAAAGAATGTGTTCACCTCAGGTAGTTCACCAAAGAACCCCCCCCCCCCCCCTTCTGGTTTTAAAGAGACCCACAGTGAACATAGTTCACATCAAGTTGGTACCACTATGATATATGCATATGTGACAACAGTGTGTTGCTCTTGGTTCCAGGTAACGTAGTCCACTGTTCTACCAAAAAGGTAAACAGTGTTTAAAAGAGCAACTTCCACTCGCCTGATGACCAGACCACTGACACACAACACAACATTACCAAAAAACCTTTGACGGTTATGAATCCCTATTGATATCCATTCATCCAAAGCAGGGCCTCCACTAGCACCACATACTTGAACTCCACTTACAAACCAGACATTACATGACAGTCATTTAGCAGACACTTTTATCCAATGCGACTTACAATCGTGTGTTTCAACAAAATGTTTCAGGCGACCGAGTTTGTTCTAGTGTAGTCTTTACAGACAACATCAACGCTCAACAGTTGCACAAAATGACAACCAACACTGAACAATGTAAGACCAAGTGGCCAACTAGTAGTTGTACATGTCTTACCCTGCCTGAGAGGCCATGGCCCCAACCACTGCAACATTGGAAGAAGAGGGGGGGGGGGCACGTCAGCCAGCTCAGCTTCTCGAATGTCCCGTCCTGGAAGCAAGGTGGACTTTTTTGTTCAAACGGGTAGGCCTTTAAAGGTCCAACGGTAGTTCCTTTACTTGGTTCGACGGTACAGTGCATTTCCTTAGAGTAGAGACAAATCTGACTAAGGGAGGGGAGGGGACTGCTGGTTCTCGGGAGATACCATGTCGGAGAAAAGGAGGGGGGAGGGCGGAGCAGCCACAAGCATACAGGACAGTATAGTGTCTGCTGGAGAGTGAAACAGTCAATGGTTGGCTAAGCCTTAAGGTATTGTGTCGCTCTGTATAGTATAACAAATAACAGAGGGTCGTCTAAAATGCCCCCAAAGTCCTCTCAGGCAGATATTTGGCATAATATTATCTTCCTTCAGTGTGGAATAATAGAGAATGTAAAAACACTCCAAAAACATGACTAAAACCTTTTGTTTACACCATGGTTCAGCAGCTCCCCTCTGTTGAACTGCTGGGCTTGTATTCATGTGTTTGTGTTTGTGTCTTGTGCTGCACAAGACGACATTTCACAATTAGTTAACCATATGTTAAAGTTAGAGAAAGAGATTTATGTGCATTGACAAACATTGGCCAAACACAGGTTTTGAATAAAGGAGAAACACTTGAAAAGGACAACGAGATTAAGCTCAGATATGTGACTAAACATTAAAGCACCATCCACAACAACCACAGAAAGTACAGACAGTGTTTCAAAAAATGTTTAAGGAACCATTAAAGGAGCCCTGCTCACCTCCCTTCATAAAATGGTACAATCCAACTCAATCCATATAAGGAGATGTTATTTTATACCACAGAGCCAGACCTCTTGTGATGTCACTGCCCTCATGACAGCCCAGCCAACCGGGGGCCGCCATACCGTCAACAACCTCCCTCCCCCACTATGACCCAAGTACAGCATTAAGCAGCAGCAGAGTCTTAAAGGGACAGGCAACACTCCCATGGCAGGTTGCAACACGGGAGGCATTTTCATCAGCTGCATGATGACACATAATGAAAAAGTGGTATCATTGTAAGGTGGCCGTTGTCTAAACTAGACGCAGCACCTCACTGAGGCTTTACACATTAAGATTAGGATATGATTAAGATTAAAGACTTTAGACGTTACATAAATTGAAACTTCTCAAAGTTATTTACATTTAGGGCATTTGGCAGACGCTTTTATCCAAAGCGACTTACAAGGTGTACACAAGGTGTATTTGTGATCTTTACACTAATCAGCATGGATTTGCATGAGCAAAATTGACTAAATGTACATACATTTACTAAATGTACTTTTGCTATAGGCACACCACTCTGATGTATCCTTCATTTGATCACCAATGTGATATCACAGGGGCAAGAAGGTTTTTTTTCTGTCATGCAGAGATCTACTTAAAACTTCAATACTAACCCTTGACTAAATAATCAGGAGTTTAGTTTGTTGAATACTTCAGTTTGGTTCCATAACAGAAGTAGCACTCCAGTAGTAGTATATCATTCAGCACTCGATCTTGATAACAGAAGAGAGAATGGTGGTGAATCATCCTCGTGAACAAATTTGGTGGTGGTGCGGGTGAAGTCAAGGGGCTCACTGGCATATTTGCTGTCTGGTTGGAAAACCGTTTCCCACCCAATAGAAAAGTACACTTGACCCACCGAAGGGCACCAAGTTGTAAGAGCTTTTCACTTCTCTGCTCCTCGAGAGAGAGGGGGGGGGGGGGAAACTCTCCTTGACTATTGTATCTAGCAGCTGTTGGCATTCAGTGTGTGAGTGCAGCGATGTCTTTTGATTTATCACAACGACCAGACTTGTTCAGAGTAATACACTACCCCCCAGAAAAGGTATTACAGGTATTATTATTATTATTTTCTTATTATTATGAATCACTCTCTTCCTTAGACACTCAGAAAACATAACCAAAATATTCGTGCACACAACAAACTCGGGGGGCTTTAGCCATTGTAACACGTTTTAACCGGCGCAAGCCCACTATTCACCGTTGATGAACGACTACAAAAAAAAAAAAAAAAGAGTTGTCCGTAGATGGTATTTTTATCCATGGAGAAAAACAATCCAAGTTCTCCAGTGTTAAACTGCGATATCATTGCCTCTGGTCTGGCCAACAGGTTCCCGGGCCACCACCCCCGCCCAGTATAGACATTCAAAATGAGAGAGAAGGGGGGGGGGGGGTCCATTTAAATGCTGCAAACTGCCTTGATTCAAACTGCTGACATTATAAAGGGATGCCAGTCAAAGCCATCAGTACAGTTTAACATTTAACTCCAGGACAAAACAGTTAAAGTCAATGATTTGACACACCTGCTGAAATGATGACAGGGTTTGCATTAACAACGAATACAGTAAGTGATCTGAAACTGATGGACAAGACAGGTTGTCAACTGGGACACCGTGGATAATTTGGCCATTCGAGGAGTTCAAGGAATACCCTACCGTCTCCGCAGGAATAAAGCCCATTTCTAAACTGAATGCAAAGGCCCCACAAATGAACACATTTGATCCAACTATCTATCTAAAAAAATATCAAATATATCAAATAGTAGTTTCTTAAGTGAAGCAAATCTTCTAAGTACAATGCCCACTGGTAAAAAATGTATTTCGGGCCTTTCTGTCATGGTGTGTCTTAAAGCATATCACAAAGTGAACTGTGTAAATACTGCTATATCTGCCTATTATGTAACTTGAGATGTGACCTTTATTCTTGTTGAACATCAACAACTAAAACAGATCAAGTCATAAACTGGAATGGAACATGTCCGCACAGCATGTACAAATACATAGCATAATTACAATATCATTTTGAGAACATTTAGTTCCATTTCATAGAACCGTGGTTGCATCCAGACATTAGACTAACATGTTCCGCCTTTGGACCCGCGTCAAGACCACTGTCCAATCACAGCAGAAAACCAACCCCATTGGCCGGCCTAAACTGTTAGGGCCTTCCTCCAGGGTCTCCCTCCAGGGTCTCTTGTACAACGCAAGTATCCCAAGAGACAGGAAATTGAGGCTAATGTAAGCCTGATCATTGATGGGCGATAATTAGCAATGAAATAATGTCATATTTTCTAAGCAATTAAGAGACTTGAACCTAGAAACCAAATATGGGCAAATGGTGTTATATACTCTACTTAGCTGCATATACATTGGCTATGAAAAGGATCCATTAGTTCCAGCTTGCAACTTAAGAGGAGGACTGTGGCCATTTCAGGATGTGTATGATGTCTTGCGTGACAACTGCAGCGTGCAACACTTCATGTACCTGCTAGTTTTCAACGAAAACATGTTCTTGTATCTAAATTGACCAATTGGGCCTCGAGTTAGCTTAAGACCCCGGATTCAAGCGTACCTTGGATTTAGAGAACTTACAGCCAAGACGAACAGACCTGAGGTCAGGGAAAAGAGAGCAGCATATTTTTATGCCGCGTTGGCAACTGCACTAAAAGAGCTCTGATCTCCGATTAGATTCTAGCTAATTAAACTGACTCTCCGTGGGGCAAGCCCTCGAACAACTAGCTCTCAACAAACCACTCCGTGAGGACGGCAGTAACTTGATAACTTGATAGCAATGTTAGATTATAAAATGCTCTGAGTGTTGCTTGGGGGTCTGTCATAAAGTGATAACAATTCAGGCAGGAATAAAAAGCCATGTTAACGATGTGTGTGTGCGTGTGTGGAGGGGTTCTTTATATGTACATATTTTGTTTGCATACATATTGTATACGTATTTTGTATGTGCATGATGGAACAAAAATACCGAAGTATTTAAGTATTTAAGTATTTCATAATATGCCAAACATGACTGTTTATTAAAACATTAGCCATAACAGATGTGCCTAAAAGTAAGTTCTTAATTGGAATCTTAATATTACAGTAAAATACAATTAGAAAATAGTTTCACTCTTTTTCCCCCCATTGACAAAAAGCTTCAGCGTATGTGGTAAGAAATGTTGACAGGAAGGGGGACAGTATTTTTATACATAGGAAATGGTTAGAAACATCAAATATGTCAACAGGAAGTGAACAGGACTTCACAGTCACTGCATTCTACAAACAAACTAAAACACAACTACCCTGGTACCACTTCATTCTGAACTGGGGGGGGGGGGGGTGTACCCTATAGGGGGAGGCCCATGTACACGACAGTTTGGAACTGTCATGAACCATTTCCTGGCCACTCAACCCACACACACATGTAAACATATAACTGTTAGCTGCCTTGCACAAGTCTTAACGCGCTCTGTGCGTCTTTCCATAGACAGTATTATGTTAGAGGTTAAAAGTTTCTTACTAAAAAAAAAAAGGTAATAAGAACTTTATAGTAAGTAACCCCCCCCCCCCACACACACACACACACACACCCTTCAGAAGGTGTGCATGTAAAATGGCTTCCGAGGAACGCATATCAGCTGTTCTCTACCCGTTGGCTTTCACAATTCTACCCTGAAAATGTAGTTTTCTGGGGGAGGAGGGTGGGGAGGGAGATCTCAGTCACAACCACACTCGATTAAGTCCTCTACAGTTAAAGAACACACACATCGGTGTCGGTATCGATACAGTCGGATCGATCACACGTTGATCACAACGACGACGATGACAACAGAACACGTCGTAAAGAAATGGGACATCCCATGTTGTGATGTCACTTAACTGAGTAACGACGCCATGCAATTCGGCATAACTCTTTTTTTTTCATGACTAGTGAACGTGTAATTATATAAAAGTGAGGAAAAACATATGTTTTTGGTTGGTCCGTGTAAATAAAAAAAGGAGTTGTGGAGTCGACTAGTAGTTAGTCAGTCAACATCCACCTGAACTAAACAACACTGGGAACAAGTCTCACAAGAAAATAAAGAAGAGAAGAAAACACCACACACACAGACAGACATTGCTTCGCTTTGTTTCTTTCTAAAACAAACCCCACCTCCCCACCCCCCAAACAAATGTCAACGCGTTTACGCGACTGTAATGTTTGTTGTCATCCTACTAAAAACAACACAAAGACAGATTATGATGAACTACAAGCAGTAAGTTTGTAATAAATAAAAAAGGGGGGAGATGATGCTAACGTGCTGGGCTCAGGGGGCTAGCGGGTCGCGGTGGGTAAAGCGGTAGGTAGCGGCTATGGCTAACAGCACCCGGGCGCTCTCCCCTAACCCCACCGAATTGTGGAACATTTTAGAAATGGAAATCCACATCGCAAAAAAAAACGGTCGGTCGTTTTCCGCTCAAACCCGTTGCTCCACACAACCTCCTCCACACACACCAACACAACGCCAAGCCCTTACCTCTTGTCTTCTCTTAGGCCCAAACCATTCTAGCTGTGTGAGAGCTATTTTTCTCTTTGTCTTTTTTCCTTCCACGTCCAGCAGTTACACTCACACACACACACCGATTGAGAGTCAACGGCTAAAAAAAATAATAAGACATCATTCGGCTAAAACGTTAAAACGTCCGCCGCCCTCTCGTTCGAACGCAGGTCTAAAATCAAGCGACGGACCGACTATACTCATTTTGTCCCCCTCGTTTAATGGCTCTTCTTCTTCTTCATCAGCAGTGATAATAGGTGAGACTGCTGCTAGCTGCTAGTTAGCCACCAGCAGGTAGGAGGAAGGCTGCTGGCAGCGAGTCAGCAGCTGGGCTCTCCACGCTAGTCACGTGACCCCCCCCCCCTCCAGTCAAGCAACACATATACACACACACATCAGATCAGATCAGATCAGATTAGATTAGATTAGATTCAAATGTATTGTCATTGCACTACAGCACAAGTACAGTACAGCGAAAATAATTTAGCATCTAACCAGAGTGCAAATGTTGCAGTGAAGTGAATGGTAACATGTCATTTACAGTTTACAGTGGCTAAAAGACAGTCTACTAGGTATAAAAACAGTTATAAGGTTACTTATAGAGTATGTGTGAGATATGTGCATAATAATATGTATATAATATGTATATATATATATATATATATATATACATATTATATACATATATATTAACAGGTAGGGGTATGCAATTATGAAAAACAGGATACATATATATATAAATGTGTATACAGCAGGTAGGAACCAGTTCAGTTCAATTTGAATCTTCAACTAAGCGTCTATGTATATGACTGTATGTATGTCAAGGTCATATATATGATCGGTTGTAAATAAACAATTGTTTTGTTGGATTTTAGTTAGGTACGAAAACGCAGTCCATTCTCGGGACAAGGATCCGTTTCTAGACTCTGTTGCGCCTACTACTGGATCAGCGGCTGTATTTTAAAGTGCATTTCAATAGATAGATATATACTTTAGTCTATAGTCCCCGTGGGGAAAGTTAGTTTGCATTATAATCAATAATCATCACAGGGCATACATCACAGTACACACGCACACACACACACACACACACACGCTTCATACTTTTGCAATACTTTAGCTGTAGAGAATACTATTAGGACGGGGGGGGGGGGCCCTGACCAGCTGGACATCCTGTGACCAGGAAGGAGTCACATCACATGTCTGGAAAACATGTCATAATCGTGTTGGACATTTTTATGGTTTCGTTTTTGTTTTGCTTTTTATAGAAATTAGACATGTATTTGTCAAGTTATAGCTAATGGTCGTCAACCCGGAAGGATTCGGCTTCAACTGCGTTCTTTGTAATACTGGAGAATTACATTATCTAGTTCATATTTATAGATCTATAGAGCTAAAAGTATATCAAATGTAGTTTATGCTCTTTAAATAAAATAAAAAAAATGCTCATGATCCTTGAAAAAATAAACGAGCACGTAACGAGGATATTTAAGGATAGTTTTTATCCACAGGCGGTGCGCCTACTGAATACTGAGTGCTGCCACTATCATAACATTGTCATTAACATTACACTGTCATAACATTGTCATTAACATTACACTGTCATACTTTGCTGGACTCATATTCATTACAGTTACTGCACTGTATTCATGATGCTGCTTCACTACTGGCACTTTAAAAATGCTTTTTGCACAATATAACACATACATATCATCCATCAATCACTTCGTTCTTATGTTCATTTATTTTATTGTGTATAGTATTCTTATAGTATTGTGTTCTAGAATTTCATACTGCGGGAGGGAATTCCATTAACTGCGTAAGCATTCCATTGTACTAATACAAATACAAATTATATTCTTCAATCTTGAAACGAGATGGCAATATGCTACCGATTTAAAAGAACTTCAGTGTGACAAGAATGCTTACATGCCCTTTTTATTCAAAATCATTTATTTTTCAAAGCCTATTGGGTCTGCAAATGCAATGTTTCAGACTGCTGCAGAGTGTATGAAGGATTAAAAAAATATTTACAATAATAAACATGGGAAAATACACTAACGTCTATGTTATTTAAAATTGACAGTTGTTCTGAGAGGTTACAGCACAAGTCTACTTAGCTAAATTTATGAAGGAAAAAAAAACGTATTTGTCCATCGCAAAAACTGTCAACTCAACTATTTTCCCACCAACATCCTTGCCCACACAGAAAATATTCAGGGAAACCAAGTCATACCATCTTAACACAGGATCTGCTTCTCTCCATCATCAACAACAACAATGCAAGAGAACGAATAAAAAAACATTACAAAAATGTAAACATGTTTTTCCCTATTTCTTCTTCTTCTTCTTCTTGGGTGGCCCTTGATCAGAGTGGCTGCTACTTCCCGAGTCCGAGCTGTCCGAAGAAGAGGACGAGGACGACGAAGAGCTGTCGCTGTCACTGCCGCTGCTACTGCTGCTGCTGCTGCTGCTGTCGTCTGACGAGGAGTCGTCTGAGTCACTGCTGTCGGATGAATCATCATCGGAGCTGTCAGAGTCACTGCTGCCGTCGCCGGACCTGGGAGAGAGCACAAAGACACACCTGGTCGTGAGCGTCGTGTAGACTATTGTGAGAAGAGCAAGTGTGTGTGTGTGTGTGTGTGTGTGTGTGTGTGTGTGTGTGTGTGTGTAAATAAGTTACATGTGGGATGCCGGAGATCAAGGACTACAGGTTCATTAAATGTGTGTGTGTTTGTGTTTCGGTTAGTAAGCTATTCCAGAAATGGGTGCCTTTCACTGAAAAGGAGGTGTGAACACACGTGGCTGTGCGTGGAGCCACACTGCAGTTGCCACTCCCCTGGTGACCCTCTACTGGTTGGTTTGGTCCCAAATAGACGCGGTACAGTTGGGGCAAGATTGTCACTTACTTCTTTTTCACCTTCTTTTCCAAAGGACCTTCCTTTCCCGGTCTGAAAAAGAATAATAATAATTTTGATTTCAAATAATGCCCACTGGTAGGGAACACACTAGAAGACATCGCACATTGAATTTTGTTCAGATCAGTTCCAGTTGTATGAAACACGTTGGTTATTTAGGACTGGAATCGGGACAGATCTGAGGGCCACAGATTCAAATCCTAAATCCCTGCACACCACAAGATGTGTGTCGACTGTCCAGAATGACCTGTCCTATATTGGGCAGACGAGTGCATCTCAAATCTTCTGTTCTGTTCCCGGATTCAAGCACACTGCAACTGCATTCTCCACACAGTGGGCCTTACAAGGCAACTACTAAGACGCTGCATTTCATACATTCACCCCAACATCACTACATTCTGCAGATGCCTTACCCCGGAGGAATGTTCTGCTTATTTTCATTTTCCTTCAGCTTCTTCTTCATCTCAACTGTTCTTGAAGGTCTGTGGAGATACTTGCGTTTTCCAGTGCATTCATAAGTCCAGTGTCCAAATTCCAAACACTTCTGGCAGCGCACATTTTGTTTGTTGGCCTCCCTGTATATGAAAATGGGATACAAAGCAATTCATGTAAATGCACATGTGTATCTGGAAGATGTGGGGAACAAGGCCATCTCCGTCATTAAGTACCACAACCACCCTGGGCACCATCTCTAGCAGTTTATGGACAGTTTTTACCCAGACAGTGTGCCTGAACCATTAGGAGTGCTTCCATTATCATAACATTATCACTAATATGACATTATACTTTCATACTTCTTTACTGGACTCATTACAGTTACTGCACTGTAATATTGATGCTGCTGCACTACTGTCAGTAATGTTAAAATGCTTATTACACACTCACCATATGTAGATACTGCATCACCCATCACTTTATTATTATTTTTTATTGTGTATGGCATGTTATAGTATAGTGGTAATGTTTATAGAATATAGTATAGTATATAGTTGTTTGTTTTGGAGATGCATACTGCGGGAGGGAATGGGGAGTAAGCATTCCATTGTACTTGCCAATGGTCAATAAATGTCTTGTATCTTGTATGTATTAGGTAGGTCTAGGTTAGGTCTTGTAGTAGGTAGTATATAGTGTTGTTTAAAGTACAGTATTGCATAGTTTAGTGTAAATAAGTAGTTTAGTATAGTACATTCACTATACTAGTGTACTATAGGGAATGAACACACACACACACACACACACACACACACACACACACACACACACACACACACACACACACACACACACACACACACACACACACACACACACACACACACACACACACAAAGAGGGGAATAGTCAAAGTGTGTTCATATAGTGGTAGCATGAGGCTGGTTGGTGCACCGCTACCGACCGCAGTCTGCTTGTATGCTTTGTGGTGTGGGTTAGGACATCATTTCACTCGACTATCGACATAAACGTTCAATAGTCAACATACTAACGTGCCTAATGATTTTTAATCGTGTTTTCTAACCTTTGTTACAGAGAATACCAATAGTTCTGGACGAGAAAACCCTAAGATTAAACGTCGATATGTATATATATTAAAAAAAAATGTAAGTATCATTCGAGAATTACCCTAACAATCACACCGCCGATAAGTCTTCTGATGCCTGGCGAAGCTGTATACACATTACGACAGACAATAAACTAAATAATTACACAAGAAATGTGGCTGGGAACGATAATATAATAATAATAATTGTACTCACGCTTGTCTTCGAGCAATAATTCTATGCATGGGAGTCGCCATTTTCGAGTATTCTTCTTCGTCGACAAAAAGAGCTCACTCAACTTCCGGCGGTTTGTTGTAAACACTCTCTGGCGCCCTCTGTAGGGGAGGAAGGTGACCGCGTCAAACTTGATTGACGTCTATTTTACTTCCCTGATATTATCTTCACATCTACTAACATCTTTTATCCTGAGGGGGTCAATTTGACCCAAGCCATTTAAACCTCCAGAAAAAAAGAGTATGATCACAAGTGTTACCCAAGTGGCTGGGATGGGTTGTTGGCCACCCAAATACCGCTTTAAAAATATATATATATATCAACCTCACCCACCCAGAATTAGATTAGATTAGATAACATTCAAATGTATTGTCAGTGTACAGCACAAGTACAGTACAGCGAAAATAATCTGGCATCTAACCAGAGTGCAAATGTTACAGTGAAGTGCCTGGTGATATATAATGTACAGGGGTTAAATAAGATGTAGAAACGTATAAAAACTGGTATAAAATAATTTATAGAGAAGGTATGAGATATGTGCAGAATTATAGGTATATATTTATATACATACAGGTAAGTATACAAGTATAAACAGGTTGTGAGCCGGGGTATATAGTTCTGTCAACAAGATAAATACATGTATATACAGCAGGTAGTGAGCAGGGGTATTAGATTAGATTAGAGTAGATTAGATTAGATTCAAATGTATTGTCATTGCACAGCACGTACAGCAAGTACAGTACAGCGAAAATAATTTAGCTTCTAACCAAAGTTTAGTTTAAATTTACAGGTTAAAAGACAGTCTAGGTATTAAATGATATGAGCATAATAATAGGTATATGTATATACAGGTAAGTTAGTATTTAACAGGTAGTGGTCAGGGGTATGCAATTATTGAAAGCAGGATACATATATATAAATGTAAATGTATATACAAGAGAGCATATATAAATGTATATGTATATAGAGGAGTAGGGGCAGTTCTATCAACAGTTGAGATTTAAATATATATGGCAGGTACAGTAACCAGGTATCTTATTCATAAATATGTAAACTATAGGAGGTAAATTGTTGTGATAGTTTTTTTTTTTCTTGGGTATGCAGTTATGTCAACAGTGGAAGATTCATATATATATACAGTACAAATGTGCATGGTTATCATACAGGTAATGCCTGTAAGTGTGAACAGGGCCTTAACTCAGGGTCTCATTCTCATAGACTCATAATCAGGGTCTGTGATGAGGTGACAAAACCTGAAAAGAGGCAGATAACCTTTGCCGTTACCTTTGTCAGGGCATTGAAAACATATTTATGTTAACTTTATGATTACCCAGTTGTCGTTACATTAGAACAAGTAATTCACTTTTAACTACTAACTATATGACACAAAAAAATGAAAATAATTGGGCTATTACAATCCCAATAAAAGTAGTTGTAGTTGCAGGTATCCCCTGAAATAAAACGTTGACGTATTATTATAAATATGTATAAATAATGTAACATATGCAATCAATAGCTTCAATCCTTCGATTTCAAATGTTGCAGATTTTCTCATGAATGATGATTCACCGCTCCGAGTCTGTCCCGACATTAGAACACTGTGGAAAGCTCCAGAAGTCTCTAGAACAGTGAAGTATCGCGATACTACACCGGGGAGACCTGCGTGAGTTATGAGAAACCACCATGCTGCCGTCCGCCCTGCCAGACCTCCTCTCGACACCGGCTAACTGTCCGCGGCTTATGAACAGAGGTGGTCCGACCTCTTTCCATCAACACGGCTCATAAAACAACCGCGGAGACGTCTTCACCACTCCACTACCAGAGGGCTCAGATACGCCATCTTACCATAGGAAGGAAAAAACAGTTAGTGCCGTTAAAAGATGTCAGTGGTGGGGTTTGATTTGGGCTTCCAGAGCTGTTATGTGGCTGTTGCCCGAGCCGGTGGGATCGAGACCGTTGCAAACGAGTACAGTGATCGATGCACACCGTAAGTATATAATACTATCCTATCTATCTATCTTATCTATCGATCCTATCTTTTACTGGGTGATTCAAACGAACCGGTACGGAAAAACTACTTTATCGTTGTGACCGGGAACACATTAGTACATACAGTCCCGGGTGGCCGTGCCAACCGATGTTAGCTACTACTGGCAAAGATCGTTTGCGCGATTATTATTTTTTTAACCGATTGTTCAGTTGTAACACAAGTTACCTATTTCTATACGTCATTCGCACATCGGGCCAGTGTGGTCTCAAATAGTATTTTAATAACACGAATGGGAGCAAGCGTTTACATGTTTGCTAAGCCCTCCCGTCTTTATTACTGTACGACAGTAGAAGAAACGGCGTGCGTTTTTCAACCGGCATCTCCCAGGCGGGCGGTGTTTGTCGCGGCATGACTCGATTCTAACCCCCACCCCCCCCCCCCCCCCCCGGAGGATGCGTGCTCCGAGCCAACCGGCACGAACCACGCTTCTAATCGCTCGCCCTGTAACGCTGTGGGGCGTGGCCTATGACGACACAACCGATCATTAGTTGGAATATTCTAGCAATATCGCGATGTGGTGCCTCCGTTCAATTAACTGGAGCATCGCAGTACAGTGGACGTTTTAACGTTAAAACTATGAGATAATGTATATCTGAGATGTCATCGAGTGTCCCTCCGTGTAGTTGGTGTCTTATGATGATGCTACGGATGAGTTATTAGCAGTTAATCGTAATTTAATAATGTAATAAGAAGAACGCCCTGTTAGTTACCTGGAGGCCTCATGTAAAACCTAATAATAAGATGATCCCCATATGTGTTCTGAATCTTCCGTTGTATGGAGCTATTAAGATGACGAACATTTGCAAATCATTTACACAATAAAGAGTGTGTGTGTGTGTGTGTGTGTGTGTGTGTGTGTGTGTGTGTGTGTGTGTGTGTGTGTGTGTGTGTGTGTGTGTGTGTGTGTGTGTGTGTGTGTGTGTGTGTGTGTGTGTGTGTGTGTGTGTGTGTGTGTGTGTGTGTGTGTGTGTGTGTGTGTGTGTGTGTGTGTGTGTGTGTGTGTGTGTGTGTGTGTGTGTGTGTGTGTGTGTGTGTGTGTGTGTGTGTGTGTGTGTGTGTGTGTGTGTGGGGCGCTGCTCATGTGGGTCAGTGTTAAAACGCTTTGGGATACAATTAATGAATAGAAATGTAAAGGGGTTGGTTATAAATGACTTATTACACCAATTGTACACTCCGTTTTAGATATTACGTATATAATGCGATGAAACCAAGAGGTGTTTCTCATGTGCTTTGACTATTTTTAAGTTTGTCATAAAACCACATATAGTTTCATGTCTAAACCCCTCTGTATGTTGTTCCCTGACTGATGCAGTTTTGCGGTTCTGATTTGAATCACATCAGTAGGTAGGTAATACATTTTGTTGGTGTCTCCTAGGTCATTTGTGTCATTTGGACCGAAGAATCGGTCCATAGGAGCAGCAGCCAAGAGCCAGGTAAACACCCCCCCCCCCCCCCTCTCTCCTCATGGCGTGCTGCGTGGCATCGTCCCTCAGCAGTGCTGTTGAGTTGAGGTTCTACAGTTCTCTCTCTGCGTGTGCCTCCCTTCCAGGTGGTGACCAACTGTAAGAACACAGTGCAGGGCTTCAAGCGCTTCCATGGCCGGGCCATCTCTGACCCCTACATTCAGTCCGCCAAGTCCGGCGTTGTCTACGACCTGGCCGAGATGCCCTCTGGATCCACTGGTATTAAGGTAGGATTGACGCGGATGCTTTTCAATTTATTAGTCCCAATTCAAAGGACCACTAACTGATGGAAACGAAGGGTTCTGCATTTTCCCTCCAAAAAAAATACTACTTGATAATCCCCTCAAAGGCCCCTATTTTACCATTGGGTATTTTGTGTTAGTAAGCCGGTACAGGCCATTTCACATGTGTGGCGTGTTCTGTTCATTTGGATATCGGATGAACTCCAGTCAGCTCCTTGGTGGACCCTCCCACATTGGTCACAAGTCACAAAAGGATCGATTTTATTTTTTACATGGATTGTGAACACCTGGTGATATAGGTTAACGGGTGAATAATTAACACGGGAATAGGTAACCGTTGAGAAGATTATTCCATTGTAGCCACTAGGGCTGTGCCATATCGTATCGTTTATCGCGATAAGTCCTCCCCACGATAAGTATTTTGTCATACCGCGGTAATGACGATAATTAATGACGTGTTTACATATGCGACAAACGTGGGCATGTAGAAGGAGAACAACAATGGCGGAAGGCGGAGTTCCAAACGTAGGCGAGGAGGAGTTAATCGAGAAAAAAGGAGCTGGAATTGGCTTCTATTCACGGCTATCATATCACTCCGCGAGTAGTCCCGTTCATCATATCACTCCGCGAGTAGTCCCGTTCATCATATCACTCCGCGAGTAGTCCCGTTCATCATATCACTCCGCGAGTAGTCCCGTTCATCATATCACTCCGCGAGTAGTCCCGTTCATCATATCACTCTGCGAGTAGTCCGTTCATCATATCACTCCGCGAGTAGTCCCGTTCATCATATCACTCCGCGAGTAGTCCCGTTCATCATATCACTCCGCGAGTAGTCCCGTTCACTTTTCCTGACGGAAAATACTGACTTGCTGATAGAATTGCTGAATTGTTTGCGCCAGTTGCCAAGCAACGCCTCCACTTCGGAGAACAATTTTTTTTCCTTATTCCTTTGATGATGGTAAGGATTAAGATTTTTTTATTTCATTTATCGTCATTTATCGTTATCGCGATAAATACCATGAAATATCGTGAAATATTTTAATTTTAAGTCCATATCGCCCAGCCCTAGTAGCCACACACACAAAGATACCAGAAACTAATCTGCTTCTGGTGTGTTGCAGTGTTCTCAATCTCTTGAAGGGATTTTGGAATAAATGTGTACGTTCATTATGGTATACTAACAACATTCAACACATGGCCATAAGAGTCTATTTAAGAATCACTAAATGATTGAATTTTGAAATTGAACAGATTGGCCCTTCTTGGTTTCTGCTCATCACTACCTCGGTTTACAGGAAAGCATTAAGAATCACTACATTGTTCTGTCTAAAATATAAAAAGGATGCTTTGTGGACGAGTTCTGAACATTATGAACATTAACTCCCATTAACCTCACATGCTATCTTCCTATGAGAGAAGTTCATTATGGGAAATTCATCAGTAATTCCATGTTCATTGATCACAATCATCTGATGTTATATAGATATAAAGACAAGACAGGGTTATTGACTATTTAGCTCTTTATTCAGCTGCGTAGAAAGCCCTTCTCTATAAATGTTCTAATAAAATATAAAACAAATTTAAGTCATAAGAATTGTCATTCTGTTCTTGCAACAACCAAATTGAAAGCAGAGTGGCTGTGTGCTTTATAAACCAATTTTTAAGTGGGTTTATTTTTGACACAGAGAGGCTATTAGATTGGTTGTTGAAGTACGCCATGCGTAACTGGTACCCCTGGGGGTACACATACATAGGATTGTTTATATAACCTTCTGGACCCTTTTATTATTTGTATTATTATTATTATTATCCTCATTATTGCGCTAATGTGTGTGTGTTTGTAAGCAATTTGTTGATGTTATATATTACTCTTTTTCTGTGCTAATATATTGCATTTTATATATGCATTTTTATATATTCTTTATATTTAACTTTATACAGTTTGTATTTTTTATTTCTATTCTGTTTTTTATAACTGCTGTCTGTCGTCAGGTATTGCACATAAGATTTTCCCTCATTGCTTATACTTGTATAAACTGTGAAGTGACTATAAACTTGACTTGATGTGTGGGCAACTCCAGGTGATGTACATGGAGGAGGAGAAGGTCTTCAGCATTGAGCAGGTCAGCGCCATGCTTTTGACCAAGCTGAAGGAGACGGCAGAGAACGCACTGAAGAAGCCTGTTGCTGACTGTGTCATCTCTGTAAGCATTCTCCCAGACGCCTGCCACCTCTCGGCCAATCGCCTTCCTTACCTGTAGACACCTGCCACCTCTCGGCCAATCACTTTCCTTACCTGTAGACACCCGCCGTCTCTCGACCAATCACCTTTCTTAGCTGTAGACACTTGCCACCTCTCGGCCAATCACCTTTCTGGCCTCTCAAGCTTCAAATGGGTTTGTGAAGTGATAATCTCCTAAATGATCAGCAATAATAATATATGTACGGTAATTACTTTTTAATTGGAGATTTGCACCGCCCTTAATACACATTAAACTTAGTCCGGATCGAGACCTAACCAAATGCATTATTAGGTATTCCCAGAGTATCTGTGGATACCTATTGTTTTTACTCTGGATATTAATATTTCTGATTAGTCAAATCTGTATCTCAGCCTGTGACTGGTAAAAAGCTTTGCCATTTGTCACACATTTGTATCCACGGTAAGCATGTCTCCAGAAAGCTAGGTACCACTTCACCCATAGGTGGCGCTATCATTTGTGGTCCAAGTCAAACGATCAGCCCCAACCAGATTTCTCTGTACAGTGAAAGTTTCCCTGAAAACTTCAGCAATTTATTATATAATTTATAATAAATAACCACTAACCCAAATTACAAAAACATTGCTGTAGATGCTCTATGGATGGTGTCTCATCTAAGAACTGAAAGAGATTGAGCAACAAAATGTGTGTGTGTGTGTGTGTGTGTGTGTGTGTGTGTGTGTGTGTGTGTGTGTGTGTGTGTGTGTGTGTGTGTGTGTGTGTGTGTGTGTGTGTGTGTGTGTGTGTGTGTGTGTGTGTGTGTGTGTGTGTGTGTGTGTGTGTGTGTGTGTGTGTGTGTGTGTGTGTGTGTGTGTGTGTGTGTGTGTGTGTGTGTGTGTGTGTGTGTGTGTGTGTGTGTGTGTGTGTGGAATACTTAATGAAGCTTTTGATTTAGCTTGTGATTTTGCAGCGACTCATTTTGAACTAGAGCGGCGTGATGCCATTAGCTAAACATAGCTTGTTCTTTTTGATGACCGCCTTTGTTTTGGCATCCCCAGCAAGCATATAGTCCAGACACGCCGCGATGGGGCCATTGGCCCGAGTCTCAAGCTAAACAAAAGATACAGACTTTCATTTCGGATCTTAATTTTCCAGACACCGTCCACAGTGTTAAGCTGTTGACGTATTGCCGTATTTACAGCGCTTTGAAGCCCGAAGCGGGGGTTGTTAAGGATGTACTTCATTAAATGTCGTGGCATTCCTTCCAGGTCCCTTGCTTCTTCACGGACGTGGAGAGGAGGTCCGTCATCGACGCGGCTCAGGTGGCAGGCCTCAACTGTCTACGGCTGATGAACGACACCACGGCAGGTAAACGGAACACGGACCTCATGAACATGAAGCTGCTACAATGCCAATGGAAGGGATACGCGGATATCCGTCAATTGCCGTTCGCCGTAGTCTTACCCGGTGTTCAAACGAGTTGTTTTACTTCCAAATTCGTCGTCGTTAGCCGAGCTCCTGTTCATGTGAGGGGAATACACTTTGAATTACTTCCTCAATGTGTTCTAAATAGAAAATCTTCAACTCGAGATGTTTTTTTCGTGACCACGGCGTATCCGTTAAGGTGCCTTTTCGATGTTTGGAATCGTCTTTATTGGTCACATACATGTACTGTACACACGCAGTGAAATGAGTTTCTCGGCGTTTAACCTATCCTAGTATTCGGAGCAGTGGGCAGCTATTGTGTATATACAGCACCCCGGGGGTTCAGTGTAGGGGGTCTGGTGCCTTGCTCAAGGGCACCTCCGGCAGTGCACAGGGGGTTCGGGGACTTGAACAGGCGACCCTCCGGTTCCCAAGCCAAGTCCTAACAGACTTGGCTATCCTGCCGCCCTAAACCATGGGAATGGTTATAACCGCAGCCCTCCTCGCTAGAACTCTCAGCTCAAAACACACTATTTTAAATCTCCAACTGAAACAGGGGGTTGACTCAGACTTTTAGTCAAGAACCGAACCCAAGCAACGTAGAAGACCCATTTGTTTAGGTTACCGATCACCGGCTAAAGTGGTCAACACTAGGCGTGTCTTAAACGTTCTTCTTCTCCTTCTTCTCCTGCAGTGACTCTAGCCTACGGCATCTATAAGCAGGACTTGCCGGCCCCCGAGGAGAAGCCCAGACTGGTGGTGTTTGTGGATCTGGGACACTCTGGCTTCCAGGTGTCTGTCTGTGCCTTCAACAAGGGAAAGCTCAAGGTAAGCCGTTAGCGGCTAACACGCCTCGTTGGTGGTTTGCTTTCGCCTGCAGCTAATAATAATAATTATAATACATTTGATAGAGCGCTTTACATGAGACACTTTCCAGTATTACAATACATTAATACATTACCATGGTGAATAAAAAATAAAACACAACACTAATTACACATTAGAAGCAGTTCTGAACAGGTGGGTTTCAGTGAGGGATTCAAGCATGCCTGGATCGGTACGGTGCGCAGTGTTTGGGAGTTCCAGAGCCTGCAAAAGCTACATCCTATGGTGGCCATATCCACACACACACACACACCTCACACCCAAAGATACTCACCACTTCGTCTTCGTCCTCCCGATCATTAGATCCTCGCCACGGCCTTCGACTCTGCCCTCGGCGGCAAGGCCTTCGACGATGCACTGGTGGGCCACTTCTGCGAGACGTTCGGCAAGAAGTACAAGCTGGACGTGCGCTCCAAGCCCCGGGCGCTGGTGCGTCTCTACCAGGAGTGTGAGAAGCTGAAGAAGCTGATGAGTGCCAACTGCTCGGACCTGCCGCTCAACATCGAGTGCTTCATGAACGACATCGACGTCACCGGCAAGCTCAACAGGTGGGCGTCGGCTGCGTGAACGCGGCGCTAATACGGAACCAATAATTGTTTTGGGGGGTTTTCGTCTGTTTCACTGCAATGTTTCGTATCCATTCTGTCGGTAGCTGGAGAATATTTGAGTACCTTGAGTCTTGAATTGTGCTGCTCCCCGAGGCGTTGATTGACGGCCAAACCGGAGTTCTTGTGTTTTGTGTTTTTCTGTAGCTCCTTTTTATTAGGATGCCAAAATACCTGAAGGTGTTCTTTTGGAAAGGTTCACAGAACAAAATGTCTTGTGTGGGTGTGTGTGTGTGTGTGTGTTAATAACCTATGCCCCCCCCCTCCTTTTCTAGGAGCCAGTTTGAAGAGATGTGTGCAGGGTTGCTGTCCAAAGTGGAGGTTCCCCTGCAAAGCGTCCTGGATCAAGCCAGTGAGTTAATGCAGCTTTAGGACACACTGGACTATATTCCTACGGCCTCTCTATAGCTCTCTCTCTTTCTCACTCTCACTAACAGTAGCAGTAGCAGCAGACACAAGTCTGGTCGGATAATGCCGGCCATTCGCGTGCTTCCCTTTCCTCCCGTTCCGTATGGCCTTTCATCTCTCCATGGCCTTTCATGCCTGTAATCCTGCAGTGCCAGCTGGTACTGGAGCTAGCTGTGCCCTGGGGAATGCAATGCAAGGAAAATAATTGTCGTCATGTAACGTTGGGAGAGAGAGAGAGGGAGAGGCCCAATGATGACAAGAGATGATGTTCTTTAATGTTGCCGTCCAGGCGGCTCGGTGAGCGCTACAAAGACGGGGAGTCCACACATGATTAAAGGATGAAGTAATATGTACAGAAATAAGAATAGTGTAACAGGATAACATGTCATCTGCATCACCAGTGGTGAGTGGCGCATGTGCTGTTGTAGGACGTTGTCTGTGTGGGAAGGAAGGAAGGAAGGAAGCAACCAGGGGGGCGTGTGGAAAAAGTAGAAAATATTTCAACATAATAAATAGAAGGAACACAGGTTGTTGTTGGCGTGATTAGGGAATAAACTTCTAAAAGTCGGATCCGTTGTGTTTTATGTGGCTTGTGCAGACAGTGAAAAGAGGAATAATTGGAATGACTGTAAATATTTATCTCGGGCCAACGCAGGGTAAGCCGTTCTAAACTGTACTCCTGAATTATTATGATTATCGGTTGCAATCAATTTCATGTGTATATAAAAATGTGACAAAAAATGAAATAGTGGGAGAGAATTTGAGATGTGATGGTTCAGTACTTGAGAATTACAATGCAGTGTCACGGTCGCTCTTTAACAACGCTTTGTAAATGTTACCACAATTAAGAGGCGCTGTGAGAAGTTGTAAGAGCGCTCATTTGCTTAGCCATCTGTCAGCTTTTAGTGAGTGAAATCAATCCTCTGTGAGAAATATGTGTGTAGTGGACTGCACACCTGCCTCTGTATGAGGAGACCTTTAAGATTTAGGCTGATCAATCAATCAGAGCATCTCTCCCCTGATTGGTTTGGAGAATGGATTTGAACCTGTCAAAGGCTTGTGAAATGCCACATTTCAAAGAAGTGGATTAGTTTCAAAATATCACTCTTTCCCTCTCTTTTCCCGACCGCACCTTTCAAACAATAACCAACTCTGTCATACCGATTAGTTTTAATAATAATACTTCATTATAATAATAATGAAGTATTATTAATCATAATTAATAATCATACTAATTCGTTTTTTGTTGTTGTGTGCTCATGGTGGTTTCCGTCTCTCCTGTGTGCAGAGCTCAAGAAGGAGGACATCTATGCGGTGGAGATTGTGGGCGGGGCCTCCAGGATGCCAGCCATTAAGGAGCGCATCGCCAAGTTCTTTGGCAAAGAGCTGAGCACCACGCTGAACTCAGACGAGGCGGTGGCCAGGGGGTGTGCTCTGCAGGTACGGCTCTAACGGTCGGGTATCCCAGTATACCATCTATTGGTATATGGATTTATACTGTATGTTTAGGGATGGGAGGATCGGGAGGATGGAATACCATATGGGAGCGATTTCCCAGGCCTGGCTACATGCAGAGCCTTTTTTAAATTATGCATGCAGAGGGGTGGAACGCTACCGCTTTGTGTTTGGCTAACACCAAGCGCCCAAGGCGCCGAGCAGCTGAGTTTCAGTCTCATACAAGGCAAATGAGGAAATGCGTTTGTTTTTTTGTCCATCACCTACTGTACATGCTGTTCATTCTCTGTACAACTGTGAACTGTGTCATGCTCATGTTGGCAATTATTTATATCTATTTTATTTGCAATGACTCTTCAAGGCTTGTTTAAATAACCTGTGCAGTAGCTACTTGTATCAATTGAGAGACGATTCAATATTGTCCTTTATCCATGTGTATATATATTCTTATATATAAGTATATGTATATATATCTTATAATTGACATATTGCCTAGAAATAATGGCAAAACAAGGTGTGGAAAGTACAATATTACAATTAAAAAACAAAACAAAGAAAGCACACTTTTTACATTTTAACATGCAGTCTAATGGACGTTTGAATTCATAAGCACAGTACAATCCATGTTTCCCATCTGGCATTCATCAATAACAAATCGATGCCAAGCTCTAAAATTAACCCTGTAGCAGTTGGACACTGCCCCATCTTGAGAGCTCCTCCCGATGACGAGCACGCAGGTAGATGAGTCATCCGGTTTATTGTTATGTTTTGACAAGGTTTATGCAAACCGAGCAGATGGTACATGCTAGTGCTTCCCCGTGTGTGTGTGTGTGTGTGTGTGTGTGTGGTGTGTGTGTGTGTGTGTGTGTGTGTGTGTGTGTGTGTGTGTGTGTGTGTGTGTGTGTGTGTGTGTGTGTGTGTGTGTGTGTGTGTGTGTGTGTGTGTGTGTGTGTGTGTGTGTGTGTGTGTGTGTGTGTGTGTGTGTGTGTGTGTGTGTGTGTGTGTGTGTGTGTGTGTGTGTGTGTGTGTGTGTGTGTGTGTGTGTGTGGTGGCTGTTGTTTAACCTGTGGATCCTTGATTACCAAGAGGACCCACAGGTGTGCAGCCTCACCAGCCCCAGACTCTGGTGAGGCTGCTTCAACCAACCAACCAACCAACCACACCCTAAATACCTACAATGCGGTATAGGAGGAGCGTCATCCATCTCCACGATCCAATCAAACGCCGTCTTCCCCTAATCCTGTGCCCTCTTCCCTGTCGTCTGTATTATGTGTGTTTCTAGTGTGCTATCCTGTCGCCGGCGTTCAAGGTCAGAGAGTTCTGCATCACCGACGTGGTCCCCTTCCCCATCTCCCTCAAGTGGAGCTCTGCAGTGGAGGAGGGTCTTGGGTAGGTCCCCCTCCTCCTTTTCTTGCCCTTAGCCAGCCTCTGCGATCCAGACACATGGCAAACCTATCCAGCCTTTTGGGAGAACTTTGGCGCATAGAATTGTCTATAGTGAATCATCGATGTTTTTGGTGCATTCACTCGTCTTGTGTTGAATCTATCTTGTGAAACCACAAACAAGACTTGTATAACTGTCTATAATGTACTTAGAATACCCAGGATCACGTAGGTTATTGTCTGAGTGTGGTCATAAGGGCATGTGGGCTGCGTTGACACGGTCCACCACCACCATCTCGTCTTGTCTGCAGGGACTGCGAGGTGTTCGCCAAGAACCACGCCGCCCCCTTCTCCAAGGTGTTGACCTTCTACCGGAAAGAGACCTTCCCCCTGGAGGCCTACTACAGCGACGCCAAGAACCTGCCACACCCCAACACCACCATAGGTACCCGGCGACGCCACACCCTACCCTACTCACGGGGCTGCGTTTATCCACAGGCAGGGCTCCTACTGAACTGCTGGGAGTGCTGCCACCATCATAAATTAATGAATTGTCATCCGTATTACATTACAATATCATACTTTTTCTGGACTCATTAAAGTTACTGCACTGTATTCATGATGCTGCTGCGCTACGGGCTACTGGTGTTTGAAATGCAGCAAGATTCAAGATTCCACATTCTTTATATTTGTTCATGTGTAACAATTACAATGGAATGCTTAACTCCAGCATTCACTCCAGCATTGCCCAACCAGCAATTTCAACAACAATACGATACTATGCATAACTGTGCTATACAATTATATAAACATCAGTATATGCTATATACTATACTCTATAAACAACACTATAACAATACTATACACACTAAAAAAAACAATAATCTCATCTCAATGGAGGAGAAAAGTAGATGTTTTTTAGTTAGTTTTTAGTTTCAAAGTCTTGCTGGTGCTTGTTTTCTGCTCTCTCTCTCTGGTTACAACTCTCCAATTGTATCTGTAGCTACAGCACCTTTTTTTTTTTTAACCTATTCAATAACTTTGAACATTTTGTTTGGCAGGTCAGTTCCTGGTGCAGAACGTGGTCCCGCAGGCGTCCGGCGAGTGCTCCAAGGTCAAGGTCAAGGTGAGGGTGAACGTGCACGGGCTGTTCAGCGTGTCCAGCGCCTCTCTGGTGGAGCTGCTCAAACCCACCGAGGGGGAGGAGCCTATGGATACGGAGCACACCCCCAAGGAGGATGAGGTGAGTCAAATCGGGCAGTTCCATTATTTTTTTCTCCTAAAGGCAGTCTATTTTTCCAGCCGTTTGTTCAATGGCTCTCCATAAATGGAACGTGCTGTACATGTATGATATTAGGACACTGTTGGTGTGCTCAAGGCAGACTTTGCCCTCCCTTAAGAGTTTCCGGTTCATTCACTAAGGTCTCACTAAATCCATACATGAGAAGGCCACACCTTCTCATTTCCTGACCTTTCTCCAGTATGGTGTGCTCTACACGCACTTTGGAGTGTCTTATTTTTTTAATAAATTGGTATTTTTATTTTCATTCATTTAGTGTGTTTGCCACAATCTATTTGACAAGTGAAAAACTGCTGAACTGTCGACTGCCTGGACGTTCCACCCCCCCCCCCCCCTTATGAGTAGTCACTCATAACCCTAATTATTAAGGGCCGGTTCCTTTTGATGTACCAGGCAGGGCACGGGTAGTAGGCTAAACTGAGTGAACACGCTACCCCGTACCCTGCCTGGTACATCAAAGGAGCAGATTCATCAGATTCATAATTGGTGTTATGAGGGACACCTCCGTTTGTCTTATGATGAGAAGGTGCCCTCTGGGAAAAGGGACTTTAATCTAGTTAATGACCGCCCGTTATATAACCTACAGCGGGGCTGATATTGTCACAAAGTAATGTGACGATGTTTGATAGAAATATGTGTGCGTGTGTACAATGCCTTGTTTCACCTTGATGAACCGTGTACCGTACTGTTGTAGTGTTGAAGTATAGTATTGTTGTAGGACATGGCAATCAAACAATCTTGAATCTTGAATCAAATGTACTAATTTACTACTAGGCTACTCACTGCCCGAGCAAACAAAACCCCGATCTACGTGCGTAGTCTGCGGTCACAGTTTACAGAACGCCCAAAGTAACCACGAGTGTTTGGGTCAGCACAAAATGCAGGTTGAACAGGAGGAGCAGAAGACCCCGGCGGACGTCAATGGGGACAAGAAGCCAGAGACGGAAGAGATGGACGGGACCGGTCAGAACCAGGTTAGTCGTCCCCGTCCCGTCCCGTCCCCGTCCCGTCCCCCCCAACGCCGTGGGCCTCAGTGTCTCAATTAATACTAATATAAAGAACGGTAGAGAAGTGCTACCGTAGACAACATCCCCTCAAACGACGGTCGACACCGGTCTAATGTTACCAGGCAGCACCAAAGCAGCTTCTGCAATATATCCGTAAAGTATTTATAAAGTGCTTTTCCCCGATCAAGAGTCTCAAAATACAGGTTAAAAGTAAGTATGATACACAGAACCAAATAGGTGGACACAATACACGGTAAAAGACGCGGTACAACAATAGACACACAAAATAAGACGCTGTTAAACAGAGTTACCCAAATGCCTGTCTTAACCGGTACGTCTTGAGCTGGCTTTTAAAGTAGGCAACAGATGACGACAGGTGTCCGAGAGGGATGCGGTAACTTGTCATACCTCGCATTCTCAAATGGTTATCCAAGGCTTTTGTTTTGAAAAGACAATTCACCCGTGTTCAGTATTCGGTCGTTAATGGAATATAATGGAATGACAGACTGGATTTGGAAACATTATGCAGAAGGCCCCACTTGTTCTCACAGTTACATCTGAACCCAGGGTGAATGAACTCTGCTTCATGGAGAGAGAGAGAGAGAGACACGTCTCTGAGCATATGTCTCGTGGAGCAGACACTCGCTGTCTCTTGGACTCGCAGACAGACAGACAGACAGACAGACAGTGAGCTCACTTGCATGACTTCACCAAAACACGCAACACGCCTTCTTCTCCCATTTTAAACACCGCACTCGCCCACAGTGGTACAAGTCTGTGTGCGCCCACACCGAGAAAGAAAGAAAGAAAAAAGAAGAAAACTAGCTTGGCTAGCTTCATCCACATTATGCAATTGCCAAATTGTTTCAAGGGGTTGATAAGGTCACGCAAGTTTAGGCAGAGCCGTTCCATGCATGCCCCAGAAGGTTAATGTGGTTTGACTGGGTTTGTTGAATAAAGATGTATTGAAATGCTCAAAATCACCTGGCATTTTTAGTGTTCCATATAAGCAGAGGACAGTTTAAGTTTGTTTAAAAGCCGAGAAAGGGAAATCCAGCATGTTGAGTTATAATTCTGTAGAGATTAGAGTCTAACCACCATTTCTTCCCTTCTCCAGACGTCGACGGAGGACGCCAAGCCGGAGAAGAAAGCAGACCAGCCTTCACAGGCCAAGAAGCCCAAAGTGAAAACCAAGACGGTGGAACTGCCCATAGTGAACAAGCAGGAATGGCAGCTGTCCAATGAAACGCTCAATCTGTTTATGGAGAATGAGGTAATGCACGGCACGCACGCACGCACGCACAGCACACACACGCACACACACACCCCTCTTAGCCAGAATGACGAGAGGCCACACAGTAATGTGTTGTTACAGGTTTCGTCCAATGTCTCCTAGGTACCCTGGTATGTTATTTCGGCTAAACCATTACAAATGACTGAGTGTCAAGTTGTGTTTTTAACGGCCCGACCACTCTCCTGATGAGTTATACTTATACTGATTACTCATTGCTCTAGAGCCTCCATCTGTTATGTTATGTAATGGGTGTGTGTGTGTGTGTGTGTGTCTGTGTGTGAGACATCGGACACCATGTCTTGAGCACTGGCACAGAACATGTCAACAAAAAAGCAGGCGTAGTGTCAGGCTAACCTGACATTGAAAGACTGCCTCCTTCTGGCTAATGGCTTTGTTTGGATGAGCGTAAATATGTCTCTATACTTAAGTGCGCAGGCTACTGTTAGCAGCTACCCTTTGCTGTGGCTTTAACTCTGATGGCCTCATGTGCAAATTAGGAACATGAATCACTGTTGGTCAGCAGAACAGGTGTATGGTGAATTTAACTGATGTGACTGTCGTGTCTTCAGTCAAATAGCGGTTGCTTCAGAAACAAACAAAACATTTTGGTATCCCAACATAACTAATACATACATAGCTATTCACAAGGTGTTAGTTAATTATGAATTACGCCAGCAGGTGGTGCTGTGCAGTGGTAAACCTCAGTCCCCCAACGCCTAAATAGACATTCTAGCAATGATGCTAGGTGCCTATGGGTTTTTAGCTCTCACGTTAGAACATCGTCTCTCATGCCGGAGGTCGTCCGTTCGAACCCCAGTGCGGGACACTGACTGTAACGATTGTGCATAGTTCCTACTTGAAGTTCCTACTTGAGACGAGGGCTAACCCCGGTGGGTGTTTGCTCCCCGTGTCTGCAGGGTAAGATGTTCATGCAGGACAAGCTGGAGAAGGAGAGGAACGACGCCAAAAACTACGTGGAGGAGTACGTGTACGACATGCGTGAAAAGCTGCACGGCCGCCTGGAGAAGTTCGTCAGCCCGCATGTGAGTGGCCCTTCAATAACCGCCGTCGTTAAGTGACCCTCCGGTTGGAATTAAAGCAACCTCTTATCCTGAGAAAGGCCTTCCCGTGCACACGTGTTTCTCTTTTAACATAGCTTAGTCTGAAATGGACTATAAAGTAAAGGTTTAGACTCGCGCCATCGATTTAATCAAATGTATGCTTTCCTCGGCCAAACTGCGGCGCTCCTTGCGCGGTCATGAAATCAAACCCTCAACCCTGAGTTTTTGATTGGTCCTATTGATTAATATTGATCTGAAGACAGATCTGCAGAGAGAAACCAAAACTCAGGATGGTCTCATGAGGCTACATGCATACTACTTTGGTGGATATCCATATTATTATATATATGTATTATGTTTTGGGGTTTATACATTTGTGTCTCTTAGGGCCGTCCTGTATACATATTTTCCAGCTTGGGAATAATCGTTGGATCTTGCCAATTGATACAAAAGTATTGAATACTGTTTTAATGTGAAAAATATAAACTGAATGAAGGATCATTCAGGATTAATCCTATTTGCGGTCGGCCCGATTATCTCTTTAACTCTAATTAAGGTGTCCTGTGTTTCTGGGGCGACGCCCACATTTCCCACCTGGGATTAAAGTACGTCTTGTCTTGTCTGTGTAGATACCGACGTTGTCTAAATGTACAATATGCAGGACGAACACTGTAATGTTTCATTTTTTAGTTTGAAGACATTTCTTCAGCCTTGGTTTATTTGTCACTAAATGTACTGTATAAGGTACAGTATACAATGTACAGTGACCTGTTATCACCAGCTCCTGCTCCAGATGTGCAAAAGTTACAGAATTCCAAATTTGGACAATTAAAAAAATAATTGAAGAAAAATATAAATATTAACAGAATTGCAGAATATATGAATTTGGTAAATGGACATTTATATAGCGCTTTTCTAACCAACGGTTACTCAAAGCGTCAAAGTCATGCCTCACATTCACCCATTCATACACGCATTCAACCACCGACGGCGGAGCAGTTAGGGTTAGGGTGTCTTGCTCAAGGACACCCCGGCAGCTTTTGCTAGGAGGCGGCGGGGATCGAACCAGCAACCTTCCGGTTGTGAGGCGACCGCTCTGGTGACCGCCCCACACTCAACAGTACTGTATTAATGAATGAATGAATGAATGAATGAATGTGTGATGTGTTAGTGCAGATAGTCCAGTTGTTGAAGTTGTGGAAAGGGAGAGGATGGAAAGGGGCGAGGGGTCATTCCAGCATCTTATTGCTGATGGTTAATTTCACCATTTCTCATGTCGTGCAGGACCGTGACGCTTTCTCAACCAAGCTGGAGCACACTGAGAACTGGCTGTATGAGGACGGAGAGGACCAACTGAAGCAAGTTTACATCGATAAGCTGGCTGAGCTGAAGGTAGCACACGGCAACCAACACTTAATATATCCTGTATTGACTGATGTTACTTTTAACCCCCGTTTTTAAACACTAACCTTCTAGTCTCGTGCTGCTGATCAAGTTTTTGTCATCTAGCCAATGGATTCAAGAAGTGTGTGTGTGTGTGTGTGTGTGTGTGTGTGTGTGTGTGTGTGTGTGTGTGTGTGTGTGTGTGTGTGTGTGTGTGTGTGTGTGTGTGTGTGTGTGTGTGTGTGTGTGTGTGTGTGTGTGTGTGTGTGTGTGTGTGTGTGTGTGTGTGTGTGTGGTGTGTGTGTGTGTGTGTGTGTGTGTGTGTGTGTGTGTGTGTGTGTGTGTGTGTGTGTGTGTGTGTGTGTGTGTGTGTGTGTGTGTGTGTGTGTGTGTGCTCCCTGGCTGGCTGGCTGGGGGGGCGGGATCTGAGTTCACAGTCCTAATGGCCTGTGGGAAGATTGTGGTTTTATAAGTAAATTTTCAATGAATTCATCACCATTATACATTCATAACTGCTGAGGTGTCAGAGCTGTTCATCTGAAAAGTGCTCATTGGTTACCGTCTGTTGCGTCCAACGGGGGAGGGAGGGAGAGAGAGAGAGAGAGAGACTAACTAACAAACAAACACTGTCGCCCTCCCTGTCATCAACAGCAACTTGGCCAGCCCATAAGGGAGCGTTTCCTGGAGGCCGAAGAGGGACCAAAAGCTTTCGCGGAGCTCGGCAAACAGATCCAGATGTACATGAAGGTCGTCGCCGCCTACAAGGCCAAGGTGACCCCTCAGCCAAAGGGTTGGGCTGCTGTTGTTGTCCAGTTCAGGACAAAGCAGTGGCTTTTTTACTTTTTTGCTTTGTTTTGAAAGCAAAGAAAATGCATTTTATGGTGTTGATGATAGTCATTCATGTCGCATCATATAGTCATATTTGCCATAGTCGTATCTGATCTGCTTCACACATGAACCTTGAAATCGGCAAAGAAATTGAAAAATTGGCTGGTTTGCATTGGCTGTGCAACGTTACCCCTTGCCATTTTCATTGCAGTTTAAACGTTGTGTTCATGAAGCCATTGTAGACGATTGTATATCGGGGGCCTTAAATCGTGAAAGTTTACAGATTGGTGCACTAACTGAGTATTATTACTCTATGAGAACACGTTGGGCAATTGGTTCAAACGATAAATACAGAAATCGTAATTTAAGAAATTATGACTTACTATTATAACTACTATATCATATTTTCTATCTATTCCATACAACTACTCTATGGGTGTGTAAACGTGGTTCTCCGGGCGTGTGGTTCTTCTCCCCCAGGAGGAGCAGTACGATCACCTGGACGAGCTGGACATGACTCGGGTGGAGAAGCAGGTGAACGACGCCATGGCCTGGATGAGCGGCAAGATGACCCAGCAGGGCAAGCAGGACCTCACCCAGACGCCCGTGGTCCGGGTGGCCGAGGTCCAGGCCAAGACCAAGGTACCAAGCCCCAACCTGGTGGTGCTCTGCTGGCACACCTAGTGGTCAACTAACTAAGTGCCTCGAAACACACATACACCATCCAATGAGCATTTGATATGTCGATGTTGTTATGATTGATATGCACTGTAAGTCGGTAATGTGTACATATTATAACTAATATATATGTATCTAGACCTTAAGAAATAACACTGAATCGGCCTCTTAAGAGCTTTAATAAAACACTTAATCGGCCTCTAAGAGCTCTCATAAAACACTGAATCCTCTAAGAGCTTTCATAAAACACTAAATCCTCTAAGAGCTTTAATAAAACACTGACTCCGCCTCGTAAGGATTTAATAAAAACTGAATCGGTTCCCTTCGTATCATTATCATCCTCTCACCATCGATCACCTCCCCTCCAGGAGCTGTACTCGTCCTGCAACCCTGTGGTGTCCAAACCCAAGCCCAAGGTGGAGCTCCCCAAGGACGACAAGACGGCCACGGCCCGATGAACGGCCAGGCCGAGGAGGGGCAAGGGTGGGAAGAGGACCAGGACCAGGAGAAGGAGCAGACCGGCGGGGACAAGGCGGCGGACACGCAGCCGGAAACCACAGAGGGCGCCAAGCCCCCCGAGATGGATATCGACTAACTCGTTGACACAAAAGTCTTTCTGTTTTTGTTTGTTATTGTTTTGTTGTCCTCCTCCCTCCAGCTCCGGACCCGTCGCTCCATCTCTTGTCTAATTCTTCTGAGAATGTCGTTGGTCAAACTGTAACCTTCTGTTACTTTCCTTCACTTTTTTTTCCTCTTTCTTTTTCGGTTTTCTGCTGAAGACTAAGAAGAAAAGGAAAAAGAAGAAGAAAAATAAATAAATATATATATATAAATGTATATATATTGGTCTTTTGGCCTTCTCAGCATGTTATTGGTCTGTTACTTTTGCGGTTTAAAGAGCACGACAATATTTCCCTACTAATACTGAAGCAGCTAGTGAACGGCGTACAGAGTGGCGAACGGCGTTCTTCTTGTATGTGGTTTCGGTGGGCATTTTGTTTTGATAAACTGATTTTATTCAATGTGTCAATATTATTGCACTTCATCTGAGAATGTCCCATTCTCCGACACCTGTAATATCTAGGTTAAATTGTTGTCACTGCGAGATGTGTGAAAATGTTATTATAAATATTTCCGTATATTCTAAATGGCAGGAAAGTATAGTGGTCACAAGTTGTAAAAGAGAATGAAAATTCGAGGCAAGATATTAACTGTTTCAGTTGTACATTTGGCCATTGTTTGTTTTGTTTTTTTCCCTCCCGAAATCATTAAGAATATAACCATGCTGGAAATAACGACTAATGGAAAAATTGTTTTTCACACCCAACCGGTACTCTTGTATTGTCTTGTCTGTCTGGGAAACACTTTTTTTGTTGAGTAACGGGTCACACAGTATTGCAGCGGTCCCTTCAGCGTCCCTCTTGGTTCCTAAGCGGTGGTCCGCGGGCGGTTCTGGTCCTTGTGGTTTATTAGCCTTGTATTGTTTTTCTACTCGACGGCGGCGGTGGTGGTGGCGCCGGTTCAATTAACGTGACGCCAACCAGGTGTTGCTTGTGGTCACCAATGTCGCTAAAAGATGCTCAATAAATATATTGACAATTTAAAGTCTGGAGAATTGTGTGATTTTATAACGTGGGATGGAGGGGAAAAAAAGCACCCGATGAAATAGTTGTCATTATTATGCTAACAATTTACACATTTTTAATTTGATGTATCGTAATTGTAAAATATGAATAATTTGACCTAAATATATAGTAGTTTGTCATCTTTATGATCCATATCCAGTCATACAAAAAGTGTCTATGCAGCTCTTTGTGAATGATTTTACTTTTAGTCTTGATTCGGCTGTCAAACTCGCTTGCAACTAGATTCACTTACGTTTGATTGCACTACATTCTACAGTGTTTCTCAATTGTTCCCAGTATGGGTTTCAACAACAGAACTTCTACTAAACTCTAAATACAATTAATTAGTTTGCCCTCTTTTAGTAACTTAACTTTACACACAGAATCTCATCATTTAGCACTATTTTCATACTCAGGCCTCGCTTGTACACATGGAACACACTGCCCTTCAAACTCTAATGACCAATCGGTCTTACTCACACTACTCCTGCAGCTCAAACTCAATAGGCCCAAACTTTAATTATCCGTGACAGCATAAAACACACCTCAGATCATGCCATTCCATTGTCCAGACTGACACAGTATGAGCAATTGGTATTTGAGAAGAAACAAACATGTGATCTATTAGGCAAAACTACCCAGTGACAAAGACTGGGAAAACACCTGGGTTGTGAGTGTAGCCCCAGTGAACTCCATTGGCAGGATAGGATAGATTCGATTAGATTGAGTTTACAAGATATTTGTATTGGCCAATTGCAATTGGAATGCTTACTCCCCATTCCCTCTCACAGTATACATCTCCAAAACAATACCATAAAAATAATATAATAATATTATAAAAAAGAACAGCAAAATTACATAAATAATAATAAATGATATTTACATGTGTTGAATGTGCATGTTTTTTGTTTTAAGTAGTGCAGCAGCATCATGACTACAGTGCAGTAACTATGATGAGTCCAGCAAAGTATGTATGTATGTATGTATGTAGTGTAATGTTAACAGGACAATACCGTAAATGTGTGCTGTATTGTACACAACAACAGCACTCAAAGTGTTCACACAGTTCACACACTTTGCTGTACTGTGCTGAATTACAATTCATATTTTCTGTATTGTATCATGGCACCAATCGTTATATCTACTGTCAAATTGCAGCCTATTTGGGCAACCCACGAAAATAAAAAAGAAAGTAAAACTTAAAAAAATAAAAAAAATAATACATGATTGTATACACTTAAATATGTACCGAGACCGAAACATGTCTACAGTATGTTGAGGGTTGTGTTTCTTTTACATTCAACAATGTGAACTCAACGTTGAGATGGGAGTCTCTCCTCTCCACGCTGCAGTGCGGGGAGCCGTCCACCAGGGGTCGTGGAAGAGCCAGTACAACTGCTCTGCTCAACTTCCTGCGAAACCCCTTTGGCAGCCACTACTAGTCCTTAACCTGGGACTAGACAAGGTAAACCGCAATATATGTTCCCCTCTTTTTTTAAATTGTCATGAGATACATTATATTATTCTTATATTTAGACATTTAGCGCACAGTGTTGAGGGGAACGGGGATGTGTTACATGGGGCTATATCTGTATGTACCGGCAACAGTAGCACATCATGAGTGAGCGAACCATAGCTAGCTAAGTTTGGTAGCTCAAAGTTGACCCAAACCATGTCAGTGTATTCAGTACAAGACTGATGTGTGACTTATAACGTACGTTTTAATAGCTCATATGTTGCCCACTCGCTGCCCTTGTGCGTCCATTTGCTTGTGTGTTTTTTAAATATAAAAGGAAAGCGATGTTAGCAAGTAAAGAAGTGATGGGGCATACGAGCTCTTTTCAGCATGTCAGATCCTGTTGGGCTTTGAGCCTTTAGGGCCGTCTCTTTAGTCTGCCAAAAGGCACTTTATCGATGTCCTCTTACAACACAATGTGTTCATATCGGTGGTGTTAGAGCCCCATTTGATGTGCTGATGCAACAGTCTTTGTTCTAGTCTTCTGGTGGATGAAGTTACACATGTCATGGCCACAGTCATGAAAACGTGGTCAGTGACTCTGATTGTCGGTCATTCTGCAACAGTTCAGTGGTTCATGTGGGATTGGTATGTTTCTAAATCAGGGTATAGGCTGGTAAATGACCCCTATTCCACCACCAGGCGTGAGTGTGTGTGTGTGTGTGTGTGACTAGCCATTACAAGCAGTTCCAAATAATCATGTGACTAACATATTGTCATTGACATGTGAGTGAGTTCACATGTGGGAGTGTCCACCCAGATGTTGAATAGGTAATAGGCCTACCGGTTCAGGTACAGTCCCCTGAGCAGGCCCACCTAGTCTACTACTGAAGAGTTGGCTCTCAGAGACGACTCGTTCCCAAGCAAACCCACAGCATCAGTAATGTAATAACTGAATAACTGCCATGGGTACAACATGTCTCTTTACATTCCTTTGAACTGTGTGTGTGTGTGTGTGTGTGTGTGTGTGTGTGTGTGTGTGTGTGTGTGTGTGTGTGTGTGTGTGTGTATACACTGTAACTAACTGTCAAAGTATATTTACATAGGAGCTTGGTGTATGTGAATGAAATATAACAAAGGTTTGGGGTTATTTTCTTTGGCATCCACTCACTTCAGACACAAGTGACCTAAGGGTTACCCCCAGCTAACCTAGGACAAGACAAAAGGAGAGAGCGAGAGAGAGAGAGAGAGAGAGAGAGACCCACACCTGCCACTGGCAACACATTAATAAAACTGTATTTACATAGTAGAAGTTACCTCATTATGCTGGTGGCAGCTGTGTTTCTGTTTCAACTTATAAAAACTTAAGTGTTGTAGCCTACTACAGCTGCTTTAAGCTGAGCTCTTTCTGAATGAATATTATTTAAATGATCTGTGTGATGTGTAAACCAATAATGTATATGTTTTTAAACATCAACAAAAATATGGTTGTTTGTTTGCAATGTGTCACCGACCCCGAATGCCCCGTCTGAACCAGTGGTGTCTCTGAACCAGTGGTGTCTCTGAACCAGTGGCCAGTGGTGTCTCTGAACCAGTGACCAGTGGTGTCTCTGAACCAGTGACCAGTGGTGTCTCTGAACCAGTGGTGTCTCTGAACCAGTGGTGTGGACTCCACCACATGGTGGTTTGAACGTGATGTCATGTGACCTGCAGGAATGTAAATGTCGGAGGACCGTGAATCCCAGGAGGATGAGTTGCTGGCACTGGCGAGCATCTACGATGAGGAGGAGTTCCACAGGGCGGACGGGGCCCAGGGCGGGGAGATCCAACTCTGCCTGGAGCTCCCAGCTGCTTTCAAAGTGGTGGTCAAAGGTACAGCAATTGATATATTTATTTATTTATTTATTTATTTATTATTATATATAATCACTGGCTGACGGTGTATTAAACTATGATTAAGACATTTTGAGTGATTCTTGTTTAGCTTTTGCCCAACTTTTGTTGCTGCTCAACAACATGAATCAACATCGCTAGAGAAGATACCATCAAGAAAGACAACAATTAACATATATACCAACATATAAATATAAATAATTAATATATAATTAATAATAATAGTAATAATAATAATACTAATAAATATATAATAATAATCCCAAAAAAAAATATCACTATTCAGTGTTTCCCTGTCTCTCCTCTACCAACACTGTTAACAGATTAACTTCTGCGAAGGAAAATTTGGTTTTCTCTTTCTGCTGAAACCAGCGTTAGCATCCATCTTTAGAGTTGTTGAGAGGAGATACAGGAAGTTGTTTCAAGAATTATGGGTAAAAAGTACTTGATCACGGTTTAACGACCGTGCTTAACTAGTGATTAGTTAACACTTGCCTAATCACCCTTTGAACAACCCACAGTTAACAAATGTTTAACTAATGACTGATTTAAGAAATTGAACGACTGATTAGGACTTAATGACTGATTAAGTTAAACACCCTTTGAACAACCGGCCCCTGGTTGCTACTGGCCGGCTGCCCCCCTCATGCACGTTGACAGGGCAGACTTAGGCTTTCATGTGACTGTTATTTCACTGTGTTTCACCGCATTGCATTGGAATGCACACATGTGTACTGTGTGTGTGTGGTTTAATGGTGAAAGTCCACTGTGTGTGTGTGTGTGTGTGTGTGTGTGTGTGTGTGTGTGTGTGTGTGTGTGTGTGTGTGTGTGTGTGTGTGTGTGTGTGTGTGTGTGTGTGTGTGTGTGTGTGTGTGTGTGTGTGTGTGTGTGTGTGTGTGTGTGTGTGTGTGTGTGTGTGTGTGTGTGTGTGTGTGTGTGTGTGTGTGTGTGTTGCAGGGGAGAAGCAGGCCGAGTACGACGTAACCTTCCTGCCGCCTCTGGTGTTAAACTTTGAGCTTCCTGGGGATTATCCCACCGCCTCCTCCCCCATATTCACCCTCAGCTCCAAATGGCTGACCCGGACACAGGTAAGACTCACCGGGCCGAGTGAGAGAGAGAGAGAGAGAGAGAGCGAGAGAGAGAGAGAGAGAGAGAGACCCCCCCCCCCCCCCCCACGGGACGCCCACCTGTGGGCTACCTTGATATTATCTGCTTCAGTGTGTGCATCTCAAAGTTATATGGCGTATATACCAGTGGTTCCCAAACCTTTTTCTGCAGGCACCCCCCACCGACATGCACCCACATCAACTCTCAGACACAGCCTCACTATAGAATTGATTTAAAACATTGTCTGTAATTAATACAATACAAGAAAAAAAAAGTCACCTTTTAATCGCAAAGGTAACTTGCCGTGTGCTGAGATTTGCTGTATCGCATCTTTTATGTTTAGCTTCGCCCTGCCCCTACTGTCGTACCTCCGGGGGCCCCCTTAGGGGGTGCGCCCCCCAGTTTGGGAACCACCACTGGTATATACAATGTGCACACATTCACATTGGTTGTTTGGGGTGCGTCATCCATTTCAAAAACGGACTTCTCCTCCCTGCAGATGAGCTCGCTGTGCAGGCGCCTGGACGAGCTGTGGTGGGAGAACCAGGGCTGCGTGGTGCTCTTCACCTGGGTCCAGTTCCTGAAGGAGGAGGCCCTGGCCTTCCTGGGCATCACGTCCCCTCTGGTGGTGGTGCGAGTGGGGAGCAAGGTGGCCGCTTTGGACCGCAGTAAGAGTGACGCCGCAGGTGAGGGCTGGAAGTGTGATTTGGGGAGGAGGAGGAGGGCGGGGGGGGTTATTCATGCATTCGTCGTCGCTGTGGCGCTTGACCGCGTTTCCCCCCTTTTTGAGTTATATTCATGAAACTTTAGTGACCATGCATGTGTGTTTTTCCCCCCCGCAAACATCTCTCTATGCATCGGCCTCCCCAGCCGTGACTCGCCCAGAGAACCTCCCCGACAACGAGGAGGAGGAGGCGGCGGCGAAGGAGAGGAGGAGGACCCAGGCGAGGGAGAAGTCTGACTCTCAGTCCTCCTCGTCGGTGGCGGCGGCGGCGCACCCGTCCCAGCTGGACCCCCGGGCCGTGCTGGTGGCGGACCCCCGGGCCGACCTGCTGCCCCAGCTGCTGGACTTCGACGAGGCCCAGCGCCAGCGGGTGTTCGACGGCCGGGTGTTCAGCTGCGGCATCTGCTTCCTGGAGAAGCTGGGCGCCGCCTGCCTCTGCTTCAACGAGTGCCAGCACGTGTATTGCCGGGACTGCATGAGCGAGTACTTCCAGATCCAGATCCGGGACGGCAACGTCCGCTGCCTGAACTGCCCTGAGCCCAAGTGCAGCTCCCTGGCCACGCCGCTGCAGGTAAAGACGTCCCACACACACACACACACACACACACACACACACACACACACACACACACACACCACACACACCACACACACACACACACACACACACACACACACACACACACACACACACACACACACACACACACACACACACACACACACACACACACACACACACACACACACACACACACACACACACACACACACACACACACACACACACACACACACACACACACACACACACACACACACACACACACACACACACACACACAGACACACCGCCTCTTCATCCCAGACGCTTTTATCCCAAGCGCTCTTCAAGTCATGCCTCACATTCACCCATTCATACACACATTCACCCATCGAAGGAGGAGTCAGCCATGCAAGGAGACAGCCAGCACGTCGGAAGCGGTTAGGGGTTAGGGTGTCTTGCTCGAGAACACCTCGACAGTTTTTGCAAGAAGGACCTGTGGTATCTAACCAGCAACCTTCCGGTTGCGAGGTTACCTCACTACCTCCTGAGCTATACTGCCGTGTTACCATCCTGATCTCTCGGAGTTCACGTTCATTTTTAGTTTTCTTTAGTTAATGACCAAGTGAGGCGGCGCCCCAGTCTAGACACATTCCTACAAACAACGGTGGACGTGTTGCAATCAAAATAGTTTTATGTGAAATCCGCCGAATAACGATGTTAAGAAATGTTCATCTTTTTAACGGGCCGCCATTCAAGTCCTGCCCTCCCTCAATGTGCCAAATTATAGAGGGTGTTTTTGCCGCTGTTGGCAAAATGGCAATCATTGGCAACTCAAGTGTACACCGACCGGTGACCCAAACCCCCGTGGCTCCACCCCTTTCCCCCCCAGGTGAAGCAGCTGGTGGACGAGGAGCTGTTCGCCCGCTACGACCGGCTGCTGCTGCAGTCCAGCCTGGACCTGATGGCGGACGTGGTGTACTGCCCGCGCCAGTCCTGCCGCAGCGCCGTCATGCTGGAGCCCGACGCCACCATGGGCATCTGCCCCGCCTGCCAGTACGCCTTCTGCACCCTCTGCAAGCTGGGCTACCACGGCCTCTCCAACTGCAAGGTCACCTCAGGTAGGCGCCCTCAGGGGGTAATGGATGCTTTTATATAATAATAATAATAATGCCGGCTTTTATATAGCGCTTTTATCCAAAGCGCTTTACAAGTCATGCCTCACATCACCCATTCATACGCCGACGTCGGAGTCAGCCGTGCAAGGAGACAGCCAGCACGTCAGGAGCAGTTAGGGTTAGGGTGTCTTGCTCGAGGACACCTCGACAGCTTTTTGCTAGGAGGAGGCGGGGGATCGAACCAGCGTCCTTTCGGTTGTGAGGCGACGTCTCTACCTCCTGAGCTATACTGCCGCCAGGGCCGGGGTCCGGTCAGGTGTTTCACTTTGAACCAGGAGAACTCTAAAGGGTTTTTTTTTGTTTTACAAACATACCGTAGAATTTAAACAGATGAAGAAGATGGGCTGTGTGTGTGTGTGTGTGTGTGTGTGTGTGTGTGTGTGTGTGTGTGTGTGTGTGTGTGTGTGTGTGTGTGTGTGTGTGTGTGTGTGTGTGTGTGTGTGTGTGTGTGTGTGTGTGTGTGTGTGTGTGTGTGTGTGTGTGTGTGTGTGTGTGTGTGTGTGTGTGTGTGTGTGTGTGTGTGTGTGTGTGCCTTGAAGATGTCTCATGCTATTGTTGTGTGTGTTAGATGAGCTCCGGGGCCTCCGTGATGAGTACCTGGCGGCGTCGGCGGAGGACAAGAAGTTCATGGAGCAGCGCTACGGCAAGCTGGTTATCCAGCGGGCCGTCGAGGAGTCGTACAGCCGCGAGTGGCTCAGCGACAACTGCAAGTGCTGCCCGCGCTGCAGCACCAACATCCAGGTCAGCCCCACCCTCCCCCCCTCCTTCCCATCGTGGACCCCCCCCCCCCCCCAAGAACAAGGTGCTCATGCCCATCGTGGACCCCCCCCCCCCAGGGACGGCTGGGTATGACCCCTGGGAAATGTCCCCCGCCAGGCCTCCCCTGACATGATGTGACCACGGTTGTTAAAAGATATCGGAAGTAGTTTTGTATGAACAATGTGATTTGTACGTTGTTAGATCGGTGCCCTTTTTGTTGCTGTGTTTCTAAAGTAGCTAATAGCGTATCAATTTAAAAGCAAAATCATTTTTATTATTACAGAGCGCACGTCCGTCGAGTGGAGGATGTCTAAACATAACGCCATATCGAACCCATACGTCTGCGCCGAGTCTTCAAAATCTTGACTTTTCAGACTTTTAACTTAGTTAGAATTAGTCTTTTTCAAGCTTCTTTCTGGCATTCCTCTCTCGGTGATGCTCACCACTGCCCCAGGTGGCGGGCGGACCATGATACACCATGATATCAAATGACCTCTTTTTGTTTTTGGTCCTTGAAACTCATGGTGAGTTCCCAAACTGGTAATGTGTATAAAATACTTTGTAGGTGTATGTTACACTAAGATACATACAGATACATAATGTAATAAGATACATCATAAGATACATTCTTATATAAAGAGGCGAGAGGAATGTCAAAGTGGGACCTTGAAAATATCCTCTGATGCCTTATGGCATCGGTGAGTGGTTAAAGGTTTATTGTCTGAGATGTCTTCCCCTCGGTGTTCTATGAATTAATTAATTAATAGGGATAGTGAGAGGCAGGAGGTACGTGCGCTCTGTTTATAAAGGAAATTAAGTTTAATTTTAGTATAATATAAATACAACTCTGTGTTTATTTTGTATTTGGTATTTGTATTTGGTTCTCACCAGCATTGCCTACAACTCCCAACAGAAGGTCAATGTACGCATTTGTGGTTCCACTATGGAACTATGGCTGTTTGACGGCGTTGTCCTAAACCCTGCTCCTCTGTCTCTCTCTCCTCTCGTGTGTGTGTGTGTGTGTGTGTGTGTGTGTGTGTGTGTGTGTGTGTGTGTGTGTGTGTGTGTGTGTGTGTGTGTGGTGTGTGTGTGTGTGTGTGTGTGTGTGTGTGTGTGTGTGTGTGTGTGTGTGTGTGCGTGTGCGCGCGTGTGCGCGCGTGTGCGCGTTGGGCTGGGCGCATGCACGGCAACCGCAGAAGGAGGACGGCTGCAACAAGATGACGTGCAGCTCATGCCGCCAGTACTTCTGCTGGCTGTGCCTGGGACAGCTCAGCAAAGTCAACCCCTACAGCCACTTCAACAACCCCGCCCTGCCCTGCTACAACCAGTCAGTCGCACCCTCGTTTGGTTTGGGTCGAGGCCCCCGTGTGTGGCCCCATGTGGTAGCTCAGTCAGTAGGGGCTTGGGGCTTGAGGAACCGGAAGGTCGGACCGGTTCAAGTGTCTGCCGAGGTGCCCTTGAGCAAGGCACCAGACTACGACACTGCTCCCCCCGGGGCAGCTGTATATACAATAGCTGCCCACTGCTCCTTATACTAGGATGGGTTAAATGCAGAGAAACATGTCACTGTGTGTGACCAATAGAGAGGATTCAGTCCTACAGATTTAGATTTAGATATAGATAGATCTTTTGACATATATTCTACATATATATTATACATGATATATACATAACATATACATCATTATACATTAGTATATTGCAGGACGAGGCTAGCCTCCTTCCTGCTTGTACGACAACGAAATATATCGATATATCCATTTGATTATTAGGGGTGGATTGATTGATTGATTGTCGTCCCTTTCCAGACTCTTCCAAGGCGTACAAATGGACGATGACGACGATGATGACGAGTTCTGGAGCGACGAAGAAGACTGACGATGCTCTCTCTCTCTCTCTCTCTCTCTCTCTCTCTCTCTCTCTCTCTCTCTCTCTCTCTCTCTCTCTCTCTCTCTCTCTCTCTCTCTCTCTCTCTCTCTCTCTCTCTCTCTCTCTCTCTCTCTCTCTCTCTCTCCTCTCTCTCTCTCTCTCTCTCTCTCTCTCTCTCTCTCTCTCTCTCTCTCTCTCTCTCTCTCTCTCTCTCTCTCTCTCTCTCTCTCTCTCTCTCTCTCTCTCTCTCTCTCTCTCTCTCTCTCTCTCTCTCTCTCTCTCTCTCTCTCTCTCTCTCTCTCTCTCTCTCTCTCTCGCACTCTGGGACGAGCGTTGTGCAATGCTTGGCTGATGGTGAATCAGTGCACAGTGAAATAAATGTTTTTTGGGTTGTTTTTTTCTCTGCTGCTGAACGGCTCATTTGTTAAAATGTTTTAATACAGCCTACCGATCTTGGGTTAAAACAAACCCAAGTCCAGGTCGACCATCACTGGCTGATTGTATCTGTTCATAGATTTTCTTAGTTTCCCTCACCAGGGGGTAAGGGGGTAGGGTGGTTCGCGGGGGGGGGGTGGATCCAGGCATGGTGGCTGGGTCTGTGACCACCTTTGGTGGGAGCCGTATTGGACTGACGGTGGAGGTGTCGGAGGTTCATCTGAATCCATCGTTTTTTTTTCTTGTAGCCCTTGACCACACAAAACAAAAGGATCACTACCAATCACTACTTCCACATGGCCTTCAATCGAGCCGTCGTCTTGTGTTCTGAATTCTGACACCAAAGGCCCTTCGGTCCCCCCCCGTCCCCCCCCCGCCCGGTTTGTTTTGGTTTTTACTTTGGGCTATGTTAGCCCAAGTCCATGGTTTCAAAATCGTATGCAAATCGTCCTCCTCGAATCAATCCTCCTCAATTTGTTTCGGCCCGCTGTTGAGTTGAGACATGGTGGACAACGTTGATAAGGCAACGCTATGCTTCCTCCTAAGACGGGTGCTTTGATTCATGTTTTATTATTATTATTATTATGATTGCGTCTCCTGTACTTCAATGTGTTGTTCATCAACCGTTTAGGAGAAGAAGAAGAAGGAGGAGAAAACACATTGTAAAGTGAAATACTGCATTTAAGTTAATGCTGTTACTTTTAATAAATAATTGACCACAGTCGATTGTGTGTGTGTGTGTGTGTGTGTGTGTGTGTGTGTGTGTGTGTGTGTGTGTGTGTGTGTGTGTGTGTGTGTGTGTGTGTGTGTGTGTGTGTGTGTGTGTGTGTGTGTGTGTGTGTGTGTGTGTGTGTGTGTGTGTGTGTGTGTGTGTGTGTGTGTGTGTGTGTGTGTGTGTGTGTGTGTGTGTGTGTGTGTGTGTGTGTGTGTGATGGGGAAGAGGGAGCGGTCATACATGGTGGATGTTTTGAGCGACATGCTCCCTCCTCCCTGCCCCCCGTACGGGTGACGGTGGGGTGGCTCTGTCGGCTGACCACGTTGAATTGCTGATCAGCGTGTCTCTTTTTGTCACACAGGATCGATAGAGAGGGAGATAAGAGGCGTAAGGACAATCCTGCAGACAGAGAGATTGATAGAAACGTCTCTTTGACGTGCAAATAAACGAGGAGATTTAATCAGTGATCATTTAATCATTGGGGATAATTGGTGTGTTCTCTGGCCACTGTTTTTAAGATGCCTAGTTTTTTATTAAATGAAATCAATGTTATATTTTTTCCAATAATTACTTTTTTTGCAAGTAAAAAAATACCAACTTAGTTTTATTTATTTAGCTCACAAAATCCCCCTGTGTACACTCGAATAACTCATAACCGGATTGGCTATGACAGTCGGTGTGAGAGACCCCGTGTGAGAGAGAGACAGAGAGACAGAGGTAGGGAGGGAGAGACAGAGAGACAGAGGTAGGGAGGGAGAGACAGAGACAGAGGGAGAGACAGAGAGACACAGACAGAGCACAAAACAATGCAATGCAATGCAAAGAAACAATGAGAGCCAATGTTTGAGCCTGAGACTGAAAGCACAACAACATGGCCAAAGTCCTTTGGCCAGAGCTTGCTGACATGGGATAACCCTTTACAAAAGTAACCTCCCCCCAATCACCCACCACCACCACCACCACCCCTTCCCCTAACCCCAACCCTGTCCTATCCTGGGCATCCCCTGTTTCTGCTTCCCTGACTAACTGAATGAGAGGCACACAGACTGAAAGGTCTCAGTAAACCATCACAACCTTACCAACAGCTGACAGGAGTTGAGCCCTGAGGAATCTCACTGAGCCTTGAGATCCATCAACAACTCAATCCTAAAAGGTGGGTGTGTGTGTGTGTGAGGGGACTGGAGAGATGATGAGCTTCTGGGAAGACAACGGTGATGATGAGAGATGGACAGTGGTGCTAACCTCCAAATGTCCATTCTGTATAGTATTTAATGTATTATCTGGGGCCCTCTCCAGTAAATGTGAGTGAAAACTATGAAACGGATTTAATATGTTTATGTTTATGCTTTCTTTCTTTCTTTCTCTTTTAACCCGAGTTGAATTAAAGGTTAAGATGGACACCTTCCATTTGATGATATATATATTTACTTAAATGGTATTCTGAAATGGTATGAATTCTGGCCACACCCTAAGGCACCATTTTGATAGTTTTTATTAGATTCTCACTTACCTGTATATACATATACCGATTATTATTATGCTCATGTCACATTTATACCTAGACTGTCTTTTAACCTGTAAATTTAAACTAAATTATACTATATTACCATGCACTTTACTGCAACATTTGCACTCTGGTTAGATGCAAAATTATTTTCGCTGTACTGCACTTGTGCTGCAGTGCAATGACAATACATTTGAATCTAATCTAATCTAATCTAAGATATATACGACTGATCCTCAAGCAAATGTCTAATGTCTTTGATAGCTTAAAAATTACATTTTCTCTTCTTCCCCCCGAAAGCACTTAGCTGAAGGCTTAGACCGGGACCCGGACTACGTGATGGTGGAGAGCGACAGAGAGCTGTCCTCCATGGCCCAGGCCCTGTGGGACAACGACGGGAACCGGCTCCAGCCTGGAAAAGACTACAGGATCTCCCTTCAGGTGAACCACTTCAGTCTCATCCAGGGCTGTTCAACCTTGTTCTGCCCTGGGACCCTTTGGTGGATGGAGAAACATTTAATAAAATGCGGTTGTATTTTATCCCAGGCCTATAGGCCTTGTAGTACAACTATAGGGCCTTATTAGCTTCTTAATATATCCAGCTTTGATGCTAAGTTATAAGCCCTATGTCGACATCATGAAAAGCAATGTGTCAGGCTCAATGTTTTCCATTGAACGATGACTGACCCTGGTGTGTGGCAGGATTCAAAAGGGATTGTGAGGCCCGGGTCTATCTATGATGTCCATGACCTGGACCTGCGCCCTGTGGACCAAACACTGACTTGAAGGTGGAATTTGACAGCCAAAACAATTGGTTTCTTCATTAGTCACGTTAACAGACCGCCTGCAGTAGGGTTGCGGACCCCTGGTTGAAGACCACTTCTCTAATACATGCAAAACAAGCCCCCCCCCCCCCCCTTATTCTAGTTAACATTTGGACCTGTCTAGACCCTTTTCTTGGAACCGTCCCAGTCATTGTTAATGGGTCCAAATACACCAGACACTGGTCCTAGCCAAACTGAATGCCAAACCATTGAACAACCCTGGTCGACAGTCGGCAGTGCAAACTGAACACTGCAGCCGTTTTGAGATGCAATATAGCGTTAAAAAAAGGGAAACAATTACTGATTGTAGTGGATCCTTTGGCGTGGATTCCTGTCTTTTTCAATTTTTCTTTTTCTATGCTTATGGGAATGCTGCTAGGTCCACACACACACACACACACACACACACACACACACACACACACACACACACACACACACACACACACACACACACACACACACACACACACACACACACACACACACACACACACACACACACACACACACACACACACACACACACACACACACACACACACTTGATCTCAGAGAAAGCGCTAAGCAAATAACCAAACACAATTGACGCCACCTGCCATAGTTTGAATGGATAGATGACGCCACCCGCCTGACAAAAATCCGATCCAATCAGAAAGATACAAAACTGCAATAACCAGGGTTCCACACTAGGTGGTGCTGTCCCCACAATTTGACATGAGGGGTTTTCGTCCAACCTTATACTGTTATCCTACTGTAATGAACGTAATAGTTTTATTAACAATAATAATAATAATATTAATAATTACTATTGTTATTATTATTATTATTATTATTATTACTACGTGTTTCTATGTGGAAATAAAACAAACAATGATTTGAACTGGTCCCAAAGCATTTAGAATGAACGGTGCTCCGTCTATAATAATTTGTAGGCTGCCAACATTTTACAGTCACACATTGTTAATAATAATAATAATAATAATAACAACAATAATAAATAAAAAGGTATCCGTGTATACATGTGTACGTGGTGCAACGCAGGGTAAAGCAGCAGCCTTGGGCCTGAACGACGACAGCGATGGGGCCGGATCGCCCCTCTTCTCCTTCGTCGACGAGAACATCTTCAAGAAGGAGACTTTCTTAGGTGAACCCCCAGGAACACACACACACACACACACACACACACACACACACACACACACACACACACACACACACACACACACACACACACACACACACACACACACACACACACGGAAATGAGAACAATCGCCGCAAACTCTGTTTCATTTTGACCACCATTGTTTGAGTCGTGGAATAGTTTTAGAAAGATAAATATATATCTAAATCTGGAGGATTTTGGATTTAGGGGTCTGGTGCCTTGCTCAAGGACACCTCGGCAGTGCCCAGGTGTTTTTGGGCACTTGAACCAGTCAGTCCTTCTAGTTTACCAAGCCCCAACAATAACATTTAGATCAGTTATAGAGACGCACGTGCAAATGATCTGTTAGATCCAAAAATAGCTTTGAATTTGTGTACTAACTAACTAACTAGCTAACTATCCCATATGACAGAGTGGAAACCTCTCCCGGCCAGGCTATTACTGTAACATGATTTAACCCCCTGATCCCTGCCAAAGGGGTCAAATCCATCCGCCCTTTGGTTGCTGACGATGGTTCATTCTGCCAACTCCACTGTGAGCTCCACTCAAATATTTGCCATTGGAGGTGTCGAGACATTGAACACCACTGGAGATCTCTTTGTCCGCTGTGCGATAACCGCAATACATCACACAGTGTCATCCTCTCCCCTGCTCGCAGCTCACAGCTCCCTCCTCACTTCATAATCTATAATCTGACCGAGCGGAAAACCGGTGGTCTTACGTCAGCAGAGGGAATCGACTTCACTTCAGCAGGGAGAACACACACCGCACACACACGCGCACACACACGCACGCACATGCACACATGCACACCACACACACACACACACACACACACACACACACGCACACACACACACACACACACACACACACACACACACACACACACAGCATGCCAAAAGCCATTCTACTCGACGGCGGCGTGGTGTCAAACACGCTTCCAAACTAGTTTTGTTGAGGTCGAAAAGTCAGGTGCTATCGGAATAGCTTGTAGTCCCTGAAGGGTTTTCCCACAGAGAATTTAGCTATTTTGTTTATTCCGTGACTACACACAAGTGAAAACAACTGTAATTGTTACTCAAGTTAGCCGGATTTAAAGTTGTGTTACACCTCTGTAGTGGTAAAAGATACATCATATTTACCGCTCTGTAAACGCACAGAATACTGTGCTGTATAATCATGTTGAATGTCAACGTTGAACAAGAAAGTTCACCATTTAACTACAATGTGAAAGCAGATCACATATTTTAACTAAATGTGTGTATTGTATACACAGTATTGAAATAAAAAAAAATGGTTAGGAGACTTTTATTTTGTTCCATCCACCAGGAATCCAATCGTTGTGTCAGAGTGACATTTAACAACACTTCTGTGTCGTCCCCCGTCCCCCCCCCCCCCTATGTGGTTTTCATAGCTTTTATTTCCCTGTTGGACAACTACGTGAGTGACACCGGAGAACCGGAGATAGTGACCCCCGAGGAGGAGGCCGAGAACCACAAGTTCCTGGACACCATGGTCCAGACCCCCACCATGAAGGTATAAACAAGCCAAGGGAGAGATACCGACACACTCGCCCTCTCGGCCCTCTTCTGAACGCCCACTTTGAACACCCCACGACCGGACTGTCCCTAGCACTACACTTCTTACTTGACTACTTTCCGCTTCATATTCATATTTGTATACTACTACTATACTACTTATCGTGAAACGATCCATATATTCCGCTGTTATGTACACTTATGTACATGTGGGTATTCTCTTGTATTTTTGTATTTCTTTACATTTATTAATTCATTTTTGTAATTTGTAACTTTGGACTTCACTGTACATTGTGCCCTGCACCTTAAACAGTACTAATAAACCATGTCCAAGTCTGAATCTGAAACCTTTACCAAACGCTGTCTTCTCCTCCTCCTCCTCTCGTTTGTGCTTCCATATAGATAGCCCACAAGTACCTGGTGGAGAAGCGCCTCTCTCCAGAGAACGATAAAGACTTCAAGAGGCAACTGTACAGGATCTGGTTTGAACTGTACGCCAGGAAAGGGTCCAGCAGGTAGGGGGGGGGGGGGGGTTCTCAACCACAACCCATCCGCCTTGTATAGTTAACACAGCCCATGGTGAAGTTCCCAACCCCCCCAACCCCCCCCCCCCCTCTCTTCAATCTGCACTGTTGCATCATGGGACAAGAGTACATTTAATTCTAATATTAATAATAAGTATACCTTTATTTATATAGCACTAAACATCAAACTTCAAAACAAGGCAATACAATAAAATAAAACATGACATGGCATGACGGCAAAACGGATGGCGTAAATATAACAACAGATTAACAACATCAACCCAAACATGGACCTCATTTTAAATGAAAGCAGATTGAAAGCGATTCTAAAGAAAGGAGTACTTAAGAAGCTTCTTAATAGATGACACGGTCCCAGCTGATCTGATTTCGAGAGGCCGGCTGTTCCAGACATAGGAGCCGTGACCGGGAAATGTACCACTACAATGCTTCACTTTAATACTTATACCAACTACACACTTATATAGTGTGTAATTATCCATTTAATCCAGTATTACCTTTCCTATGCTGGATCTAGTTACTCAATGTCCATGTATACAAGTGCCCCTGATGGAGAGAGAGAGAGAGAGAGAGAGAGAGAGAGAGAGAGAGGAGAGAGAGAGAGAGAGAGAGAGAGAGAGAGAGAGAGAGAGAGAGAGAGAGAGAGAGAGAGATCAACAAGAGAGATGGTGTGTTTATTTGCCATGTGCAACAAGTACAATGGAATGCTTTACTCCCCCATTCCCTCCCTCAGTAGGAATTTCAACAACAATAAATAGCACTTCAATAAAAACAATAGCACTTTGAGTTTTGTCTACGCAAATTAAAAGTGCGCTTATAAATATCATTTATTATTATTATTATTATTATTATTATTATTTTATTATTATTAACAATACTCTACTATCCAATACTAAACTATCCTATACTATACTATAGTATGGTTGATGGATGCTGAACACTGACACCCCCCCCCCCAGGCCTGACTCCTCAGGGTTTGAGCACGTGTTCGTGGGGGAAACCAGAGGCGGTCGCACCGTCATCGGTTTCCACAACTGGATCCAGCTGTACCTGCAGGAGAAGCTCGGCCACATCGACTACAAAGGATACAGCGTCACCGCTAACTCCCCGCAGGTCAGTGCTCCAAGCGTCTTACCCCACTGCCCACCCCCGGGCGTAGCGTCCAAGGAGCCTTGGACACTTGGTACATAATAATAATAATAATATTAATAATAATAATAATAATAATAATCACAAATCACTTTGTACCAACCATTTCCATATGTCATTTACCAAGTAGCACTGTTGTGTGTATACACACACACACACACACACATACACACACACACACACACATGCACACACACACACACACACACACACACACACACACACACACACACACACACACACACACACACACACATACACACACACACACACATACACACACATACAGAAACAAACACACACACATACAGAAACAAACACACAAATACACACACACACACACACATACTACGCACACACACACACACACACACACACCACACACACACACACACACACACACACACACACACACACACACACACACACACACACACACACACACACACACACACATACACATTGCACTCACACACACACACACACACACATACACACCGCACTCACACATACACACACACACACATCGCACTTACACACACACACACACATAATTAACATAATAACATAAAGAAGAATTATTATTATGTTGACGAGTTGTTCTCTCACCCTACCTTTGTTGAAACACACTATTATAAGTCACTTTGGATAAAAGCCTCTGCTAAAGAACTGTCATGTAATGATGTAACTACTGGTTGTGTGTCCCGTCCCCCCCGTCCCCCCGTCCCCCCCCCCCCCCAAGCCTGACGAGAACAAGCACCTGATGGCTCTGCAGTTCAGCTGGAAGGAGGGCTTCAAGCCCAAGGGCAGCATCTTCATGGGCGTGAGCCCCGAGTTCGAGCTGGCCCTCTACACGCTCTGCTTCCTGAGCTCGCCCAACGAGCGCGTCAGAGTCCAGTTCAGCGTGTACGACGTGGAGATCGTCTGCCACCACCACCACCAGAGGCACATCGGCACCACCTACCCCATGCTGGTCCGATACAACAGCCCCCCTCAGTGAGACGCCATTTTGAACCCCAATTTCATTGGTTTATTTTGGTGTCGATGATGTGTTTTTTTATTATTTAAGGTAAAGATACAATAAAAACCTCACCCGGACCTGAGTTTGTGTTTTTTTTATTGATTTTATTTATTGCTGTGCTGTATGTAACTTAATAAAGCTTTTATTGTGATGTAAAACACAGAAAGCTAAACATTTTTTTGAACAATTGAATTGTTGTGCATGGGATATTGTATTATAGGCTATGAGGGGAAATCAACACTCATTTTAAGAGACCTTGAGCATGGGGGAGGGGAGTATATTTTTTAGTATTTTGTCAGTGGCTGTTATGTTAATAATCCCTCACATTGAAAACAGGTCAGGTTTGTATGCAATTTAAATTAAATATGTTTGAACGCAACCTACCTACTCTTTATGCTTCCGATAGGCCTACGTCTAATTAATGTGTCATAATAATTCCAAGCATTTTTAAAAATGTGTGACATCACATTTATTATGAAATACAGTCTATCCCATATATATTGTAGCGTCGTAGCCAAACTCTTAATGTTGTCCTATCCTACGGATGGATGACAGATGACACTGGTTTATATTCAGAACTTCTTTACTTATTTTAAACAGTTTACAGGAATCACCGGGTTGGGAGAGATGCCAAAAACAAGAATAGTAAAAACCCCAGAAACTATCCGACTTCACACACACAGTTCTTCGCTTCGCGCTCTCCCCCCCCCCCTCAGTTCCTCGTCCCCGAGGAAAGACCCGGAACTCTCCTTGTTCTTCTCGGTCGTCGAGAAGGGGTTCTTTGTGGCAGAGGCGGGGCGGGGCTTGCAGTCATCAGTGTGTCCACTGGATCTTCATTGTTTGGGCTGGAAGAAGTCACATGTGGAGAGACGGAAGGCACAACTGTTCCCCGCGAGGCCGCTAGCGGGTCCTCTGAAGCACGATGCCGGTGGGGGGGCGCTGGCTGTGGGGATGGAGTGGCCACAGGAAAGGCTGGTTGTGCCAAACGCCGGTTGTGCGATAAGGTGCCATCCGGTCACGGTGTATGACCACCTGCGACCGCGAGGGGGAAGTTGCACACGGTAGACCACTTCACCAACACGCTCAAACACATACCATGGCCTAATCCAGTTGTTATCCAACTTTGGGCAACGTCCCGTTACACGCGTCGGTCTGTAGACCCACACCAGGTCTCCAGAGGTAAAGTGTTGTCCTTTCACTCGAACATATCATTAGATCATAGGACCTCTTCTGCCTGACGTTGGCCGCTTTTGCCTGCCTTCGGGCAAACTGGTGAGCTACCTCCATTCTGTCTCGTAGCTGACGAGCATACTCCGTGCCTGCAGGGGCCTCTGGACTGTCTGGTATCCATCCCTAAGCCATTCCAGGTGGGGTCCCCAGCTCCCACCCCAGTATGAGAAGTGCTGGAGTACACCCCGTGGACTCTTGGACCACACCACGGCATGCCATGAGCACAAGTGGTAGCTGGACATCCCAGTCCTTCTGGTCCTGCGACACGGTAAGGGCCAATTGGGCACTCAATGTGTGCATAAACCTCTCTACAAGGCCATCACTCTGTGGATGGAGGGGAGTGGTCCTTGTTTTCTTTATTCCGAGCCGTTCACGCATCTGAGCAAAGACCCGGGACTCAAAATGACGGCCTTGATCAGAATGGAGGGTAGCGGGAACACCAAATCGGCTGACCAGGCCCTCCACTAGGGGCATTGGCAACGGTACATGCCCCCTGATCAGGCAGGGCATAGGCCTCAGGCCATTTAGTAAAATAATCTATGGCCACCAGGACAAACCGGTTACCCTATCCATGGGAGCGCCAACCAGGTGCTGCTGTGGAGGAGCATGAGAGCGGCCTTGGGGCCCTTTTCTGGCTGTACACTCGTCACAACGACAGCAGTAGTCTTCCACATCCCTCCGTCTCTGGCCCGAATACAATGTCTGCCTAAGGCGCTTTAGGGTCTTTGTCACACCAAAATGCCCCATGCCACGTGGCCCATGATGAAGCTGTAGCACCTCAGCCCTCTTCATTTCTGGGACCACCAGCTGCCAACGGGCTTCTCCAGTGGCCGGCTGCAACCAACACATCTTCAGCAGCCCATCCCTCAGCTCAACTCCTGGCCCATGAGACCACAGGTCCCTGATAGTGACGGTGAACATTGGACCACCTCTTCCCAAGGCGGGCAAACACTCTTTTCAACTCAAATCGGCCTCCTGACATTGCCTCCATTGAGCAGTCTCTGCAGGTAAGGGGGCTTGACACCTGACTAGATCTGGGGTCTAATCCCTGTCTTGTCTGGCTTCAGTGCGCTCGCAGTGGAGGCACTCTGATGTGCAGGGACGACGGGACAGTCCATCTGCATTTGAGTTGACTGGGACACTTGTAGTTGTTCGATCCACCGGGCGACTTGGCCCTCTGGTTCGCGGAAGGAAAGCAGCCACTTTAAAGCAGCATGGTCCGGATGCGGATAGTAAAGGGAAGGAAGTGGCGGAAGGGCTTTGTGGCTTCGACAACTGCCAGCAGCTCCAGGCGGGTCACACAGTCATTTCTTTCAGGTTTGGTAAATAAATGCACACAAAATATACTAGTACCTAAAAACTAAATAACTAAATAACAACAAACTAAACTAAACTAAACTAGTATAAACAAAATATAACTAAATGAAATCTAAATGAAATCTAAATGTATTGACAGATGAATTGCACAATTTACAGTATTATTACAGTAATACGTAGGTATATACAATATACAACAATACGTATAGTGCAAATTACTGAAAAGTGACATGTGAAAAGTGAAAAGTGAAAAATTCGGAACTTCTTTACTTTTTTTAAACAGTTTACAAGAATCACAGGGTTGGGAGAGATGCCAAAAACAAGTAAAAAATGTGTAGTATGTAAAAGTGAGGGTCGCTACAATATAATTTACAAATATACATACATGTCTTTAGTATGTCTTAAGACCATGAAAGCGTTGGCGATGCCCTTAACATTTGCACACAAATGATTTTCGCTGCACTGTTCTTGTGCTGTGCTATGTGACAATACATCCAATACAATCGAATCGAATAATCGACCCCAAAAAGTAACGACGTTACTTCTGCTTCCACCTTGGTGGCCCCGCCCTCACGCGCACCAGCAGTGGCTCCAAAGAGTTTGTTGTGGCTACTGACGTCATCGGCTCCAGAACAGAAAGCAGCGAGCAGCAGCAAGAGGAGGAAGGAGGACTTGGGCCTCGTCTGTCTCTTCATCATCACCGGGGGACTGTCTGTGTATAGCGTTCGGTTCTTTCAGTGCATCTTGGGTCGTGTTGTTTTTGTTCTTGGCTCTTATTTGAGCGTTTTGAGCAGCGTTCTTCCCCTTCCATTTTGATAAGACGTTGACGTCGGAATCCGCGATGTCTGAGCCGAGCGGCAGATATCAGCAGGTAAGCGAGCTGTCATGGAATAAGAGCCGTATTTCAACCATAACGACGGCACAGGGGGCGACTGTGACCCGTTATTTGGGCGATCAGGTTCGACATCGTATTGCATTATAATGACGGGGGTGGTTTCTATCGAGCGGGTTTGGCACAACCTGTTGTGTGTGTGAGCTCTTCCTGTATGTTTCGTCATTCGCCCTCCATTGTTGGATGTAGCTTAGCGTCATTAGCATCGGTGCATAGCCAGACTCGCCCGAGTTAAACTGTGTAGTATGATCCAATGTGATCTATCCTTATATAATACAATCTATATATCTATATGTATATAGATATATAGATATATCTATATATCTATATATATGTATACTCGGTTATAGCTAGTCGTGGTGCTATGTGGCCCGGCCCACGGGCGTTAGAATGGTCCAGGAGATGTTTTTATCCTCCACTAATGACATATTGCCTGTCCCCGATCGACCGTCTTTACCGACTGCTTATACACCGAATATTATCAATACAGTTCATTCCTAGCCGGTGAAATATTATTTATATATTTAAAATATATATATATTTTTAAAATATATAAAAAAATATATATTTAAATATATATATATATCAAAAATATACATATGTATATATATATATATATATATATATATATATATATCCCAACAAATATACATATATATATATATATCAATCAAAAAATATAATAAATAAATAAATATATATATATATATACACATATATATTTATATATATCTGCGCTTTCCAGTTTGAGCCTTTAGGTTGAGGACCACGTGACCTCAGTATGCATTTCTAAAACAATACTATATAAAAAATACTATACACAATAAAAAATTCACTTAAAAAGAAGAATTAATTAACATCTAGGAGTAGTAGAAGTAGTGCTGGTGGTTTTGGGTGGGAACGCAGAATCAAACTAATGTGGATTTCACACTTGAAACTTTCCACCAGCCCACAAGGCTCGCCCACATAGATCCAATGAATGCACGACCGAGAGGTGGTGTTGTAGTATTATTATTATTATTACGACCAGCCATTGTTGTTAAGGAATAAAGGGCTCTGTACAGCTGTCACTGTTTGCCTTCATATGTTTGCTTATATACTCCAAATTGGACATGAGATGACTCTCGCATGTATGCAGGCAGTAGAGTCCATTAGGTGTAGTTGTCCCCGTCATAATTTTTGCAATGTATGAGTTTGCCAGGGACAGACCGCTATCCCATAACCAAGTCACTTTCACAATTTCCACTTCGCTAAGCCGAGTTTCGTAAACATTAACCTGAGGGAACCCAATATTTACCCAAGTTGTTGGGTCACATTCATTGTCTTTGACAGCTGTCCAATGAGGAGGAGCCAGCGGAGGTTCCACAGGTAGCAGCCGAGGCTCCGCCCCCATACTGCAGCGTGGCGGCAGACAATGCTGGTATTACGATTATTGTTACTTCATATATTATGTGTGGCCCCTCCTCCTTTATGGAATGCCATGCCGTTTAAATATATTTGTTTAAATATATTTGTTTATGAGAAAAGCAGTGTATAGTTTACATGAATCTACTTGCAGCTTGCAATACGGTACTGCATCAATACTACATTACTTGTACATTACATTACACTACTGTACATAGGGCTACTGCTGTATATATAATTTGACTCATTTTTTGTTTATTTTGCTTTGTTTTTATTTCATTTCGATTTTTAAATTGTTGTGTATAAAGAGTGACTGTGAGTTTTGCTTCACAATTTTGTTGTTCTTGTGCAATAACAATAAAAGCACTCTAATTCTGTAGTGTGAGGATGAATGGCGTACTTCCTCTCTCTCTGGCTCTCGTGTTGATCCTGAGGTTTGACTGTGATGTCGTTGTTCACTCTCCTCCAGCCTACTTTGACCTCAAGGAAGACCCAGCCTTCCCCGAGCCTCCGTCCTACAACGTTGCCACGACTCTGCCCTCCTACGACGAGGCCGAAAGGACCAAGGCAGAGACCGCCGCCATTCCCCTGGTAGCTACGGTTCTTTGTCTCCCGTCTCTGCTGTCGTTGGTGTGTTTTGGCCTGTCCATAACCAAATGCACTCAAGCATATGATATGCATTGCTCCTTCTGCCACAATGCTTCCTGTGGGGAGACACACATGCATACACACACACACACACACACACACACACACACACACACACACACACACACCTAGACACACAGACATGCGTGCCAATACAATTATAATTATTTATTATTCCTTGTCCTAAAGGAACAAGGCATAATCTGGTAAAGAACTTGTTATCACAATTGTTTGTGATTGGTTGTTCCAGTTCCTTGGTTGTTGACTTGACTTGGTCAAACTCTGCACTGATTTGAGGTTGGAACGTCTTGTGAAGTCTTAAACAAAATACAAAAGATAGTAGGGGAGGTAGTGGTTATGCAACTTGTAAAACACAACCCACACAAAATCATTTCTATCTGTCCAGCTGTATCTGTGCCTCTAATTTCCGACTTGTATATGTTCACATCAATAGCATTTTCAATAGAAATATATATGTCTGATCTTCCCTACGTTTTGTGAATTCAGAACAGTCTCAATAGGATCCACACAAATAGGTTGCATTTCCAGTGGAAAAATTTGCATTACGAAAAGAGGAAGCACAGATTCACAGACTGGGTTGTACTGGGTTTCAGCAACATGTCTAAACCCACCGTGACTCTGAATGACACTGGAACTCCTAAATGACTCAGGTCAAGTTAACTTTATTTGTATAGCCCTTAATCTCAGTTCCAGTCTCAAAGGTTTCAAAAGCCACATATTTACAACACCCCCCCCCCCCCCTCCCCTCCCCTTCCCCTCCACAGTTATAATGGTAGCAGATCGGTAAATCGAAACGGGCTCCACTCTGACATCTAGTGGTGGCGGTGTAACGGTGCGGCTTCTGCACTCTGCATGTGATGACTGCTGGTGTTTCTCTGCCACAAACTTGCTTGCCTTGCTCCCCTTTCCCCTCCACTACCCACCGTGCTCAGGCACTTACGCAGCACAGGGAGTGTCTGGAGACCATCGATGATGTCATTCGCAGTTCTCTGGAGGTAACGAGGGAACTGGGGGGTTAGCTGTTGTGAGCCTTGCCGCTGACGTGTCTTCCTCTGTGGTGGATTTGGATTTTTGTTTTGTAAACATGTGTTCTCCATGCTAAATGTCTAAACCATGTATTTTATTTAGTGTTCAGCAATCCGTGTGCTTGCTTTGTCTGCTGACTTTGCTTTCTTCTTCTTTCCGCTTGTCAGATGTTTGCGTTGATTTATACTTTGGACAATGTTACCCGTTCAGTTTACCCCTGATGGATTTGGCCTCTCTGGTTGGACTGTCTGATTGGCTGGCTGTGTTGCTATGGACTCCACTAGAGAAACATACATTGGGCTAAGCATGCTTGTTTTGACTGAATACCTACAACAGATTGTACTCGGTGTAGTTTAAAATGGGCCAGTGAACCCAAAAAAATAAATAGAGAGAGAGAGAGAGAGAGTTAAGGTTCTCGGACAGACACGCCACTGTGTGTGGTGGGGTTCATCACCAACATGGCTCATTACAACGTCGCCATGGGGATGACATCCCTCTCTTCCCTCGAACTCTCAAACCCCCAAACTCATCAAATAAATAAATTAATAATAATAATGTCATAGTGTTGGAATATGAGCCGTGGGTGTGGGGGGGGGGTGTTCACTCACCACTCTAAAGGATGTTTGATGAATCTGTGGAGCAAACATCTCCAGCCTCCGAGGCCACGTCCGGTGTCATGTGGCTACGGTCTATTAATGTGAATCACACACAGGCATTTAGATTTTATATTTTTTTGTCGGATCATCTGGATGTTATACCGGGGGCCCCGGTCTAGTGCTTCCTGAGTAGTCTGCCGTGGAAACGGGGGCCACTGAGTGCTTTCCTTCCCTTCTCCCCCGCTGACTTCTCTCTTCCCACTTCCTCCCCCCCCCCCCCCCCCCCTGTCTCCTCCGTCAGGACGAGGACTTTGTGACCCGAGAGGACTTTGAGGATGGAGACCAGCTGAGGATAGGCAACGACGGCATCTTCATGCTCACCTTCTTCAGTAGGTCCTCGGCGCTTCTTGTTGTTTATTGTTCTTCTCCTGTCGTTCCCCATTAAAACCCAAAGGGGGGGGGGGGGGGGGGGGTGTGGTGGTGTGTGTGTGTGTGTGTGTGTGTGTGTGTGTGTGTGGTGTGTGTGTGTGTGTGTCATCCCACTCAATTCATGTCAACCTGTATACCTATACCCCTGTGTGTGTCATTTCCATAGCCGATGAGGCTTATTTACAACCCCTCATGGAAAGCGTATGAATCTCTATTTTTGAATGTTTTTTGGGGATAAAACTACATCCCCCATCACCCCCTTGGCTTCTTGTGTGCAGTGGCGTTGCTGTTCAACTGGATCGGCTTCTTCCTGTCCTTCTGCTTGACCACCTCCGCCGCCGGGCGCTACGGCGCCATCTCTGGCTTCGGCTTGTCCCTCGTCAAATGGATCCTCATCGTTCGGGTAGGGCGACCACACACACACACACACACCACACACACACACACACACACACACACACACACACACACCTACCTCTCTCTCTCTCTGTGTCACAGTATGCTTCTGTACTTCCAACCCAAATGGATGCTTTTCAGAGTGCATTGGTTCTGGTTGTATAAGTGTGTGTGTGTGTTCCGTGATGGTTCTCCTGTAACGTTCCTCTGGTGCTTGTGTTCAGTTCTCCAGTTACTTCCCCAGTTACTTCGACGGTCAGTACTGGCTGTGGTGGGTGTTCCTGGTGCTCGGTGAGTCAACACTGTTCACACTCAATCATTTGGATCCTGTTCAATTATTATTATTATTATTATTATTATTATTGAATCTGAGATTTGAGGCCAAATGTAATTGAAAGTTGAATAGTCTTTTTATGGGAAAATGGTTGAACATTGATTTGGTTCATGTCCATCAGCTACATAAATGTCAAAGTATTTGTCTGTTGCATAAACAACATATGATGTTGAATATTTGTATTTACTTGTACTTTAAAATTATGAAATGATGATCGGTGGGTCCGAGGCTTAAAAAGTGGCTCCCATTGGAGGAATAAGCCACTCTGTTGTGTGTGTGTGTGGATCATTGGATTCATGTCTCATGTGTGCTGCTCCTCGTCCTCTTCCTCCTCCTCCTCTTCCTCTTCATCTCTCCAGGCTTCCTCCTCTTCCTCAGAGGATTCATCAACTACGCACGTGTGCGCAAGATGGCCGACTCCTTCACTACACTGCCCCGAACCCGTGTCCTCTTCATCTACTGAGAACCTCCTCCTCCTCCTCCTCCTCTTTGTCATATTCCGGGCCTCTCTTTGATGATTTATTGTCCAGAATGACTTAACCGTCTCACTTTACTTTCATCCAATCACGAAGGGATGACTTCAAATGAGTCTTTCCCTTTCTCTCTCGTGTGTGTGTGTGTGTGTGTGTGTGTGTGTGTGTGTGTGTGTGTGTGTGTGTGTGTGTGTGTGTGTGTGTGTGTGTGTGTGTGTGTGTGTGTGTGTGTGTGTGTGTGTGTGTGTGTGTGTGTGTGTGTGTGTGTGTGTGTGTGTGTGTGTGGTGTGTGTGTGTGTGTGTGTGTGTGTGTGTGTGTGTGTGTGTGTTCTAAATAATTGCCTTATCTCTGCTATATATCGCTATGTATGTTTGTTGTAGCGACACGTGAGCTGTTTCCCCCTTTCCTGCCACCAGGGGGCAGTCTTGTTGTGTTTTTTGTTTTCTCCTCTCCATCGTTCTTGACGGAAGGTCCAGTCTTTAGTGGTTCTCAGTCTCTGGACCATGACCATGCAAACCCATTGGTGGGACTTGGGATGTATTAGTTAAGCGTACCAAGTAATATATTCCATATAAATGAAGTTATTGTGTTTCCACTGATGGTTAGGGAAGGTAGTGTTTGAGTTCTGGGTGTGTCCACTGGTACACCAACCAAACAGACTTGATCATGAGCAGAATGTAGGCAGCTGGGCTGTGTCTCCTAAAAGCAAAAGTATTGATTCATTATTAGACACTGATTAGATCCTAGTGGAGGACCAAGAATATACTTTCGGTGTTATTCAAAACCAATCGCTTCAGGAGCGGCGTACTCCAAATATATAGATATAATATATTTTATTGTAGCTAGAGATGATCTGGTGTTTAAAAGTTTAAAAAACGAAAACAACAACCACCCAGAATTATTTTAGTTTTTCTTCTTTTATTTCCTCGGATAAAATGCTTTTATTTTCCTGTTTGCAGATATTGGAATGAGAAAGGTTTGTTTTAGCCTACATGTGGTCTAGCTATTTGTCGGGAGTCCCTCGCAATGTGGAAGAACGCGCAAAAGAAAACATAACTATTGGAACTTTTTGATTTCTCTGCTCATGGCGTACTAATGAAATATTAAAAATAAAAATCATACTTTTCACGATGTAACCTTTTTTGTGTTGGTTTTAACCGGACTGAGTCGATTTTAGTTTTTGTATTGACTGGATTATCGGGTATGACTATGCTTTGAATAAATGGATACCATAATAACACGTCGCCCCGCGTCCATGGTCTCTGGTGCTGGTGCTGGTGAACGCGGGAGTTGTTGGGAGTTGGCGCGCAAAGTTGATGACGACGCTGGGAGGGTAACCGGTGCGTTTGTTCTCTCCACATCCGAGCGGTTCAGGAAACGGGGGGGTGGGGGTGTGGCTGTGCGGGGGGAGAGACCGGAGGCCTTGGAGATGGGATCGATGTGGAAGCAGTCGACGCAGGAAGCTATTTGTCAGCATTATCGATATATTACATTAGGGGCTGCTTTTTGGAGCTACCCTTTTAACGACGTTTATCACGAGGGGGAGCGGGGCTGGGGGGGGATCGGACGACGCGATGGAGTACGTCTCAGTAACCCAGACTAGCCTATACTAAGGGCCTAGTTTCAGTTCTCCCCCCCCCCCCCCCCCCCTACAAAGGGACGATGGAGATGGAAGATTAAGGACTTCAACTGAAGTGGTAACTTAAGGGTTATTACATGTGTTGATTGAACTACATTGGAACACATAGGGAACGCACTGTCATATATAAATATATATAAATATATGTAGTGCTCTTCTCACGGCCCCCCAGCAGAGACCATGAGGCTTCCTTTCCCACTGTAGATCTCTCTCTCTCCCCCCCCACCAAAGTTGGTCTACTTTGTGGTCGTTTCCCTGTTCCAGTAAACAACCAACAAAAAAAAACGTTTTCTAAGAGTAATCTGCGAGTTCAATCCCTTTTCTTTAGTTTGCAGTGGTTTCTTAAACTGGGGAGACGGGGGAAGGAGATGGTATCACACCATCCCTTTTGAAGGTTGACGGCGGTGCCATCATGGACTGTGACTCTGACTGTGGTCGGTCTCATTATAAGCGATGGGCATCGGAAGGGAACACTGCGCTCCCTGGTTGAAGCAGATATGAACGGACAAGCAACTCCTTTGTTTCACTCAAATATGACCAATTACAAAAATAAATAAAACAACAGAATCCGGTCCAGATCCCAGAAAGAAATGTTGGATTTTCTTATTTTTGTTGGGGCTTTTTGCACAAGCCCAAACAAAACAAAAATCCAACATTTATTTTGCATATAAAAAACTAAAAACAAACATAAAATCATAGCCTAGATGCGAAAATGAGCTCCAGCAGCGCTGCTAATAAAGCATTCCGTAAACACAGGCGAATGCAGACCCCCATTTTTATTTATATATATTTTCCAGCGTCCTCCACCGAGGACAAACGAAGACAGCTGCAAGAAGCTGAGAAGAAGAAGAAGAAGAAGGAGAAGAAGAAGAAGAAGGAGAAGAAGTGATGCACATTTAGCTCATTTGAAAAAAGAAACCCATTTTGCCCGTGACAGCTGCTGTATTCCAGAACATCATCAACAACATAGTCACAGTTCTGAAACACACACACACACACACGCACACGCACACACACACACACACACACACACACACACGCACACGCACACACACACATACAAGAAGAGGACCCAGCCTATGTACTGTATAATATGCTGCTACCGCTCTTCAAATCAGTCAAATGAGAAGAGACACTTTTTCACTGTAAACCAAAAATCGGTTAAAACCCGTTTGCCCGGGGGCAGTGGTGTGCTCTCAGGTTTAGAAGAGTCGGATGGTGTCTTCCCTTTTTGACGAATAAACGACACCAAAAAAATCTGTCGTCATCAGGAGAGAGAGAGGAGGGGGGGTGGGGGGGGGGGGGGGAGAGAGAGGGGAGTGGGGGAGGGACCACATCTTGTACGAAGGACCTCGATGTTGAGTTCATCCGAGACATCGTTCTAATATGAGGTCAACCGGTGCAGATGTGCCGGCTTGTCCAGATGTCCTTCATAACACGAGAGTCCGTGCCAAACCGACCGTCCCCCGTCCCCCCGTCCCCCCGTCCCCCCGTCCCCCGTCCGTCCCCCACAGAACGGCCTAGTGTCCTGTCAAGCACTCTGGATTTACAGAGAAGGAAGTCTGTTTTCTTCTTCTTCTTCTTCTTCTTCTTCTTCTTCTTCTCTTCTTCCTTTTTCTTAACGTAATTAATGGGGAATTATATCTCCTCCTATCTGCAAGACCAGTACAGACTATATTTACTCCTTACTCCTTACTTTTTATATTCTCTTTGGCCTTTTAATCTACACTCCCTTTTGCTGTAAACGCTGCTAAATCTCCTCGCTGTGGGTCGTGTAAGGGTCTGTCCCCGTCATGCCTATACAGTCAGGGGGACATTACATTTGTACATTACATTACAGTCGTTTAGCAGACGCTTCTATTAAAAGCGACTTACAATAGTGTGTTTCACCAAAGGACGGTAAGAGAACAACTCGTCACCAGAAGTCAAAAGTGCATTTCATTCCTAACGAGTCTCCAAGAACTGAGACTGAGTGCTCAGGTAAAAGTACAATAGGTTTAGGTAAAAGTACAATAAGGTAAAAGTACATTAAGGTAAAAGAACAATAAGTTGGAAAACAACAGAACAATATTTAACTAACTAACACGCAAACAAACAATCGACTTAGTAAGACGCTAGAATGCTAGTAACAAAGTGATAAGAGGATGCGCTAGGAGGAAGGATAGTGGGTAGTGTTTCCTGGAGACACCTCTTTCCGAAGATAAACTTGTTGTTTCCGATAGCTTCCGATGTGAGATGGTAAATCAGATAACACATTAGGGCTACCTCCTTGACTGTGACGTAAGTGACACACACACACAAACACACACACTAACACACACACACACACACATACACACACACACTCACACGCTTGCACATTCTTTCCCTCAAACCTTGTTCCTTGCCTTTTGGGTGATATTCTTTTGACGGTATTAACACAAATGCACTTTATAGGTATTTAGATGACCGAGGTGGCTGTGAAAGTGCTAAAAGTGTCTCATGACACTCTTAACCGTTTAACTGTCATGTCTGCAGTGGAAAAAAACCCCAACGAAACATGTGAGTGACTCAAGATGCTCGGGCCAAGATGTTACAGGCACACTGGATTTATCATCGGAAATATCAAATCAACCACATCATCATTTTCCTGCCGATCTGAGACTGCAGGTGCCAGGGGGGGTACAGGCACACACACACACACACACACACACACACACACACACACACACACACACACACACACACACACACACACACACACACACACACACACACACACACTACCAGGTTCTGTGGGTTTTTTTCCGGAAGGCGGCTGATGTGGAGAAGGATGTGGGTACGGCGTCTGCACTTGTGTAAGGCTATGCATTGTGTGTGTGTGTGTGTGTGTGTGTGTGTGTGAGAGAGAGAGAGAGAGAGAGAGAGAGGAGAGGAGAGGAGAGGAGAGAGGAGAGGAGAGGAGAGGAAAGAGAGATGA
>CM051011.1:10778674-10781174 GCA_027704905.1 Muraenolepis orangiensis | reverse complement strand
TTGTGGTTGCTGCCTTGATTGATCGAATGCCTCGACCTTGACTGTTCTTCACCACCCTTACTTGTAAAACTATGCAACAAAATGTACTATTTGCCATGAACCCTAAACATATCAACCAGGCGGCGGTTCAGTAATAGAGAGCCAACACAATGAAAGCAAAGGATCTATAGTGACGCTGCTCAGCTCCTACCTTCTCCCAGTTAGACTTTACACTCTCAGTAAAGCAAGTTCCCCTTTCAGGGATCGTGGAGATAAAGGGTACCGGCTACTTCCAATGGGTTCTTTATTTTGTTTGCCCTCTCTCTCCGAGTACGTGTTGTTTTAAGTAACCCCAGGCCTGCACTGACAGCTGGGTTATGTCACAGCAAGAGAGGCAGCCATTATGAACGCTGGAGCTGGCGGTGCTGAGAGAGAGAGAGAGAGAGAGAGAGAGAGAGAGCGAGAGAGAGAGAGAGAGAGAGAGAGAGAGAGAGAGGAGAGAGAGAGAGAGAGAGAGAGAGAGAGAGAGAGAGAGAGAGAGAGAGAGAGAGAGCGAGAGCCCTGTCTGGGGAGAAGGAGCAGGAGGAGGACGACAAGGAGAAGGAGCAGGAGGAGGTCAAGGAATGGGGAGTAAGCATTCCATTGTACTACAAACAATCTTTAATCTTGAAACTTGAAGGAGAAGGAACAGCAGAAGGAGAGGGAGAAGGACAAGGAGAGGAGAAAGGAGCAGGACCAGGAGGAGGAGAGAAGAAGGGATGAGGAGGAGAGGAGAGAGAACCTCCTCTCTAGAGGAGAGGAGAGGAGCGGGGAGCAGCGGAGACAGCGTAGCAGCAGAGGAGCAGCAGAGGAGGGGACGGAAGGGGAAGAGAGGGAAGTAGCCCGAGCAGAAGAGGAGGAGGAGGAGAGGAGGAGGAGGAGGAGGAGGAGGAGGAGGAGGAGGAGGAGGAGGAGGAGGAGGGAGGAGGAGAGGAGGAGAGGAGGAGAACAGAAGAGGAGGAGGAGGAGGAGGAGGAGGAGGAGGAGGAGGAGGAGGAGGAGGAGGAGGAGGAGGAGGAGGGCAGAAGAGGAGGAGGAGGAGGAGGAGGAGGAGGAGGAGGAGAGGCAGAAGAGGAGGAGGAGGAGGAGGAGAGGAAGAGAGCAGAAGAGGTGGAGGAGGAGGAGAGGAGGAGGAGGAGAGAAGGAGAGGAGGAGAGCAGAAGAGGAGGAGGAGAGGAGGAGAGGAGGAGAGCAGAAGAGAAGGAGGAGGAGGAGGAGGAGAGGAGGAGAGCAGAAGAGGAGGAGGAGGAGGAGGAGGAGGAGGAGGAGGAGAGCAGAAGAGGAGGAGAGCAGGAGGAGGAGGAGGAGGAGGAGGAGGAGGAGGAGGAGGAGGAGGAGGAGGAGGAGAGGAGGAGAGGAGGAGAGCAGAAGAGGAGGAGGAGGAGGAGAGCAGAAGAGGAGGAGAGCAGAAGAGGAGGAGGAGGAGGAGGAGGAGGAGGAGGAGAGGAGGAGAGGAGGAGAGCAGAAGAGGAGGAGGAGGAGGAGGAGAGCAGAAGAGGAGGAGGAGGAGAGGAGGAGGAGGAGGAGGAGGAGGAGGAGGAGAGGAGGAGAGGAGGAGAGCAGAAGAGGAGGAGGAGGAGGAGAGGAGGAGAGGAGGAGAGCAGGAGTACTCATAATGAAGGTGTTATTTGGGAACCATCTGCAAGCAGCCGATCTCCCCCCCCCCCCCCCGCGGGGGGTTTCCGACGCTGTGGAACTCCCCCTCCGCAGGGGCACAGGTGCAGGGGAGGAGGTGGGAGGAGTAACGACGGTGGTGGGGGTGGAGGGCGGGGGGGGGGGGGGGGGGGGGGGGGAAGGGGGGGGTCCTTTGGGGTCATGAGGCTGTTTGTGAATGTGGGGGACGGGGCCGTCCGTCTAATAGGGGCCGAAGATGTGAGAAGGCAGTATTTATGTACAGTAATGGTAACATTTTGGGAATGAACACATCAACTTTGCTGAACACAAAAACACGACATGTTTTGCAAATAAACCCCTACATTATGTTTTACGCAGGAATGTGATGATAGCGTATGTTTAGCTTTTTCGAATGATGATAATAAACTAATGAAAGCCTAGTGATTCACTTGATTTCAATGAGATGTTCCTTTACCCACCTTTAACTCTTTCATCGATACATCAATATCAAAGATAGCACTTTGAGTTTTGTCTGCGCAAATTAAATGTGCGCATATAAATGTAATTTATTATTATTATTATTATTATTATTATTATTATTATTATTAATAATAAAAATTGTCCTGTACAATTACAGTATATTTGGAGCAATTGTGCTTTCGGCTGTTCTTCACACCTTGATCTTCCTAGAAGTTCTGCAAACCCTCCCCTCCATCACCTCCATCACCTCCATCCGGTTGTATCCTCCATCCGATCCTCCACCTCCACCTCTACCCTCTGTCTACTACAGCCCTCACGACGCTCTCCCCACCTCAGTCCCACACTCCGGTGAATTCATCAACAACCGACGAACCAACCAATCAGATCC
>CM051011.1:10690108-10762608 GCA_027704905.1 Muraenolepis orangiensis | reverse complement strand
CTGTTAGGTTGCTCTCTCGCTTTCCTTTTTTTTTTCATCTGGTTTTAAATCATTTGGACATTTTAAACCTTTTAACCTGGAGACAGATAGACACACACACACACACACACACACACACACACACACACACACACACACACACACACACACACACACACACACACACACACACACACACACACACACACACACACACACACACACACACACACACATAGCGAAGTAATGCACATGTACACACACACACACACACACACCAGGTGCGTATACACACACACACACACACACACACACACACACACACACACACACACACACACACACACACACACACACACACACACACACACACACACACACACACACACACACACCAGGCACGAGTATACACAAAAACATTACACACCCACCCACCCACACACAACTAGGTTTTTGTGCTTCCCAAAAGACAGTCCATTTAGGCCTATGCTATGTTTTAAGTTCACAGTAAGTTCACCTCTATCAAGTCTATCTACTTCACTAATACTTGTATCTATTAACCTTTGCAAATGTGCTTTCACCTAGTATACAAGCAACGTTATACTAGATCACAGTAGTTTTAGTTCGGCCCGGCCAGGAGTAAGCTACAGATATTTGAAATTGAAAGCTGGAATTCCAACATAGGCTACGTAACGCACCGTGCTTTACAATCACCCCTAGGGGCCCAAGCCCCCCCCCCCCAGGTCATAAGAAGTCGTCATCATATGTTTCAGCACTAGTCCTCTGAGAAGCCAACGCGTCCTCCGGGGGGAAACACCTGTAGTTTTCAGGGCGATTAACATGTCAGGTCCATGTGATTGACAGCTGGAGACGGCTCATGGGAAACCGGTTAACCTGGTTATTATGATGGGATTCTGCTGCTGTTGTTATCCATGTGTGTGTGTGCGGTTTATGTTGTGTTTAGAAACACGTGTACGTAGCGGTGGGGAGAATAAGCGAATTGCAAAGATGGTGTGTTTACTCAATTAGCACACACTAGGATGAGGTATGAATAACCTTACTTGATCTACTGGTGCGACACGGCTGAGCCAGCGAATCCACTTAACATAGATTCAATATTTAAGATTTTTATTTGCCATATGCCACAAGTACAATGGAATGCTTACTCCCAATTCAGTAGTGTATGAATGTGTATGAATGTTTTGCAGTATGAATGTTCTACAATACTATACTATCAAATACTGTACACAATATAAATAACAATTTAAAAATAACAATACAGTAACTGATGGATGATATTATGTACTTATGTGTTGAAATAGGTTCAATCGTCCCCCTTATTTGTAATGTTGCCACCTGGGCGACGATATTCGATTCGATTCGATTCGATCAAAATGTATTGTCATTGCACAGCAGCACAAGTATACAGTACAGCGAACATAATTTGGCATCTAACCAGAGTGCAAATGTAGCAGTAAAGTGCATGGTAATATATAATTTACAGTGGTTAAATAATGATATAGTCACCCTCTATTCACTAGGAATAGATCAAAGTTATCATTTGTCTCACACACCATGCTATGCACACTATACACTTCCCCTCATCCACTTTCCAACACTCCCTCCTCCTGGTCTCACAGGGCGTCCAGCTGCTCTGTGGGCAGGAGGGCCCTCCGTCCTAAAAGGGTTCCCTCTACACCTAGAAGTATTGCAAGGTATGAAGCATGTAGTATTTGTATGACTACTCCTGTGATTATGCTGCAAACCAAAACAATTTGCCAACGGGGACACATTAGATTAGATTATATTCTAATGTATTGTCATTGCACATCACAAGTACAGTACAGCGAAGCTAATTTAGCATCTAACCAGAGTGCAAATGTTGCAGTAAAATGTATGGTAATATATAATTTACAGTTTACAGTGGCTAAAAGACAGTCTACTAGGTATAAAAACAGTTATAAGTTTACTTATAGAGTATGTATGAGATATGTGCATAATATTAGGTATATATATATATATATATATATACAGGTAAATATTACCTGTACATATATATATATAAGTATTTAACAGGTAGTGATCAGGGGTATGCAGTTCTCTCAACAGTTGAAGATTACAATATATGTATACGGAAGGTACAGTAAAAATGTAAAAATGTACACGCTATCATACAGGTCTTTTATCAATAAATATGTAAACTATAGGTAGAGGTAGGTAGTTATGATTACACTGCAAGGCAGTCGAAGTCATTGATGGTGAATATACAATATACAATGGTACAATGGTTAAATAAGATGTAAAAAACAGTCTACTAGGTACAAAAACAGGTATAAAATAACTTATAGAGTAGGTATGAGAATGTGCAGAAATATAAAAGTATCTATGTCATCTGTAAAGACATCTTCTCCCGGCAGAGGGCGCTGTTTCCAAATTTCGGGAAATGTTTTGTATTTAGCTGGCAGATGCTACCCTGCTGCTCACCACAGGGCCACGGCCACTACGGAAGAAATTCCCGGTGTTGTCTGAAATGACGTCACGTTCTCGGCCCAACCAACCAGCAGCCGAGCCGAGGTTATACTTCTGGCGCGCGACCATGCGGACCCAACCAACCCGCTTACAATCAATCAATGCACAATCTCCGACTCGCGTCTCCGCCCCCTTCTCCAACCGCCACCCCCCCCCACCCTCCCCACAGCCGCCCATTGGCTGAGAGAGACGCCTGTCAAAGGATTTACCCGCGTCGGGGGTACTGGAGGGAGGGGGGTAGGTCGATGACGACACGCCGACGACGAAGACGACGACTACGACGCCTACGACGCCGACGCCGAGAGGGGATGGAGAGAAAAGCGTTGCGTTTAAAACGCCCAGGGTAGACGGACACCGCTGCGTTTTCCTGTCTTGTTGTGGTTTTTGTTTGGTTGTTGTTGTTGTTGCCGCCCTTTTCCCCCTCACCGGGCCGTCTCTCTCTCTCTCCTCTCTCCCTCTCTCCCTCTCTCCCTCTCTCCCCCCTCGGTGGTCCCGAGGAATGGGCCGGTTTACCTGAAGCTAACTGGACGGACGGGGCGACAAGTGGAGCGGAGACTCTTGCCCGCACTTTCCAAAACGCGGATAAAGGGGCTGCCGATAGCCACCGAGGAGCCACTACTAGGTCGAGGAACACAATAGCCTCTTTTATTTTATGATCTAGGTCCGAAGTTAATAGTAATAATAGAGGGTCGAGGCGTTAAGTCGGGAAAGCAAGGTTATATTGGGGGGCGGCGGGGGCTCCCGTAGTAACGGTTACTACGGGTCTACCGCGGACACCATCAGCATCAACCGGTTAACGTCTAGGTCTAAAGAAAGAGTCCGGGGTCCAGCTCGTTTTGTCTGGGGAGATAATAACAGAGACCCCCCCCCCACCACCACACACACCACACACACCCCGAGGAGCCATGGGGTTGCCGGCCCTGGAGTTCAGTGACTGCTACCTGGACAGCCCGCAGTTCAGAGAGAGGCTGAAGTCCCACGAGATGGAACTGGACAAAACCAACAAGTTCATCAAGGAGCTGATCAAGGACGGGAAGGCGCTCATCCAGGCAGTGAAAAGTAAGCGTGTGTCTGTGTGTACATGTACAGTACTTCTGTGTGTGTGTGTGTGTGTGTACATGTACAGTACTTCTGTGTGTGTGTGTGTGTACATGTACAGTACTTATCTATGTGTGTGAGTGTGTGTGTTTGTGTGTACATGTACAGTACTTGTGTGTGTGTACATGTACAGTACTTATCTATGTGTGTGTGTGCGTGTGTGTTTGTGTGTGTACATGTACAGTACTTCTGTGTGTGTGTGTGTGTGTGTGATGTTTGTGTGTATACGCGTGCCGTGTGTGTGTGTATGTGTGGACATGTACAGTACTTCTCTATATCCGTGTGTGTGTATATACAGGCCTTGTGTGTGTGTGTGTGTGTGTGTGTGTGTGTGTGTGTGTGGTCCTACTACTACTTCTGTGCCAAGTGGTCTGGTAAATCAATAGAGGCAGATGTCGTTGGCATTGTTGTCTCAACCAACGTGTGATGGAACACACAATCATTAAGCTCTCCTCTGTCACTGCCTAGATAGTGACTATACCTATTCTACTCTTCTGTACATCCACTTAACACCAACGTAGAATTTGAACTATGCTTGCTGTACACGTGACATTTCTGTTAAATGATGGTGTTTCGTAGCAGCCTCCCTACATGCATTCCTGCAAGATGTGTTGTTGAAGTTGGACACAACCCGCCACCACCACATCAACTCACCTTCATGCTTCCCTGGAGGTTGTGTTTGTGATTAGGGATGTCTGAGAGCTGCCCTGGAGGTGCTCATTTGGAGTGAGGGTGGTTTGGGTGGGGGGTATATACATTTTTTTCACAAGTCAGACCTAGTAACATAGTCGTTACAAGGTAGTCCAAGTTGTAGCCTTGTGTAAGCCTGTGTAAGTTTGAAAAATCCTGCCTGTGTGTGTGTGTGTGAAACAGTTGGGTGCATTTTCACACATGAATCCGCTTGAAAAGACCAGATTTTAGCAGAAACGTGCCCATGGCCTGTTCAATCATCTCATCATCCTCTCCACCGCAGGGCTGTTACAGCTGTGTAGGAGCGGGGGGGTTTCCACTCCTATGCACACCATACAAAACACAAGACCAATGACTGTTCTGGATAGTTCTGCGAACCATTGTGCTGACCATTGGTTTAGACCTAATGACCATTGGTTTAGAACCAGGTCACAGAGAGTGGGAGGGATTCAGTAGCTAGCTGCTGTTCTAATACTTACAGTGCAAAGCGTCTTCATGCGCAACAGTCAGTGTCCCGCACTTCACACGGGATCGAACTGACGACCTTCGGCATGAGAGAGGACATTCTAACGAGAGAGCTAAAACCCATAGCTCTATCGCTAGAACTAGTCTATTTAGGTGTCGGGAAACTAGGTTTACCACTGCACAGCACCACCTGCTGGCTTCCGTTACACATGCAACCACTCAAGCACTTGGTTGGCTGATGTTTGGGCATGGGATTTAAGTGATGAAAGAAATCCCACGGTGAAGCTAACGTTGAGAGACCATATCTGTTTGTCCTACACTTTTAACCCTGCTAGAAACTCCTTTTCATAACCACGCAAAATGTTTCGGATCGGTGATCAATTTTTCAAAACAAGCAGTGTCTGGTTTATTTTATGCCTCATGGTTTTTTTTAACTTTTTTGTTAAATGCAGAAGCAGAAGTGCTCTTGCAAGGCACATGTCTCTTTTACAGTCAATTTGTTTAATAGTGGTTTTCTCAACTCGCAACTCGCAGGTTTCCGTGAGCAATTATCATCACCATCACCACACTACATCATGTTACCACAGAGTGGTAAGACATGTCGATCTACAAATCACTCTGTCTGGAACACCCAAAACGCACACGGTGTCCTAGAACTGAACAATTAATCAACTTACTATTCAAAATCGCAATATGGCCAAGTCCGAGTATCCAAATCACAGGAGCCGCAACTTATTAGTAAGGGTTAAATGTACATTTCTAACACCGTTATTACTAAGTACTTCATCGCTAAGTACTGAAGTGCCACGAAGATGCCCTGGCCTGCACATGTCTTTCTGCAGATGTAAGAAAACATGTTTGTTTGGTACAGACGCTAACATATGTCCCATCATGATGTTAATAGTTTTTTCAGTGAAAATTGTTTCACTGTTTCCAAAAACGTTCAGCCCTACAGGGAGTAGGGCATAGTGAGTACTTGCATCAGGTTGGCAACACTGCAAGTAGCTATACACACACACACACACACACACACACACACCACACACACACACCACACACACACACACACACACACCACACACACACACACACACACACACACCACACACACACACACACACACACACACACACACACACACACACAAAGACAGAGGGGGAAGTTGTGTAAGGCCACGGTTGAGAGAGCCTGCTATTTTTTGCTGGCAGTTGAGAATGCTGTGTGGTGTGTGTGCTCTGTCACAGCTTCATCAGCCAAGGAGACTCTAATTAGCGGCTATTTAAACATTCCCCAGCGCTGGACCATGACAAACTGTTTCAACAGCCGACACAAACACTGAGATCTCCCTCATCGTCCCTAATTTAAGCATTAAAGCAATGATTGGAATAATGAGTTATCGTGTGAACTGGCTGTGTTTTTGTTTTGTTTTCATATCATAACTGCGTGGATATATATATATTATACATTATATGTCTTCATTCAAATCAAGCGGCATCTTCCTGCTAAATCCATGGATCCATCCATTTCTCAAGCAACATGTTACTGAACAAAATCAGAGATTGGGGTGAAACTCATCACATACACACACGATGGACCTGCTCTCCATAGCTTGCGCGCAAGCTTCACCGAAAGACCAGGGATAGATATGGCTTCCACTGTGCAATGGGACTATTCCCAGGGACCATCCCGTCATGTTATGTTAGTCATGTTACCACTCTGCCTCCGGGCCCTGGTTGGTGTTTTCCATACCATTGGTCAAATTACAATCTCACCCTGGCAATGCCATATACCCTCCAGTCATCCTGTGTGTGTGTGTGTGTGTGTGTGTGTGTGTGTGTGTGTGTGTGTGTGTGTGTGTGTGTGTGTGTGTGTGTGTTGTGTGTGTGTGTGTGTGTGTGTGTGTGTGTGTGTGTGTGTGTGTGTGTGTGTGTGTGTGTGTGTGTGTGTGTGTGTGTGTGTGTGTGTGTGTGTGTGTGTGTGTGTGTTCACTAGTCTTTCAGTGTTTTATACAGTACAACGATGGCAGGCCTGGTACCTGGTTTTAATTAGCGGACACAGATATCGGTATTCACATGTGACCTTGGCGTTTCTTTCTCTCTGTGTGATTGACAGTTGGCACTGAGGTAATGGCGGAACTATGCGAGATATCTCCATACTGCGAAATACACTCTCTTTGGCCCCTTATCCACTTTTCCATCTGTCCTTATTGTTATAGAAAGTGCATTTATTGGATTTAAAGTAATGCTATGTACTTCAGTTCAGTTGGCTGGTCCACTGTGGCCATAGACAGTGTATGCGTGATGGACTTGGAACTCCTTTAGGCCATTTTATTTAGGGTGATGTCATCACTGAAAATATTTACAAAATTAGATTACAAAAAGTAGATAACCTGTCACCTCTGTTGGTGGTGACCATTTATCTACAGTTCAGATTCTGATACACTCTCTGATAGTGTCTCACACACAGACAGACAGACAGACAGACAGACAGACACACACACACACAGGGTCAAATCGGAAAAGGACATCCTGTATTAAGGGAAGTTTGTATATTTGTCTACCCACAACTGAGTGGGTGGCTAATGGCTCTGGGAACGTCCTGACTAGAAAATAAATAACCGGCTTTTAACCAAGAGAAGTAAACAGCCAACCGACTCTAACCAGAAGAAAAGACCTAGGCGCACAGGGCAGGCATGTGAGGTCTTGTTACCGGAACCTGTGGCTTCTACAGAGACTCCGGCGGTGCCCCAGCAACCGGACAAACAAACATGCCTCTGCTTCAATCAACTGCTTTTAGTCTCTCTCTCTCTCTCTCTCTCTCTCTCTCTCTCTCTCTCTCTCTCTCTCTCTCTCTCTCTCTCTCTCTCTCTCTCTCTCTCCTCTCTCTCTCTCTCCTCTCTCTCTCTCTCTCTCTCTCTCTCTCTCTCTCTCTCTCTCTCTCTCTTCTCTCTCTCTCTCTCTCTCTCTCTCTCTCTCTCTCTCTCTCTCTCTCTCTCTCTCTCTCTCTCCTCTCTCTCTCTCTCTCTCTCTCTCTCTCTCTCTCTCTCTCTCTCTCTCTCTCTCTCTCCTCTCTCTCTCTCTCTCTCTCTCTCTCTCTCTCTCTCTCTCTCTCTCTCTCTCTCTCTGGCTCATTAGCGGTGGTTGACGATATTAGTTTGTAGCTCTTCATTTCTTTCCAACATCTCTCTCTCTGCATCTGTCCCTCCACACACATTACATAACATTGCAGTCATTTAGCAGACGCTTTTATCCAAAGCGACTTACAGACTTACAGTGTGTTTCAACAAAGGAAGGTAAAAGACAACGCCTCGTCACCAGAAGTCAAAAGTGCATTTTGTTTCTAAGTCTCCAAGAACCACACACACACACACACACACACTCCCCTCCCTCGGCCCTGGTAGGGAGTTGATGTGAGGCTAATAGTAGTCATTTGAGTGTCAACCATTGTGACTGATAATGGGGGGGGGACACACACACACACACACACACACACACACACACACACACACACACACACACACACACACACACACACACACACACACACACACCATGATTCCTTATTCTATGCTACAGGGAATGAGTCATGATTCCAAAGAGCAAATTAAGTGGACACACGCTAAGGGGCATAAAATGTGTGTGTGTGTGTGCATGCGCCCCCATGCCCACACACGTGTGTGTGTGTGTGTGTGTGTGTGTGTGTGTGTGTGTGTGTGTGTGTGTGTGTGTGTGTGTGTGTGTGTGTGTGTGTGTGTGTGTGTGTGTGTGTGTGTGTGTGTGTGTGTGTGTGTGTGTGTGTGTGTGTGTGTGTGTGCTGTGTGTGTGTGTGTGTGCCTGACACCGTCTGCCTCGACAAAGGAGAGGTGACATCAGCAGTACCAGCAGGGCTGAATGCTGCCCTAGTTTCCTTTTACCCTCCCCACTCCCACAGTAAGTCACTGCATGGGGACCCCCCCCCCAGCACACACACACACACACACACACACACACACACACACACACACACACACACCAACCCACCTCTTGCACACGTATCGTACTCTCTGCATTAGGGACAATATAAGGCATGGTGCAGCATCTTTTGGTACATGCAAAGTTGTGCAAATGTAGCTCACGCCAGCAGATAATCTAGCCTCCGCGCGGAAGAAACACAGACGCACTCTTGGCCTCTTTGTTCCGGTGTGATGTGTGCAGAGGAATGCCCCCAGACTCAGTGACCTGCCCCCTTCTCTCTCCCCCTCACCCCTCCCCCTCTCCCTCTCTCCTTCACCCTCATGCCTCCCTCTCTCCCTCACCCTCTCTCTCTTCTTTACCCTCACGCTTCCCTCTCTCCCTCACCCTCTCTCTCTTCTTTACCCTCACGCCTGCCTGTCTCTCTCTCTCTCTCTCTCTCTCTCTCTCTCTCTCTCTCTCTCTCTCTCTCTCTCTCTCTCTCTCTCCTCTCTCTCTCTCTCTCTCTCTCTCTCTCTCTCTCTCTCTCTCTCTCTCTCTCTCACACCTCTCCCTCTCCCTTTCTCCCTCCCGGTGTTGGTGTCCCTTATTTTTATTTTTCGTCATCATTGTCCTTAAAAAACAAAAAAAGTTTTGTTATGGACAACTAAACAATTAAAACATGCCTTTAAATCTCCTGGAGACAGGAGTTGCAAACCTTCCAGAAAAGCATAAAAAAACAAACAAAGAAAAGACAAAAAATACTCTTCTTCTCATGATGGTGAAAAGCCCCTGACTGCTGCCTGCATGCGTTCTCAAACTACTCTGAGAACACTATTATTATTTTTTGTACTTGGCAGGTTCTCTATGTGCTGTGATCATAAAAAACCACTAAACTGCCAATTCTGTGGTCCAATAGCGGTGTGGGGTGGGCAGCTTTGAATGCAACTAATAGGGAAGTCATGCTGTTTGTGTTATACATTTCTGGCACTGGACTGCACTGTACTCATGATGCTGCTGCACTACTGGCACTTTAAAATGCTTTTTGCACAATTCAACACATATGTATATACATATATACATATGTGTATATATGTGTGTGTGTGTGTGTGTGTGTATATATATATATATATATATATACATCATCCATCAGTCACTTTATTGTTCTTTTCATGGTGTACAGTATTGTTATAGTGAAGTGTTGTTTATAGTTTTAAGTATAGTACATAGAATAGTATATAGTGTTGTTTATAGCATATCCTAGGTTGTATATAGTGTTGTTTAGTATTGTATAGTTTAGTATATAAATGTTGTAGGGAATTCATACTGCAGGAGGGAATGGGGAGTAAGCATTCCATTGTACTTCCATTGTACTTGTTGCAAATGGAAATTCTAACTTTACAAAAAGTACTTTTTGTAAAGTTAAACCCATACGTTAAACCGCACAAGTTTTGTATCGCAATATTAGAATATATATCTTATGAGCACTCAACATTTTGTGTAATTTTGTATTCCATACCAGATATTATTATTGCCTTATCTTGGGAGGCAGCTGGATACATCTGGATACTGAAACATCACATTCAAACGAGAAACTTGTTGATTGGTCGAAACCAACAAGTGGTTAAGACCAATCAGTGTCCCATGACAAACTACTGGTCGCTACGCGCGTTGGTGTAGGTGTGACGACAAGCAAGACGCTAGGTTAGCCTAGCTGCTGCTATAGCATCTGTTCTATCTGAACTGGTTGATTGAACCTTGATTGATCTGATTGGTTGGAGTTAGCCCGTGATAGACGGTGATAGACAGATGGTTGATCCAATCGCCTGTCAAGTATTTTTTGGAATGTGCCAGCCCTTTTTCCAAACGGTTTCAAGTAGGAGTACTTCCTGATGGCTCTTTGGAACCAACCATCTGGCTTGTCCGGTTAATCATTGCCAACCCAGTATGTAATCTGCCCAGTTACAGGTTTGTAGAATAGGCTGATCTTTTGCCGGTGTCAATGCAAGGCAATAATTAATTAAATAACCTTTTTCGTAATCTATTAAGGTACACTCAATTAATTAATAATAATACATTTTTCTCCAATGAAGACGCAGGATTTGAGGGGTTGAAGAGAGTTTTGCCAGTAAATAGGGGAAGGTTCCTGTCAAGCTGAAACTAGAGGTGGGACTTGAGGCAGCTCAACTGAAACGGTGCATCGCCAGAGGAACTGAAAGTCATTTATTCTGGTTTAAACAGCGTCGCTTGCCAAAGCGTCTTGTCTTATGTCTTATGTACTGTATCTGGTTTGGCAATGTTTAACCAAAACCGCAGTTTATTTTAAATGGTGCCATTCTCGGCACCCTGGCCTTGGGGGTCATGTGAGGTTTCACACACCAAAACCAGAAGTGGTTTTATTTTGCTGCACACGTCAGACGTGCAGTCAGACGTGCAGTCAGACGTGCAGTCAGACGTGCAGTCAGACGTGCAGTCAGACGTGCAGTCAGTCACTTCATTACAATTTGTCGTGCTTTGTGGTGACAATGATGTCTTACATGTGTGTATGAAGAACATGCTGAGAGAGAGAGAGAGAGAGAGAGAGAGAGAGAGAGAGAGAGAGAGAGAGAGAGAGAGAGAGAGAGAGAGAGAGAGAGAGAGAGAGAGAGAGAGAGAGAGAGAGAGGAGAGAGAGAGAGAGAGAGAGAGAGAGAGAGAGAGGAGAGAGAGAGAGAGAGAGAGAGAGAGAGAGAGGAGAGAGAGAGAGAGAGAGAGAGAGAGAGAGAGAGAGAGAGAGAGAGAGAGAGAGAGAGAGAGAGAGAGAGATCGAATAATGCCATTAATGTCTGTTGCTTTTAAAACAAAGAGGTTACAACACATCATCGTAACATCAATGTGAGTTAATTGACAAGTACATTGTTGTAAAACGTTTTACAGTTGACATTTATCTTCGGAAAAAAAAAAATGTATTCAGTCCCACACATTCAATATACTACACATTTATAATGATAATTATGGTTTGCCTGTGGCAAGCCCTTTTAAAATGTAAGTATTTATTCTAATTCAAGATAGCCCCAGCCTTCATTACTCATGTGAATTCTTCATCAGCAATTAATGTCTTACTTTCTTACTTCTACTTCAATTTCAACTTAAGTATTGATATCTATAATATCATTTGGACATGGTATTACATTATATCTCATTGTATTTCAGATATCTGATATGGACGTCATGCATATGATTTGATCTATCAGAAATGCAATCGTTTCATCTGAAATGGAGAATTACATTTCTACATTGTAGATATCTGTAGTCGTTACTCTTACTAGGGAAAAAGCAATGACCCATATCTATCATTTTAATTTTACATATACGGGAATCAGTTTTGACTCGTCAAAATGTAATAATTAATAAATGGTGAACATATATTTATAAGATGTTAAAATTAGAAACCGTTAATTTTCTTTTAACATTTTGACATCTAATGATGTGTTGAAATCACATGTTGAAATCGAATTTCCACTTGTGAAATCGAAACCGCTAGCAGTCAGGCCTAAGTGTTAGAAAGGGCTTGCCATAGCGTGCCATGTTCAGGGTGTGCAGTTAGCTCGGCCTGATACGGTTATTATTATTGGTGTTGGTTTTGATTGATTATATATGTGATGGTATTGATTTATTATCCCTGACGGTTTTGAGGTATGTTGTGCTGGGGATTGGCCGTCATGAGCTGCCCTTACAGCAGCTGGAGGAGGAGGAGGAGGAGTGGTATACAGGGGTGGGGCTTCGCTGTAACCGCGGTTACCGCTGTGTGGAACATTTAGGATCATGTTTTTGCAGGACGCTTCATGGCAGCAGGAGCCATCACTGGAATGTCCTACAACACAGTTATGTTATAAACCATGTTATAGTATACCAAGTATAGTGTTGTTTATAGTATCTAGTATAGCATATAGTCGATAGTATATAGTGTTGTTTACAGTATAGTATTGTATGTAGGGCAGGAGTACATTATTGCATAGTATAGTATAGGGTAGTGTACTATAGTATAGTATTGTTGTAGGAAATTCATACTGTGGGGGTGAATGGGGAGTAAGCATTCAATTTCACATAAAGAATGTAACTTAAATAAAGAATCTTGAATATTGAATCTCGGAAAAAAACAGTACAACCCAACAGACGTGTGTGTGTGTGTGTGTGTGTGTGTGTGTGTGTGTGTGTGTGTGTGTGTGTGTGTGTGTGTGTGTGTGTGTGTGTGTGTGTGTGTGTGTGTGTGTGTGTGTGGTGTGTGTGTGTGTGTGTGTGTGTGTGTGTGTGTGTGTGTGTGTGTGTGTGTGTGTGTGTGTGTGTGTGTGTGTGTGTGTGTGTGTGTGTGTGTGTGTCGTTTGTACAGATCGAGATCACAGGGCATTTTACTTCCTCAGTTATTCAGTAAGTGTGAAAAGTACATACACACACACACACACACATACACACACTGCGGTGGCAGATTTGGGCTTAGGTGTCAGGTGCTTGTTGACAATGAATGCGTCTTGTGATATTTCTGATGGGATTGAAGTCCTGTGTCTTCTCCTCCTGTTGTTGTTGTTGTTGTAAAGAAGCACCTGACTGACAAGATACAAGTTTTTTTATTGGCCATTTGTAACATAGTACATAGGAACGCTGACTCCCCATTCCCTCCCGCAGTATAAATCTCAAAAACACCATAAAAATTGAAATAATATATACAATAGAATAAAATAAAAAAGAGCAACAAAGTGACTTAAATTATATGTACATGTTTTTTAGTTTTTTGACACAAATCTTTCAAAAGCATTTTAAAGTGCCAGTAGTGCAGCAGCATCATGAATACAGTGCAGTAACTGTGAGTCCAGAAAGTCCAGCAAAGTATGTAAGTGTAATATTAATGACAATGTTATGAAAGTGAAAGTGGCAGAACTCCTAGCAGTTCAGTAGATGCACTGCCTGTGGATAAAAACTATCCTTAAACCTGCGCAACCGGCGACCGGACGGTAGGGGGGAGGAGAGCTGGTGCCCAGGGTGGTTGCGGTCCTTTGTGATGGACATGGCCTTCTTCCGACATCTGGTCCTACAGATCTCCTCAATGCATGGAAGTGCACACCCGATGATCTTCTCTGCCGTCACGGCGTCACGTAGGGCAGGTTGGAGACGGGAAAAACTCCAACCAAACTTCGCGACCCCGGGGGGTCACAGCCTCGGAGAGGCCTTCGCCTAGAGGTCGGGGTGAGGTGTGTTCTTCGTAACCGAGGGCCCTGAACTGTCAGCGAAAGGCATTCACCGAGGAAGTGATAATGAGTTTCCAAAATCTCCCGGCCCGCGGGCGCTTGGAAGGCAGGGGCGGTTAACAAGGTTTTAACGAGGGACCTTCTGCGTGTGGGTGCGTGTGTCTGCATGTATGTACATGTGTGTGTGTTGCGTGGACGCCCTAGCACACCCCAGGTGACACATTCACATGCAGAGAATACGCTTCATCATAGTGGGTTGAAATGTAACCAGGAGCACTCGGAGAGAAGCGGGTGTGGCTTCAATGAGTCTAAAATGCACACTTGGGCGGCCGCAGACAGGCAGGCAGGCAGGCAGGCAGGCAGACAGACAGACAGACAGGCAGGCAGACAGACACTAGCATTGGCTTGCACCTCCCAAAGAATTAAGTGCCACACATGCCATAACTTGTTGAATAAGTTTTGCCAATACGTTTTTCTTCACACACACTCAACAATGAGATTGTTTCCAGTTATTTGCCGATTCACACTCATCAACCCGAGAAGATGTTAGCTTATTTGGTCTCAACCCTTTTCATGAAGTTAAATAGTTTAATCAAAGGAGTGGTGTCAATATTGAGACGATTTATGCCACCACGGAGATATTCCGCCCTTGTAAGCTGAGCCCTTTGTAACTCTATCCCAGACTTCCCCCGGTGCTCAAAGGTGGTGCGTGTTTGAGTTCAGTAGGATGAGTACAAAATGTCTTTGAGGTCTTCAGACGGATTTGCAGAGCCGCCCTCACAACCCTCTGGGTTCCCATCCGGGTGGTTGGTGTGCTCCTCCTGTGATTCTGACGACACAGTTCACTTCAGTTCCATTCGGCACGTTTAGTTGACTCTTTAGTTGATAACTGTTTGTCGTTTAGTGAAGAACAAGTAGTTTGAGTATAGCTCAGGAGGTAGAGTGGTCACCTCACAACCGGAAGGTTGCTGGTTCGATCCCCGGCTCCTCCTGCTCCTGACGTGCTGTCTGTCTCCTTGCATGGCTGACTCCGCCGTCGGTGGATGAATGTGTGTTCAATGTGTGTATGAATGGGTGAATGTGAAGCATGACTTGTAAAGCACTTAGAGAAAAAGGCAATCCATGAGATACGGCCAGGCAGTATATCGATGTTATGATATGAGACTAGCTATCGTGTTAGATTATGGATATCAGAATATCCTGGTATGGCATAAGTGTTACTGCATTACAGTGAAAAGTGACTGTTCTAGCTCTTCCATTATTTGCCTTTACCCACTTAGTTATTACATCCACCTTACTTATGATTATTTATCAGAGATCTCATTGTGGATTCAGGAGTATACCAACATAGGCTTAACCATGCGGCTATTTTGTATAGTTTAGATATCTATCTATATCTATATATATATCTCGTTAGCGATATTAAATTATATTGTTTTTCCATTGGTGAACTACTAAATAAATATACAAAACAGTCATGGACTATGAACTTCTACGTTCAATGGCGTTGTGTATAAAAGGCAGAATAAATAGATCGCCAGTGTGCGCCAATGTCAATGTTTCAAAGATAACAGCCAGTCTAATGCATGTAGCATGTTCATAGTTGGCCGCACACACGCCTTTGGAAACGGTAAGTTCCTTAATAAATTCCTTAATAAATTCCTTTATCTATATTTGCGTTTCATACGGCCTCAAAGACATTGTGCCAATGTGGGGACACCCTTAACCCCCTAAGGTGGTTACAGGACAACCACAGTGAGCTACACCCCAATACTAACATTTATATAAATGTCCGTACAATCCTAACCTTCAAGAGGTTGTCATTGAGGATTGAGGGTTGAGCAGGATGCGTGGAAAACCGCAGGCCAAGGCAGGGTCTTTTTTTGGGTTTTATTATAACTTCTGAAAACAATGGAACCACTTTGAATGTACAGTAGGTTTCCGTCACTCCGCCTACACTTTGTCTTTCTGTTCTGACATCTTGAATATCTTTATCTTTATCTTCATGCCACTGTTCTTACTTCATGGCCGTGTGTAACAATGCCAGCCGTGTGTAGTACTTGAGAAAGTACTTCCTCTCCCAATGGCCTTCTCTGGAAGAATGTCCCGAAAACCCGCCGCCTAAACTCCCCTCTCAAACTCCCCTCTCCTCCCCGCCGTCATGTTAACATTGTGTAATGCACTATAATCAATTTAGATTGTATCAAATGTCACTCCCATTGCAGTCATGGGTCCAAAGTCCTCAATGACTCCTCAATATAATGATTGACTTGAGGTGTTTTGGACGAGACACAACTTCTTCTTTAGTCTTGAGAGAGGGAGAGAGAGGGAGAGAGAGAGGGAGGGAGAGAGGGGAGAGAGAGAGGGAGAGAGAGGGAGAGAGAGGAGAGAGAGGGAGAGAGGAGAGAGGGAGAGAGGGAGAGAGAGAGAGAGAGAGAGAGAGGGAGAGAGAGAGAGAGAGAGAGAGAGAGAGAGAGAGAGAGAGAGAGAGAGAGAGGAGAGAGAGAGAGAGAGAGAGAGAGAGAGAGAGAGAGAGAGAGAGAGAGAGAGAGAGAGAGAGAGAGAGAGAGAGAGAGAGAGAGAGAGAGAGAGAGAGAGAGAGAGAGAGAGAGAGAGAGAGAGAGAGAGAGAGAGAGAGGAAAAATAGCACAGTGTGCTAAGATGAAAGAAATTGCTAAAAATAGGGATATCGCTGAATATTTCATATCTGAAGTGCTCCGGCATCGCAGGAACTCTCCGCCTTTGACCCCCAAATGACCACCAAGTGTCACATGACTCATGAAGTCTTTTTGGAATTCCCTTCTGTTGTAAAATCAACCAGTGGGATGTTATTGGCAGTGTGGGGTCGAAGCTCTGTTTCCTCTTCTCACGTCTTACCACGCTAGGCACCTACCAAGCCACCCCAAGCCTTGTATTCCTCTCTCTGCCAGAAGGTTATTTTTGAAGCCCTGTGGCATGAGCAGATCCGGACTGTGGTAGAAGAAGTAGTAATGCCAACCATCAATTCAACCCCTGCTGTTGCTGCTGCTGCTGCTGCTGCAGCAAAAATAAGGGCGGTCTTTGACCCCAAAATATTTAAATCAAGATGTCGTTTAATGCATGGGTGGAGAGACCCAATCGCAGGCCCCGGTGCCAACACCAACCAGCCTTGCTGGCCTGTCTCAGCATTTCAACCCCAAACTGTTTCTCTGTAATAATGGGTGTCTTCCCTTGCTAATGCTCAGGTACTTATATACTTATATTATGTTGTAGAGGCTCTCCTCAATGGATTCCTACTAGCGATAGACTGGTAGTCATGACAACGTGTGTATTCACATGCAATCTCTAGTGGCTGTATGTGGAATTTGTGGGGATGGTTTCTTTGTTCGACTCTTGTATTACATTTTTTAGTTTTGCCCATCCTCTGCATCTGCAGGATAAATCCCCCCTTTGGTGCAAATAAAGATCTTTGATTATCATTCTGGATTCCAATACTGGTCCAACGCCCCCCGCTCTAGTCTGTTTGGACTTGGCTTGGGAACCGGAGGGTCGCCGGTTCAAGTCCCTGAAACGGACCAAGTACAGAGTGAGAACTGGTAACTGGGAAAAGGGTGCCAGTTCGCCTCCTGGGCGTCCGAGGTGCCCTTGTGCAAGGCACCAGACCCCTACACTGCTTCCTCGGGCTCTTAGCCAACTGCTCCTAATACTAGGATGGGTTAATGCAGAGTTAATGTGTGTGTGCATGTATGTGACCAATAAAAAAGATTCAAATCCTCCAGATTTAGATTTACTGGTTGAAAATTGCCACGCAAGATGACGACTACGTATGATTATTTCAACGCCTATATTTGTTTGTGCAGTTTTACTCTCATTAATGATTTAAGCAATCTTAATTTCAAAATATCCTGAGTCGTGAAAGGCATACGGTGCTGACGGTGATGGAGGAGGAACACTTGAGCTGAATAATTAAACAGATTAATGTCTCTCTGAGTGAACTATAAGTGCACTAAATGTGAATGATGAGGCACATTTTTAGATATGGGGTACGCTTCATGGAAATTATGACAACGCAAAAAAAAAAAAAGGAAGCCAATGCCCGTGACTTAATTGAGAGGTCTGAGGGATGACGTGCAAAACTGGATTCAAGATTCGAGATTCTTTATTTTGTGCAACAGGTACAATGGAATGCTTATTGTGCATTCACTCCCGCAGTATGAATAATTCACAACAACGACGGTGGAAGTAAAACTTCACCATAGGTACAAATAAAAAGTACAAATAAAAAAGTGATAAATAGCAATACAGAACAATAAAGAAGTGTAAGTAACAAAAAAATAGTGTCTAAGAGACCGTTTAAAAATTCGATATATATTGAAAGTGCCGTTGCTGGCGTTTCTCGTTTGGATTCATTTCCAACATGACGCTAAGCGTTAAGCATCAGCCGTCTCCGATGTGTCTCCTTGTGACGTGTAGGTTTGGGACAAAGCGAATCCCGACGATAAACAGTGAGCGTTTATTTACCTAGAGAGTGTTCACACCCGAGCCGTTCTCACTGCTCTGTTCGCTGATATAAATATGTATTGTTTCACTCACTGTCAATATTTAGGTTCACTCCAGCTCTGCACAGTGGGGTAGGACATGCTTTGCCGTGTGTGTGTGTGTGTGTGTGTGTGTGTGTGTGTGCATGTGTGTGTGTGTGTGTGTGTGTGCGTGCGTGTGCGTATGTGCGTGTTGAGAGGAAGAGCCGTCTCCAATGCTTTCTCAGGGCCAACCCAAACAAACCACAGGCTCAAGCTGCTGTGTGTGTGTGTGTGTGTGTGTGTGTGTGTGTGTGTGTGTGTGTGTGTGTGTGTGTGTGTGTGTGTGTGTGTGTGTGTGTGTGTGTGTGTGTGTGTGTGTGTGTGTGTGTGTGTGTGTGTGTGTGTGTGTGTGTGTGTGGTGTGTGTGTGTGTGTGTGTGTGTGTGTGTGTGTGTGTGTGTGTGTGTGTGTGTGTGTGTGTGTGTGTGTGTGTGTGTGTGTGTGTGTGGACACTAAAAATAGCCCGTTGCTCAGAATATGTAATCCTTGGGTTACTTTCTCACTCTTTTATCCCCACTGACTGTGGGCACGTGCATGTACACACACACGTGCACTAAAAAAACTGCCTGCTTGTTGAAGGGGCCATCAACTGGGCATTAATGGAGGGTAATCTGTGTGTGTTTTATGTTGACGTTTTTCGGTTTTCTCATGCCTTTGTTTTTAGCATGCTTCCCTTATTACTGGCCTGCAAGCACTGTAGATGGTGGTCACTGTAGAGGTAGGGGTCAGGACGGGGTCGCCCGGTGGAGGACGGGTTGTGGTTGGGATTCAGGGATAGAGATGGTGCGGGGAGGAGAGGGTCCACACACACACACACACACACACACACACACACACACACACATATTCGGCAGTTGGTGGTGGTAGCCTGGTTTCTACTTCAGGACTCAGGCCAGGTCATGTTTCTGTTCTCTTTCTTTCTTTCTAGTTCTCTTTCTCCTTCTCTCTCTCTCTCTCCTTCTCTCTCTCTCTCTCTCTCTCTCTCTCTCTCTCTCTCTCTCTCTCTCTCTCTCTCTCTCTCTCTCTCTCTCTCTCTCTCTCTCTCTCTCTCTCTCTCTCTCTCTCTCTCTCTCTCTCTCTCTCTCTCTCTCTCTCTCTCTCTCTCTCTCTCTCTCTCTCTTCTCTCTCTCTCTCTCTCTTTTCACTCTCTCTCTCTCTCTTTTCACTCTCTCTTTCTTTCTTTCTTTCTTTCTTTCTCTCCTTCTTCTTTCTTCCTTCCTTCCTACCTACCAGTTCTACACCCGGCAGCGGTGTAGAATTAGTTGAATTTGAGCACTATTTCAAACTAGAAACTTGAATGGAGCTTACAGTTTAAACTAGGCCTGTTTTCTGCCTGTTATCTCATTCTCACTCTCTTCATCCACGTATCTACCAGTCTCCATCCCTCCCGTTACTCTCCATCTGCCTCTATCGGAGTCTCTCTCGCTCTCGCTCTCGCTCTCGCTCTCGCTCTCGCTCTCGCTCTCTGTGTGTGTGTGTTTCAGACTCTCTTTCACTTCCTGTCCTGTTTATAGGGTTTTTTTTTAATGGCGTGCCGTCCAAAGCACCATCCACGTCATCAGTTCTGGTCACGTAATCTTGGGTTTCCCAGTATTTATTTGTTCTTTGTCATCTAATACCGTTTTCACACTGGGCTAAAATAAGGTATTTGCGGCGCTGCAAAACTAGTTTTGGTGCAAAGCAATAAAACTACTACGGGTTTCGCTTCCTGTGTGTGTGTGTGAACCGATCTTAAGAATCTAATCTCCCTTCTCTCTCGTGTGTGAACGAAAACCGTGTGTGAACGGTCATGTCTTTTTAAAACCCACAACACAACAATACCGGTCCAAGTCCCTCTTTGACCATAACAGGTCAATCTAATTTGTCATACAAAGTGACACAAAGTGGATTGGGGTGCTTTTTTTTTTATAGGGTTAAACGGATTATGGACTACATGTGTTTTTTCTCCATGTTTAAGTGAGTGTTGTGTTACGTAGAGACGGACCGAAATAAAGAATAAAGGCTGCTTCTTATGGATCTGACATGAATTGTATTTGTGTGTTTCCGCTGGAAAATACTATTTTCTTTGCCAATCTTAGAGCTGTGGCATCACCTGATAGGTCTACTTGAGGGAGCGGTTGTGTTGTGGCATCTCTTTTGATGTGGAGATGAAGATGAGGAGGAGGAAGAAGAAGAAGAAGAAGAAGAGAGCAGGGAAAGAAAGAGAGGGAAAAATCCAGCGGGCTGACGATTGAAGATTGGACGGCACTGCATTATGATTGAATGAAGATGGACAGCTGCAGAGACTCTCTGTGACACACACACACACACACACACACACACACACACACACACACACACACACACACACACACACACACACACACACACACACACACACACACACACACACACACAGACGGTCCATCTCTCACTCACTGTCAACAGACCAATCACTTGCAGAGGCCTCATTGTTTATTTGGTTATGTGATGTTTAAGATTCAAGACGTTTTTATTTGCCAAGTACAATGGAATGATTCCCTCCCGCACGATGAATTTCCTACAATGTAACACTACATCCTATACTGTGTACTACAGCTGTTGGTTGTGTCTGTACAGCATTTTTAGTTTATTTTGTGTGAACTTCACTTCAGAAGACCATGTCACATGGAGCAAGTGGCCTGGTAGCGTTAACTCGTGGCTGGGTTTCTTGTATACAACATGCATGCTTATAGTGCTGGTTTTTCGGCGATGTGTGGGGCGTCCTCCGTCCACAAGGACGGAGGAGAGCAGGGAACCCGCTGGCGGACGAGGCAAGGGCACGCCGGTGAAGATGGGGCCAGCGATTCAGTGGTCACTCGCCAGGATACAACTTTAAACGGAGGAGGAGGAGGAGGAGGAGGAGGAGGAGGAGGAGGAGGAGGAGGAGGAGGAGGAGGAGGAGGAGGAGGAGGAGGAGGAGGAGGAGGAGGAGGGGAGGAGGAGGAGGAGGAGGAGGAGGAGGAGGAGGAGGAGGAGGAGGAGGAGGAGGAGGAGGAGGAGGAGGAGGAGGAGGAGGAGGAGGAGGAGGAGGAGGAGGAGGACGACAAAGAGGCCGACATATGATCCTGCAACATAACGCGACACTATAATACGATACGGAGCACGTCACGCGACCGTGAGGAGTTTAGAAAACACCATAAAAGTGTGCTTATATACTGTCTATATGGGAGGCCTATACGATCATCACACACACTATAGTACTGAGGGTTGAAGAGAGAGAGAGAGAGAGAGAGAGAGAGAGAGAGAGAGAGAGAGAGAGAGAGAGAGAGAGAGAGAGAGAGAGAGAGAGAGAGAGAGAGAGAGAGAGAGAGAGAGAGAGAGAGAGAGGAGAGAGAGAGAGAGAGAGAGAGAGAGAGAGAGAGAGAGAGAGAGAGAGAGAGAGAGAGAGAGAGAGAGAGAGAGAGAGAGAGAGAGAGAGAGAGAGAGAGAGAGAGAGAGAGAGAGAGCGCGGAGCGAGCTCACACAGTGGTCAGGGGATCCATGTCAGTTTATAATGGACTTGGTCAGTGGAGAGAATGATGTGTGTATTCTCCCTTTATCCGTGTCACTCCCCCGATGACGACCATCACAATGGAGACGAAGGAGGAAGTTGGTGTGTGTGTGTGCGTGAAAGAGTCTCGAGCTAACAAAGCCCTCGATTGTCCCCTCCTCCAGGCCTTTCTTAGACCTACATAGTGAGGGGAAGAAGGGAGATGGCTCTCGTTCCCTCTGGTTCCGTGAGGTTAATGGGTGCCTTATTATCAACGGGGCAGCTCTTCGACTGCCCACCTTGCTCTGAGTGGGTAGAATCCATCTGACCATCCTTGCCATCCCCCAAGGTTATCTAAGCAGGTTAAACTACAATGAGTCTCAATCACATTACAAGCTAAAGTGGCCCAAATCCTATTTTACTATTCTTTTTTTTTTTTGGAATTTTCTTTAAGGGACACTTACATTTTTAAACGTAAATACTATAATTTAAACAGTTTAATTATCATAATTTATACAGACTTAAACTATTAGAAAATGAATGAATGAATCTTAAAAATATGTTTATCTATATCCTATATTTATGTAACATCGACATGCACGGTGTCACTGATTTGTGGCTTTTACAGAGAAAGCTGATTGCCCAAAAGCTAATAGAATTGACTGAACCAGTATATAGCAGTGCTGTATTTCACAGCTGCGTCCTTGCTCCTACCAGACCAATTTCCAAAAAAGTGTCGTCCTCATTAGTCGGATGGAAAATGATGGGGAAAATGGACCAGTCCAGGTGGAAAAAGGGTGATCCTTTAAGTGGAGTGAGCCGTTTTGGTGATTAAATGATTTGCTCTGAAGCCAAACTGCACGGAATGAGCCCAAAACACTGGTTCCATCAGACACGTCACTAATAGCTCTCCTCGGACGCACTCCCTGGTCTGTAGACTCATCCAGACCTCTAGTTTGTTGTTTTAAGATACATTTCATTATTGTTGTTTTGTAGACCGGATGGATGGAGAAAGGATGATCCCATTGGTACAATGTTATGATTATGTCAATCCTGTCTCTCCTTTACAGACTTAACATAACCACACCGCAAACGACCTTCATTTATATGAGACAAAAACACATTTGAAATGTTATTAAATGGTAACTCTTGTACAGAGCAGTCAATTAAACTGCATAATCTTCATCACCATCTTCATCATGGCGTTCTTTCGCTTGTTTAGCATGCAGGTGATTTGTGGCTCTGGCTCAGGTGCAACACACACACACACACACACACACACACACACACACACACACACACACACACACACACACACACACACACACACACACACACACACACACACACACACGCAAATAGACTTAGAGCTAGTTTCCACAGTCAGGCCATCAGGCTGCTGAACAAGGGTGTATAGCATATAACAATGTACCTTTTATTACATTGATTTATATATATATATAGCTCTTTTTCTGACATATTGCATTTAATATATTGCATTTTTTATTTAACTTATACCGTTTTGTACTTCTTTTTATCCTATTCTGTTTTTTCTAACTTTTAATATGCTGTCTGTCGTCGGGTATTGCACATAAGATTTTCACTCATTGCTTATACTTCTGTAAACTGTGAAGTGACAATAAACTTGACTTGACACACCACACACACACACACACTAGCACAGAGCTTGTAGTGAACAGCGGTGGCCTGCTGGAGGGATGGGATGAATGGGCAGGATGACCCTGTCATGTTGGGCCTTCCTCTGGCACAGAGGAAACTAGAGGGCACTCAGTAGTAGCGCAGACTGTACCTCCTAGCTCCACCAAAGAGTCAACAAACAGCCACACACACAGCTCAACCTCTTCAGTGCTTGGTTGGCTCTGGCCAATTTAACCCAAAGTACAACATCAAATCAACTGTTCCATAAGTTATCTATCCACCAAGTTTGTTACATAACTTTGTGCTGTACACAGACAGACCAACAGACAGACAGGGATGAAAATGTAAGCTCCTCCCATTTTCGATGGTGGAGGTAAGAAAGAGGCAGGGTGATACACATCTCGAGGTCAAGGGCACACAAAGTTGAGTGAGTGAGTAGATTGAGATAAAAATTGGAAAACTACAGGGAGTAAGGAAAGGAGGTAGAAGATTGGGCCTGGGGGTGACACCACACACACACACACACACACACACACACACACACTGCTGTCTGTGGAGCCTTGTCATGCTGCCAAGTATGCTGCCAATGTAGCTGTGATCAGAACCTCAGAGACTTTGGAACCTCAGAGACCCCCTCCCAGGTTCAGACCGGAGCATGTCTCTTCATATGCTCCAGCCTCAGCCCTTTCTCATTATTTTGCAGGCACCCATCATGCCTCATCAAGTCGCATATGTCCTACACAGCCAATAAGGAGCCAATGAGGTGTGGACATCAACATGGTTGCTGGGCAGAAAAGTGATGGCAGCAGGGTTGACCGGCAGGCACAACAATGTTATGTCCTCATAAACCCTTACTCACATTGTGTGTGTGTGTGTGTGTTTGCAGACAAAGACACTTTTGCAGAGAGCGTTATTTCCATTAGACCTAAGTTTAAACTGAAGGGCGGCCGGTCATGTCACATGACTGCTTTAAACTGAAACAACATGGCTGTTCCTAGGAGGAGGATGTGGGGTTAGGTTTGGAGCGTTTGCCCTCTTTTGACCTTGCAGAATCCACCAGCACAAACTGGCAGGATCGGAAAATATCCCTTCCCTCTTCCTGTTCTTGTTTGGCTCTTCCTGTGTGCGACTTCTCATGAGCAGGGAGGGTTTAGACGGACCGGCAACTTCCTGGAAACAGAATTTATTTCCATTCGCAAAAAAAATGTTTTTATGAAATGAACATACTGTCCCGGACTTTTCCTGTCAACGTTAAATCCCCTCAGTTTATGAAAAATGTTCCTTAAGCTGGGAGTGTGTTGTGTGTGGGCACACACACACACACACAATGCACGACAGTGATATTGGCAACGCTATTTTTCCATTTGCAGGCAAACTTGGATGCAAAGCGAGTGTCTTTTGCCTTTTTTAGTGTGTCCATTCCCACTCTCTATCTTCTATCCTTCATGTTGCTGGTGAGAGATTAGACGGTTTCACACAAGACTCGGGGGAAAACTGTGGTTAAGTTAACCACATTTCCACCATGGGGGTATGGTGATATGCGCCCGAAAGACTGATTTGGTTTTTACACATTCATCGTGTGTACTTGAAATGGGAAAATGAAAAAGCGAAATCTGCGAATCTGCGAATCTGTCCTTTTTTCCTAAACATGCATTACACACATCTCTTATATATTTCATCTTTTCTTTTTTCTTTTCCCTGTTGATTAGAAGCGTCAACACACAGCTCAGTCTCGGGGCTGCACTCTAAAACTGAGGAGTTTTGGTCCACGCTGATGAAAGTTTATAATAAAAGCTTTTTGTTCTTTTTGAGGTTCCACTTTTAATGTGTAACTTGTGTTGCGTGTCTCTTATCTCATCTCATCTCCTGCGTCGCCGAGAAGCGGCGGCCTCTCTTCTCTTCTGTCCAACCCGCTAACGCCCGACCTCATGTCGGGTTACATGGGGTTTATACAACCTCTCATCACACGTTGTCATCTCAGGGGATTCGACAGGGTTAGGGTTTACAAATACAGTACAACTTGATCAGAGCAATGGACCCCCCCCCCCCCCCCCCCCCTCCCCTCCCAAAGACTATAGTGCCAACAAAAACCCCAATACTTTATACTGCGACTGTTTGAGTCACATTAAGCCTAACTTTCAAGTGTTGTTGTTAAACATCCATATTTCTCTCTCTCTCTCTCTCTCTCTCTCTCTCTCTCTCTCTCTCTCTCTCCTCTCTCTCTCTCTCTCTCTCTCTCTCTCTCTCTCTCTCTCTCTCCCTGTTGGTCAAGAAGGGTTGTAAGCCAATCCAGTTCCAGAGTCTGATGATGATGATGATGGTGGTGGTGATGTGCTCTCAGGTTGAAAGCCGTTCAAGAGTTCAATGACAGACTCTCGACGCAGCGCGACTTGTCATCTTGGCTCAGGAACCAGGATCAGCCCAGCCCCACTAAACGGCTGTTTAGTCACATGCTTGTTGTTATGCATCGGGGGGGGGAAAACCCTCCCCTGAACTGGATCAAAACAGGCATCATGCTTTCCAGGGAGGCCCCGCCCACATGGCCTCTCAGAGAAGGGCGGTGGGCAGTGAGAACGTAGGTCTACGTTGGTCTGGGATTCTCCCACTTCCCCCAGCTGATAAGTGATGGGTTTGGAACCGCCAGCCTTCTAGGGACAAACCCCTAGATTGTATTGGTAGCTTCCACACACAGACGGACACACACACACACACACACACACACACACACACACGCCTGAATGTGTGTAATGTATAAAGTGTATATGGGCATACGAGGTCCCTGCTGTTACACTTGTAAACGTATGTGTGTGCACTAGTGTGTGTGTGTGTGTTTGTGCACTAGTGTCTGTGTGTGTGTGTTTGTGTATGTGTGTGTGCACTAGTGTGTGTGTGTGTGTTTGTATTTGTTTTGCGTGTGTGTGTGTATGCCGGCCAGAAGGGGTGGGTCAGGAGGTGTGTTTGAGCCGGAGGAAGAGGAACGACAGGACGGCAGGCTATTTGGCGCTAATCTAGTTAGCATGTTGTCCGGCTGGCTCTTTCCTTCGTGTCTCTTCCGCTCCCCTGTGCTCTGACATGTCCTGTTTTTGTAAGGGGGGGGGGGAGTGGGGTTCTGGCTCTGTTGCTCGCCCTGAAATGATGGCTAACGCACACTTTAAGCCCCCGGCGTTGAACTGCGTTTCCGGTCCAAAGTCTTGGGATCTACCCAAGATGACCTCACCCGTCATTTATCAGTTATTTCCAATTTTCTTTTGTTGGAAAAAATAATAATAAATAAATAAATTGATGATCTATGAGGGCGTTCTGTGTTCCCCGCTTCGGCAATGGGCGTGACACTCTCTCTGGGGTAATGAGGCATGGAGAAGAGGAGGGGTAGGGGGGGGGGGGGAGTTGAGAAGGAGAAGAAGAAGAAGAAGAAGAAGCAGCAGCGAGAGACGGAATGTCCTGTATGGGCTCGTCGTGGCCGGACCTCACGTTGCTAGGATATTGTAGCTATGTGACGAAACTGTTGGGCTGCACTGGGACAAGAGAGGAAGATGAGAGGGGAAATACAGAGACACGTGTGTGTGTGTGTGTGTGTGCGCGTGTGTGTGTGTGTGAAGCTAGCTCACACAAGTGTACAGTGCAAACACCGACTCTACTGCCGTCCCTTTCTCCCCCTCAAATCTCACAAAACAATCTCCAATCTTCGTCAGCCTATAGCAATGTGGGTGTGTGTTCTACTACTTTCCTTCAGAGAAAAACTTGGCCAACTTATCGTTTCCGACGATGATTCTCGAGATTAACGTCGAGGAGTTTGAATCGGTGGATTTAAAAAAAAATGTCAACAAAGTCTGGAATAAAACACTAAATTATCTCCCCCCCTCCCCCCCCCCCCCACCCTAGTGTTGTCTGTGGCCTGTGGTTCACCCTACCATCGGTTCTTTGTTTGCCATTGTGGCCATCCTGGCGTTTCTGGTGCAGTTGGCCACCGCTAGCTATTGTGAGCGAGAGCCATTCAACGCTGGTTTCTGATGAGCCATGAACTGTTAGGGAGGACAAAAGGGGGGCAACAGCTGCCCTTCACTTTGTTTGGTTTTGTTTTGTTTGTTTGCTCTTCTTTCTTTCTTTCTTTCTTTCTTTCTTTCTTTCTTTCTTCATTCTACTTTTTCCCCTCCATGCCATGTGTGGATAATATCATGTAGCGGTATATTACATTTGTTTAGCAGGCGCTTTGGTCCAAAGCAACTTAAAATAGATGCATTCAACACTTACTTCCTAACGACAAGCCTACAGGAGCTGGACCAGTGCTAACGGTAAAAGGTACAATAAGTTGACTCCCTGAGATTTGACACGTAAACAAGCAATAAAGCTAACGAGACATAGGTGCTGAGAGGAAGATGGGCAGCGACTCTGCAGTCCTGACACCAATAAAAAATCTTGTATCTTGTAGGTTCAAGGACAGTTTTTATTCCCAGGCAAAGTGCCCTACTGAACTGCTAGGAGTGCTGCCACGTTGTCATCCATATTACATTACACTATAATTCACTATCATTCTTTGGCTGGACTTTCTGGACTCATTAATGTTACTGCACTGTATTCATGCTGCCGCTGCACTACTGGCACTTTAACATGCTTTTAAAATGCTTTTTGCACAATTCAACACAGGTATATATCCTCTCAGTCACTTTATTGTTCTTTTTAATGTTGTTTTTATTGTGAACAATATTTTTATAGTTTAGTGGTAATGCAGAACATGCATACTGCGGGAGGGAATGGGGAGTAAGCATTCCATTGCACTTGTTGCTTATGGCAAAATCTTGTATCTTGAATCTTGAATCAGCGAGGAGATCATTCCCAGACCGCGGGGCCAGGACAGAGTAGAGCCGTGATCGTGTAGATCGGCCTCAGAGGCCCCTGAGGGACGGGGCAAGCAGACCCCCTGAAGCAGCAGAGCCAAGTAGTCCAGACGGGAGATGACAAGAGCCTGGATGAGCACCTGTACTGCCTTGTCAGTGAGGAAGGAGTGAATAGAGAGAGAGATGGAGAGAGGGAGCAGGACATGAAGTAGTGGTCAGACAAGTGGGAGAGAGGTTTTGCAGTGTAACAGTGTCTGGTGAAGATCAGGTCCAGCTGGTTGTCGGCCCTGTGGGTCAGAGGAGATGGGGAAAGGGTTGAAGAAGGCAAGGAAAGAGAGAGAACAGGATCCAGCTTCTCGGTCAGCATGTTGACGTCACCGAAAAGGATGAGTCTGGAGAGGTTGAGAGAACAAGAGTCCCAAGCTTCTCCAGTGACTCACCAGCAGGGCCCGGTGGACCAAAAACTGCCACAATGGTGAATGGGAAACGGTGACAGTGGGAAATTTGTCCACACCGACCGGCCTTAGTCAATACACATGATAACTTGTCACCCACAACGCTGTGTTGGTGCAGCGGCTAGTTTGTTTTGAGAAGTAACTCCAACTCTGAACGGTGGAAAACCCGGACCTGGTGAGGGCGTGTGTGTGTGTGTGTGTGTGTGTGTGTGTGTGTGTGTGTGTGTGTGTGTGTGTGTGTGTGTGTGTGTGTGTGTGTGTGTGTGTGTGTGTGTGTGTGTGTGTGTGTGTGTGTGTTGTGTGTGTGTGTGTGTGTGTGTGTGTGTGTGTGTGTGTGTGTGTGTGTGTGTGTGTGTGTGTGTGTAGGCGGGTGTGAACGGGTATGTGTGTGTACATGTGGGTTTTCAATGTTTGTGTTGGTGTGGCTGATGTGAGGGAGAACACAGACACGACTTGAATGATTGACACAAATGACACCACTCATGGTGTGTGTGTGCGTGAGGACGTCCTAGCAGGACAGTATGTATGTACTGCATGTATTATGTGTTGGATCATGTGCTTGTAGGTCCTTCCTGCTTTAGATTCAGTGATGGGGAATGAGCTGCAACATGCAAATTCATTAGAAAAATAGACAAGCAGTTTCCTGCCCAGAGGGGAAAAAGATCATTCGCATCATTAACGTCTTCGTAATCCTAATCTCTTCGTAATCTCTAAATGTAGCTGATTTCAGTGAATTAGATGTGAATTAGATGTGAGCTTTTTGTTTAAGTTCATAATCCAATTTGAATCTGAATGAATGAATGACTTCTAACATGAGGGCTAATATCGGGCCAGATGGACGGTGTCGTTGGCGAAGCGTCCCACCCGTCCATCCACAGTGCATGGAGCGTGTTTCTGGAAGCCAGCGAGGGGATGTGGAAACAGAATATCTGTTGTTCCGTTTCCAACGCGAACCGTTTAAATGTCAGTGGGTTGGGAGCAGGCAGCAGCAGCACCACGGTTGACTGAAGGGCTTTGGTTGACAAAGCGGGCCCTTATCTTCCCAGTGTAGCGGGGACGGCGGAGGCTATGGATGATGAGCCCCAAAACGGTCCTCTGTGCCCCCCTCGCCGTCAGGTCCAACAGAGGCTCTCGTGGGCCTCCCTGGTTGGTTTATTTGTACTCTTTAATCGTGGTGGTGGTGTTGTTGTGGTTGTTGTTGTGGTGGTTCTATTGTTGTTTGCCATTCGGTCTTCTAACCTAGTATTAATATACTGACTGTGTGTGTGTGTGTGTGTGTGTGTGTGTGTCCTTTTTCCATCGATTGTCCTTGATGAATGGGCTTCATTTTCACATCATTGTGGGACACAGTGGCGGCACTGGTAACTACTTCTGGATATCCTGTCCGTATCCGCACTGTGTGTGTGTGTGTGTGTGTGTGTGTGTGTGTGTGTGTGTGTGTGTGTGTGTGTGTGTGTGTGTGTGTGTGTGTGTGTGTGTGTGTGTGTGTGTGTGTGTGTGTGTGTGTGTGTGTGTGTGTGTGTGTGTGTGTGTGTGTGTGTGTGTGTGTGTTTGTGTTTAGCATGAGATTATCAGTCATCCAGAGAGATCCAGACAGAATGACAGAAGGGCTACCATGCATCTGACAACCCCTGCTGTGTGTACACTGGTCAGAGAGACACACACACACACACACACACCACACACACACACCACACACCACACACACACACACACACACACACACCACACACACACAGCATGTCTCCTACCAGACAACGCCCCTGTTGATTCATAGTGACCTAAAGTTCCGATGGCTCACAAACACATGGTTCAGATCGAGATGACTCGCAGAACGCGATTGTCAAATGTGTGTGTGTGTGTGCCTGTGTTTGTGTTTGTGTTTTAATCCACCATCATGCTTTATTGAAATAATAATGACCATTTCCGTCACGGCCGGTGAACATTCTAGAGGTGAGATTTGTGCATTGTTTTCATGTCAATGCACAGAGCTAAAATAGCCCTGCAAACCCGCAACACAACGAGCATTTAACAAGAATGCAAGAGGCTATCTCTCCTCATCGGACCATTCGTGTTTCAACAAATACTGCAAGTGAACATGTTTGATTTAGAGACGGAATGGCTAAACACACACCCTAGTGTTTGAAAAGTTGGAGGTTGTGGTGTAAGCAAGGATGGTAAATGGTGTGTCATGTTTTATCCAAAGCGCTTTACAAGTCATGCCTCACATTCACCCATTCCACCACCGACGGCGGAGTCAGCCATGCAAGCCAGCACATCAGGAGCAGTTAGGGTTTAGGGTGTCTTGCTTAAGGACACCGACAGTTTTTGCAAGGAGGAGCCGGGGGATCGAACCAGCGACCTTCAGGTTGTGAGACGACCGCTCTACCTCCCGAGCTAAGGGCAGTAGCCCTAAGGATAGTCCCCTCGATGATCTGAAAATAATGGACCCAGGACACAAGGGGCCTCACGTTACTGAAAGATCAGTAGGACTCTGGGATCCGCCGGCTGGATCCTGTAATGGGATCTGTGCTCCGCTGGCCCAGTCTGACCTGAGGCCACGCGTATAGGAGAGCCACTGATGAGGTCAATGATTTATGTGTGTGTGTGTGTGTGTGTGTGTGTGTGTGTGTGTGTGTGTGTGTGTGTGTGTGTGTGTGTGTGTGTGTGTGTGTGTGTGTGTGTGTGTGTGTGTGTGTGTGTGTGTGTGTGTGTGTGTGTGTGTGTGTGTGTGTGTGTGTGTGTGTGTGTGTGTGTGTGTGTGTGTGTGTGCGCGCCCCATTGCGTGCTCATATTCCCATGAAGCTGCTGACTTTGCAGTATGGATGGGACAATGGGATGACCTTTCACCCTCCCTGCTTCCTCTTGAACCATATTCAGCCATGGCCACGCCTGGAAGGAGCTTTCCTCCCGCATATCTCTCTCTCTCTCTCTCTCTCTCTCTCTCTCTCTCTCTCTCTCTCTCTCTCTCTCTCTCTCTCTCTCTCTCTCTCTCTCTCTCTCTCTCTCTCTCTCGCTCTCTCGCTCTCTCTCTCTCTGTTGTTTTGTATATATGATAGTATATACATATTCAATATATTGTGTATGTGAAAGAATGTGCAATTGATGAATAGGGTAGTTATTTTTCACATGCTTGTGGGACAAAGTAGTGCACTGGTTGCTACTGCTGGATATCCTGTCCATATCCTCACACAACCAAGCTTTATATTATGTGTGTGTGTGTACATAGCTGTACAGTGACACTAGAATGGTTGTTCCACATTCCACATTCCCTACACGTTGCTTTGTGTGTGTGTGTGTGTGTGTGTGCGGGTGTGTGTGCGCTTGTATTGATAGGAGTATCAGAGTGTGTGTGAAAGACAAAGAGAGAGGGTAAGGAATGTTCAATGAAGCTTTGTTAGAGGCCTATACCTTGCCTGAACCAATGGGGGGAGTCCATACCATAACCTCAGCATCATGAAGGACGATGGACTGCGCTATGGTGTGAAAGGTGATCGCAGAGCACACAGCGCACAGCAGACACAGACTGCAGGTGTGTGTTTCATTTTCTGCATAGACAAGCACAGGTGCAAGGGAACACGGCGCAGAGAGTCGTTCTGAGAGGCAACAGGAGCAAGCAAGCAGGGCATGGTGGGAAGGAAGAAAGGGTTCAACTATGAGAATGACACATTTTTTTAAGTTTCCGTTCCGTTCTCCGACGCAGGATACACACACACACACACACACACACACACACACACACACACAAACAGATACACACATACCCAGCTCTTCACGGCTCTGGCTCCACAGTGGTGGAGACGGATAGACAGACACACAGACAAACGGATACACACAGACAAACGGATAGACAGACACACTTAATATTTCAAATTTCCCCAATTGTCTCACTTTTTAAGTCTAGGCTGTGGAGCCGTCGGAGCAGGTAACTTAACACTATTGTTTAGTCACTGTCCTCTCAAGTTACCCCCCCCCCCCCCCCCACACACACACACACACACACACACACACACACACACCCCCATCCTCCTCATGTATCTCGTGAGGTTTCTCATGCCTCTCTAGTGCCCAGCACGTTAATTTAGCAAATGTGTGCAATGAGAGCAATATAAAACCCTACAGTAGATTAGGAGGGTTCACCAGCTGCTGCTCCGGCTCCTCCCCCTTTAGTATCCACAGGTTTTTTTGCAATGCGGACAAACACAACAGGGACACACACACACACACACACACACACACACACAATCAGCAGGTGTGAATTATTACTTAGGCGTGATGAACTATTGTCCCCGTGTCGGAGAGAGCTTTATGGAGACCGAGCGCTTCCGCTATTCACTGACTCACTACCGCTGCTTTTATTACTTTTATATTGGCGGTAAAAAGTAATAAAAGCTTACCAATCACCAAAATAGCTTACCAATAGCTTTGGTCAATTGCTGGCACCATGTGAGGTCCAATTGAAACAGTATTTCTAATAAGTATTTTCTGTATGTCGTGGTGTTTTTGCGGCAGTAGCTCAGTACTTGGGAACTGGAAGGTCACCGGTTCAAGTCCCTAAAACACCTGGGTGGCACTGGCCCAGGTTCCCTACCCCTCCTACTACTACACTGCTCCCCCTGGGCCAGCTGTTTATACAATAGCTGCCCCACTGCTCCTCATACTAGGATGGGTTAAATGCAGAGAAACTCATTTCACTGTGTGTGTGTGTGTGTGTGTGTGTGTGTGTGTGGACATGTATGTGACCCATAAAGATGTCTGCATGTTTGCTCTCTCTCAAATTCAGTCTATTTGTTTTGGACAAAGTTAACATTTGGTCACTCCAGCCAACAATGTGGTTGTGATATTTCAAAACATTGCGTGTGTGCGTGTGTGTGCGTGCGTGTGCGTGTGCGTGTGTGTGTGTGTGTGCGTGCACACATACTTACACACTAACACCCCTCGTCGTATTACCATATGTGGTGTTGCTACTTGTGCCATGAGTGAGCAGGACTTCAGGAGAATATGCCGATGGATGATGGATGTATTTTGCGCTGGGTTTCGGGTGAGTTCAAATCTGATCTCAAAATCCCCTGGTGTTACCTAATCACCTCGCTGGCCAACATCAGCTCCAGACACACACACACACACACACACACACACACACACACACACACACACACACCACACACACACACACACACACACACACACACACACACACACACACACACACACACACACACACACACACACACACACACACACACACACACACACACACACACACACACACACACACACACACACACACACACACACACACCACTTGTGGTTGACCAACAGAGCTTCAGACCAATCAGCGTCCTATGAGGAACTACTGGTCGCTAAGCGTGTAGTTTATGTGTGAGGACATGGAGAAGCGACTGTTGGTTCCAAAACAACAGTGGTGTCTCCCAAAGAGGTTAGCGTAGCTGCTGCTGCTATAACATCTGTTATATCTGAACTGGAGACTATTTATTCATTGGAAGAAGAGCAAATAGTGGGACTGAAGGCTTTTCTCTTGGAGAATAGATGTTTTTTTTAGGTTTCCTAATCATATGGCTCATATGGTTTGTTGATCTGATTGGTTGGCTTGATTCACTTTCAAAAATAAGCTTGGCAGGTGATTGGCTGAACCATCTGTCTATAACCGTCTAGGTGATAGACAGATGGTTCATCCAATCACCTGCCAAGCATCATTTTGAAAGGTTTTTGTCCGTAACGCCCAGCCCTTATTGCTGCTATACTTTACAAAAAACTGTATTATGTTTACCCTTTGATATTTAACGTTATGTTATTGTAGGCTAGGCCTATATTTGTTTTTTTATTTGTTTCTATAGTCTCACACCAAATTGTTGTTTTTAATTTTATAATTAAAATTTGTACGGTAATGCAATGAGAATCATGTGTTTTCAGGCCTTTAGTGTTTTCCATTGGTGGGGCAGTTGTTACACACACACACACACACACACACACACACACACACACACACACACACACACACACACCACACACACACACACACACACACACACACACACACACACACACACACACACACACACACACACACACACACACACTCCATCGTCCATTCTTTATTCTCTTCTTTCTCTCTACAGTCTGGACTCCCATCCCTCATTCAGTGTGACTGTCCCTCTGCACACTGTTTACACACACACACACACACACACACACACACACACACACACACACACACACACACACACACACACACACACACACACACACACACACACACACACACACACACACACACACACACAGGGGCACCTGCTGGCTAACTGCTGCTCACAGTGGTTCTGTGGCCAGACGGGCGTTCCATGCAACTTACCACACACTACTGCTGTTTATTGTGACTCTCTCTCTCTCTCTCTCTCTCTCTCTCTCTCTCTCTCTCTCTCTCTCTCTCTCTCTCTCTCTCTCTCTCTCTCTCTCTCTCTCTCTCTCTCTCTCTCTCTCTCTCTCTCTCTCTCTCTCTCTCTCTCTCTCTCTGTGTGTGTTCTCTTGTGCCTGTGAACACCAAAGCTCCTGTCAAAGTGAGAATAGCGGTCCCTTTGAATGTGGAGTTGTGTGGACTGTGGTGGAAGCTTCGGGACGCTTTGCGGACGAAGTACAAAGCACCAAATGACTTTCGTATATTTTCTGAGATTAGGGTTAGTTTGGCTCCTGTGTGTGTGTGTGTGTGTGTGTGTGTGTGTGTGTGTGTGTGTGTGTGTGTGTGTGTGTGTGTGTGTGTGTGTGTGTGTGTGTGTGTGTGTGTGTGTGTGTGTGTGTGTGTGTGTGTGTGTGTGTGTGTGTGTGTGTGTGTGTGTGTGTGTGTGTGTGTGTGTGTGTGTGTGTGTGTGTGTGTGGGGGGGGGGGGTCTCGTCGTGGTCTCACAACGTTTTTGAGACTTCTGTGGAATCTAAGCTTGAAGAATGCTGTGGAGACGATCATTGTGCCGGAACATTCACGATTAGTTTTTGTTTTATGGACAATAGTTGATCAAATAAAGCAAATTTAAGGAATGCAAGTGCGATGGTTACTAGGTTGACGTGCAGAAAGAGAGAGAGGACAAACTTTGAATTGTAAATTCATTGTAATTCTGGTTTTAATGTCCCAGTCTCAGTGAACTCCACGGGGGTTCCAATAGCACAGATGTTAGAAGAAGCTCCAGTACTGTAAGCACTGCATTGTAAGAAAACAAATCTATTATCATTTATTGATCAATATTTCTCAATTTATGAGAAATATCGGTACCGTGTACCTTTGTAAGTCATTTGGTGCGTACGTAGGTGCGGCAGCAGCTCAGTCTGTTGGGACTTCGGAAACCGGAAGGTCGCCGGTTCAAGCCCCCGAAACACCTGGTGCACTGCCGAGGTGCCCTTGAGCAAGGCACCAGACCCCCTACACAATATATACAATAGCCGCCCCACTGCTCCTAATACTAGGATGGGTTAAATGCAAAGAAACAAATTTCACTGTGTGTGTGTGTGTGTGTGTGTGCATGTGTGTGACCAATAAAGAGGATTCATGCCTCCAGATTAAGATTTAGATTTAGATTAAGACACATGAACGTGTATGAACAGCATTCTTCTCCTCTTTCAGATCTGTCCACGGCCAAGAGGAAGTTCGCCGAGTCCATGAACGAGTTCAAGTTCCAGTGTATCGGCGACGCCGAGACGGACGACGAGATGTGCATCGGTGAGTCGCCACGACGCCATCGCCCCCCGTGCTGGTACAAACCACCAGCGTAGAGTAGACCAGTGGAGTAGAATGTTTGGCGTTATATACGCGTGTCTTTCTCTTCACACCCGAACGGCGGAGTACGCAGGACTTTCCTCACGCGTTACATTCTGTCGTGGTCGTTGGTCTTGAGCTGGATATTCACATTGGGTTTAGGAGCGGTTTAAATAAACCAAAAGTGAACTGTGGGAGTGTTTTTTATTTTTATTTTTTAGGAATGTGGTGATGTTAGAAGACACGATATTTTCTGTAAAGTGTAGTGGAGTAAATGTGGAAAGTAAGGTACATATATGTGAATAAAGTACATTTTCAAAGTAAAAAAAGTACTTGTGTACTTTGAAAGCTGCTGGCAATACATGCAATGTATTCTAATTATGAATAATAAGAATCTAAAATGGGGATCGAAACCCAGACGTTATTAGGTTCCACAAAGGGGTTTATTTACATTTTGTAAGCCATATTAAAAGTTACCAAAAGGCTGTTTTGGCGTGTGCGTGTGCGGGTGCGGGTGTGGGTGTGTGTGTGTGCACGCGCGTGCGTGCTTGGGTGTGATGTGTTGGATGGTGGATGTGTGCCGGGCCCTTGGATGTGGAAACTCTGGCCTGAAACAATGCCTGGCTTAGAGAGAGAGAGAGAGAGAGAGAGAGAGAGAGAGAGAGAGAGAGAGAGAGAGAGAGAGAGAGAGAGAGAGAGAGAGAGAGAGAGAGAGAGAGAGAGAGAGAGAGAGAGAGAGAGAGAGAGAGAGAGAGAGAGAGAGAGAGAGAGAGAGAGAGAGAGAGAGAGAGAGAGAGAGAGAGAGAGAGAGAGAGAGAGAGAGAGAGAGAGAGAGAGAGAGGTGAGAAACAGGCAGGACCAAGCGTGTAAACTGGTGTCAAGAGAGATCGCCCTTCTTGTTATTGTCAAGGTCTCCCATTTGATTTTTTCTCTCTTTCTCTCGTTTGTATTTTCCATCTTTCATCTCCACCCCACCGTTTCTATGCCTCTATGTTTCACTTTGGCTCGCCCACCGTCTGCCACTCTCTCACTTTCTCTCTCGCTCTCTCTCTCGCGCTCTCTCTCTCTCTCTCTCTCTCTCTCTCTCTCTCTCTCTCTCTCTCTCTGTGGGTTCTCTCTGCCCGTCTGTCTGTCTCTCTACCCGTCCGTCTGTCTCTCTGCCCGTCCATCTGTCTCTCTGCCACCCGTCCGTAGCCAAGTCTCTGCAGGAGTTTGCCGGAGTCCTGCAGAACCTGGAAGACGAGAGGACCCGTATGGTGAGTTAAATCTGCTGTACTGTACGAAGACACACACTGGTATAGTGCAGTGGGTGGGGTGCTTTTCACTCCCAGCCCAAAAGTTGTGGGTTCGAACACCCTCCCCCCCCCCCTCCCCCCCTCCCCCCCTCCCTCTCATGGTCTACCTGTAGGTGTGCGTGAGCGAGAAGCTTAACCCCTTGACTGCTCCTGAATGACCTATAACCGGTCCCTGTGTTCACTGTAAAGCTGCTTAGTCTGGACACGACCAAAGTCCCCTAAATGACGTTTTCCCCTACACATGGCACTGTGCTACACTGTACTGTACTGTGATACACTGTACTGTATGGTGCTACACTGTACTGTACTGTGGTACACTGTACTGTACTGTGCTACACTGTACTGTGCTACACTGTACTGTGCTACACTGTACTGTATGGTGCTACACTGTACTGTAGGGTGCTACACTGTACTGTACTGTGATACACTGTACTGTGCTACACTGTACTGTATGGTGCTACACTGTACTGTGGTACACTGTACTGTACCGTGCTGCACTGTACTGTACTGTGATACACTGTACTGTATGGTGCTACACTGTACTGTACTGTGCTACACTGTACTGTATGGTGCTACACTGTACTGTAGGGTGCTACACTGTACTGTACTGTGATACACTGTACTGTGCTACACTGTACTGTATGGTGCTACACTGTACTGTGGTACACTGTACTGTACCGTGCTGCACTGTACTGTACTGTGATACACTGTACTGTATGGTGCTACACTGTACTGTACTGTGATGCACTGTACTGTATGGTGCTACACTGTACTGTACTGTGGTACACTGTACTGTATGGTGCTACACTGTAATGTATGGTGCTACACTGTATTGTACTGTGGTACACTGTACTGTATGGTGCTACACTGTACTGTACTGTGGTACACTGTACTGTATGGTGCTACACTGTACTGTACTATGATACACTGTACTGTGATACACTGTGCTGTATAGTGCTACACTATATTGTACTGTGGTTCACTGTACTACACTATACTGTACTGTGGTTCACTGTACTACACTATATTGTACTGTGGTTCACTGTACTACACTATATTGTACTGTGGTTCACTGTACTACATTGTACTGTATTGTCGCTACACTGTAATGTATTACACTGTTCTGTATTGTGCTACACTGTACTGTTATGTGGTTCACTGTAATACACTGTACTGTGCTACACTGTACTGTAGTGCTACACTGTACTGTTATGTGGTTCATTGTAATACACTTTACTGTGCTACACTGTACTGTAGTGCTACACTGTACTGTTCTGTGGTTCACTGTAATACACTGTACTGTGCTACTGTACTGTACTGTGCTACACTGTACTGTACTACACTACACTGTATTGTGGTTCACTGTAATACACTGTACTGCATTGTGCTACACTGTACTATACTGTGCTACACTACACTGTATTGTGGTACTGTCCTGTGGTTCACTGTAATACACTGTACTGTATTGTGCTACACTGCACTACACTGTACTGTATTGTGGTACTGTGCTACAATGTACTGCACTGTATTACACTGTACTGTACTGTGCTACACTGTACTGCACTGTATTACACTGCACTGTGCTACACTGTACTGTATTGTAATACACTGCTCTATTCGGTATTGCACTGTACTACACTGTACTGTAATGTAATACACATTGTGTTGCTCTAGATTGAGAACGCCAACGATGTGCTCATCATGCCCCTGGAACGATTCCGGAAGGAGCAGATCAGTGCTGCTAAGGTAACACACACACACACACACACACACACACACACACACACACACACACACACACACACACACACACACACACACACACACACACACACACACACACACACACCACGAATAGCATTGCATCAATAACTAGCGGTAATACAAGCAGTATTCCATATGCAATCAATGTGGATGTAAACACCATGGACTATATTCCCCTGTGAGCTACGGTACACACACACAGTAGGGCCTTCTCATCTCCCGTGGTATGTGTAGTGTATATACACTGAGGGCCTTCTGATCTCTAGTGGTGAGTGTAGTGTATAGAGTCTTCTCATCTCTAGTGGTGAGCGTAGTGTATACACATAGGGCCTTCTGATCTAGCCGTCTACTGTGTTGTACTGCTCTGTGACTGGGTGGCTGGCATAAGGAAGTGGATGTATGTAATCTGTCTCCACCACAGCCTCTCCCCCCCACCCGGGTCAGTAGACCAACGTGCTAATCCCAGTTTAGCTTTCTACCACGGGCCAGGCAGGCAAGGCAGCCCTGTCTGTCTGACGGCTTGCCGGGGGCCAGCTACTGACACCCTTGTGTATGTGTTAGCCGATTTGAACGGGCATGGCATAGTTCTTACTCCGTTTTGATAGTACAAAGATCGAATGGATTACCGCTGTTTCTCCGTCACATCCATGCTGTTAAAATCGTTTTCAAATTTGTTAAATTGGCAAAAAATATAAAAATAATCTGTTGAGCCCAAGGATTAAGTTTTACATTTTTGCCTTAAAAATGTAAAACTTAATCCTTGTTTTGTATAAATCTAAATTACAGGGAAGCGATTGCGATTAATACAATGCAGTTAATGTCTAAATTAAAGCGACCACTTTTCTTATGATGCCTTCTTGTGATTACCTTGACCACTGTCGATATGTGTCCTTCTACATTATGCGTGCAGTTATATCTGCCCGACACTGCCCCCATGTGGTCAGACTCGGTAGCGGTTATTTGTTGTCTTATTGTCCTCCCCTCGTCGTCGTACATTCTTGCCAATGATACTTAAAAACACCACCCAGACAAAGAGGTGTAGATATATGTACAGGGGATGAAATTATATAATACAAATAAAACAGAAGAGACAGTGAAGACAGCGGGAGAGAGCAGAGTAGATCCTCCCAGCTCCTGCTCTGAGAAGACTTCCTGTTCCTGTTGATCCAGGTCACATGACCAAGGACACTGAGGTGACTTCATGGGGATTCAGTTCAAACACAGGCCTTGTCCTAAAACACACACACACCAAACATTTCATTTCATTTTCCTTCTTTCGCTTCAAATGTATTGTTATTTTCGATCAATCATGTTGCTTTGGGCGATGTAACACATTCCATGTGTTACATGGAATGGGTCTCTACTGGAAACAACCTGTCCAGTGGAACCATAGCAAGCATGAACATTAATCTCTGATCCAGAAGAGGACTGATAACTTAAGTCTTCCCGTTGTCAGTGTTCCTCCTTGGCCCACAGCCAATACAAACTCTGCCACCAGCACTGGTAAACTAAACTTTTCCCCGGATCCAGTGGGGAAGACGAGCTAAAACGTCCTGTCAGACGTCCGGACACCAACGTCCTTATGGTGTCCTCACACCATAGCGATCACCAGTTGCGTATGGTTGCGAATAAAAAATAGTGGTCATAAGTTCCGAACGCACCTCACACGCAACTAATAGGTTTTATAGGTTTGAAGTACGCAACAAGCACGCAGGTGATCGCAGAACCCACACGCAGAGTAAGTTCGGAAATTTTGTGTGTTCAATAATAAAAAAAAACATGTTCAATAATTCTCTGCGAATGCCTGCGATCAAATTATACGCAACAAGGACGCAACAGGTACGCTACGCACGCAACACGATCGCAACAGGTACGCAACTCATAAGGTCCAAATTTGAGGTATCTAGCCAGGTTTTGGGGTCACTTTTATCTGATTTCTTGGTAGCTTTCCCCGTGTTGACTCTTTGATGACCAAATCAGAAGGAAACACTGAATCGGCTCCGCTTTTATAGGTTTTTAATCACGTGACCGATATTCGCAAATACCACGCAACTAGCACGCAGGTCAAACGCAACTCGTAAGTTCTGCACGCAACCCACACGCAACTCCCACGCAACGAATAGGTTACAAATTGACAAAGTTGTTGATTTTGGTTGCGTTTGGTGCGTATACAAATATTTTTTACACGCAACTCATAGGTTTCAGCGTACGCTATGGTGTGAGGGCACCATTAGACATAAAATGTTTAAAGTGAATCGTGTAGTGGACTGACCACTGTAGGAATACAGTGAAACCGCCACCTGGTACTCAACGCAAGTGAGTTTATCTTCGGAAGATTATGTCCATAAGAAATCACGAAACACTTCATGACTCCGCCTCTCGCACTTGCTGGTATCTGGCCCAGGGGTTAGTGAGTGTCTCTCACACACACACACACACACACACACACACACAGCCAAAGGGTCAGCCAGGGAGACGGAGAGAGGCAGCAAGGCGTATCTGGCTGAATTATTATATTTATCTGGCTGAAAATATTCCTTTTGGCAGTTAGTGAAAAAAGGACCAAAAGGAATAATTTGCCTTTTTTTACCCAGATTAGTATCACTGCAATGTGGGTGAATGAACAATGATCAATTCCCCTCCATTTTTACCAGCATTCAGTTTTGCTCATTTGTTCGCCACTTTTCAAGTGGCGAACAAATGAGCAATTAATTAATGCGATGTAATGCTCTATTTCAGCACTCATGGCATGCCTTCTGTCCAATCAAAAGACTTGGTCAGAGACTAACAGTTATTACTGTAAATATATATATATATATATATATATATATATATATATATATATATATATCAACACATTAGTAAAATGATTATATCATTATTATCGTAAGGCGTGTATTTTCTTGCTAAGTCCACACTGGGGTTAAGGGTTACATGTGTTGGCATTAGCATGAGGGAATAAGAATGACATCAACAAGCAGGTGTGCTTAAAGTACACAGCTGTCAGGGGAGAGGCCGGAATTCAGCCAGATACGCCTCGCATCCTGTCTCTCTGTCTGTCTCTCTCACTGTGTGTGTGTGTGCGTGTGTGCCTGTCTGTGCGTGTGCGTGCATGTGTGTGTGTGAGAGAGGCTCACTTGCTGAGTTAGTTTAATGCGAAAACCAAAACTCAAATCTCCCACGCCAACACATGGGGAAAGCTATATAGAACTATGCCAGTAGGGGGAGCTCTATAATGGGAGAGTCTGAATGAAGAACTCCATAGACCTTAGTATGAGGTGCCCATGAAGAGCTCATGTCCTTCTTGACTTGATTGGACTAATGCTTTTAAGATTGGAGAATGGAAATAACCCTTTAAAATAATATCTTAATTCAGAAACTCTTACAACAAAGATATCTGTTTGGCGTACCCGGGGAGCCACAGGGGTGTCCTTGACCTCTAAAGAGGCCCCAATAGAGGCCCCTATAGAGGGCCCTGGGGTGCACCCTGAACATAATGAGGAAACATCCCACCTTTAAAGGAAAACCAAGGACCCTGTTTCAGTCGGTCGACGCCCACTATCAACATTTTCAAAAAATGCATTCCGTCAGGGTGAGAAGCTCTGTCACTCGTGAGAGACTCGGAGTAGAGCCGCTGCTCATTGGCGTAGAAAGGAGCCAGTTGAGGTGGTTCGAGCATCTAGTAAGGATGCTTCCTGGTCGCCTCCTGAGGGAGGTTTTCCAGGCATATCCAACTGGGAAGAGACCACGGGGCAGACCGAGGTACAGGTGGGGTGATTACATCTCCACGCTGGCCTGGGAACGCCTCGGGATCCCCCAGTCAGAGCTAGTCCATGTTGCCAGGGAGAGGGAAGTTTGGAGTCCCCTGCTGAAGCTGCTGCCTCCGCGACCCGATTACGGATAAGCGGGAGAAGATGGATGGATGGATGGCATTCCGTCACTGCCACTTCTGGTTCATTAGTATTTAGGGCCGATTCTTAGCTGTTTCTTTGGCACAAGGCACATACCCACTGGCTGGCTGCAGTGGGATGTGTGTGTGATCCCGACACAAGGACATTTCTCTGACTCCCTGTGCCCTGTCAGTGTTGTGTGTTGAAGCTGTTGAATCTCTGTTGTCTCTGTTGGTTCCTCAGGAGGCCAGGAAGAAGTACGACAAGGAGACGGAGAAGTACTGCGCCGTGTTGGAGAAGCACCTCAGCCTCTCGGCCAAGAAGAAGGAGTCACACCTGCATGAGGTGTGTGTGCGTGTGCGTGCGTGTGTGTGTGTGTGTGTATGTGTGTGTGTGTGCGTGCGCGCGTGTGGTTCATCCATCCATTATATGTATATAATCTATACATCGTGCCATTTGTCCATCCATCTGTCCATGATTCCTCCTCTCCATCTTATCTCATCACTCATCACAATCAAAGGGGGATGGGGGGGGGGGGATGGCTAAATGGCTCAGGAGCTAGTGCCGGTTGTCTGGCAGGTTGCTGGTTGGATAACTGCAGTTCCTCCTAGCCAAGTGTCGAGGTGTCCCTGAGCAAGGCACCCATCCTAACCCTAACTTGCCCTTCGACGAGCGGGTGGGATAAAGGGGTGTATGAATGTGTGTATGAATGGGTGCATGGATGTATGTGTATAACTATGATGGTGGATGTGGGCTAACCAATAGTAAAGCCCTCAGAGTGGTCCCAGGTTAGACCCAGCGCTACATAACTGCAGTGTGTACTCCACTGACTCTCCCCGCCCTCCCTCCCTCCCCCCCCTCCCTCCCTGGGTCTCTCTCGTGGGGTCCTCCCTCCTCAGGCCGACAGCCAGGTGGACGTGGTGCGCCAGCGCTTCTACGAGGTCTCCCTGGAGTACGTCTTCAAGGTCCAGGAGGTTCAGGAGCGCAAGATGTTTGACTTTGTGGAGCCGGTAAGCCAGGCCACTCGGACGGTCAGGCGGTCGCCCGAGTGGCCTGGATCCTCTTAATACTGAGGCCGCGGAGAGCCCTTGTATTAGCCTTTTTTGAATTGATAAAGGTTCCAAGTTAAACATAATCCCTTATTTTTCTGTGTACATTTCGTCACAGGATAGAAGCTGTTGTAGTTACACGACGGAACATACATTTTCCGTATAAACCGTATAAAATAAATATCTGGTTCATACCAGATATTGACTTTTTTCATTGTTTCTTTGTGTGTCTGTATTCTTTGGACCGTGCCATTATAACTGTATCACTGTTATAGCTGTTGATACAACTGCATAGCCCCCTGCTCTCTTCTACCGTCGTCATGGTCCGACCTTTTCTTTCCATTCATGTGGATGATATGTACGGAATCTCCTTGTTGTTCCGTGTTGTAGCTGCTGGCGTTCCTCCAAGGCCTCTTCACCTACTACCACCACGGCTATGAGCTGGCCAAAGACTTCAGCCACTTCAAGACAGATCTCACCATCAGCATACAGAATGTAGGACGGCATTTAGGCACACATGCATGCATGCACGCAGGCACGTACACACGCGTACATGTGGACACACACACACACACACACACACACACACACATACAACGAACATGTGGAAACACACACGCATACATGTGGACACACACACACACACACACACACACACACACACACACACACACACACACACACACACACACACACACACACATACACCGAACATGTGGAAACACACACGCGTGCAAGCATGTGGACACACACACACACAAACACACTTACATGTGGACACACACACACATACACACCTTCATACACACAACACACACACACACACGTTCATGTGGAAACACACACACACACAGGATCATGTGGACACACACACATTCACACACATACATATACATACACACAAACACACATACATGTGGACACACACACGTACATGTGGACACACACACGTACATGTGGACACACACACACGTACATGTGGACACACACACACACGGCTATTGCTAAGTTACTGCTAAGATCATTACGTTTACACTACATTTCGTCATGTTGAGAGCATGCAGTGTGTGTGAAATATTGCGGACGAAACGGCTAATACCTAGTACATACATATATTGCCCTGCTAATGATGTGTGTGTGTGTGTGTGTGTGTGTGTGTGTGTGTGTGTGTGTGTGTGTGTGTGTGTGTGTGTGTGTGTGTGTGTGTGTGTGTGTGTGTGTGTGTGTGTGTGTGTGTGTGTGTGTGTGTGTGTGTGTGTGTGTGTGTGTAACATTTTTCATAATCATGGCCTTAAGTAATCATACTTAAGGCAAAAGTATGTGTGTGCACATCACCATAATTAGCTTGGGGTTGGAACACTGCAGAAATAGACTTGTTTGTGTTGAACCTAAATGGGATATTCCTGTTTTTCTCTGTGTGTGTGTGTGTGTGTGTGTGTGTGTGTGTGTGTGTGTGTGTGTGTGTGTGTGTGTGTGTGTGTGTGTGTGGTGTGTGTGTGTGTGTGTGTGTGTGTGTGTGTGTGTGTGTGTGTGTGTGTGTGTGTGTGTGTGTGTGTGTGTGTGTGTGTGTGTGTGTGTGTGTGCATAGACGAGGAACCGTTTTGAGAGCACTCGCTCGGAGGTGGAGATCCTGATGAAGAAGATGAAGGAGAACCCCCACGAACACAAGAGCATGAGTCGGGACCTGATGGAGGGGTACCTCTTCATTCAGGAGAAACGTAGGTACACACACACACACACACACACACACACACACACACACACACACACACACACACACACACACTGGTACACACGTACACACACACAGACGCATACCCACACTCGTTCACACACACAAACACTCGGATACTCACTGTACACACACTCGTACACACACTCGTACACACACTCGTACACACACTCACACACATACACTTGCATACACACACACACGCGTACACACACACTTGGATACACGCACTCGTACACACACTCGTACACACACTCGTACACACACTCACACACATACACTTGCACACACACACACACACACACTCGTACACACACTCGTTCACACGCACTTGTACACACACACACACACACTTGTACACGTACACTTGTATACACACACTCATACACACACACTCGTACACGCACACTCGTACACACACTCGTATACACACGCTTGTACACACACACTCGTACACACACACTCGTACACACACACTCGAACACACTCGTACACACACACTCGAACACACACTCGTACACACACACTCGTACACACACACTCATACACACACACACTCGTACACACATACTCGTACACACACACACTCGAACACACACTCGTACACACTCGAACACACACTCGTACACACTCGTACACACACAGAAAATAAAGAACACTTGGACACACACTTGGACAGTGTTCTTTATTTTCTCTATTTTCCGAAGGTTCTGAATTACTCCTGTGGTTCTTTCATTTCATCAAGGTGCTTTCTGTCTTTCGTTATTTCAAAATGTAATAGGAATTCATTATTTTTCATCATCATTTGTCATGTCGTTTCATGACTTCTATACATTTCAATTGTTGTATTGGGTGAGGGTTGTTTTGTTGTTTGTTTGTTTGTTTGTTTGTTATGTGTGTCATTCCACCCATGCTGCTGTCCCCTCAGGTTCGTTTGTGTCTTCCTGGGTGAAGTACTACTGCATGTACCAGAGAGAGCCCAAGAGGATGACCATGGTCATGTTTGACCAGAAGTCAGGAGGAAAAGTGGTGAGTCCACTCTACTGACCCTGTCTGTGTCTGTCTGTCTGTCTGCCTGTCTGTCTGTCTGTCTGTCTGTCTGTCTGTCTGTCTGTCTGTCTGTCTGTCTGTCTGACTGTCCCTCTGTCCGCCTGGCCTTCTGTCTGTCTGTCTGTCTGTCCTTCTGTCTGTCTGTCTGTCTGTCCGATAGCTATTATATGTAGTTATGTCCCATTCACTCCACACCTTTGTTCACAGTGTGGTGCAACCGGGATTTACTGTATGTCATTGGCATATGACAGGCCTATGTTTTGCTTGTCTGTCCGTCTGTCTGGTAGCTATAAAATTAAGTGACGCCTGCTTCACACCACCGCTTTGTTCCGAGTGGAGTGCAACCATGATTTACTGTACTTCATTGGCATATGACAGGCCTGTGTTCACATACACAAAACATTCCGTGGTACAGAGAGAGACACTTAATATTTGAATGATGACAATGTCGTCGGGGTTAACTTAAGAAAAGGTAGTAAAACGGAAAGGAATGTTTTTCCGCTTGTGCGTGTCTCAAACTGTATTGGAAATCCAGCTGGATCCTCTTTTATCTGGCCTCTCATATCTGTTTATCTGGCTCTCACTCTCTTTCACTGTGTCTGTCCTTCTTTGTCTCTCTCGCTCGCTCTCTCTCTGTCTGTCTCTCTCTTTGTCTCCCTCTCGCTCTGTCTCTGTCTTTGTCTCTCTCTCTGTCTCTGTCTCCCTCCCTCTCTTTCTCTGTCTCTCTCCCTCTCTGTCTTACTCTCTCTTTCTCTGTCTCTCTCCCTCTCTGTCTTACTCTCTCTTTCTCTGTCTCTCTCCCTCTCTGTCTTACTCTCTCTGTCTCTCTCTCTTTGTCTCTGTCTCCCTCCCTCCCTCTCTGTCTCTGTCTCTGTCTCTCTCTCTCTATCTTTAGGGAGAAGAGGACAGCTTCGTTCTCAAGACCTGTATCAGACGGAAGACGGACTCGATAGAGAAGAGGTTCTGCTTCGATGTGGAGGCAGTGGACAGGTTGGTGTGTGTGTGTGTGTGTGTGTGTGTATGTAACCATAAACATTTGTGTTTATGGTGTCGTAGCTTGGAGCTGCCACAGGGTGGTGCTCTTGAGTCACTTTAGCCCTGAACTTCATGAGGAAGTTATGTCGGCCTCTGTAAACAAAACACTCTTTGCATTGTCAGTTTTCCTTTCCTGACCACCCTACCTCCCCCCCCCCCGCCCCCCACACACACACACACACCTACACACCTACACACACACACCTACACACCTACACACACACACACACACACACACACACACACACACACACTCCATCGATCAGCCCCTCGACGAGGGGAACAAGCGCACTACGTGGCAGGGAGACACAGACTGAGCCGTGGCATGGGAGGGAGGGTCCCTGGGAGGGGTGGGGAGGGGAGAGGAGGGGGAGAGATGGAAATGAGATCTGATGGATTCCTGAGAATAAACCTGTCAGCCTCCATCTTGTCTGTGTGTGTGTGTGTGTGTCTGTGTGTGTGTGTGTCTGGCACTCCACAATGCAGGGTGGCTCTTTTGTGTAAGTGAGGTTGTGTGTGTGTGTGTGTGTGGCAGGGGGGGGGGGGGGTGGTTGTGCTGACATACAATATACTGCTAAGAGCCGATGACCTGACAGCAGGCCTGATTGGAAAGGCAGCGCACACACTGGACTGGTAGCGATAGATGGGTCTCAGGGTGTGTGTGTGTGTGTGTGTCTGTGTATTTATGTGTGTGTGTGTGTGTGTGTGTGTGTGTGTGTGCGTGCTTGTGCTTGTGAGATTGTGAGTCTGTTTGGAAGAGGTGGTTCTTCTGAAGAGATCCGTGGAACAAAAAGTGTATTTAATAATAGCGAAGGCGTAGGTGCATCTTGATGTTCCCCCCCCCCCCCCCAGCACTGGACGATGACAAACAAACAAACCAAGACATCCTCATCCTCCTCATTTTGTATTAAAGCAGCCTTGCGCTATAATAATGAGTTGTTGTTGTTTTTTGTCCTATCCAACCTCATGGATATGATACAAAGTCTTCATTCAAACCTAACAGCGTCTTCAGCTAAATCCACAGAGCCGTCCGGGGAAGTCGTCCTTCCCGTGATGGACGGTGATGGACAGATGGTTCATCCAATCACCAGCCTGGCAGGTGATTGGCTGAACCATCTGTCCATCACCGTCCATCACTCCAACCGATGGGATCAATGAAACCGAATGACGTAGTCGTAGAAACCGGTTGTCGTTTCGAAACCGGCGGTTCCGCATAACTCGAAGCCTGGCAAGTGGGGGGAATTCCTGTATGATCGTGATCAAGGGCCCTTCTGGTGTTTTCCGTACCATTGGTAAAAATAGCAATCTTCCCCTGGCAACATCCTTCACCATCATTTTGGGTGTCTACTATAAACAAAATCTATACTCCAACAATACTATACACAATAAAAATATATAAGAACAATAAAGTGTAATGTATGATATATACATATGTATACGGATGATGCAAAAAGCTGTCAAAGTGACAAGAGACATGTGTCATCCTAGTGTGTACTGTGTGTGTGTGTGTGTGTGTGTGTGTGGGGTCCTTGGTGTGTTATATAATGATGCCACTGGCAGGCCTTACACTCAAATAATGACATCATCTGTTTACCTGTGTGTGTGTGTGTGTGTGTGTGTGTGTGTGTGTGTGTGTGTGTGTGTGTGTGTGTGTGTGTGTGTGTGTGTGTGTGTGTGTGTGTGTGTGTGTGTGTGTGTGTGTGTGTGTGTGTGTGTGTGTGTGTGTGTGTGTTTGTCTTTCCGTGTGTGCCTGTGACCATTTTGTGTGTGTGTGTGTGTGTGCGTGCCTGCGTGCAGACCTGGGGTGATCACCATGCAGGCTATATCAGAGGAGGACCGGCGGCTGTGGATGGAGGCCATGGACGGCAGAGAGCCGGTAGGTTACCACGGTTACCGAGGAGGAGGAGGACGTTCAAAGGTTAACCCTTCATGTAATGCGTTGCCCCTCCACCCCCCCCCCCCCCCCCCCCCCCCTTATAGTGTGTTAACTAATCCTGCTCCCTAACTGGCAGCTTCCCGCCCCCCCCCCCCCCGGTGGGCGCCTACAGGCTCACAGGGTGGAGGAAAGCAAACACACCCTTTCAAAAACACCAAATAAAAAGCACATCTTTTATTTGTTCTCTTCTTTTTTTTTAATGCCACCGCAGGTGTATAACCTGAACCGAGACCACCAATCCGAAGGCGGTAAGTGCCACCTTACCTTCATCATGTTTGGTTTGAGTCCCTTAGAGTCTTGTCGACGCCATGTGACGCCCTCTCTCTTTCCCTCTCTTGCTCCCTCTCTCTCGCTCCCTCTCTCTCTCTCTCTCTCTCTCTCTCTCTCTCTCTCTCTCTCTCTCTCTCTCTCACTCACTCTTTCACTTTTTATCTCCCTCCCACTCTCCCTCCTCTCTCTCTCTCTCTCCCTCGCTCACTCCCACTCTCCCTCCTTCTCTCTCTCTCTCCCTCGCTCACTCCCACTCTCCCTCCTTCTCTCTCTCTCTCCCTCGCTCACTCCCACTCTCTCCCTCGCTCCCTCCCACTCTCCCTCCTTCTCTCTCTCTCCCTCGCTCACTCCCACTCCCTCCTTCTCTCTCTCTCTCCCTCGCTCACTCCCACTCTCCCTCCTTCTCTCTCTCTCTCCCTCGCTCACTCCCACTCTCCCTCCTTCTCTCTCTCTCTCCCTCGCTCACTCCCACTCTCCCTCCTTCTCTCGCTCTCTCCCTCGCTCACTCCCTCGCTCACTCCCACTCTCTCTCTCTCTCTCTCTCTCTCTCTCTCTCTCTCTCTCTCTCTCTCTCTCTCTCTCTCTCTCTCTCTCTCTCTCTCTCTCTCTCTCTCTCTCTTCCCCCACTCTCCCTCCTTCTCAGTGGCCCAGCTGGATGTGGTAGGCTTCAACGTGATCAAGAAATTCATCTATGCACTGGAAACCAGAGGTACGCCGCTGTTGCTACACCGACACTTCCCACACAGGGGGGTCACATCACATCTGGTCACTTTTCCACCTATCTAATGTGTGCAATAGACGTACAGACGGACACACACAGGTAGACTGACATGATAAAGATAATCACTATACAGTTGGTATGTATAATTTCTTGGTTTCTGTTGCTATCTTCTCTCCTCCTCTCCCTGCTCAACTCTCCTATGACTTATATTCTCGTCCTCGTCCTCGTCCTCGTCCTCCTCTTCCTCCTCTCACTGCAGGTATAGATGAGCAGGGCTTATACAGAATTGTTGGCGTCAACTCCAGAGTACAGAAACTACTGGGCCTCGCTATGGGTAAGCATGACTCAGACACACACACACACACACACACACACACCCTAACCACAAGCATGTACGCTCACACATGAGGTGAAAACGAAAAACACGTGTGTGTGTCCGCATGTTTTCCGTTTTCCGGCATTTGAGTCGTCACGGTCGGGAGCGAAAGATATCCCAAACGAATCTCTCAGAGGAAGGACTCAGCCGCTCAACACACTATGCAGTCTATGCAGTCCGGCCAAGCAGACATTCCTCCCCTCAAATCCCCCCATTGCAAAAGAGATGTAAACCACTGTTTTACTTTTGACAAAACATGATGGCATAATGACAAGGATGCATATACACCACACAGCCACAGCATGAGAGGAACAACAGCCCAGTTCAGATATGACCCTGCAGCTTGCTGATTTACCAGTACTACATTGCCTTGATCAATGTGTGTTTCATTGAGCAGCGTAATGTGTGTGGGTATGCGTTTTGATGCCTGTATCCGGGGCGGCAGGATAGCTCAGTCAGTTCAGTTCAGACTTGGGGCTTGGGAAACCGGAGGGTCCCAGAGTCCCCGAAACACCTGGGTAGCACTGCCGAGGTGCCCTTGAGCAATGCACCAGACACCTCCTACTACTACATTGCTCCCCCCGGGCAGCTGTGCATACAATAGCTGCCCCACTGCTCCTCATACTAGGATGGGTTAAATGCAGAGAAACACATTCCACTGTGTGTGTGTGTGTGTGTGTGTGTGTACATGTAGGTGACCAACAAAGAGGATTGTGTTTTGTGTTTCTAATATTGTTCTTGGTCTCCTGTCAAGCCCCCCCCCCCCCCCCCTCTGCGACCTCCGGTGGGTGAAAGGGGCTCTCTCTGCAGCACATCTGATCTGTCTGTCTGTCTCTCTCTCTCTCTCTCTCTCTCTCTCTCTCTCTCTCTCTCTCTCTCTCTCTCTCTCTCTCTCTCTCTCTCTCTCTCTCTCTCTCTCTCTCTCTCTCTCTCTCTCTCTCTCTCTCTCTCTCTCTCTCTCTCTCTCTCTCTCTCTCTCTCTCTCTCTCTCTCTCTCTCTCTCTCTCTCGGTCGCCCTCCTGCAGACCCCAAGACGTGTGCCGATGTGGAGCTGGACAGCCAGGAGTGGGAGATCAAGACCATCACCAGCGCCATCAAGCACTACTTCAGGTGTGTGTGTGTGTGTGTGTGTGAGCGCGGCCCCAGAGACTCCCCGGTCACGGCGTTCCGAAGGCCGCCGATGGTCACGCAACTAACGTGTCGTATCGCCGGCTAGACTGAACCGACTGCAGCTGAACGCTCTGCTTTGCGTTCAAGAAAAAAAACACGTCCACACATGTAAAGCCTAGTTGACCTGTATTTTTAAACAGTTAGCGGATCCACTTATAAACAGGGATTGTTATGTTATATCCGTTACAGACCATTTAAAATGTGGGCAGGGACCTTTGTGATTCACCTATTTTGTTAGACACACAGGGACTCATACCGTCTCCTGGGCAGGTCTACACCACTAGACACACAGGACTCAGACCCTCTCCAGGGCAGGTCTACACCACTAGACACACAGGACTCAGACCCTCTCCAGGGCAGGTCTACACCGCTAGACACACACTGGGACTCATACCGTCTCCTGGGCAGGTCTACACCGCTAGACACACACTGGGACTCATACCGTCTCCTGGGCAGGTCTACACCGCTAGACACACACTGGGACTCATACCGTCTCCTGGGCAGGTCTACACCGCTAGACACACACTGGGACTCATACCGTCTCCTGGGCTGGTATACACCACTATACACACTAGACACACTGGACTCATACCGTCTCCTGGGCTGGTATACACCGCTATACACACTAGACACACTGGACTCATACCGTCTCCTGGGCTGGTATACACCGCTATACACACTAGACACACAGGACTCAGACCCTCTCCAGGGCAGGTCTACACCGCTAGACCACACACTGGGACTCATACCGTCTCCTGGGCAGGTCTACACCACTATACACACTAGACACACTGGACTCATACCGTCTCCTGGGCTGGTATACACCGCTATACACACTAGACACACTGGACTCATACCGTCTCCTGGGCTGGTATACACCGCTATACACACTAGACACACTGGACTCATACCGTCTCCTGGGCTGGTATACACCGCTATACACACTAGACACACTGGACTCATACCGTCTCCTGGGCAGATAGACGAGATGTGGGATGATTCTAATACACCATCACAGTAGCACTACCCATATAACTGTCAGTGTTGATGTAGGGACGTTCCTGGCAGACGGTCATTGTTGTCAAACTCGTCCAACGCGTAGGGAGCTCCGCCTTCCCGGACCAGCTCCTTAACAAACCTACTGAAGTCTCAACAACAACAACATGTGAAGGCTTTATTTTGGACTATTCCCTTATACATCCTTCTTCAAAACGGTGACATATGAATATCATATAAAATGTGTTCATAAGGTGTGGGGGAAATAAGACTATTATATAAGATTATTTTAGATTATAATACTTTTTGTCATGGTTTACGGTTTGCTTGTCGAGTGCACGTTTGCACTGGTGCAATGAACACCAAGCCAATTAACCACAAGCCAATTAACCACAAGTAAATTAACCACAAGCCAATTAACCACAAGCCAATCGACCACAAGCAAATTAACCACAAGCCAATTAACCACAAGCCAATCGACCACAAGCAAATGAACCACAAGCCAATTAACCACAAGCCAATCGACCACAAGCAAATTAACCACAAGCCAATTAACCACAAGCCAATCAACCACAAGCCAATTAACCACACGTAAATTAACCACACACCAATTAACACAAGCCAATTAACCACAAGCCAATCGACCACAAGCCAATTAACCATAAGCCAATCGACCACAAGCCAATCGACCACAAGCCAATTAACCACAAGCCAATTGACCACAAGCCAATTAACCATAAGCCAATCGACCACAAGCCAATCGACCACAAGCCAATCGACCACAAGCCAATCGACCACAAGCCAATTAACCACAAGCCAATTAACCACAAGCCAATTAACCACAAGCCAATTAATCATAAGCCAATTGACCATAAGCCAATCGACCACAAGCCAATCGACCACAAGCCAATTAACAACAAGCCAATCGACCACAAGCCCAATGTACCACACTCCTCTCCTCCCACCCACCTCCTGCTGTGGAGCTGTGGTTAAAACACAGGGTTAGAACACAGGTTTTGGATCAGGGGGATGGATGGATGTGATGGACAGATGGATATATTGCTGGATGGAAAATCTAAATGGATGAATGAATGAATAAAGAAATGAATGGATGGATGGATGGGAAATATGGATGAATGGATGGATGGATGAGAAATACACATCGACGGATGAATTTAAAGATGGAGCAATGCAAGGATAAGAAGATTCAAATCCTTTGTCACAATTGACAGGGAAAAATAAATTGATGAGGGGGTTGTGCAAGAGTGTCAAAATACAGGTGTAACGAAGAATCAGAATTCCTTTATTGTCATTGTACCAAAAAGTCAAGTAACCAAACCTAATTGTGCAGCAATCCTCATGACACTCGTGATGTTAGAAAAAACAAAATAAGGTAAACAAAGCTAAACAAAAAGTAGTGAAATCATTCTCCGAGCGATGTTCATCAGAAGGTGAGTTTGTAGCCTTTATTTAACCAGGTGAAAGCCCCTTGAGATCGAAAGATCTCTTTTTCAAGGGTGACCTGCAGCACATTGGTTACACATGTAACATAAAAACAACAGAACAACAATAAGGACGACATACAACATAAATGACAGGGTACAGTTTACAAACTCTATTTACAGTGACGGGTACCATGAGTATCAAACAGCATGTCACCCAGCCCAGTTTTAAAATGATGCAGGGGAACCAAAGTGCTCAGTTTTAAACATTTTTGCAGACTGTTCCATGTTAGTGGAACTAAAAGCTTTCTTCCCTAAGACAGTCCTAGCACTTGGCACATTTAATAAAACCACATCATGAGATCTCAGGCAATAAGTACTTTCAATTCGTCGAGAGATCAGAGAGCAGATATAAGAAGGTAGTTTACCCAGCATGGCTTTGTAGATGAACATGTACCAATGACTGAGCCTCCGTACAGTGAGTGAAGGCAGACCTGCCCTGGCATACAGGGTACAGTCATGAGTAAGTGCTTTACAGTTAGTAACAAATCTCAGAGCACTGTGATAGGCGGCATCTAACTTTTCCAGGTAATGGGCAGGTGCATTCATATAAATCAAATCACCATAGTCCAGCACAGGTAAAAAGGTCACAGTGACTAGCCTTTTCCTGGCTTCAAATGAGAAACCGAGTCAGTGAGTGATGACGACGGAGTCCCACCTAACCCTCCTCCCCTCCTCCCGCTTATTCCAATATCCGCTCCCCTGTAAAACCCCATCGGTGGAGGGCGGGGGGAGGGGAAGGAAGGTGTGAGTGCGAGTCTGGTCCGCGTCCGTCGCGTCGTCCCTGCCGTGCGCTCAAGGGCGCCCTATCGCCATGGAAACCCCTCCTCCTCCTCCTCCTCCTCCTCCTCCTCCTCCTCGTGTGTGTGTGTGTGGCTGTGTGTGTGTGTTGTTTTTGCTGCGTTGAGTCATCAGCCCTGAGGCTTTTAAATTCTTATGGTTTGATGACGGTCAGAGACCGTGGTGGTGGGGGGGGGGGTGGAGAAGAAGAAGAGAGAGAGAGAGAGAGAGAGAGAGAGCAGTTCAGATGACATTAAAACACATACTGGTACTCTTTATTAAAATCAGCCAACTGTGTGTTATTATATTTTGTATAAAAAAAAATGTCTTTTTTCTTTTCTTCCCAGAATGCTCCCTGGTCCACTTACCACATACCAGTACCAGAGGAACTTCATCAAAGCTGCCAGTGAGTGTGTGTGTGTGTGTGTGTTTTCTGTCTGACTGTGTGTGTGTGTGTGTGTGTGTTGGTTTTTTTCGTGTGTGTGCTTGTGCGTGTGCGTGTGTGCCACGTATCTGTGCTTCAGGCCTCACCCACTGTTCATGCGTCCGTAGGTGAGGAGGGCCTAGACGAAAAACACATTTAATCAAGATAAGATTTTTTCGAAGACAAACGGGCGTTCTTCTTCATTTTTAACCAAGCCAATCAAAGTACGAAGGACACAAATGTGAGTTTACAAATGGCTTTGGGTAGAAATAAAACAAAAAGCCCAACCCAAATTGGAAAAATGTATCAAAGTTGGGATTGTTATTCATCCGTATACATAACCGATGTAGACTCACTAGACCTCACCAAAACACTAGTCAACCCAAGTCTTTTGGTCAGCGAAGGTAAGCTAAGCTAAGCTAAGCTAAGCTAAGCTAAGCTAAGCTAAGCTAAGCTAAAGTAAGTTATCGTGGTTGTCTCCATCCCAGCCGGCCAATCATTGATTGGTGTCACTTTGAGGCGGTCAGAAATAGGATGCTTTCGGGAAGTAACCCGTGGGGGGGAAGCTAGTTTTATAAAGGTTTTTATTTCAATCGTTTTTTTTTGTGATTTTCATGTGTTTCATGAATAACATTTACTATATTCAAACTGTAACTATGGAGAAGGGCGCAGTCCGTACCTGTAGGCAGATGTACTAGACCCACATGCAGCCCAACCAGCCCGTGTGTGTGCGTGTGTGTGTGTGTGTGTGTGTGTGTGTGTGTGTGTGTGTGTGTGTGTGTGTGTGTGTGTGTGTGTGTGTGTGTGTGTGTGTGTGTGTGTGTGTGTGTGTGTGTGTGTGTGTGTGTGTGTGTGTGTGTGTGTGTGTGTGTGTGTGTGTGTGTGTGTGTTCTCTCTCATTAGGAGGGAGGTTGTTCGGGGGGGGGAGAGGGGGGCCAGGGCCCCGCGGCGGTCTCTCTCCGAGCGGTAGAGGTTGTGGTCCCTCAGAGGGGGGGGGGGGGGGGGCCCTCTTGTGATGTCTGAGGGGGCCACATGCTGGTGTGTGTGTGTGTGTGTGTGTGTTGCCATGGCACCCGCTGAGCACCCCCAAGCCCCACCCCCGGGGTGTCGTTGCTCGCTCGCCCGGCGAGTGTTGATCAAGCCGGCGCCGTTAGAGATGTTAACGACGACGGTTTGGAAATGGAGGGAAAACGGAAGAAAAAAACACACAAAATGGCCACGTCGGCCATTTTGACCGACGGACTCGATCAATGTTTGATCAGGGACGTCACGTTTTTAATGGCGCTCGTTTCGCCGCCCCCCCCCAACAAGACGAAAGAGATGAAGATGTATGATTTATGTTCTGTTCATCTCTCTGGTCTCCGGAGCGATGACCACGCGCCGCCTTTGTCTTTGGGTGTTTAATTAGCTCCGTCTCGCTCTCCTCTGATCCGGCCTGATCCAGTTTGGCCCGGGTTGACCTGCTGCCGGACGGGCCGTCTATTTTGGCCGTTTGTTTTGTAGCCCGTTGGGTCTGTTGTCATGGGGTCGGGTTTCAGCCGGTGTCTGGTCGGGTCGGACCCGGGTAGCTCCCCTGCTTTATGAAGTTGCCATGGCAACGACGGCAATGGGAAATGACTCCACAGCCACCTGGACACAAAGCTGCGTGAGTCAGTAAGTGAGTAGGTGACTGAGTGGGTGAGTGTGTCAGTGGGTGACTTAGTGAGTGAATCAGTGGGTGAATGTGTCAGTGAGTGAGTAAGTGAATAAGTGAGTGAGTTAGTTTGAGTCAGTGAGTGAGTAAGTGAGTGGTGGGTCAGTGAGTAAGTGAGTGGTGGGTCAGTGAGTGAGTGAGTGGTGGGTCAGTGAGTGAGTGAGTGTGGTCAGTGAGTGAGTGAGTGAGTGGGTCAGTGAGTGAGTGAGTGGTGGGTCAGTGAGTGAGTGGTGGGTCAGTGAGTGAGTGAGTGGTGGGTCAGTGAGTTAGTGAGTGTATCAGAGGGTGAGTGGGTCAGTGAGTGAGTGGATCAGTGAGTGAGTGAGTGGATCAGTGAGTGAGTGAGTGTATCAGTGAGTGAGTGAGTGTATCAGTGAGTGAGTGAGTGGATCAGTGAGTGAGTGAGTGAGTGGATCAGTGAGTGAGTGAGTGGATCAGTGAGTGAGTGGATCAGTGAGTGAGTGGATCAGTGAGTGAGTGGATCAGTGAGTGAGTGAGTGGATCAGTGAGTGAGTGAGTGGATCAGTGAGTGAGTGAGTGAGTGATCAGTGAGTGAGTGAGTGGATCAGTGAGTGAGTGAGTGAGTGAGTGGATCAGTGAGTGAGTGAGTGAGTGAGTGGATCAGTGAGTGAGTGAGTGGATCAGTGAGTGAGTGAGTGGATCAGTGAGTGAGTGAGTGGATCAGTGAGTGAGTGAGTGAGTGGATCAGTGAGTGAGTGAGTGGATCAGTGAGTGAGTGAGTGAGTGGATCAGTGAGTGAGTGAGTGAGTGGATCAGTGAGTGAGTGAGTGGATCAGTGAGTGAGTGGATCAGTGAGTGAGTGAGTGAGTGAGTGAGTGAGTGAGTGGATCAGTGAGTCAGTGAGTGAGTGGATCAGTGAGTGAGTGAGTGATCAGTAGTGAGTGAGTGGTCAGTGAGTGAGTGGATCAGTGAGTGAGTGAGTGGATCAGTGAGTGAGTGAGTGGTCAGTGAGTGAGTGGATCAGTGAGTGAGTGAGTGAATCAGTGGATCAGTGAGTGAGTGGATCAGTGAGTGAGTGAGTGAGTGAGTGGATCAGTGAGTGAGTGAGTGAGTGAGTGAATCAGTGTGTCAGTGAGTGAGAAAGTGAGTCAGTGAGTGTTTGTTCCAGAGTGGAGAATTGTTACACTTCCTGTCTACACTTTTTATTCACCTCCAGCAGTTTGCCATCTGGTCATCTTCCTCTTCACTGTGTGTGTGTGTGTGTGTGTGTGTGTGTGTGTGTGTGTGTGTGTGTGTGTGTGTGTGTGTGTGTGTGTGTGTGTGTGTGTGTGTGTGTGTGTGTGTGTGTGTGTGTGTGTGTGTGTGTGTGTGTGTGTGTGTGTGTGTGTGTGTGTGTGTGTGTGTGTGTGTGTGTGTGTGTGTGTGTTCTAAGCTGGTCATTAGCAAGCGGGAGTTTCTCTGTCCTCAGGTGAACTTACTCCACCAACCCCTCCTCTCCTCCTTGTTTCCATCCTACTGTCTCTCTCCTCTTGCCCTTTACTCACACACACACACTCTTTTCTGTTGTTGAGAGGGAGAGGGAGAGGGAGGGAGAGAGAGCGCGAGAGTGACACACAGGGGTAGGGTGAGACATGCACCAGCAGGAGAACATGCAATCTAAAATACTGTTTGTAATAATACTGGAATTACCCTGGCTGGTTGTTGACAGATCACGTTTTGATCTCTGTTGACTCTGACTCTCTCTCTCTCTCTCTCTCTCTCTCTCCTCTCTCTCTCTCTCTCTCTCTCTCTCTCTCTCTCTCTCTCTCTCCTCTCTCTCTCTCCTCTCTCTCCTCTCTCTCTCTCTCTCTCTCTCTCCTCTCTCTCTCTCTCTCTCTCTCTCTCTCTCGTTGTTATCCTACCTTTTATGAGTTGCCTTGGCACCACCAGGGTCATGACCCTGCCGTTTTAAACGGACTGCTTTGACACGGAAGTTTACGAAAAAGCAAATGTCCTTCCGTTCAGACGTTCAAGGTGTTGTTTTCGTGTACAGTACATCGCCTCCCGCATGTCGCCAGCTCTATTAGCGTCACGACTATACTGCCCACAATGCCGAGGGCTCTCCAGAGGTTGCAGATGAGGTGAAGGCCATTACCGTTAATGCTTTTAACACGTTGCCCATTACTTCACATGTCGTCATAGCAACTGACCGTGCTGATGAATCACAGAGAGGGCTGTGGAGTGTGTGTGCACGTGTGTGTGTGTGTGTGCGTGTGTGTTTGTGCACGTGTGATCATTTCCTGTCCAGACTATAATTCATAGAGTGATTTGTTTCCCGTCCGTCTCCAGTAGACGGGGAGATGGTGAATGTTTGGGATGCGATGTGTGCGTGGGAGACTGGAACAGCTGCACATGGCTGTGACACATATGTGGTGTTGTGTGTGTGTGTGTGTGTGTGTGTGTGGGTGTGTGTGTGTTCAATTCAAGATTCAAGATTTGAATATGCAACCATATGCAAGTACAATGGAATGCTTATTCCCCATTCCCTCCAGTATGCACTATGAATTCCCTACAGTTTAACACTATATGCTATACTATGTACTCTACATTATACTTACTATAAGTATTATAGTAGTATTATAGTATTATACTACTATACTATACCACAGTACAGTACTACTATGACGATACTGTACACAATAAAAATAACAATAAAGTGAGTGATGATGAATGATATGCGTGTGTATGCATGCGTGCGTGTGTGCGTGTGCGTGTGTGTCTGTAACCCTGGGCCGTTTGTTCTCCAGAGCTGGACACGCCGGAGGCCCGGGTGACAGAGATCCACCACATCGTCCACCGGCTGCCTGACAAGAACAGACAGATGCTGGAGCTGCTCACCCAACATCTGGCCAAGTAGGTGGAGAAAACGGGCCGTGTCCGTCCGTCCGTGTCTGTCTGTCCCCCCCCCCCCCCCCCCCCACGGAAACACACGCACACGCACACACGCACACACCAAACCACTAGTCGTTTGTTGGAAATAAATAGAGAATCCGAAGATTGTTCACCTTGTGCGTTAGATAAAACCTCAGCACTTTCATTGTAAAGCTTAATAAATAGACTAGCATTTATGTAGCTCTTTCCTAACCAGTGCGGCTCACTCAAGGCACTTCACAAGTCAAGCCTAACACTCACCCATTCATCCAACCGACGGCGGAGTCAGCCGTACAAAGACACCCGCCAGCACTTCAGAGAGCGGCCAGGGGTCATAGGGCGTCTTGCTCAGTGACACCTCGACGCTAGGAGGAGGAGCCGGGTGGAAATCGATCGACCTTCCGCTTGTTAAGACGGCCGCTCTACCTCCTGACCTACTGTCGCTTTTAAAGGCTTTTTCAAGGAAATGTGCATTTGTGAACCAGGACTCCTACTGCCAATTACCTGCACACCAAAAACAAGCTGGCTAGCATGTTGCATCCCCTTTAGCCCAATCCCTTCAGATCCCAAAAGGATCAGATCCCTTGGCTTCGCTTGTTTGGTTTCCCCTCTTAAATCTGGTTTAAAGTACGATTCACGCCTGATTGGGTTTGCCCGATTGAGCGGTTGTCACGCAATGCACGTTGGAGCCGTTTACCCAATCAACCAAGCAGGTTCCGAGGCGGCGCTCACCTGGATGAGGCAAAGTAACATTGTTCTAAAACTGGATATGTAGGTTCAACTGTATTTTGCCAGGCCTGACCGCTGTTAAAAAAACAACAACCAGTTCTACCAAGCTAAGGTTATCTGCACCAGCGGGCTCACTGCCAAGCCTCACCGCTATGGTACACTTGGTTCTCCCCGAGAATTTCTGCCACCACCCACGTCAACAATTATCCAAACCCACACGCAACTCACACGCAACCCATAGGTCGAATAGGTTACAAATTGACAAAGTTGTTGATTTCGGTTGCGTTTGGTGCGTATACAATTTTTGTTTTACACGCAACTCATAGGTTTCAGCGTACGCTATGGTGTGAGGGCACCATTAATCACAACACACACACACGGGAGTGCCGTTTTTTGCGTGTAAAGTATATTTACCTGAATTGAATTTAAATAAGACATACTATGATATAGTAAAAACCAGTTATGCAAGTAAATTTACATTTTGTGATTTAGTTTAATTCAATTGTGTAATCGCTAGCCAAAGAAAACCCACCTTGTCACGGTCAGCCATTGTTAGTGTTAGCGTTCTGGCCTGGTCATGCACCTGTGAACACGCTGAGGTCCCAACTGGAGAGTTTGAAGTCTGAAATGTTTGACTCGTGAGTTGTCTGGAACACACGGAATCAATGAATGAGAAAAGTCACAAGTCCAGCCTCACAAGTCGAGCCTCGCACAAAGGGTTATACAAATCTTTTTATCTGAATTAAATGCGATTGGTGGGCCGTTCAGGGATACATACCACTAACCCTCGCTTCCCACGGTGGAAGCCTCGTGGCTTTCAGTCTAGCTGTCTGTTACTTATACTGTTTATACAAAGATAGAATATTTACTCACATTTAATTGGCTTCTTGTCTGAATATTTGAATAGGATTAAAACAAATCAAAAACATTCAGTCTTTGCGCGTGTGTGTGTGTGTGTGTGTGTATATGTGTGTGTACCTTTATTATATACCTAGCAATTCATAATCTACATGCTAAGTTAGAGCTACCACTTCCACTTCTAAACCGACCTTCCGACTTCTTGTGAGCCAGTTAGCTAACCTACATACCAGTACTACCTTCTCCTCCATCTCTGGTGCTGTATGGTTAGGAGGAGGATGCAGCAGCAATGCTTTCTGTGGGTCCTATGGTTCTATAGTCTATAGCTCCTCCACCAGCACCACTGGAATACTCCTCCATAGGCCTTAGTATGCCTGTTCCCTTATCCTCCAGAGGTATAAGGGCTCTGTGTAATCTCTCCCTATACCCTGTGCCCTGGGTGATCTTTAATGCAAAGCACGCATGCACACACACACGCACACACGCACGCCCCCCCAGCCCCCCCCCCCTGGAAACGCACGCACGCACACACACACGCACACACATACACATGCACGCACACACATACACATGCACGCACACACACACACACACCAAACCACGCAGTGCGTTTACCCAATCAACCAAGCAGGTTCTGAGGCGGTGCTCACCTGGATGAGGCAAAGTAACATTGTTCTAAAACTAGATATGTAGGTTCAACTGTATTTTGCCAGGCCTGACCGCTGTTAAAACAAATAATAATAAAAAATAATAATAATAAAAAAAAATACCTGTTCTACCAAGCTAAGGTTATCTGCACCAGCGGGCTCACTGCCAAGCCTCACCGCTATGGTACACTTGGTTCTCCCCGAGCCAAAAAAGAGCTGTAGCGGACGTCGTGCCACCAGCCGTTTAAAATGGCAACAAGGACACAGGGGGATGCAAGGGTGATGAGGAATCCAGGATTATTATCAAGAGTTTAGAATCATGGTGAACAGAGCAGATGGTAACACGCTACGGCTCTCTCTTCCTCGAGTGTGTGTGGAGGCTGTTTTCTGTTTTAACCTGTGGGCCTTGATTAACAAGGACCCACTGCACACTGTGGCAGCTTAAACCAGCCCACACACACACACACACACACACACACACACACACACTCCAGACTTTGAGGTCGCAACTGGAAAGTTTGAAGTCTGAAATATTTGACTCATGAGTTTTCTGGAACACGTAATTAATGAATGACAAAAGATAGACCCTTGCATGATGGTAACGCTCCTCCCTAAACTGTGATTCACCAGCGCAGTGAGCTCTGCTGATTGGTTCACAGAGCCTCTGCTAGACTAAGGGAGGATGGTCCTCCCTAACTGCCACACACACTCATGTTAAAAACCAGGAAGAGAAACCCATTTCTGAGAAAGAGAAACAAACCCATTTCCCAGAAACAAACTGTTTTTGAATGAATTTGACAAACGTCAATTAATGGCAAACTGGAGAGTGGCAAAATGAATAATAATAATATGAAAGTTGCATTCAGCCCTACACACCACCAAACACACATTATTTAGAAGTAGCTTGATGACGTTTTTTTGGGGAATCTTTTAGCGTACAGGCGCATCTATCCAGACAGACATTATGGGTCCAAGAGGCAAACATGTTCCATAACCGATGGTCCGATTGACCACAAATTAAGCTCAAATGAAAGGTATGGACCTATTATGGTTTTCTGCTTCTCAGGTTCCACATTTGGCCACCAGGTAGAGCTTTATAAAGGACAATATACAGTTTTTGGTCATATCTCTGGAATCATTCGTCACATTTTCCGCTGTATCTCTGGATCCATTGGTCCGATTTACACAAAATCATGAACACCGTACGCTACCAAGGCGGATGGAGTGGAGTGTGTCCCAATACAAGTTGGTGACATGTAGGTGATTGACATGTAGACCTTCAATGTCAATTAGCACATTATCGTCCACTCTCCATGATATACTTGAAGGGGTTGATCCGTTGATCCGTCGTGTGTGTGGTGACTTCAATGAGCACAAAGGGTTATACATATGTCATCTCTTCATCTGAATTCAATCCCATTGATGGGCCGTTCAGGGATACATACCCAATCAACCAAGCAGGTTCCGAGGCGGCGCTCACCTGGATGAGGCAAAGTAACATTGTTCTAAAACTGGATATGTAGGTTCAACTGTATTTTGACAGTTCTACCAAGCTAAGGTTATCTGCACCAGCGGGCTCACTGCCAAGCCTCACCGCTATGGTACACTTGGTTCTCCCCGAGAATTTCTGCCACCACCCACGTCAACAATTAGCCAAACCCACACGCAACTCACACGCAACCCATAGGTCGAATAGGTTACAAATTGACAAAGTTGTTGATTTCGGTTGCGTTTGGTGCGTATACAATTTTTGTTTTACACGCAACTCATAGGTTTCAGCGTACGCTATGGTGTGAGGGCACCATTAATCACAACACACACACACGGGAGTACCGTTTTTTTTGCGTGTAAAGTATATTTACCTGAATTGAATTGAAATAAGACATACTATCATATAGTAAAAACCAGTTATGCAAGTCAATTACATTGTGTGATTTAGTTGAATTCAATTATGTAATCGCTAGCCAAAGAAAACCCACCTTGTCCCAGTCAGCCATTGTTAGTGTTAGCGTTTTGGCCTCTTATGCACCTGTGGAACACGGCTGAGCTCCCAACTGGAACGTTTGAAGTCTGAAATGTTTGACTCGTGAGTTGTCTGGAACACACGGAATCAATGAATGAGAAAAGTCACAAGTCCAGCCTCACAAGTCAAGCCTCGCACAAAGGGTTATACAAATGTCATCTCTTTATCTGAATTAAATGCGATTGGTGGGCCGCTCAGGGATACATACCACTAACCCTCGCTTCCCACGGTGGAAGCCTCGTGGCTTTCAGTCTAGCTGTCTGTTACTTATACTGTTTATACAAAGATAGAATATTTACTCACATTTAATTGGCTTCTTGTCTGAATATTTGAATAGGATTAAAACAAATCAAAAACATTCAGTCTTTGTGTGTGTGTGTGTGTGTGTGTGTGTGTGTGTGTGTGTGTGTGTGTGTGTGTGTGTGTGTGTGTGTGTGTGTGTGTGTGTGTGTGTGGTGTGTGTGTGTGTGTGTGTGTGTGTGTGTGTGTGTGTGTGTGTGTGTGTGTGTGTGTGTGTGTGTGTGTGTGTGTACCCTTATTATATACCTAGCAATTCATAATCTACATGCTAAGTTAGAGCTACCACTTCCACTTCTAAACCGACCTTCCGACTTCTTGTGAGCCAGTTAGCTAACCTACATACCAGTACTACCTTCTCCTCCATCTCTGGTGCTGTATGGTTAGGAGGAGGATGCAGCAGCAATGCTTTCTGTGGGTCCTATGGTTCTATAGTCTATAGCTCCTCCACCAGCACCACTGGAATACTCCTCCATAGGCCTTAGTATGCCTGTTCCCTTATCCTCCAGAGGTATAAGGGCTCTGTGTAATCTCTCCCTATACCCTGTGCCCTGGGTGATCGTTAATGCAAAGCACGCACGCACACACACACACGCACACACGCACGCCCCCCAGCCCCCCCCCCCTGGAAACGCACGCACGCACACACACACACACGCACACACATACACATGCACGCACACACATACACATGCACGCACACACACACACACACCAAACCACGCAGTGCGTTTACCCAATCAACCAAGCAGGTTCCGAGGCGGTGCTCACCTGGATGAGGCAAAGTAACATTGTTCTAAAACTAGATATGTAGGCTCAACTGTATTTTGCCAGGCCTGACCGCTGTTAAAACAAATAATAATAAAAAAAAATAATAATAAAAAAAACCCCAGTTCTACCAAGCTAAGGTTATCTGCACCAGCGGGCTCACTGCCAAGCCTCACCGCTATGGTACACTTGGTTCTCCCCGAGCCAAAAAAGAGCTGTAGCGGACGTCGTGCCACCAGCCGTTTAAAATGGCAACAAGGACACAGGGGGATGCAAGGGTGATGAGGAATCCAGGATTATTATCAAGAGTTTAGAATCATGGTGAACAGAGCAGATGGTAACACGCTACGGCTCTCTCTTCCTCGAGTGTGTGTGGAGGCTGTTTTCTGTTTTAACCTGTGGGCCTTGATTAACAAGGACCCACTGCACACTGTGGCAGCTTAAACCAGCCACACACACACACACACACACACACACACACACTCCAGACTTTGAGGTCGCAACTGGAAAGTTTGAAGTCTGAAATATTTGACTCATGAGTTTTCTGGAACATGTAATTAATGAATGACAAAAGATAGACCCTTGCATGATGGTAACGCTCCTCCCTAAACTGTGATTCACCAGCGCAGTGAGCTCTGCTGATTGGTTCACAGAGCCTCTGCTAGACTAAGGGAGGATGGTCCTCCCTAACTGCCACACACACTCATGTTAAAAACCAGGAAGAGAAACCCATTTCTGAGAAAGAGAAACAAACCCATTTCCCAGAAACAAACTGTTTTTGAATGAATTTGACAAACGTCAATTAATGGCAAACTGGAGAGTGGCAAAATGAATAATAATAATATGAAAGTTGCATTCAGCCCTACACACCACCAAACACACATTATTTAGAAGTAGCTTGATGACGTTTTTTTGGGGAATCTTTTAGCGTACAGGCGCATCTATCCAGACAGACATTATGGGTCCAAGAGGCAAACATGTTCCATAACCGATGGTCCGATTGACCACAAATTAAGCTCAAATGAAAGGTATGGACCTATTATGGTTTTCTGCTTCTCAGGTTCCACATTTGGCCACCAGGTAGAGCTTTATAAAGGACAATATACAGTTTTTGGTCATATCTCTGGAATCATTCGTCACATTTTCCGCTGTATCTCTGGATCCATTGGTCCGATTTACACAAAATCATGAACACCGTACGCTACCAAGGCGGATGGAGTGGAGTGTGTCCCAATACAAGTTGGTGACATGTAGGTGATTGACATGTAGACCTTCAATGTCAATTAGCACATTATCGTCCACTCTCCATGATATACTTGAAGGGGTTGATCCGTTGATCCGTCGTGTGTGTGGTGACTTCAATGAGCACAAAGGGTTATACATATGTCATCTCTTCATCTGAATTCAATCCCATTGATGGGCCGTTCAGGGATACATACCCAATCAACCAAGCAGGTTCCGAGGCGGCGCTCACCTGGATGAGGCAAAGTAACATTGTTCTAAAACTGGATATGTAGGTTCAACTGTATTTTGACAGTTCTACCAAGCTAAGGTTATCTGCACCAGCGGGCTCACTGCCAAGCCTCACCGCTATGGTACACTTGGTTCTCCCCGAGAATTTCTGCCACCACCCACGTCAACAATTAGCCAAACCCACACGCAACTCACACGCAACCCATAGGTCGAATAGGTTACAAATTGACAAAGTTGTTGATTTCGGTTGCGTTTGGTGCGTATACAATTTTTGTTTTACACGCAACTCATAGGTTTCAGCGTACGCTATGGTGTGAGGGCACCATTAATCACAACACACACACACGGGAGTACCGTTTTTTTTGCGTGTAAAGTATATTTACCTGAATTGAATTGAAATAAGACATACTATCATATAGTAAAAACCAGTTATGCAAGTCAATTACATTGTGTGATTTAGTTGAATTCAATTATGTAATCGCTAGCCAAAGAAAACCCACCTTGTCCCAGTCAGCCATTGTTAGTGTTAGCGTTTTGGCCTCTTATGCACCTGTGGAACACGGCTGAGCTCCCAACTGGAACGTTTGAAGTCTGAAATGTTTGACTCGTGAGTTGTCTGGAACACACGGAATCAATGAATGAGAAAAGTCACAAGTCCAGCCTCACAAGTCAAGCCTCGCACAAAGGGTTATACAAATGTCATCTCTTTATCTGAATTAAATGCGATTGGTGGGCCGCTCAGGGATACATACCACTAACCCTCGCTTCCCACGGTGGAAGCCTCGTGGCTTTCAGTCTAGCTGTCTGTTACTTATACTGTTTATACAAAGATAGAATATTTACTCACATTTAATTGGCTTCTTGTCTGAATATTTGAATAGGATTAAAACAAATCAAAAACATTCAGTCTTTGTGTGTGTGTGTGTGTGTGTGTGTGTGTGTGTGTGTGTGTGTGTGTGTGTGTGTGTGTGTGTGTGTGTGTGTGTGTGTGTGTGTGTGTGTGTGTGTGTGTGTGTGTGTGTGTGTGTGTGTGTGTGTGTGTGTGTGTGTGTGTGTGTGTGTGTGTACCCTTATTATATACCTAGCAATTCATAATCTACATGCTAAGTTAGAGCTACCACTTCCACTTCTAAACCGACCTTCCGACTTCTTGTGAGCCAGTTAGCTAACCTACATACCAGTACTACCTTCTCCTCCATCTCTGGTGCTGTATGGTTAGGAGGAGGATGCAGCAGCAATGCTTTCTGTGGGTCCTATGGTTCTATAGTCTATAGCTCCTCCACCAGCACCACTGGAATACTCCTCCATAGGCCTTAGTATGCCTGTTCCCTTATCCTCCAGAGGTATAAGGGCTCTGTGTAATCTCTCCCTATACCCTGTGCCCTGGGTGATCGTTAATGCAAAGCACGCACGCACACACACACACGCACACACGCACGCCCCCCAGCCCCCCCCCCCCCTGGAAACGCACGCACGCACACACACACACACGCACACACATACACATGCACGCACACACATACACATGCACGCACACACACACACACACCAAACCACGCAGTGCGTTTACCCAATCAACCAAGCAGGTTCCGAGGCGGTGCTCACCTGGATGAGGCAAAGTAACATTGTTCTAAAACTAGATATGTAGGCTCAACTGTATTTTGCCAGGCCTGACCGCTGTTAAAACAAATAATAATAAAAAAAATAATAATAAAAAAAACCCCAGTTCTACCAAGCTAAGGTTATCTGCACCAGCGGGCTCACTGCCAAGCCTCACCGCTATGGTACACTTGGTTCTCCCCGAGCCAAAAAAGAGCTGTAGCGGACGTCGTGCCACCAGCCGTTTAAAATGGCAACAAGGACACAGGGGGATGCAAGGGTGATGAGGAATCCAGGATTATTATCAAGAGTTTAGAATCATGGTGAACAGAGCAGATGGTAACACGCTACGGCTCTCTCTTCCTCGAGTGTGTGTGGAGGCTGTTTTCTGTTTTAACCTGTGGGCCTTGATTAACAAGGACCCACTGCACACTGTGGCAGCTTAAACCAGCCACACACACACACACACACACACACTCCAGACTTTGAGGTCGCAACTGGAAAGTTTGAAGTCTGAAATATTTGACTCATGAGTTTTCTGGAACATGTAATTAATGAATGACAAAAGATAGACCCTTGCATGATGGTAACGCTCCTCCCTAAACTGTGATTCACCAGCGCAGTGAGCTCTGCTGATTGGTTCACAGAGCCTCTGCTAGACTAAGGGAGGATGGTCCTCCCTAACTGCCACACACACTCATGTTAAAAACCAGGAAGAGAAACCCATTTCCGAGAAAGAGAAACAATCCCATTTCCCAGAAACAAACTGTTTTTGAATGAATTTGACAAACGTCAATTAATGGCAAACTGGAGAGTGGCAAAATGAATAATAATAATATGAAAGTTGCATTCAGCCCTACACACCACCAAACACACATTATTTAGAAGTAGCTTGATGACGTTTTTTTGGGGAATCTTTTAGCGTACAGGCGCATCTATCCAGACAGACATTATGGGTCCAAGAGGCAAACATGTTCCATAACCGATGGTCCGATTGACCACAAATTAAGCTCAAATGAAAGGTATGGACCTATTATGGTTTTCTGCTTCTCAGGTTCCACATTTGGCCACCAGGTAGAGCTTCATAAAGGACAATATACCGTTTTTGGTCATATCTCTGGAATCATTCGTCTGAACATCACATTTTCCGCTGTATCTCTGGATCCATTGGTCCGATTTACACAAAATCATGAACACCGTACGCTACCAAGGCGGATGGAGTGGAGTGTGTCCCAATACAAGTTGGTGACATGTAGGTGATTGACATGTAGACCTTCAATGTCAATTAGCACATTATCGTCCACTCTCCATGATATACTTGAAGGGGTTGATCCGTTGATCCGTCGTGTGTGTGGTGACTTCAATGAGCACAAAGGGTTATACATATGTCATCTCTTCATCTGAATTCAATCCCATTGATGGGCCGTTCAGGGATACATACCCAATCAATCAAGCAGGTTCCGAGGCGGCGCTCACCTGGATGAGGCAAAGTAACATTGTTCTAAAACTGGATATGTAGGTTCAACTGTATTTTGCCAGGCCTGACCGCTGTTAAAAAAACAAAACAAACAGTTCTACCAAGCTAAGGTTATCTGCACCAGCGGGCTCACTGCCAAGCCTCACCGCTATGGTACACTTGGTTCTCCCCGAGAATTTCTGCCACCACCCACGTCAACAATTAGCCAAACCCACACGCAACTCACACGCAACCCATAGGTCGAATAGGTTACAAATTGACAAAGTTGTTGATTTCGGTTGCGTTTGGTGCGTATACAATTTTTGTTTTACACGCAACTCATAGGTTTCAGCGTACGCACTCCTCCATCTCTGGTGCTGTATGGTTAGGAGTAGGATGCAGCAGCAATGCTTTCTGTGGGTCCTATGGTTCTATAGTCTATAGCTCCTCCACCAGCACCACTGGAATACTCCTCCATAGGCCTTAGTATGCCTGTTCCCTTATCCTCCAGAGGTATAAGGGCTCTGTGTAATCTCTCCCTATACCCTGTGCCCTGGGTGATCGTTAATGCAAAGCACGCACGCACACGCACGCACGCACACGCACGCACACACGCGCGCGCGTTAAAACGTGACAGAGTGACATGAACAGTCTGTTAATGTCACCATTATGTCACCGGTGTGTGTGTGTGTGTGTGTGTGTGTGTGTGTGTGTGTGTGTGTGTGTGTGTGTGTGTGTGTGTGTGTGTGTGTGTGTGTGTGTGTGTGTGTGTGTGTGTGTGTGTGTGTGTGTGTGTGTGTGTGTGTGTGTGTGTGTGTGTGTGTGTGTGTGTGTGTGTGTGTGTCTAGGCTGGGGGGGGGGGGGGGGGGTGCACCTTCTATTATTCTGGGCCGTTGAATGTCGGTTGAGCTCAGCCATCATGCAACGAGAATCCGTGTCAGTCATTTCCATACGTGTATTTGCATATCCAACCTGTGATTGGTTGCAGTGGATCTCCCTCCCTTTGATCAGGCCCTTCTAGGCGGTGTGAGCACACTGCGGCGGCAGTCTGCTGCGGTGTGATGGGGGGGAGCTCTCTCTCTCCTCTCTCCTCTCTCTCTCTCTCTCTCTCTTAGTGAGTGGGTTGATGATCTCTGGTGCACCCGATGCCCCTTGAATGAGCAGATGACGGGTGGAGAGGGGTGGATGGGCTCAGCCGGTAGGACCCTGTTTGAATCGGACAGAAGAATAGATGCGTGCGTAGTATTCACAAGCGAGTGTTGAGTCACGTAACTCGCAAAACTCAACGTGACAAATAAAACCAGAGACATTTACGCATCTATTTTTGTGTGTGTGTGTGTGTGTGTGTGTGCATGTGTGTGTGTGTGTGTGTGTGTGTGTGTGTGTGTGTGCATTGAAGTGTGTGCAGTACCCGCTAAGGCTTAACC
>CM051011.1:10680108-10682608 GCA_027704905.1 Muraenolepis orangiensis | reverse complement strand
TTTCCTCTCATAAAGCTGCGTTAAGACTTTTCCTTACTGGCTCAAGTTTTCCTCTTAGGAAAACACTCAATGTCACATAACGTCCATAATGGTAGGATTTAGGTGTTGAGGTTTTGAGGTTTTTTGACAGTTGAAAGTGCTAATGACAAGACATATGCCAGAGAAATGTGGGGATTATTGATCACGGTGTTGTAACTCTTAGTTACATTAAGTGTTTTCACGTGAAGCGTTTTAGACTGTCCCTCGATGAACTACTGTACTGTTCTGTACTGTAGCTGCATCGTCACACCATTAGGGCCTACTCCACTCAGATAGGACTACTAGGTTTCATAGACAAATGGCTGCCACACAACCACACCTTCCTAACAATTACCAATGCAAAGAAAGATCAAGTCAAAGACAGCTCAAGACAGCCATTAACTAATCAGTCAACAAGTGTGTGGAAACAAAATGCAACAACCAGCTCAACGAGACGCAACACTGAGACAAAACCAGCAAAGACAAATGAGTCTCACTCACCAATGATGTTCACTGAAAGACCAAACCCATTCTCCTGTCCTTCTGGATGGATCGATAACCCGCTCATAAAGCTGATCGCTGCTTTTCAGATCGCAACAACATTATCTTCACCTGTTGCCATTTCGACGTAACAAACCAATACATTTTCAAATGAATTGCTAGGTAGCACTAAGCTAGATCCTGAGCCAGTGAACTAACTGGACCTTCTAGCGTACCATGGAACCTTTGGGAAATCTGAAAGAATACACCCATTGGCTACAAACCAATATATGATTGGTTGATCAAATTGAATCACAACACAAAACCACTCAAATGCCTAGTGCATGGACCGAGAAGGACAAACACATTTGAACAAATCAACAACACCGATACGATTCTCATTTATTAATTTTATTTAAATTGTATTAAATTGTATTAATATAATAAATTTGATTTTTTTTATCTGAGGGTTCCAGGGTCTGTATTCTCTGAATACCTTGAAGGCCCTGACGCTTCACCACTAATATATATATACTGTGTATATACAGTATATATATATATGTATATATATATACTGTATATATACTGTATATATATACTGTATATATACTGTATATATGTATATATACAGTATATATATATATATGAAAGCAACAGGAGTCGGTCAATGACGGTCAAGCTCTCTCTCTGAGTGCCTGCAGTCAGGTATCTTCTCTGTAGATTCCCCTGTTACTATGTTGCCATGGCAACACAACTACCGTGGCAACATCCTGTGAGATGCCTTGTGCTCGCTGTTGCCGTGAGCATCGCAAGGAATACCTCTCTCTCTCTCGCTGTCTTTCTGTCTTGTCTCTCTCACTATCTCTCTGTCTGTCCGTCTCTCTCTCTCATTTGCATCTTTGGCATGATAAAAATGTATTTGTTTTGCCACAAAGCACACACAAACAACCACAATATATGTTATATATATATATGTTATACAATATATGTTGTATTCTTTATGTCAAGAAAATGTGTACATTTGTATAGCGAATAAAATAACAACACAACTCTCTGTCTGTCTGTCTGTCTGTCTGTCTCTCTCTCTCTCTCTGTCTCTGTCTCTGTCTCTCTCTCTCTCTCTCTGTCTGTCTGTCTGTCTGTCTGTCTGTCTCTCTCTGTCTCTGTCTCTCTCTCTGTCTGTCTGTCTGTCTCTCTCTGTCTCTCTCTCTCTCTCTGTCTCTGTCTCTGTCTCTGTCTCTCTGTCTCTCTCCAGTATCTCTGGTAGGAAGGCTCGTGCGCTGTACGCCTGCAAGGCGGAACACAACTCTGAGTTGTCCTTCATCGCCGGGACCGTCTTTGACAACGGTGAGTGATTGATTGATTGAGTTGGAGTGGGCGGGGTTTCGGTACATAACTGGCCTATCACAGCCCCCCGGGGAGGCGGGAGCCTGAAGCTCGACTGAACACACACACCGCCGCCGTTGTCTGAGAACAACTAATATTGAGCTAACATTTCCACCGAATAATTTCCATTTATTTTCATGGAGCACCTGGTGTTACAATCACTGCAATCGCTGTCCTGGTTTCTTTACTGCAGTGAATATTAAGTCTGAAGCCTCAGAATTTTTAATCAATTCTTACTTTAACTGGTAATTATCAACACTCTACCGCTGGCTGTTGACTATCAATGACCATCTATCACCATGACAACATGACATTACATGTACACTACCTGACATAACAGCTATGTTATACTAGCCTAGCTTCAGAGGAATTACAACACCTGTATTGTCATCGTACAATAAAGGCACAACAAAGACAAAATATCAATGATGTAAAAGGAGGATGTGAAAAGAGCTAAATATACAGGTTAGAAAATTGCCATAAAAACGATTGAATGTTTACACATTATAGGTGGCTCTATAATTCTGTACTGACTGATAGACAAATGGACATTTCAGCCAATATTTCTGCGTCTCAAAGGAAAATTTAATCGATTTTGAACCGCATCTCGGTCTAT
>CM051011.1:10645108-10677608 GCA_027704905.1 Muraenolepis orangiensis | reverse complement strand
GTTTAGAAATAAGCTTTTAGACTCTTAGGAAGGAGAAAAAAAACCTTCAATTTGTCAGTTCTTTCTTTTTTAGTAGGAACCCGGTAATGGACTCTCCAGGTCGACTGAGGGTCAGTCCGTGGTCATTGTTCACAGGAGATGGAACACGAAGTGTAATACAAAAAAGAGAAAAATGGTTAATAACACCGACGTCATACGGAACAGCAGACGAGAGGGAGAGGAGTACACAGCAGGAGGTTGGACGGGGTAAAGGATCCTTACACAAGTTGGGAACCACCATCTACTCTCTCTCTCTCTCTCTCTCTCTCTCTCTCTCTCTCTCCTCTCTCTCTCTCTCCTCTCTCTCTCCTCTCTCTCTCCTCTCTCTCTCTCTCTCTCTCTCTCTCTCTATATTAGGCTTCATCCAATGTATGTTCTGTAAGGCAGGGAGGACATAAGGAAGTGTTCTACACTTATGCTGCGGCTATACAAAATGTTGAGAAAAGTATATGAACCATATAGTGCATATATAAACGATGTGGCTAAAATAATAATATAGTGTGGAAGTGTCAAAGCACTCACAGTAAGAATGGTTCATCTGTCCCTGAAAAAACACTGCGGCATGCTCTGCACCTCGTGTGTGTGTGTGTGTGTGTGTGTGTGTGTGTGTGTGTGTGTGTGTGTGTGTGTGTGTGTGTGTGTGTGTGTGTGTGTGAGAATTGTGTCCCTTCAAAGCAATTTGAAGGGACACAATTCACACACACACACACACAAGTAGGCCAGTCACCCTATAGTGTGTGTGTGTGTGTGTGTGGGAAGGGGAACGTACGTGTATGCTACCGCAAGTGGGAGAGGGATAACGGGGAGGGGAAACCGCTGAGGGTGAACTCTCACCCACGCCGACCCACCCCCCCCCCCCCCCCCGTGGAGAAAGCAAACTGTCTTTCTTTCGTTACGTTTGTTTTATTCAACATTTAATTCAAATAGGGGAAATATTGACATTGACTTCAGAAGAGGGTAAAATACAGAAGTGATACAACTATTCATTCTCTTTAAACAAATAGACATTTAATTTCATCGCAAAATTGTGATGAAAATAAAGTTTTTAGTTTCGCAGATTTGGGGCCCCGTGAAAAGAAAAAAATAGATATCGAATTGGTGCCCCAACCTACGTCAACACAACACGCCGTCTATAACCACACCTCGCTACGACCAAATGAATCCATTCAACCCTTTAAAAGAACTACATTTGTAGGCTTTGTAGTACAATTTGCACTATCCCCAATGTTTGATGATTAGTCCCAGCCCTGTGAGCTGTGAAGCGATCTGCTGGACACCCGTCACTCAAGAAGAGTGCAAATGAATGCTTAATGGCACAATAGTGAATCACTAACACATGGAATTACTTATAATTATTAAAAAAAAACGTTTGTCATTGACATAATGTATCAAACATGGATGGACATGAGCTACATAAACAAAAAATGACAAATAGAGGAAAAATAACCCTTATTTTATTATGAGGAAAAGAAACCAACCAAAGAAAACGGTGCGTTTAAAATGGCGCTGTTAAGCGATGTTTATTTGTTACAGTAAGTGTTGAATAGCTTCTACATTCCGACAGCCATCCCTTATAAAGGGATGAGCCCTTATGCTCGGTCACATGGGTCTCCCAGCCCCCCCCCCCACCCCCCCTCGCAAACATTGGATTTTCAATGTTTAATGTTGACCTGACAACGGTCGAAACCAGACGACCCGGGAACAGCTGACAACAACAACCACAAACACGTTCAGCGAAACTAGCTAAGAAGAAGTAACAAAGAGAAAGCTGCCAGCAGAGAGAAAAAAGGGCGGGAGTCATGTGACACCCTCGTTCAGGGGAGGGGGGGGGGGGGAGGGGCTTACTAGAAGCTAGAACTGCTAAAAAACCGAGAAAGTTAGCCAAAAACTGAGAAAGTTAGCTAAAAACGTCGAAGACATGGCTTACAGCGCCTTTTGAGACAAGCTGCCCGAGTGAAATTCAGCACAAGGCTGATCCCCTTCTTCCGTAGGGACTGGGGCTGGTTCATGTAGATGGCAGATTAGATTTACATGACAATGTGTTTCCCCATGTTTAATATCTGCTAACACATTGTGTGTGTGTGTGTGTGTGTGTGTGTGTGTGTGTGTGTGTGTGTGTGTGTGTGTGTGTGTGTGTGTGTGTGTGTGTGTGTGTGTGTGTGTGTGTGTGTGTGTGTGTGTGTGTGTGTGTGTGTGTGTGTGTGAAATCACATGTTTTAACGCAGTCCCATTTTGTTATCACTGATTAAAATCATAGACTTATATATGGATTGAAATGCATGCTGGGAATTTGCTATTCCATTTACAATGCCAAAATGAGTGCGTCCAATAGGTGGCATTAATGAATAGACTTCAACGTCACGCTAACTAGCCAGTTGATCTGCAATTAGAGGAAATACGACGTGACTAACTGTGTGTCGCCCTTATTTAGATCTTTATTGTTTGGCTTCTTTGTATTTTCCTTTCTGGAAACCTGATTGTATTTCCGGGAAGGAGAAGGCAGGAGGACTGAACCATTTCACATAATTATGGGGGGGGGGGTGGATGGTATCTTTTCTGCCATGAAAATGTATATTGTAAGTAAAGGGTGCTCTTGTTGGTTTGCTAGGGTGTTCTTGTGTGGTTTCTGGGGTGCTCTGGGTGGTTGTAAGGGTTTTCTAGGCGGTTGCTATGGTGTTCTGGGCTGTTGCTATGGTTTTCTGGGTGGTTTCTAGGTGGTTGCTAGGGTATTCTGGGTGATTGTTAAGGATGTTCTAATCTAGGGGGTCTCTATGGTGTTCTAGGTGGTTGCTATTGGGAACTGAGTGGTTGCTAGGATGTTTTGTACCGTTGATAGGGTGCTGAGTGGTTGGTAGGGTGTTCTAGGTGGTTTCTATGGTGTTCTGGGTGGTTGCTAGGGTGTACTGGTGGTTGCTATGGTGTTCTTGGTGGTTGCTAGGGTGTTCTTGGAGGTTGCTAGAGTGTTCTAGGCGGTTGCTAGGCTGTTCAAAATGGTTACTATGGTGTTGTTGGCAGTTGCTTTGGTTATCTAGGTGGTTTATATAGTGCTCTAGATGGTTGCTAGGGTGTTCCAAGTGGTTTCTATGGTGTTCTAGGTGGTGGCTCGGGTGTAGTAAGTGGTTGTGAGTGTTGTAGGCAGTTGCTATGGTTATCTAGGTGGTTTCTAAAGTGTTATATGTGGTTGCTAGGATGTTCTATGTGGTTTATATGCTGTTGTAGGCGGTAACTAGGGTCTTCTTTGTGGTTTCTATGATGTTGTAGGTGGTTGCTAGGGTGTTCTATGTGGTTTATATGCTGTTGTAGGCGGTAACTAGGGTGTTCTTTGTGGTTTCTATGCTGTTGTAGGCCGTAACTAGGGTGTTCTATGTGGGTTCTATGATGTTGTAGGTGGTTGCTAGGGTGTTCTATGTCTATAGTTAACTATGGTGTTCTATGTGGTGTCTATGGTATTTACACCCGACCGACATCCGAGTATAAGAAGTACAAATGAGTACAAATAGTGTGGAGTCATTGTACAGAACAACCTTCTGTACAATGACACTATTTGTACTCATGTGTATAGCAGTGGACAGTAAGGTAGTGAGTACTGCACTTTGAATTACTCTTGTAGTATAAAGTATGTAAGAGGAGTTGAGTATTGACGTTTGGTAATAAATATTTATAGTCTTAAGTGATATATATATATATATATAAATAAATATATATATATAAATAAATAAATATATATATATAAATAAATATAAATATATATATAAATAATATAATATATAGATAATATATATCTATATATAATATATAATCTATATATAAATCTATATCTATATATAAATATATAGATATATAGATAAATATATATATATCTATATATATATATATCTATATATATATATAGATATATATATATATATATTTAAACAGGTGTGCAGCTTTCCTAAAAACTGAAATCTGAACAAAAAAAGAGAGACTTTGACGAAAAGCCATACCGGTGGAACATCATCTGCCCTTGGAGTCTCACAGGATAGCATGTGCATGTACTTTATATACAAAATATACTTTCAGGGCCAGTAGGAGGGTAGTGCAATTTGTCTGCAAGATTCCCGAACACATGAAAACATGATTTATTTCTTGTATTTCCCTGCCTGGGGGGGCTGTGGGGGGGGAAGGTATTCAAACAAAATATAGAAAGACTTTGTGTCTGACATTCCCTGGTGATATTCTCTATTACATCTGCTCAAATACAATTACTGTCCCCTCTCTTATATATATATATACACATATATATATGTATATACATATACATATATACATATATATACATATACATATATATATACATATACATATATATATATATATACGGTATACAGTATATATATATACAGTATATATGTATATATACATATATATATACTGTATATATATATACTGTATATATACTGTGTATATACAGTATATATATATTATTCTGCTTTGGTCATTGATGTACAAAATGTCCATTCAAAGGGACGTTTTCCCCCTAACTTTAAAACACAGTGATTATTCATAAACACTTCCTGGCGATTCATTCTAAATGTACACTTTACATTCCGACGTTTCCACACTTTGCTAGCGTAACACTAGCTAGCGTAAGCAACGACAACTTTTATCAAACCCAAGAAATGGAAGGGGAACAGGAGAAAGGTATTGGGGGGAAGGGGGTATATCCGTCAAGACTCAATGTACAAATTAGATTGAGTCAAAGTTTGTATTTACCAAGAGAGAGAATCAAGCAGCTGTATTAAAAAGCGCAGAGAATAGCGGGGTTTTTTTGTGTTTTTCTTTTTAAACAAACAATCATGAAAAGCATCGATAATAATGTCCTTTTTCTTCCTGATTTTAAAACCCCTTAAGTCTATGGCTCTCAGGTCTTCTTCTTTCTCAAGGCCTTTTAGTCAAATATTTCAAAAAACTTTTTTTTTGTTGTAGTTTTGTTTAAGTGAAGCGTAACACAGGAAAAGCAGTACGGTTATGTTATACTGTTATGTACACGTACGGCCAAACAGGCCTCATGACCTACAAGGATGAAGCCGGTTGTCGAAAGGAACCGCCACCTGAAAACAAACATTCAATTGGTAATACTGTACCTTTTACAGAAGAAACAAAAAAAAAAGACTCATCTAAGTAAGAATCCCGCCAGGGGGAAATTAAAACCAACCCAAATGGAGGGGGGTAGTGAAGTGAATGGGACCCCCTCAGCATCCCGGCTCTCCTGCTGGCCCTAGTGCACCCACGGCCTCGCCTTGACAATGGCGCACACGATTGACTCGTCTCTATGGCAACCTATTATCTGCAATTCAGAGTGGTGTAAATTAGGCTTTTCTTTGTGTTTTTCCACAGGGTTTCTGAGAAAAACCCACGAGTCAAACAGGGAAATAACATCAGGGTTGAACACGTAAGCCACACTCGCTGCTCTTTTTAAAGCAATTTTGAAGCTAGCATTGTTGTGATGTGTGTATATAAATAAATATATACATAAATATATATATACATACACATAAATATATATATTTCTGTATGTATATATATATTATTTATATATTTATGATTATATATATTTATGTATGTATATATACATACATATATGTATATATACAGACATATATTTATGTGTCTGTATATATATATATATATATATTTGTGTATATATATACACAGTATATATAGTTATTTATATACTATATATATATATACATACACACATATATTTATATTTATACACGTATATATATATATATATATATATATATATACTGTATATGAAGATGGTGTGGTTCAAATAAAGAACCAAGAGCCGACTTACAAATGAGCAACCTGAAAGCCAAGGGTCGACGTACACGAACAACGTGGACGACAAACACTCAAAATAGGCACCTTACTCTGGTTTAGTACAAATGGAACAACAGCTACTGGACCATAGTGTATTTGGCACTGCTTTAAGCCACCCAAGGCGAGGGTGAACGTGGGGGTTTGTAGAGTTTGTAAAGAACTCACAGACGGTCATAAACGGCAGCGATCTCAACCGCATTAGAAAATGTTGATGGAAACAATGCCAAATTCGAATCAACTTCCTCTGATTCGCATTAAAAGTTGATACGCTCGCTTGCGGTGGTTTTTGACTGATTCGAATCGAGCTCATTCGCAATAGCGGAGATGGAAAAAACGATCAGCCGAAATCAATTCTGACGTAGCGAACTTTGAACTTACGTGACGTACGCTGTCGGGTTCTTCTCGAGCGTTATGTCACCACCAAATACCCGTCAGCGCTGGCGTAGTTTGTTTGCTCCAACCAATTGATGGAACCTCTTTTTGTTTTGTTTCCATCTAACAGTCGAAGCTAATTTTAAGCAAACTTTTGGAAGTTCGCTTAAAATTAGCTTCGACTGTTAGACGGAAACCCAGCTAATAATCTCACTGAATCGCTTTCAAAAACACACTTCTTCACGTTTAACTTGTTTTTTTTTTAAATATATTATTTTTCATTCTAATCATAGAATAATAAACTATGTAAGGTTTGGAATATAAACAAGTGCCAAATGCCAAGGAGGGATTCTGGGATATTCCAACTGAAGAAAGAACTAGGGGTGTGTATGTAGCGTGATGCTAAAGCTCCACGTTGGGCACGTATTGAGGACTTCCGCTGGGGGCTTTCACTTCTACTTTCCCTGATTCCCTTGGTTCTTAATATCTTTATTTAAGAAAATGTACACAAATACAAACGGTTGACGGTTGCACTATAGATAGAAACATTCATATTTGATGAAATTTGAAAATATTTAAAATGTACCCAATTAGTCAAAAATAATGTTTTAAAGTTTTTTCTCTTTTTATTTTTAATCACAAGATTAATTGGGTACTACTATGTCAAAATATTACATTTTTCATCGGTAATAATTATTTATCTTTATCTTTTTTTTATCAGTTTGCTCACTTCACCCGATGGAGCGGTTAGCATCATCCCCTCTGTGCACTGGGTCACGCCCCTTACTGTCGGACTTCCCCTCCCCCACCGTCACTCTCTAACTAACTGACTGGGAGTCCACCTTCCCCTCCACATACATGTGCCATACCAGTGTCCGACCTCATCAATACAAATATCATTTTTAAAAGACAATGCGTACGTTTTTTTTTCTCTTCTCCTATCCGTTTTTAAAACAGTGTCACCGATTTCCCACCAAACAACAGACAAAAAAATAAATCAAAATCGACTGACTGGGGGGTGTAAAAAAAAATAAAAATTGGAAAATAAAACTTGGGTCTATTTAGATAAATAAATATTTCCTACTCACAAACTTTGACAGTGACCCCCCCCTCACAACACTTTTGGGGGTTAGGGGGTCGGGCGTTGAATGGCAACAAGTCACAGGGACTGAAATATGGCTATTTCCCAACACCGAACACTGACCGTGAAAACCCGGTTCCTTACCTTGCATTTGCTCGGTCGATTTTGGTAGTTAATACCCATTTATGGATTTGCATATGCATGAGTTGTATAGCGTGGTGGGTACATGAGTGCGTACATAGATGCATATTAGCGTAGCAGCAGCTATTGGCGAGGCAGAAATTTGAATAAACTGCTAATAGTAATCGGGGGGGGGGGGGATACAATGATAACAACACACACACATGATCCCGTTCTTCTCCCCAACCGTTTCACTGAAGAAGAAGTAAGAAAGAAAAAAAATAAACACCTTGATTTTTTTCTCCATCTGTTAGAAAAGTAGGTACAAAATAATATGTATTTCTACGTGCTACAACCCCCCCCCCCCCCCCCCCTGTATTGTTTACGTTTGTTTACATGTCGGCATCGTCAGGGCAACCAGGGCGGCTTTCCAAAGAGAACAAAAGGAAAAAAAAACGGAAAAGAGAAAAAGAGCGAAGATCGATCGTTGACAGGAGCAAAAAACGAAAATAAATACAAGAGAGAAAACACGACAGACACAAATGTTTTCAATTCCTATGCGTGTGCGTGTGTCTGTGTCAGTGTGTGTGTGTGTGTCTGTGTCAGTGTGTGTGTCTATGTCAGTGTGTGTGTGTGTGTGTGTGTGTCAGCAGTTCAGAGTACGGCTGTAAAGAAGCCTGAAAGATTCCAATAAAAAGGCACAACTTTTCCCTTGTCTGATAAAAGCGGTGTAAACATGTGTGTGTGTGTGTGTGTGTGTGTATGCATAAAAAAAAAGCTTGCAGTTCTTTTGCTCTCCTCTCCTTGAGAAGACAACTCTCTCCTCTCTCCTCTCTCCTCTCTCCTCTCTCCTCTTTGTCTGGTCTGGTGACAGCTCCCTGATTCCAACTGCTGGAAACATTTAGCTTTTTGCTGTCCCAAAGAACTCAAAGTATTTTCATTTGAAATCTTTTTCATTTTTTCTTTTTCTTTCTTTTCCCATCGCAGAATAGTCCTCGCTCAAAGTCAAGTGTGAACAAGTTCCACTACATTTCATGGGTGGGTGGTGGGTGGTGGGCGGTGGCGGTGGTGATGGATGGTGCTGGTGGGTGGGTGGTGGTGGTGGTGGTGGCAGGTACTCGACGATGGGAGCTGGTGTCACGATCAGGAAATACCCTCACAAGGCCACCGGGGGCAGCGGTGAGCGCAGGCTGGTCAGACTTGTATATATAAGTAAGTATATACTGTATAGATATAGATAGATCTCTCTCTCTCTCTCTCTCTTTATATATATATATATATATATATATATATATATATATCTCTCTCTCTCTCTCTCTCTCTCTCTCTCTCTCACTATGGACGGGGCGAGTCATACTCCATCTAGGGTCCTGAGTACATTCAAAAAGTGTTGACGGCTGTGACTCCGTGGGAGGGGGAGGGGCTCAGTGTTTTGGCGCTTCTCGGGGTGTGTGTGTGTGTGTGTGTGCGTGTTCATGTGTATGCGTGCGTGTTCATGTGTATGCGTGCGTGCGTGCGTGGGTGGTTGTGTGTGTAAAAAAAACCCAGTTCAAATCAAAAGATTTGCGACGAGACAAAATGCTTTCTTTTTTTAGAAGGTCCCAGAGAAGGGCTGATCCCAGTTCCAGAAGGTTCTCTTGGGATTCCTTTTCTGCAAGCCCATTTGGCGGGAATATTTGATCTGAACTGGGCTTTAGAGACACAGCACACATACTGGCCCCTTCTTCTTCTTCTTCTGACTGCTGGCCATGGTTCAACACACACACACACACACACACACACACACACACACACACACAGACATACACATAGACAGACAGACAGACAGACAGACACACACGGGCTGGCGGGTTGGGGGTGGGGGCGGGTCGGGGGGGGGGGTGTTTTAAGGCAGGGTTTCACAGTTGAAGGCCTTTTCATTTCTGGTGAAAGAGCAGGGGCTTGACGGTGCCATCCTTGATTTTTGGTATCTGGTTGGTGATGATCTCGGCCAGCATCTCAGGGAACTCCACGCTCAGGGACTTGTTGACGAAGGTGTAGAAGCAGATCTGCAGGAGACCCTCCACCATCTGAAAGAGGACGAGGAAGAGGAAGGGGAAGGTGGAGGCGTTAGACGGGGGTGGGGTGGGGGGGTTAGATGTAGCCGTCTGAGGCAAGGGTGCTAGTGTCACCTTGTGTGACATGGTGAGAAGAAATGCCAGAGGAATGTGTTTGGGGGTGGATGTGTATTTGAAGTAGTGTAATGTGTGTGTGTGTGTGTGTGTGTGTGTGTGTGTGTGTGTGTGTGTGTGTGTGTGTGTGTGTGTGTGTGTGTGTGTGTGTGTGTGTGTGTGTGTGTGTGTGTGTGTGTGTGTGTGTGTGTGTGTGTGTGTGGTGTGTGAGTGAGTGAGTGAGTGAGTGAGTGAGTGTGTGTGTCTCTCTCTCTCTGACCTCCTGCATGGAGTCCAGTAGTTTGGTGAGCTGGTAGAAGCGCTGCCAGTTCTGGCTGGAGTTCTCCTCTCTCTTCACGATGGCCTTGCCCAGCTCCTTGATGTACGTCATCCTGATCTCATCAAACACCGGCTGGCTCTTCAGGCCGTCCTTTGGTACTGCACGCACACACACACAAGAAACCAAACACCTAAGAGTTGTATACATATAATATTACTTGAAATGAACACGCACGCACGCACGCACGCACGCACGCACGCACACACACACACACACTTCCACAGTCAGGCCATCAGGCTGCTGAACAAGGGCGTATAACATATAACAATGTATATTTTATTACATTGATTTATATATATATATTGCTCTTTTCTGTGCTGATTTTTGCATTTTATAAATTGCATTTTTTATTTTTATTTTATATTCTTTATTCTATTTTTTATTCTATTTTTTATCTATTTTTATTTTATCTTATTTTATAACTGCTGTCTGTCGTCGGGTATTGCACACAAGAATTTCACATCACTGCTTTATACTAAACTGTAAACTGTGAAGTGACAATAAACTTGACTTGACTTGACACACACGCACACACACATACGCATACATACACATACACACACAGTGTGGTTACACGTGGAGCTGATTTGGTAGCAAGACTTAACTTTGGCACAGAAACGTAACAAAAGACCCAGCTTTTACCCTAGGAGTGCTGCCACTTTCACTTTCATAACATTGTCATTAACATTACACTGTCATACTTTGCTGGACGTTCTGGACTCATCACAGTTACTGCACTGTATTCATGATGCTGCTATTTTGACATTGTTGTTGACAAAAAAACTAAAAACATGTACATTCAACGCTCTTTTTTTGTTTATTTTTATTGTACATATTATTTTTATGGTATTGTTTTGTAGATGTAAACTGCGGGAGGGAATGGGGAGTAAGCATTCCAATGTACTTATATCTTAGATCTTGTATCTCTCACGTCTGTAAACATGAGCTGCTATCAATCAATGCTCAGAACACAGCATGACACAGGGATTAAAGCACTCCGCCCCAAATATAATTACAACTTAATTACTTAAGTGGTTACTTGTCAGAGGACATTTCCCCAAGGCGCGGAGGCTCATCCCACTAGCGCACTGCTAGCCTGAGATCTCCCTCAGATCTCATGTTCTACCCTCAGATCTCAGACCTCATGCTCTCCCCTCAGACCTCATGTTCTCCCCTCAGACCTGATGTTCTCCTCTCAGACCTCATGTTCTCCCCTCAGACCTCATGTTCTCCCCTCAGACCTCATGTTCTCCTCTCAGACCTCATGTTCTCCTCTCAGACCTCATGTTCTCCCCTCATACCTCATGTTCTCCTCTCAGACCTCATGTTCTCCTCTCAGACCTCATGTTCTCCCCTCATACCTCATGTTCTCCCCTCAGATCTCATGTTCTCCCCTCATACCTCATGTTCTCCCCTCAGACCTTATGTTCTCCTCTCAGACCTCATGTTCTCCCCTCAAATCTCAGACCTCATGTTCTCCCCTCAAATCTCAGACCTCATGTTCTCCCCTAAAATCTCAGACCTCATGTTCTCCTCTCAGATCTCAGACCTCATGTTCTCCCCTCAGATCACAGACCTCATGTTCTCCCCTCATACCTCATGTTGTCCTCTCAGACCTCAGACCTCATGTTCTCCCCTCAGATCTCAGACCTCATGTTCTCCCCTCAGATCTCAGACCTCATGTTCTCCCCTCATACCTCATGTTGTCCTCTCAGACCTCAGACCTCATGTTCTCCCCTCAGATCTCAGACCTCATGTTCTCCCCTCAGATCTCAGACCTCATGTTCTCCCCTCAGATCTCAGACCTCATGTTCTCCCCTCAGATCTCAGACCTCATGTTCTCCCCTCAGATCTCAGACCTAAATGTTCTCCCCTCAGCTAAAATATGCCCAAAAAAGGAAGTTAGAGGCACCCCTCCCCCTACCCAAAGCAAGCGTGACTTTCAACCTTTCACAAAGGCCAAACAGTAAGACAGTTAAATACCACTCTTGATTCCTCATATGAATTCTGTCCAGGCAGGAGCCCGACAAAGGTGGGCCCAGAGCCACCGTTGACCAGTGACCAGACTAATGAGTAATAGTCTAACAAAACAGCTCCAGGGCCCGTACTGTGGTATGTGCAGAATCACAATCACCCAGCTGAGAAGATCCCCCACACCGGCACAGAAAATAAGGAGATGGACTCAGATGCACAGTGTGGTTCCTGGTTTGGCGGAAAGAAACCCTGTATTTTTCTACTTGGAAAAAGATTTTCCTTTCACACCGTCTGCCATAGAGATCCACTCTTTTTTGGGCTGGCGTAGGCTGTTGCTATTTCAATGGCCCTTGTTTAATGTTAGTTTAAACTAGCTCAATAGCTATGGCTGGTGCAGTGTGTTAAGGCCGTTAATACTATAAGTGAACAAAGTACAGCGGAATGCAGAGTCGCTGTAATGCAAATTGTGGGAACATTCAAACTGAGTGGTTAAAAGCTTGGCCTCTGAACAGCTGTAATGCTGCTCTTTGTGTTTAAAGCTTGAGTGCGGAATTTCTGTCTCCCCCTTCTGGCAGTGAAAGGTATTACACAAACACTCAACGCTACCCAACACTACACATTGCAAATCAAATATCTTATATTATATATATATATTATTAATTATATTATATCATATCATAAAATACATTGAAGGCTATTTTTTATTATATTTGAAACTCGGTCATGAGAAGGAATTTTGGATACTTACACCTGCAGTACCTTTAAGAGCAAACTGCATGTACTGTATTTCCAGTTTGGGAAGGTTGCTTTCTGAAATGAGAGGAACACTAGGAGAACGACATCCAGTGTCCTATACCCCTAAACCCCTAAACCCCTCTGAGTATGATAGCAACGGCTGTTGTGTCAATGCCATGACGACACTGCACCTACAGAACAACTGAAAATGATTTCCATTTCTGTATTCCCAGACTTCTAATGTTTGAAGGTGTATGATGAGATTGTTGTACTGAACCAAAACGGATGGCAGGCACCAATGAGCCACCTTGATGGTTTTAAAAACAAACATCGAAAAGTAGTTCAAAAGTAATTTGAGATTGAGACTAGATAGATACAATGTCTTGTTGTGGGTGGATTTAAAGTCTGGATATTTAAGGTTATTTAAAGGCTGGTTATTTAAGGCTACTTACAGGATTATATCAATAGCCGCGAATAAGTCATTAAGTCAACACAAGGGTTGAGTGGCAGACGGTAGGTTGTGCAATGGAAGTCTTGCCCTGTCATGTCGCCGCCTTTCACATATGTCATAACGGCTATCGCAAGGTAAAAGTAGTTACTCGTGTTCAAATGTGACTACACACACTTGGTCTACTGTAGGGGACATTTTTGGGTTGTTTCATGAATTGTCATCATTAACTGAATCCTCTTAACACTTTTTGCCAGCATACTAGTGTACTTACTAAGTAGATTGTTAGGTAGATATTGTTCTATATTGTTTGCCAACTTATTGTTCTTTTACCTTATTGTTCTTTTACCTGAACTTATTGTATTTTTACCTGAGCACTGGTTCAGTTCTTGGAGACTTGTGTGGAATGGACTTTTGACTTCTGGTGACGAGTGGTTCTCTTTTACCTTCCTTTGTTGAAACACACTACTGTAAGTCGCTTTGGATAAAAGCGTCTGCTAAATGACTGCAATGTAATGTAATGTACTAACGTAATGAATGCCCTTAATACACTTAACTGCATGCATGCACTGAAAAACTCAACCTTAAACTTCTCGCTGTCCTGAAGTCAAGACCCATAACCTAAGATGGCACATTCTTGTCATGTCTTTCATCATTCAAAGGTGCCGTGCTTTACGAGCCATCGTTCGGGTGTAATTAGCTACCTGCCATTATTGGGTGAAATGCTCTGGGAGAATATTTGTTAATTATGGTTTCGTCTGTCAATCACAGGTGTGCTGCAAACGCAACACTGCTCGATGCTTCTGCTGCTGTCGCTCTTTCCCTCTTACCTTCATCTCCAAAGCTTACTGACAGCAGCTTTTAGGACACACACACACACATGCTTGCACACACACACACACACACACACACACACACACACACACACACCGCCTCCTCGTAGAAAAACCTGTCGAGGTGTCCTTGAGCAAGACACCCTAACCTTAACTGCTCCTGACGTGCTGGCTGTCTCCTTGCATGGCTGACTCCGCCGTCGGTGTATGAATGTGTGTATGAATGGGTGAATGTGAGACATGATATGTAAAGCGCTTTGAGTAACCATTGGTTAGAAAAGCGCTATATAAATGTCCATTTACACACACACACACACACACACAAGCGCACACACACACACACACGCGAACACACACACACACACACACACACACACACACACACAGTACAAAGCATGCAAAGCTGTAGTTGAATTCTTACCGGTGCTGAGCAGTAGTAGGACCTTCATGCACAGGTACTCGTCGTAGGAAACTTGGAGTCGGACAAACTCGTTGGATATCTTCAGCATCTGCTCACACTGGTCATTCATGAAAGGCAGCTTCATCCGCTCTCTTGGGGAGGGGGGGGGGGGGGGGAGAGGGAGAGGAGAGAGAGAGAGAGAGAGAGAGAGAGAGAGAGAGAGAGAGAGAGAGAGAGAGAGAGAGAGAGAGAGAGAGAGAGAGAGAGAGAGAGAGAGAGAGAGAGAGAGAGAGAGAGAGAGAGAGAGAGAGAGAGAGAGAGAGACAACAAAAAGCAATAAACAACTCTGTATGTCTTTGTGGTCCGATGTCCGTGCGTTGGGTACACCGCAAGTGCAATATTTGTTATTGTTTGCCGATGTGATGTGCGATGTGAAATCTGTGCTTTTCTGCGGTTTGGCTGTTGACCTCTTTTTTTGCGCGTGGAGTTTGCGTTCGTGGCATTGTGCTCCGATACAGTGGAGAACTACATGCTGCTGCTGCTGCTGCTGCTGCACTACTACTGGCACTTTAAAATGCTTTTAAATGCCTTTTGCACAATATAACACATGTCACATATCATCCATCAATCACTTTATTGTTCTTTTTATGTTCATTTTTGAATTTTATTGTGTATAGTATTGTTATAGTATTGTGTTTTAGAATGTCCTACTGCAGGAGGGAATGGGAAGAAAGCATTCCATTGTACTTTTCAATTCTTGAATGTTGAATCCACAGCAAATAGAACATCTCTGAAGCAGGACCTGAGATCAGCATGAGTACTCCCTGACACATTGTGGTACTATATGTATTGCATATAGTATTAAGTTGTAGTTAAAGATAAAGTGTATAGCTAAAGTGTCGCCGTCCATTGATCAGATTGAAAGTAGCAGACCAAAGAAAAGCGTATCATCGCATCATTGCGGTATATCACTGGTATTTAGCATGTGCAAATGTTAGATGACACTTGATGACAAATCAAAGTCAATCTCTATGGCACTCCCCTCACCCCTCCCCTCTGCTCCCTCACCCCTCCACTCCCCCTCTCTCACCCCTCTTCCTCCCACTCCCCTCACTCACCCCTCCCCTCCCTCACCCCTCCCCTACACTCCACTCCACTCCCTCCCACTACTCAAAGAAACTTGGTGGGCCAATTGGGCTCACATTCGGGACCCGGGTCCCTGATGTGAAAAGACCCGGGTCCCTGATGTGAAAAGACCGGGTCCCTGATGTGAAAAAAGGCCCTTACTCGTTGATGACAAGGTCCGGCGCGAAGCAGAGCATGTTCCCGTTGCACTGTTCGTAGGACCTCCATCCCAGGCTGAAGGACATGAGGAAGAGCCAGGAGCACTGCAGCAACGTCATCTGGTCGTCCAGGTGGAGGTTCCGGAAGCCTGGGTAGGGAGGGACACAACCATTTGTCAATGAGTGTACAAATGAAAACAAAGTAAGCTACGTGAGCGCTTGAAACCCTCCGAAACACTCCGAACCCAGTCTCACAAATTCTTTCAATTAACTTCAAAGACTTCTAAGACTTTAGATTAAGACTTTTGTATTACGTGTAAGACTTTGGATTAACATCTAAAGTCTGATGTCAAGCTCATATCTGTGTGAATGGGACGTTCCACTTTGTGTAGCTCGAAATTAGTTTCGACCAATCATGTTCGTGAGGGGGCGGGGACTCAACTCAGACCCCAAAACCACAACATGCTTGATATGGCTGACCATTGATTGGAAGGGACAAAGAGACAAAAAAGGTCAAAAAGGGCATGTCTGGACATGTTGTCATGTCAAAAGAGAAAAACAAATCAATTTCTACTGGACAAAAAAACAAGACTGCACTCTCGCTTGAGAAGAGTTCACGGGGCCTGATGGTATCAGCAAGGATGTCAAGTGTACAGTGATTGCACCGACTCTTCTACAGCGTCAACACTGATTCATAAAATAATCGATTGGAGGTGTAATAAAAAATGTTTATAATGACTACATTAATCATTGGTATGGAAAATGTAATGGAAAAAACATGTATTCTATATATATATATATATATATATATATATATATATATATATTCCATATATATATATATTCCATATATACCTGTACATGTTGAGTACATTTTACCCCCCCCCCCAAATATTATTAAAGGTCATGATCCTACACTACGGCCCTACACTACAGTCCTACACTACGGCCCTACACTACAGTCCTACACTACGAGTGTATAACCAGTCTCCAATAACTGAGCCAATGCTCAGGTAAAAGTACAATAAGTTCAGGTTAAAGTACAATAAGTTGGCAAACAATAGAACAACAAATCTAACTAACAATCTACTTAGACAATCTACTTAGAAAGACGCTAGTAACAAGTGATGAGGATGCGTCAGGAGGGAGGATCCGGGTAGTGTTTCCTGAAGGTGAGTTTTCAGCCTGCGGCGGAAGATGGGCAGTGATTCTGCAGTCCTGACATCGGTGGAAAGTTAATTTCAACAATATGGGGCCAGGACAGACAAGAGCCGTGACCGCGTAGATTGGCAACACGGGCCCCTAAGCGACGGGGCCCGAAATAGCAGAGCAAAGTGGACGTGAAGGGATGTAGGGCTTGACCATTGCCTGGAGGTAGGAAGGAGCGGTTATTTTCACTGCCCTGTAGGCTAGCCAAGGTGTTGAACTGTATGCGAGCAGTTACAGGTAGCCAGTGTAGCGACCGAAGGAGGGTAGATGTGTGGGAGAACTTGGGTCGGTTGAATACCAGATGAGATGCTTTCTGAATGAGCTCCAGGGGCCTGGTGGCAGATGCCGGGGCGCCAGCAAGGAGGAAGTTGCAGTAGTCCAAACAGAGATGTCAAGAGCCTGGATGAGCACCTGGGCAGCCTTTTCAGTGAGAAAAGGCCAAATCATCCTGATGTTGTAGAGGACGAATCGGCAGGAGCGTGTCACCGATGCAAGGTTTGCCGAAAACGACAGTTGGTCGTCTAGGGTCACGCCGAGATTCTTGCAGTCCGAGTAAGTGTCACCACAGCATCATCAATGGTGACAGCCAGGTCTCGGTGCGGACATCCCTTTGCCAGGAAGTACACTAGCTCAGTCTTGTCCAGGTTGAGCTTTAGGTGGAGCATCAACATCCACTTTGAGATGTCTGCTGAGCACGCGGCAATTTGTGTTTCCACGTGTCAGAGGGGGGAAAGGACAAGACCAGTTGGGTGTCAACAGTATAGCAGTGGAAGGATAAGTCATGGGGGGTGAATAACAGAACAAAGGGATGTTGTGCAGAGGGAGAAGAGAAAAGGACCCAGGACCGATCCTTGTGGAACGCCTGTAGTCAGTCAGCGGTTCTCGTTTAGTAGTGGAACACATTCAATCATTCGCACGTGTCGTGCCAATGAGGAATGGATGTCACACTCTATGGAATGCCATGGCAGAATGTGGGCCAGCAGGTTTAAGGCAGAGGTGGATTTGTGTGAATTTTACACAATCATTTTGGCACGGCTACTGTGTGGGGGCAGAAGATCAAGAAGACGTTCCCACAGGTCGGCGCATTCTCCTGTACTCCACCGTACACGCTTGCACGGCACGTTTAGCTGGCGGCTAAACCGTGCCTTTTACTGTTCTTTTTTTTTTTCAAGAGCAACTGCAGGCTTCCTCATGCGTAAGGCAAGCTGGATCTACAAGTGGTTGACTTTATTAACGCCACTGACAATTACATTTAAGAGCAACTTTACGATAACCACAATTGAATCAAATAAAAATAAAAACGACAATCAATAATTTTTGGGTTAGGGACGATTTAACCAAAATGTAACATAAAACCTTTTTATTTCTTCGCCCAGTGGATAGGTTACATGATCTACATTCAAATGTTTAAAGTGTATTATTTCAAAAAAAAATAAAAAATTATAAATAAAGAAACTATTCCAAAAATCGTACTTCTCATGTCTTCGCATTTTATAATTATTTTGAAAGATTGATTCAAGACATTTTCATACCAATTAAGGTCTTATTTTTGAAGAATGAAATCAATGTCTTTAGGATCTTTTAAGGATCCACAGAAACCCCGAGCGTCCTCTCAAGAGCAGGTAGTCAGTAACTGTGGAATTAATCAGAAACTCTACTGCGAGTAGAGGCAGCCACAGCTCCCCACAAAGTGTGTTTTGGCTTTTGCTTTTCTCTCTTATCCGAGTTCTGAAATCGGTGATTCACCAGTGGTCGCCCACAGCCAGGAAATCAGTGGGCAAGTACTACACACAAGCACAAGCACACACACACACACACACACACACACACACACACAAATCTTCTGCCGTAATGAGAGACAACACACAGCTGCTACGACTAAAAGCCGAAAAGTTTTCTCTTTTGGGGCTCAGATTCTCATGGAAGACCAGTGGCTCTTCACAATTACATTCCTGACCTGACGGTTTCACACACTCATCACAACACGACAAACGCAAAACGCATTGCAATGAATTTCAAGCGAATCCCATCCATGGTTTAGTAATGGACACCCAGGTAACAAATCTGCACATTTTTTTATAAAAAATAAAATAAAATAAAATAAATCCTATTTTACTTGGACCCTTACCCGGCAGAGACTTGGCCCACTTGACGGCCGAGATGACCTGCTGCCCCCCCAGCCTGTTGAGGGTGGTCATGAGGCGCGTGGACGTGTCGGGCAGCGTGCTGTCGTAGCCCGAGTACACCACCTCGGGCTCGATGGCCTTGAGCAGCGAAAGCATGGTGGGCACCAGCTGGGGCATGGAGCTGGGGATGACGGCCACCGACAGGGCCCCCGCCGGCGGGCCCCCGCCGCCCGACTGGCTCTCCAGTGGCACCGCCGCCACCGACGACTGCTGTACCTTCATCTTGATCAGCTTCTTGTTCTTCCTCGCTGAGGCAGACGGAGGGGGAGATTAGAAATAAGACAGGTGAGGTCATTGAAGATGAGGACGCCGCTCCACATTCTGTGGTGTATGTGTTGTTATAGCATATATATATATGTATATAGTATATAGTATACTATTGTATAATACAGTAAAGAATTGCATAGTTTAGTATAGCATAGTATTGCTGTTGAAATTCATACTGTGGGAGTGAATGGGGAGTAAGCATCCCATTGTACTTGTTACACATGGCAAATAAAAACATCTTGAATCTTGAATCTAATGAATGATGAACCGTCTGTGATCAAGAAATTATTTAGCTCTGGATCCAAATCAAGATGATTTTTTTTAGCAACATTAGCAAATACGTGTCACAAAAAAATGGTCAAAGAACGATTTCACAAAGTATGAACCTAGAAAGAATATGATGGTTATATGTTATATAATGCACCTATAGCAACAAGGAGCCAGTTCGCTTCCTGGGCACTGCTGAGGTCCCTTGAGCAAGGCACCAGACCCCTACACTGCTCCCCGGGCAGCTGAATATAACTATAGTATATAGAGAATATAGAGAAACTCATTTCACTGTGTGTGTGTGTACATGTATGTGACCAACTAAGAGGATTCAATCCTCCAGATTTAGATTGAGATTTAGAACTGAATACCCATCAAAAGCTGCAGCAGGCAATGCAATAAATAACACTGATTTGCAGTATAAATAAAGTATATGTAGACACACATATACATGTTCTCTGAATTTGTAAATTATGTTTTTTCCATACTTCTGCCTTTTTCCTGTCCCTTCCTGTTGGAGTTTCTATGGCAACTAAGTGCTTTTCCTGTATGGAGTCAAGGTTAGCCGGTCTGTTGATGCACCGCAGTCCATCAAGTCACTCAGCAGCATTAAATACTCAGAGGTTTAGCCTGCTTCAGCTGGGCCTGTCTCTTCCTCTTATACGTTCTCTTTCTCACACACACACACACACACAGACATATACATATACATATACACGTTAATATCTTTAAGAAATGAACATTTTACACAATGCTTTATTATCGTCATGATTGAGCCAGCGAGAGAGAGAGAGAGAGAGAGAGAGAGAGAGAGAGAGAGAGAGAGAGAGAGAGAGAGAGAGAGAGAGAGAGAGAGAGAGAGAGAGAGAGAGAGAGAGAGAGAGAGAGAGAGAGAGAGAGAGATCTTAAGATTCCCCTTCAGGAAATGTGTGTGTCTGTGTGAAATACCGAAGGTACAGAGGGACACACTGGTTGGATGAAATAAAGACTAGCGTTAACAAGCACTTCTCTTTGATGAAGAGACAGCGGGCGGTGTGGCGGGGGCGGGGAAGTGGGGATAGAGAGAGAGAGAGAGACCAGAGGCAGGGCGAGGGACACCGAGGACTGGTGAGCGAGCGAGCGGGGAGATGCGGATGTGATTAAGCGGATGTCTCCCATCTGTAAATCTAGTGTCAGATGGTATAAGGGGGGGGGGGTTAAGGCTCGTTATGTGGTGTGTGTGTGTGTGTGTGTACCATGGTAATAATTTAAACTTCCAAGCGAGGCCCCTCCACTGCAAACTGCCAGCCAGGTCAGGTGCATGGCACCCTCCCCTACCTGGAATTTCCGCAGCCCTTCCTCCATAGGGAGACCATCGGATCGGGTCGTACACGGTGCCAATACAACGCTTTGATGAGATCAATGGTGGGACGAGGCCAATAAAACGGCTTCCAAACAGCGACAAGTTCATACATGTACACACACACACACACACAGTCAAATGAGTTTCTCTGCATTTAACCTACCCTAGTATTAGGAGCAGCGGGCAGCTATTGTATATACAGCACCCGGGGAGCAGGGTAGGGGTCTGGTGCCTTGCTCAAGGGCACCTCGGGAGTGCCCAAGTGGTTCCGGCCCAGCAAAGATAATTGGAGCCTCGCACTTAGCACTCTGCTTTAGAAGGCAAAATACATGATCAGCCAATCTGATATGTTGTGTTCAGTGAATTCACTGTAAAACATACGATCGGTCGATCTGACCTTGTTCCGTCGAGTGAATTCACTGTAAAACACATGATCAGTCGATCTGACCTTGTTCGATACCGCAGTATCAAGTGCCGTACAAATAGACTCCGATAGCTTCCACAGTCAGGCCATCAGGCTGCTGAACAAGGGCGTATAGCATATAACAATGTATATTTTATTACATTGATTTATATATACATATTGCTCTTTTTTCTGTGCCGATATATTGCATTTTATAAATTGCATTTTTATTTTTATTTTTTAACTTTATTCTATTCTATTTTTATTCTATTTTTATCTATTTTTATCTTATTTTTATAACTGCTGTCTGTCGTCGGGTATTGCACATAAGATTTTCACACCATTGCTTTATACTTGTGTAAACTGTGAAGTGACAATAAACTTGACTTGACTTGACTTGACACATGATCAGTGAATCTGACCATTGTTCTGTCCAGTGAATTCACTGTAAAACACATGATCAGTCGATCAGAATTCATGCATGATCAGTCGATTTGACCATGTTCTGTCCAGTGAATTCACTGTAAAACACATGATCAGTCGATTTTACCATGTTCTGTCCAGTGAATTCACTGTAAAACATGATAAGTCAATCCGGCCATGTTCTGTCCAGTGAATTCACTGTAAAACATGATAAGTCAATCCGGCCATGTTCTGTCCAGTGAATTCACTGTAAAACATGATAAGTCAATCCGGCCATGTTCTGTCCAGTGAATTCACTGAAATGCCTTCCAGCCGGCCTTAACACAATGCAACTCTAAGTCCTTCATTCCTTCTGTGATCTGCCTACTACATGTAGACAGTAGACAGTAGACATTTTAAATGAATTACAAACTATTTATGTATACAAACGGTTATCATATTCTGATCTACTGCTGCTTGTTGCTTTGACATATCATTTATATTTATATTAATTTATTTGACATATCATTTATAATTTATCTTGTCTGTGATCTCAATAGTTTTTCTTGTGTTGTGACTAGTAGGCTGCAAATTAATTGCCCTTCTAGGGATGAATAAAATTGTCTGAACTAACTTTAACTATGTTGAAGTATTTAAATTACAATTTTAAATGTTATGTTATAAATCAGGAACTACTGTTATGTTTCCATGTACTGCTGCAAGCCAAGCTTTCCATGGTGTGTCTTGTAGTGGGAAATCTAAATAGCCTACAAACAAAAAAATGGTATATATATATATATATATATATATACACACACACACAAGTATATATAAACAATCCCCTATCCCACACAAACTCTCACATATGTTTTTGAATTGTTTTAGAACTAGACTTTACTCAACTTTATGGGACTGCAGGACTAGAAATGGACGACAACAACAACAACAGTTACATAAAGTGTGATAAAAGCATGGACTTTAGCATTTAGCCATCCGTCGTCAGATTCAATGAGATTCGATTAGATAAGAGTAATAGGAGGAACGACATTGCATAACACATGGAGTTAGGCGCCCAGGGGAGAGAGAGGCATGTAAAATCCTCAAGAAATGTGCCTTTGAAATATACTTACACTCCATATCCACGTGGGATTAGACCAAGGAAGATCACCTTAAGTTACACATTCACGGTATCATGGTGAACGTATGCAACGCATACACTCAAACTTTGCCCTCACCTTTAAACCTCTCTCAATTTGTATCATTTTGTTGGTCGTTCTTACTGTTCTTGTGTAAATATTCTTTATGTCCACAGGTGAACGAGGTAGTCTGGATAAAGCAACACTTCCAAGAGACCTTTTACCTTACAGGAAATGCTGTATCTGTCTTATTATTACCATTATCGTACTTCAGTTTTTTCACCATTTTTCACCAATTATTATTTTAATAATTAGATATAATATAGGGATTTAACTCTTCGGGTAACTCTTCGGGTCGCTGACTTCAGTTCGTTTTTTAAAAGTAAAGTTAGTATTTTTTGAAAACTACTATTTTAATAAGAATGGTTGATTTGGGGGCTCCCGGTATGTTAAATGTGAAACCATGTTACCAACTTGAATTGAACAGAGTAATAGCAAGGGCTTGTAGCAAATTTCATAAATGTTTCATTACTTTTGTGTAAAAACAATTGTGATAAATGTTATTATTTTGAACAAAATTGGGACATTGAGGCCTTGGCTCATTGGGGTCAATCTAGCGGGTGACATTATGCCAACAGAATTTGGACCAACATATTGTCATATCCTCAATACACAAAGTTGTATTGTCCTACAGACTAACTTCAAAGCGCCAGTTTTACCTTCCAGATTCATCCCAGCTTGAAGACATTTCCGGAAACGGCAAGCAGGACAGTTCTTCCTGCGAATCTTGTCGATGATGCAGTCATTCCTGCCTGCACACAGATAGTTGTGCTGTCCTGTTGGGGAGAGAGAGAGAGAAGAAGAAGAAGAAGAGGAAGAGAGTTAGCTATGTTAGCCAGCTCAGATGGTTTAAGGATAAGCTTTAGCTGGGCATATTTGGGACCACACTAACCACGCGTTGATCCCAAGGAGACTTGACACATCTGTACCATGTGCTCACCCGTGGTCAGTAGTGATCAAGTGGCTCCTGCTATGACCTGGGGTGGGTTTCCCGATAACGTTGTCTCTTAGCGTGTTACGAAGACTTGAAAGGTATACCTTACTAAAGTTGTTTACTGTTCTACGTGTGTTCCCCGAACTATCCCTTAGGAGGTTGCTTAAGGTATACCTTCTTACGTCCGACGTTGTGCTGAAATCGATGACTCGAGAATCGACTTTTCACTCCAGGTAGCGACTGTTTCACCGCGTTATGAGAGGATGTGGTGTTCTTTATCAATAAAACACTGCAGGAATACTAAAGAATATTGCATTTATCATGACTGAGAACATATTCATAGAATTTAAAACTTACAAACTCAATTATCAAACGGTAAATCTAATGATTGCCTACAGGTGGCACGAGCCCGCCACCTCAGATTGTGATATCAAGCCTCTTCCCGCTACACCACCTCAGATTGTGATATCAAGCCTCTTCCCGCTACACCACCTCAGCAAATTACGCCACCTACCAGTACACCTTATTTGGCAAGAAAAGGTTGATTTAAATATTTTTTATATCATTGTCATGGTGCCTTAAATAACTTTGCAATTAGGGTTGATTAACCAGCAGCCCCATCACATAACTGGTGTAGTTCACAATTCTCTCTGATTGGCTGACAATTTCAATAAAAGCGCACCAACAAGAAATGAACATTAGATATTTAACATGAGATATGTCAGGGCAAAAACATCGCAAAAAGCGGTCCGCCAGCTTCACCAATGTGGACATGGAGGTCATGCTGGATGAGGTGGCGCTGAATCGTGAAGCACTGTTTTCGAGTTTTAGGAGTTTAAGAGGCGATTTCATGTTCAATAAAGTGCAAAATGTATCCACCGTAATGTACAATTTCTGCATGAAAACATTCCCATTAATGTGGTATTTTTGTTGTATATTATTACCGTTATGAACTACATATTGATTCACAGATTTAAATTATACTAGGCCAACAGCTGATTTCAGAGGCTTGCGGGTCGGAACAGTGGTGGCCACTAGCGGAGAGAGCTGACAACATCGCTAAGGTAGAGTTAAGAGAGGTCCAGACCTGCCTTACGAAACTGTCACTTACGGAAGGTATACTTAGCTAAGAACGTTTCGGGAAACACGGCGAGACGTTAAGGTACAGCTTAAGGTGGAACTTACGAACAACGTAGCGTTAAGAAGGCTTCGGGAAGCGCACCCCTGATCATTATGGATATTAGATAGTATTGCCGCTTAATACTAAGTTCCACCGTGGTGAACTTTGACCTTTACATGTGTGTGCACACGCATACACCCTCATCTCCAATATAAAGTGGATGTGTCATGGGTTATAATCACGCTATGAGAAAACGCCTTTAAAACGTTTTTAACACTTTGTACGCCTACAGTTGCTGCCCTCGCTTAGAGTGCATTCTTAACATAGTTCTAGCGGCCCCTTTTACCCTCAGATGCACTCAGTGGCTATGCTTTGGTTTGATATACCACTGCATTAAGGTCTGATTAACACTGGTACTTTTGTACTTTTACCTTACTGTACTTTTACCTGAAGTTAGTGTACTCTTACCTGAGCACAGTGGCTCAGTTCATGGAGAATTTATTTTTGACTTCTGGTGACTGGTGTTGTTCTCTCACCTTCCTTTGTTGAAACACACTATTGTAAGACGCTTCGGACAAAAGCGTCTGCTAAATGACTGTAATGTAATAGAATGGAATGTTAATAAGAGTCTTTGAGGACGGCACAGTCACATGCCATTCAGTTCTCAGGCCACACCAGCCCCATTATTAACAGATGCATATACGAACACATCATGAGTCAAATTATTTTGTCACACATTTAGGTTCTGCACAACAAACACACACACACACACACACACACGCACACACGGGTAGCCGAGCAGCTTCGCTAATTTCATCTTCAGAAACTCACAATTTAGCAGTAATTACAATTTGGCGCTGCTGAAAGCCGCGTTGAAAGCTGGACTTCAACATAGAGCATTGTTGTACGTGCTGTTGTGCCTCACACTAATCAACGACTCACACAAAGCCACACAGAGTCCTTTAGATTATGCTGTGGTTTCCCCCGAAGGAATTGCATCGACTCCATCATCATCAAGTTAGTCTGCACTCGCTGAGGCTGTCCATCAGACGGGGGGGGGGGGGTCACAACCGGCGTATCCCGTTAAAGGTGGAAATTGATCCTCAATTTTGGGAGCCCAAATTGAACATGACCAGGCAGACCACACACAGATGACTGAGCGCTAAGCTTCTGTGATTGGTCCGCCCACTGACTGGAACTCCTTCCTTAAAAACAATATAAACAGGGAGCTCTCTACTAAGCCGTGATTAGGTTTTGTGGGTTTTTTTTCTTGAGTAAAAGTTGTAGATACATTTGTGAGAGATTCAAAAACTAAGACCTAAGAAAATGGAAACTGTTCCACACAAAGCATAAGCATAAGTTATACTCCTCATCAAAAGCTGATATCCAATAAAAAGCTAATACAAACTTTAATTAAAAGAACAAAAATAGTTTCATCATCCAGTAAACTACAATTAATGACTTGCAATATTGAAGTCAATGGGTAGACACTAAATGTAAGACATAAAAAGGGTATTTCTCATCTGGTGAAATACTGTTTAAGCAGTTTAAGACACTTTTTTCCTATTTTCCTAATCATGTTCCAATAACGTTAGCGAGATGGAAAGCATAGCGGCTCACATTGCCATTCTGTTAAGACTCTAGCCAACATGTGTGGAGTGTGTGTGGTTGGTGGCCGGTTTGAGCAGCCTCACCGGGGCCCCAGCTAGACCGATTACACCTGTGGGTTATTTGTTCTAACCTGTGGGCCCACAGGTTAGAACAGCCACCGCAGATACCATCTGCTCTGTTCACAATGATTCCAAACTCTTGCAATAAACTGGATTCCTCATCGCCCTGTGTCTTCGGGAGGAGCCCTCAAGAAGCCATTTTAATGGCTGGTGGCAGTGTTGTCTGCTACACTGGCGCCTGAACAGGGACCTCACCGACCAAGACAAGGACACAGGGTGATGAGGAATCTGGTTTGTTGCAAGAGTTTGAATCCTTGTGAACAGAGCAGTTGGTATCTAGAGCTAGAGCTCTTCCTCGAGTGTGTGCGGCGGTAGATGTTTTAACCTGTGGGCCTTGACGAGCAACGACCCACAGGTGTGCAGCCTCCTCTCAGAGTAATCATATAATATCATACATAATCATCATGCTTAACCAGCCACCAACCACACACACTCCACAGTGTTGTGGGCTGTTACAATCTAAAAGCTATATTTAGCAAACACATTAGCAATATTTTGTTACCGCAGCTGCTTTTTCAGTTTCCCTCGGTTCCTTTGTTCCGTTTGGTACTCCTAAGTAAATAGCCACATGAACCCTCACATGTACCCATCATGCACATTAACATTGATGGTCAAACAGGATTGAAGGGCGGCTGCCATTGGAGTTGTTGAACTGAGCCGTAGAATCAGGAAGGAACCGCACAGACAGAAACAACCTACTGTTGTTGGGAACACACTCTGGAGCACTCTCCGGGGGGAGGGGGGGGGGGGGGGGTGTTATTTTATCCAAGGTCGTGGGGGGTGGCTACCGTGTTTGGCTTCTCCAGTATCCATTAGTTCCCAACGATGCCTGACAGAGCATCGTGGGCTCAAATCCGGGTCTTAGACTTAGAATGGCGTCTGGGTGTCAAACACCACAATGAGAAATAGATTGTCCGACAAAAAAAATATGATCTTTCGCCACAATGGAAACGTGTGAGGCTCTATGAATTGGCAGCAATTTGTGTTTGGTTTAGCCTCTGCTCCCAACTCCAATCTACAGCTTTTTTTTGGGGGGGGGGGGTGGGGTTCCTCATATGGTACAGGGGGGGGGGTTCCTCATATGGTACAGCTTGTTGTTTACCAGAACACCTGGTCAATGCACCTGGCCACAACGCCTGGCCACAAAGCGCCATCATCGCTGGCTCCTTACGAGTCTAATCTTAACACAAGAGGGTACTATGGAGGGCACCAGTGGGAGAATCAAAACACTATATAATATATACTATATGAAGAGCTCAAGACCATTCCACGACCCCACCCAGATAAGCGGTAGACAATGGATGGATGGATACCAATACTAATTATATTAGTTAGTTTGTTGTGTTTGTATAAATCTAATATTGATATAATTGTTTATATAAAATAAATATAATATTTATATAAACATAATACTAATTACATTAGTTTGTTTATTGTGTTTGTATAATCTAATATTGATATAATTGTTTATAAAAACTAAATATAATATTAATATAAACATAATACTAATATATTAGTTTGTTTATTGTGTGTTTATATAAACACATAAGACAAATGCTGATTGCTGAGGACATTATGTGAGTATCGTACTGTTTTGGCTGAGCAAATTATTTCAAAACATCAATTAAGTCATCAATTCGCATGGGGAGAACTGTATCTGTCTACCAATTAGAACTAAAACAAAAAATGCTAAACATCATAAATTGGCAATTTGTTAGATACATTTTCTTATTAGTCAGATTAGCAAAACAGCATGTATTAATATCTGAATCACACAGGGAGGTGGTGCCTGAAATCAAGAGCATTAACTTAAGAAGATACATATTGTTGCTGGTATAATAAAGAATATGTATTTACCATCTGTGTTTTGTCGTGCTCTCCATCCTTCACCACAGAGACCGCAGAGAGAGTACAGAGAGAGAGAGGGAGAACAAAAAGACCAAACGAATGTTACTCCTTCTGCCAAACCGGCCATACGTCACCGTCACTTCACAAACCAAACGAGGCACAGTTGTGAGTAGCCCACTTTAGACTAACTCACACGTCTCATGTGTACCACTTAATACAGTATTCCACTGATACAGGTGTACGCATCTGTGTCTTTAACCTGCACAAGTTGGGGTTGATCTTTCCGTTTTAGTCATTATCATAACACATTTTGATAAATACATTGGCGTCTCGATGTTCTCTGTACAATACTTAAAAAATAGCGAGTTGCACAAAGGACACCGACTACGCAGCTAGATAGACATAACGTAGCATTAGCATTAGATTATAATACAAAAAAAAAAAAAGAGTAATTAGATATGAGGAGGATGATGAGTGGCATTTAGATGTGATATTTTAAATATGAAGGCTGTCCAGGGCCTTTAGGCAGATTGTTGACAGTGATGGCATCCAAGTGAACATTCTTCTAAAGTAACTAGGGGTCTAACTGTGCTTCGTAGAGTTGCAGTAGTACCTATAACTCATTTATTTATAATATATATCTTTTTTGCACAATTTAAAAAATGTACATATCATCCATCTCATCAACTCTATTGTTATTTTTATGTTCATTTTTATTGTGTATAGTATTGTTTTATAAATGCATACTGCGGGAGGGAATGGGGAGTAAGCATTCCATTGTACTTGTTCTAGTAACGGCCAATAAAAAAATCTTGTATCTTATGTAATAATAATTCAAATGTGTCAGTGTACAAGCACAAGTACAGTACAGCGAAAGGAATTTCTCTGCATTTCTCTACCCATCCTAGTATTAGGAGCAGCGGTCAGAGCGCCGGGGGGAGCAGTTAGGGTTAGGGTGTCTTGCTCAAGGACACACTATTTTTTTTGCTAGCTTATTTTTTTTTTGCCAGCCTAACCTTGCGGTTGTGAGGCGACCGCTCTACCTCCTGAGCTATCCTGAGCCGCCCAATGTGCATGAAACTCCCCTGGAATAATCATCAGGCCTACGACAAACAATTGTGAACGTGTGGGAAACATAACAAATAGTATCTGAACTGGCCTTCTTTGTATTGGCAACAGCGTTTCTGGGAATTCTGAGTGAAAATAATCCACCTTTCTAGGAACAGGCACAGAATCTGCCTATGGCCTAGCTGTTAGGAACCGTGTTGCCATGCAGCCTCACATGTCTATTTAACCCACGCCTGTGTCACTGTATATGTTCAGAAGAGTGTACTTTCTTGCAGTGTTGTGGGGTGTAGAAGAGCTGCACAGTCTCAAATCAGGCATGCATGTGTACACAAAGGTTCAATACATACGTGATCCACACACTTGCATGTGACTTTGTGTCTTTCTTCTTCATGTTCATTTTAATTTGACAAATATTACTCTTGACGAGTTACAATAATAATAATAATAATAATCATCATCATAATAGAAATTTAGAAAATAAACACAACTTGCTTGTATTCGAAATTGATCATTTGTAAGGAGTTACTAACATGGTCCGTGTAGTCACTTGTTTAGTACCAAAATCCAATATGTTACTGTGATTCACAATTAATTAAGCAATGTATTGATTAGGTTTGTGCAATCGCCTCTGAATGTCCCCATTTTAGAAACTGCTACGGCATAAAAAGGGACATTGATTAAGTTCAACTTTGATGTTAGTTTTTTTCTCATTATTCAATCATCTCTGTGAGGGTGATTGGTGAGGGGGGGGGGGGGGGGGGGGTGGATAAAGAAGAACAACAACGACTGACTTCACCTTTTAGTACTCTTTGAGTTTTACATTGCAGTTTGCAGCACCTGAGGTAGACAAATGCATTTTAAAGTAGATAGTGTAACTGTAAAACTACTAAAAAAAAACTACTACTAAAAACAGGTATAAAATAATGTATAGAGTAGGTATGAGATGTGTGTGTGTGTACACGTATGTGACCAATAAAGAGGATTTAAACCCTCCAGATGTAGATTTAGATTTAGAATGTGAGGACCGACCGTGCTGGCGGCGGCAGCTTGAAAGTTAACGTGCCACTCTTTTTGAAGTAGCGCCGTGAACTAACAGAAAGACGAGTTCACTAACGGTGAGTCAAACGGAAGGACGTGCATAGTTTAGACATATTTACATTTACCCGTTTACCTTTGAACGTTCGACTCCCAGCGAGTCAAAGTCCAAATGTTTTGAGAGTAACCTAGGCTGGCTGATCCGTGTATAATCGACATAACCCAGGGGATCAGCTCATGGCCCTTCTAGAAGTCCTAGCAATGGAACCGTGTCATCAAGCACGCGGGAAATGAATCATCCTTCTGCCACCTATTTAGGTTGTTATTGTGTGCTTTCTTTATTTTGTTTTGCATTTCCTTTCCTGTACATCTTTCTCTCTGTCAATCTCTCTCTTTGTCACTCTATCCCCTGTTACTTCCACCCTCTCCCTTTGTGAGAGATCATTCCCTTTCCACTTGACCGGAACAGCACTCACTTGCAAGAAATCAAAAGCAGGGGAAAGTGAATCGACTTTGAGAGTAAACTCAAGTGACCAAAAGTAGGTTTTTTTTAGTAGACAGTTTTTACATCTAATTCAACCACTGTACATTATATATTACCATGCACTTAACGGCCACATTTGCACTCTGGTTAGATGCCAAATCATTTTCACTGTACTGTACTTGTGCTGTAGTGCAACGACAAGAAATTTGAATCAAATCCAATCTTAACAAACCTTCCACGGCCCTCTTGAAGAACACCTTGCAGCTGCCGCAGGTGACCACACCGTAGTGGCAGCCCGACGCCTCGTCGGAGCACACCAGGCAGGTCTTGTGGGCGGCGGCCACAGGCTTCCCCTGACTACCGGCCTCTGTTGCTCTGGAGGACGGGCTGGAGAGAGAGAGACAGAGACAGAGAGAGAGAGAGAGAGAGAGAGAGAGAGAGAGAGAGAGAGAGAGAGAGAGAGAGAGAGAGAGAGAGAGAGAGAGAGAGAGAGAGAGAGAGAGAGAGAGACACACACACAGATTTAGATGGTTTGTTGTTGTTTTTAATTGCCTTTTGTATTTATAACATATATATATATATACATCAAATCATTTTCATGCCAATAAAGCACATTGAATTAGAATTTGGTAATACAATTTAAAAGCGGTAGTAACCAGGTCAGATCAACGTCTGTGTCTAAAGGGTAAGCCGCCCATGCCAGCCGGCTGGTTGGTTATGTGTGCAAATTATTATTATTATTATATATAATAATATATAATAATATATATTATATTATTATATTATTATTATATATTATATATATATATATATATATATTATTTGATTAAATCCCTTTTAAAAAATCTCTTCAATTTCTCCAACATATTTCACGTTGCTTGCACAAATTAAAACTCGGGATGCAAGAAATACCAAAAACCTCTAAATGGTAAACATGGTGTGAATCTCATTCTCAGTACTCGTTTTGGAGCCACTTTTTTGGAGCCAAAAAAGTATTTTGGCCAATATTGCGGGATATCTGTATGAAATGGGCGAGAGAGACTTAGAGAGACAAGGTCAATAGATTGATGCAAGAAGAAATGCGTGTGTGGCAATCCACACCGAAGAAAAACCATCAGTGAATTTTTGTCAGTGGCCTTCTCAGCCTTTGTAGAGCTCAACCCCTTACCCCACAATCCTCATCGTAAAGTGACTGACAGTAAGTAAGAGATATAAAAGTGAACACAACAGTTGTGAGCCTGATACATTAAAGTATTTCATTTTCTCAATCCACCAAGGGGTCCCTGTGCTGAAAAGGGTTGAAGATCCCTGGTGTTAGGTAACAACCAGCAAGACAGACCCCTGCTGTTAGGTAACAACCAGCAAGACA
>CM051011.1:10627608-10642608 GCA_027704905.1 Muraenolepis orangiensis | reverse complement strand
ACTGCGCGGCGGGCTACAAAGCAAACGGCGTGCCGTGCGCTCTGCCGGGGAAACATTTCTGGATACAATCGATATGGGGGGGGGGGTAAATAAATGAATATTTATGGTCCGAAAATCTATCACAAATGTCAGTCTGTCTATTGCTGCTCCAAAGCTAAGCACAGCTGAGTCAGGCGTCATTAGTCTCACGCACACACACACACACACACACACACACACACCAATAAATGTCGTCACAATCATTCTGATGGGCAACCATCATCCTGAATTAAAGAAGACACATTTAGACTTAGGAAAATCCTCAGCGCAGCCAGAGAGAGGCTGGCAAGCACTAGAGACTGCGCTGCTCAACTGCTCAAGTTCCTTAAGTACACTGCTTTCACGGGCTGCCTAGTTTGTGGCCGTCATCTTCATAAACACACACATGGGAAAAGACGACAATTCGATAAGCCAAACTACTACAACTACAAAAACACTATCTTCTAATTATAAATATGCAATACCATTATTATGCAAATATATGGTATTTTTGACACACTGTAAACGGTTGAAGGGAGTAGGGCGGAAGCTGGCTCATGGCATCACACGTTGTACAGTAGGGAGATTGTAACCAAGTAGCAGACTGTAACCAAACTACTTTGAGACACAAATTGGGCCCCACGGGGTTGACCCAAGGTTCTGTTGACTCTGTTGAGACCAGCGGAAATTAATATAAAACCGGAAATATTAAACAAAGTAAGGTCAGTTGTGACCTTACTCACGCATTACCCTGAATGCCCTACAATCACCTATAACATGTTAGTGATATTCCTGCAGGAATGGCTCAACTTAGCCGACTGACCACACAAGGGTGACGTTTGATACAGGTCGTGTGTCGTCGAGTGTGACTTGTGTGCGTCGTGTGCAATGGGCTAACACAGTGGACGTGGATGAGAGCCCCTTCACGCGTAACTCAAATGGCGGCCTGACCCGTCGTAGGAAGACACAGTGGAGATCACAAACCCCCTTTAGTCAAACGGGGATGTCGTATAATACATCTCCATATCCTCCATATCAGTCACTTTATTGTTCTTTTGATGTCATTTTCTTTGGTGTATAGTATTTTTTATAGTATTCATACTGTGGGAGTGAATGGGGAGTAAGCATTCCATTGTACTATTGTTGCAAATGGCCAGTAAAAAAAAAATCTTGTATTTTGTATCTTGTATCTTGTATCTTGAAGGACGCGATGAGGAGAGAACAAATTGATATGGTGTTTTCCTTCAAGTGGCCCCTGCCTGCGGAGCACACCCCTCCATGCCAGATAGTTCATTAAACACCAGGACGGGAGAGACTATAAGACACTTTAGGTCTCCTGTACTCGTTTCCTCTTTCCTAGCGGTCGCCACACTCTCTCCGTAAACAACTCTCTCTCTCTCTCTCTCTCTCTCTCTCTCTCTCTCTCTCTCTCTCTCTCTCTCTCTCTCTCTCTCTCTCTCTCTCTCTCTCTCTCTCTCTCTCTCTCTCTTTCTCTCCCTCTCTCTCCCTGCGCTCAGTCCGCTTTCAATCCACACTGCCACCTCCCTCCCCCTTTCATCTACCATAGTTATATAATGTTCACATTACTGCTGCTGTAGCTACCGACGCCCCCTCGGAGGGAAGGCTCTCGACCAATCAGGCGCTCCCTCCCCCCCCCCCTGTGGGAGGCGCCTGTGGCGGACGTCAGGCAAGTCACGGGAATGTACTCCTCACCTACCCAGAGACAGGTTTACACACACACACACACACACAAATGTGCACCCACACGTACACAGGCTTTACGCGATCACGCATGTGTGTGAGTTTTAGAGTCTGCCCGACGTGTGTGCGTACATAGCACACTATGCATTAGACGCATGTGTGTGTGTTTGTGTGTGTGTGTGTGTGTTTGTATGTGTGTGTGTGTGTGTGTGTGTGTTGCGTGGTCCAACTTCCGCTCTCTAACTCGATGCAAATGTTATTCTCAGACAGGTTCTATGATGTATTTACTGTGCGTGTGTGTGTGTGTGTGTGTGTGTGTGTGTGTGTGTGTGTGTGTGTGTGCCCACGCGCACTCTACTGTTCAATGAATTATTGAGCGGGGCCTTCGTTTGCGAGAGAGGAACCCATGGATATAAAGCCAGCTTTGTCTCAGAACCATCATGTGATTGTTTGAAGTAACCCTTTTCCATAACCAACCCACCCACCCCCCCCCACCCACCGCCACCCACCGCCACCACCGCCACCACCCAAGCCCTCCTCTATCATACAGCGAATGTTACCGTACACACCAGCAGGGGTCAATCATGTGGGGAAAGAGAGGCGTCGCATTTGTCCCAAGGTCCCATTCGCATGATCCATTCACAGGGAAACGTCACCACCGATGACCACCCCCTCCAGCTACCCATATAGCTGGCTACCCACTCTTCTTCCTATACCTTCTAATAGTCTGCCAATCCATTAATTTGTGAGTTGTTTGTGTAGCAGAGGGAGCAGCCCAGTATCCGTCCCTCACACATAAGTTCCCGTTCTTCCCTGTTTCCCACATAAAGGCACTAGTGCGTACAAAACGATGCACAAATGCACACGTTGAACCTCCACATTAGCTCACCAAGGTCCCATTAGCCAGGCCTGCCCTGAGTGTCTGCCACACGTTTCTTATTACCAGTGATTTCCACAGTGGCTGCCAGGGAAGCAAGGCTAGCGAGCTCCTATTCATCTATTCATTCATTCATTCATTTGTTTGTTCGTTCGTTCATTCATTCATATGCTAAAATAACCTTGGATGGGAAAGCAGAGTTGCCTTGTTGTTCACAGAGCCTGCATTTCACCGTGTACATGGAACGTCGGATCTATGAAATGGAGCCGAAACAAATGAGGGATGATAAACAAAACAACGCAGGAAGCCGCCACCCTCAGGGCCAACGACGGGCTAAAGACAAGGGTGTGCGTTGATTGAGGGTTGTTGGTGCCGGATACCTAAAAACACGAATGGAACCTGCTTGGTTTCATTTGTGTTGCCAAACGCAAAACCCACGCCATGCAAAAGGCCATGCAACGCTATGAAACTTGAGGCGGCGAATAGCAACACAGCTAATCACCTCAATTCACCTTAAACACACACACAGGAGACCAGAATACCCGAGCAGAGGTACGACCAGGACAGGACTACAAGCACAGGGATAATCCCATGTGACTGGAACTTTCCAGACACATGGGACACTTAAGGTCATCATGTGCACGATGGTGGTGGACACACCAGTGTAAGGAGCGACGCACAACAGGAAGCCAGGCCTCAAGCAGGGAAACATAATGAAGTGCTTGGTCCCAGTTTTACTGTTTGTTTTTAAGGGAGGGAGGCAGGGGGTGGGGGGGGGGGGGGTTATGTGAGGTCACATGAGTGCCGCTATGTGCGCTGGAATGCAAGCGTTAAGGGCAATAAAGCCGTAAGGACTTAGCAGCAGGGGAATGGTGAACCGATGATAACACCACAAGCCGTTCATGTTCAGCTGAAACAAACCGATTGTATGGATGTATGAATAACCTTTCATCATGTATGCACGCAAAGAAGCGTATGTAGCCCCACATACGGTATATCCACCGTTAAAATACAGAAAACTTAACTGCCATTGTTTGTAATATAACTTGCAAAACTGATCATGAACTCGAACTCAATATCTAAATAGCGTCTGTCTGAATTAAAAGTATTTACGTATTAAAAGTATTTATGAAATCTGTGCAGTACACACACTTTGCACAAATCACTTTAGTTAAACACATTTTCTCAAATTGAGTCTCAAAAGAAAATCCTGGGTTGTCATTGTGTGGGTGGGTGGGTTTCGTTCTCTGTGAGCTCATTAGCTTGAATCCTAATGAAAAAAGAGGAAGGGATAGCTGCAATGAAGCATTTTGCGGAGTGCAGGTTTAAAAGTCAAGCCAATCAATATCAGCCATGTGTGTGACTATCAAATGTTGTACAGGAAAGAATGTGGCTGGACAATGCTATAGACTGGGCTGGAAATCACCAAGTGTGAGGGGCGGAGCTACGTAATGTTTCCTGTTTTGTCCTGGATTTATTCTTCGGAAGATAGAACCCATTCGCAAGTGGCACGGTGGAGGTTTCAGAAGACGATATTTCTATATTTTATATTTTATTTTTTTTATTTATTCCCACCGGCTACAGGACGAGTTTACTTCAATGGTGATGGCCAGGAAGGATACCGACAATGGGAAGACGATGCGATCATCTTATCGGTCCTCTTCTGGATCCAAGACCAACGGTGGTTTGTTGTGTGTCAGGTTGTTTGCCGTACTAGAGACCCATGCCACATAACCCACTTCTAGATCCCCGCAGATACAAACTCCGCCCACTTCACCCACACTCAGAGCTCCTCTGAATTCAGACTTCAGATGTTTGATTTGTGAGACGAGCTGACACCTGACACACTATTGAAATGGGCGTTGTATGGTGCAGCTGCTGGCTGCTCTCGCTGTGGCGTCACAAGGGGAACCACACGAGAAGGGTGCCCCGCAGACCCAGCTGAAGCTTACTGGATTGAATGGGAGCCTTCCACAGTGGTTGGTAGCGTGAGGCTTTATTAAAATATTGGTGTGTCTGTGGGATTTAGGCTACACAGCCACAGGAAGGTACAATCCTTACAACCCAACCAGGCTTGGTTTCCCCCCCCCCTCTTAAAAGGCTGTGAATACAAATCTATAATAAGCTAAAAAAAAAAACTAAAGAAAATAATGCTAATTCATGTAATACACATGAAAATCCATTAAGAGTGTTTAGAACTGTGCATGCCAACAGGTTTTGGTGGGGATGCAAAACAAAAACATTCATGAATAAATAAACAGATTTGGTATAGGCATAATCACATTTAAGCAGACAGCCAGTGAGTGGGCGGGTAAAATAAATACTGAGAAAATCTGTGCAGTAGCAGCAAAGAGAGCAGCGACAAGGGCTTAGCTGAGCGATGATTGCTACGGCTCCGGCTAATGGAAGGCTACATTAATACGCCCACATCACTGTCTGCAGTATGATTAATGAAGTTGAAGAGGTGGACTGAGTGCAATTGTAAAAAAGGGAGATGGTAGTTAGCGGAGAGGAAGGGTTTATTGAAACAGCAAGACAACCGGGTCTAACTGTTGATGTTTAAAAGCTTTAGCGTGCTACACTGTTTTTTTACGTCCAGTGGGAACAACTATTTGGCCCAGTTATCTACCCAGATTTGGCCACTTATTACAAATTGGTTGCAGGGATATGAGTAAAGCGAACAGAAGCGGGGGCCTATTTTATAACCATAAGTGTGAAAATGCGTGAAAGAGGCATTACACGATTAGGAACATACAATTCAACGGTTAACCATGTGGTCAAACAAAATAGCTTTTACAGTTCTACAGAAAAGACCGTGACTAACCTAGAGTACCTTGATAAACGTGTTGGCCATACCAACACTCATTTATAAGGGGAAACCGGGGCAACAGAGCAACACAAACACAAGGAAAACTGATAATGTTGTAAAACTAACACAGCAGTTCCTCTCCCCTTCAGGCTGCCTGCCTTACTGATGAATAACGAATAACATATATATATATATATAACTGTGCTTTATGTGGGACAGGGTTAGGATAGCGTGCAGCGATATTTAGCCTGCCCGGCTAAATATCAGCAATCAGCCGAAAAAACGAGAAACAAAAGAAAATACATCAGGTTTGTTTGACCCAAATGTTTTGTTTATTATTTTTTATTTTATTATGTCACACCGCTTCCTGTTCCTGCTCCCCAAGCTGCCTTTTGATCTGTGACCAGTTTGCTAATCAGGAGTATTTGTCCATTTGGCCAATAAACCCAATACAACAACTTTTCTATGAGACTAATTATGTCTCAAGTTGCTTATAGCCTACATATTTATGAATGACGTGATTAGGCTTCTATTCAAGCAGGCATTCTTGACTGTGATATATGTTTTAACGTTCTTTGACAAATCTAGGCATCTCATTTTAAGTAGCATTAGTTAGGCTAGTAAACAACAAGGATATGAGCAGTAAAGGTAGAGTGTGTTGATCTTTTTTTTATTTCTGCCAGCTGTCAAAAGACAACCGCAGATTCCTGCAGCAGTGCAGTACAATGTACCACCTAGTGGCCTCTTGGTGTCACTACAACAGACACGGATGGGTCAAATTGACCCTGTGGTCAAATGTAGTTTGGTGGTGCCGGCGCTTCTAGTTCGATGAAACTGTTCTGAACCACAGACCTTTTCTAATGGAAACTTAAGAAACTGCAAAAGATGAAAAATACAACAACAACAACAAAAATGTGTCTTTATAAAGAATAAAAAATGATAATGAATGAGCATTACATGTTGTCTTTGAATATAATATGATTCCTTTCGAGCAAGTTGGCTGCCTCTTGGCTGAAGGAAAGTGGGCCAAGGATGGTTTTGGGTTTTTGGATTAGGAGGCGTTCATTCAAATCCCAATTGGATGTAGGCCTGTGCACTGCCAAGCCACATGACATAAATAAACATGACCTGACTTGAACAGAGTCTATGGAGTGCAATGCAGGTAAGAGTGTATTGCTCTCTCTCTCTCACACACACACACACACACACACACACACACACACACACACACCACACACACACACACACACACACACCACACACACCACACACACACACACACACACACACTTCTGAGAATTAGGCTATCTTTTAGAGCTGCATAAAGGTTATTAAAGAAGGATCCTGCTAAACAAGCAGCGGCCATATATGCAAAGGTGGGGGCAGGAGGAGGAGAAAAACTAACAACCTGCTAACAACCTCTTTTGAGTTCAGGAGGTTTGCACTGTCGGTTCTAGTAACCTTATTGGTTGTTTTACGATTTAAATACGTCATACGTCACAGCAAGAATGCCATCATCGTCATCAGACGTGCTTTGAAAGGTGACTGTCAAAAATATTTTTTTAAATGTTTATTTAATGATGGATTTTTAAGATTGGCTCTACATGTATTGGTATATTCATACCATGGCCTTTGGCATCAAGGTGGGACTTTTAAGACCACCAGCTCAAAGACAGCACTGTCCACTGTCCACTCATGTCCACTGTCCACTCATGTCCACTGTCCACATATCATCCCAAGGACAACGACTCCTTTTTCTCTTCATTTTCAGAAAGCTAAGCTGTATGCCTTTTTATTTTAATTTGTTGTCAAATTATTAAGAAGAAAATGTCAATGACACCAGGGGACATGCAGCAGCTGGTTTTTCAGCAGTGTGAGAAGCATATCATATATATATAGATATAGATACAGATATATATATATATAAACACACATATATATTTTACAAAATAGACAGAAAAAGACAATGAGACAGGGAAAATGACACATTGTTGCAGGTACAGCAGACCAGCAAAAAGTGAACATATGACATGATATAGATATGAGATGAGAAAGGGAGGGCAGACCGAAGAGAGAGAGAGAGAGAGAGAGAGAGAGAGAGAGAGAGAGAGAGAGAGAGAGAGAGAGAGAGAGAGAGAGAGAGAGAGAGAGAGAGAGAGAGAGAGAGAGAGAGAGAGAGAGAGAGAGAGAGAGAGAGAGAGAGAGAGAGACAGAGACAGAGAGAGAGGAAGCGGCTGATGTAGACGGACCGCCACCGCTGCCAGAGGATGTGACACGTGTAGGAGAGCCAAGCAGAGGGAAGGAGAGGGCTAACAGCCTTTCCAGCCGGTGTGGTGGGCATGGAGGAGTCGAGACGTAATATGAGAGAGAGAGAGAGAGAGAGAGAGAGAGAGAGAGAGAGAGAGAGAGAGAGAGAGAGAGAGAGAGAGAGAGAGAGAGAGAGAGAGAGAGAGAGAGAGAGAGAGAGAGAGAGAGAGAGAGATGTGGTTAATGAACAGGCCAAGAGTGGAGCACAGAGCACAGAGCACACAGCAGCAGCTAGCAATGTGGTGCGGCGTCCGGCTCGTCGATAATCCTGATGATTGGTTACCGGGGACAGCAAATGCTGCTGCAATATTTATGTTGGGTGTTTTTCATTGGCCTATGTTTTTTTCAAAGGGAACAGACAAAAAATCGCTGGCTCAGCCTTCTAATTGACCAACACACAGCCCCCCCCCCACACACACAAACTATATGATTGATGTATGATTACACCAGCCGATAGTAGTGGACATTCAGTCGTCCTGAATCAAGGTCCACCGGCATCAGGGTGGAACCCTGGGCGTGATACTAGCAGTCTGACCGGGTTTCACTTCTCCAGAACCATTTCAGTGTGTCATGGGTGGACGATAACACACAGTGACAGCCTACATATCCCATTATGGATGCATTCAAGATGTTTTAATTGCAATTGTGCATTGCAACAAGTACAGTGGAAAGCTTACTCCTCATTCCCTCCTACAGTATTAATTCCAAACAATACATACATATATACCAAACTATGCAACACTATACTATACTAAACAATACTAGACTGTAAACAAGACTTTATACTACCTACGATATCCTATACCATAGACTACAAACAACACTTTATACTATGCTGTATATATACTATATACTATACAACACTAAACTATAAAAATACTGTACACAATAAAACAAACAATAATAAAAAACGTATTTTAGTCAAGCTGCACATCGTTTGGGCTTCTTTGTCATTTGTGTGTAAATCAACCGGATGATTTGATAAATGGTCCAAAAATATCATCAAACACCAGCAAATGTCATTTTTATACGTAGGTTCAATATAGCACGGCACCCATGATCCCAAACATGTGTTTATCTGTCACTATGTCAGTATGTGCTATAACTTAATAAACAACCTAAAGAAATGTGACAGCAGTGACATTGTATTTACATTTAAATTCTGACGACTCTGACTCAGTTTAGCTTTTGCTGTGGGACTCCAGCACAGAGGAGTCGAGGCCGCGGCTCGACTAACACACCGATAATTAGGCCACATGAGGAGAAGATCAGTGCTAGAAAATGACATGGAAAGAGTGAGACTTTTACAGCATGGGGTGCATGCATTGTGCAAACATTGCAAGTTACAGTTGAGAGTGACGGAGAGAGACTTTGCCCCAGCTGGCTCACAGCCCATTTGCACTAGCACTGTTTAAGATCAGCCCACCCCCCCCCACCCTCCCCACCCTCCCCACCCTCCCCCCCTCTCCACATACAGTAACACACATCTTCCCATGACAGCCACGAGTGCTCTACACACCACGCCTACAAGGCCATGATTGGGTGATTTTGTGGATGGGTGCGACATAACAACCTCCCCCATCGAAGATGGACACGGAGGTTATGTTTTTTCGCCCGCCCCCCCCCCGTTTGTATGTTTGTCTGTGAGGAAGATAACTCAAAAACCTATATACAGAATTGGACAGATCTTGGCGCAGATCCAGCTCCGAATCCAGGGGACTTTTTGGTGGGGCGGAGCTGTGCGCTCCACCGAGTGCCCTCTAGTTGGTCATTGTTATCAGCTGTATTTCATTCTCTCGTGTCATGGAAATACACGGACAAACATCTCGCCATTACTCCTCCAACTAGTCATCACAATGTCCACTTCACCCGCCAGACAATTTGCACGTAGCAACGCAGACTAGCAAGAAGCTCAAACGCGAAATGTTGTAGTAATTGGTCATTTAGCAGAACCTTTTGTCTTTTAATCTTAGGGTGAATTTAAATTCAATTCAATTCTACCCGTTTTGTTGGTATGATGTAGGGAAAAACATCCTCCCCTGCAATCCAAACGGAAAATACCTTGAGAAGCAACACTCCTTCAGGGAAAGTGTGCAACCGGCATTCAGGCATACAGTATTCGTGACAAGTCATTCTGCATTTTTGTATTCTACAGTATGCATGCAAACGTGAAGACAGCCACCTGCTCTCCCTTTGTGTGCTGGTTAGGCCAGCTATCAGGGCAACAAAGGTACATAAACGTAGACCTAGTCGGTGTGTGACAAACACTCCCGACAGGTCTCACCAATCAGTCAATGAGGGCAGTTGATCTTCTTCAGGCATGTAATTATAATGGGTCTCATGCCGCGGGACCTACTTGCAAAGGAATTCACACCGGCTCGACAGGTAAATAGGGCTTTGGGGTCAATGGGTTTGCACTGCGTAACAGTTTCTGGCAGGTTGAGGCCCATGTTCATGGGTTCAGAGACTTGTCTAGTGATTAGAGTGACTAGACAAAAGTGACTTTAGTGATTAGAGTGACTTGACGATAGTAACTATAGTTGGTTGAGGTCCATGTTTATGGGTTCAGAGACTTGTCTAGTGATTAGAGTGACTCGACAAAAGTTACTTTAGTAATTACAGTGACTTGACGAGAGTGACTATAGAGATTACCGGCCGCTGTATATCAAATAGCTGCCCACTGCTCCTAATACTAGGATGGGTTAAATGCAGAGAAACTCATTTCACTGTGTGTGTGTGTGGACATGTATGTGACCAATAAAGACTTAAAGTAGTGGCTTGACGATTGTGACTAGAGTGACTTGACGTGACTAAAGCAAGAAGAGTGACTATATTGATTAGTGTGAATGACTATAGTGATTAGAGTGACTTGAAGATAGTGACTATAGTGATTGAGGACGTTCCTGGCAACTAATTTCCTTAACGGTTAACCAGATGTTTTTTAAATGGCTAGTCGCCTAGTCTGAATTGGGCACATTACAATCTTAGAGGCCAAACACGGTTGGGTGCATTATGAAAGCCATTTAGAATGCTTAATGTAATGATTTTATAACAAAACCCTATTTGAAATGAGGCTGACAAAAAGTTATATTTTGCAACGTGCATTAGGCCTAATGCACTCTTGGCTCTCGTGTAGCGAATGTGTTCCGCATTGCACCGGTTGAACCGTTAGGTCGAGGGCAAAACAAGCTAGGAGTTATCCATCTTTGGTTTTAGTTTAAATCTTACTCATCATCCGAAAAAAATCTTTGTCTGTGAAGAGACGTGACGACAATGATCTCAGTGACTAATGTGGTTCAGTGGGAAGCCACCTGAACCCACTTCAAAAGTCGCACACTGGGAAGATGCGCCTTTCACTCAGTGGACCCTTCAAAACACTCCTCCTCCTCCTCCTCCTCCTACTCCGTCCTCCTCCCCGGGGCCCTCCACCCCACCTCTACATGGTTCATGCTACAGCCTTTCATTGTCTTAAGTAGCTTGATAACACAAGCAGAAAAGCGCCCCCCACCCTTCTTCATTTCCTGGTCCAAGTCTCTGCACGGCCGGCCATGGCTTCTCTTCTCGCTCTGCAATGCAATGGAAGTGAAGTGGGTATCGCTATAATGTTTTGAAATAGTTCTAAATCTGGAGGATTGAATCTTCTTTATTGGTCACATACATGTACACACACATACATGTACACATGTACACACATACATGTACACACATACATGTACACATGTACATGTACACATGTACACGCATACATGTACACACAGTGAAATGTGTTTCTCTGCATTTAACCCATCCTAGTAATGTGCAGCTGTTTTATTTACAGCGCCCAGGGGGAGTGCAGTGTTTAGGGGTCTGGTGCCTTGCTCAAGGGCACCTCGGCAGTGGCCAGGTGTTTCGGGGACTTGAACCTGCGACTTCTCGGTTCCCCAAGCCCCAAGTCCCAACTGACTGAGCCTGATAACCGCAGCATACATATGTGGACGGAGAGAGTGTAAACGAGGACAGTGTGAGCTTCGAATGTGAACCTCTAAATGAATGTCTAGTGCGGTTAGTCAGTAAAAGGATAGTCAAATAACCGGTTCAGCACGTTGGGCTGTAAATCTTACTTGAGATTTCCCATCTCAAGTAAATCCATCAAGTAAAAGTGTGAGAAAATATTCCGTGGGACATTAAGGGGGGGGGGGACATTATAACACTTTCTCTCAAAAGTGGAAATGACCTAAAGCTCAGGACTATCCGCGAACAATTTGTGAAAATACCGTAAAAGACGTTCACACAAACTAGTTGCAGGCTGCAAATTGCATGAAACACAATTCCAGCGCAACTTAACAGTTACACGAAACCATTCGAAAATAATCATAATAGCTGATTTCACTCAAATGAGGAAGCTAGATTGGAGATGTTTTTCATCCGTTTGTGTTTTGCGGGGAGTATCATTGTAACCAAATTCGTATTTGTATATCTTATTTCATATCTTTCTACATATTTTGAACGTGTTTATATAAACTTTTTCTTCTGGCACTGCTGGCTTCTTTGTTTCATAAATGGCTGTCCCGGAGAATAGGAAGAAAGCTGTCCGTATGACTGATATGCTGGAGGAAACAAAACACAACCTCCAAAGCTCAACCTCTTCTTCTAAGGTGAAATAATGGCCACTGGAAAGAGAGACCAATGGATGATTTCACCCTGGACAATATTCAGTTTTGTTCATTTTGTTGATAAACCGTTGTTAATGGAGTGCAAATCAATCAGTTCCATCCAAGTGGTCGAATGATACCGCATCAAAGGGTAGTTTGACGTCATCATCCGACACATTTCTCCGCATTTCGATTGGCTGTTGGCAGTGTGCAACTGTTGTGCCTGAGTTTTAAGACAAGTTTTAAGTGTGTCGCAGAAGACTTCATGCCATGCAGCTCAATGCAACCCATTAAAGTTTCAACCCCACTATGGTTGTGTGAAAGTTTCACTGTGTAAAGCCAGCCAAAAAGACTGTGAGCCTGCTCCAGCACAGCTGTCTGGGAGCAAAACACATCACACACACAGAAATACCAAAACAGTTCAAACCAAAAAGGGAGAGGAAAAAAAAAAAAACAGTACAGGCATTTCAGGGACAGCTATTTGGGGAGCATTGAAAAGGCAAGAAAATAAAATTAAATAAAAGAGAGAGAGAGAGAGAGAGAGAGAGAGAGAGAGAGAGAGAGAGAGAGAGAGAGAGAGAGAGAGAGAGAGAGAGAGAGAGAGAGAGAGAGAGACAGACAGAGAGAGACAGAGAGAGACAGAGAGAGAGGGAGGTCCTCCAGACCGAGATGACACCTATTCATTCCACATCTGTAGATGTCTCAATGTGTTGTTCTAAGAGCTATGCGCCCTGATAGGCCACGCCCCCTAGCAACCTCGGTTTTCGTGACCCAAAGCCCTCCGCCGATGACGACAGAGAGCAATGCTTACATCCCTATATAGGAAGTCTATATATAGTATAGACTAATTTATATTTAAAAAAAAAATCCTAAATTACTTTTTATGTTATATTACTATAAAATGCTTAGCTTATGTTTTTCAAAGACAATCCCTGTAAACAAAAAAATATCCAGGACTTATCCAGGAAGATGTTTTTTAATGTTTTCAATTCAATTGTACACAAATATAACAAACCCATGGCCATTGCCATGGCCAACAGGAGTTGTAATATTTGAATTAAATACACAGAATCCAAGCGTACGTTGCCAGTGCTGGTAAAGTAACCTTGAGTGGGTTAATCATTGGCCCGAATACGGAACAAGGTCCTCGGGGTCGTCTGGCGGCAACATACAGTGTGTGGTCACGCCTCCACAGGCTCAGTGACACAGCACTGAACCACTGACAGAGGGAGAGTGGGAGAGAGAGGGAGAGAGAGGGAGAGAGGGAGGGGGACGGAGAGAGAGAGGTGGGGAGCGGGAAAGAAAGAGAGCCAGAGCCAGAGAGAGCGAGAGCGAGAGCGAGAGAGAGAGAGAGCGAGAGAGAGAGAGAGAGAGAGAGAGAGAGAGAGAGAGAGAGAGAGAGAGAGAGAGAGAGAGAGAGAGCGGGAGAGCAAGAGAGAGAGAAAGCAAGAGAGAGAGAGGGAGAGAGAGAGAGAGGGAGCAATAGAGAAAAAAAGAGAAAGAGGGAGCGAGAGCGGGAGAGCAAGAGAGAGAGAAAGCAAGAGAGAGAGAGAGGGAGGGAGAGAGAGAGAGGGAGAGGGAGCAATAGAGAAAAAAAGAGAAAGAGGGAGCGAGAGCGGGAGCGGGAGAGCAAGAGAGAGAGAAAGCAAGAGAGAGAGAGAGGGAGGGAGAGAGAGGGAGAGGGAGGGAGAGAGAGGGAGAGGGAGGGAGAGAGAGAGAGAGAGGGAGAGGGAGGGAGAGAGAGGGAGAGGGAGGGAGAGAGAGAGAGAGAGAGAGAGGGAGAGGGAGGGAGAGAGAGGGAGAGGGAGGGAGAGAGAGGGAGAGGGAGGGAGAGGGAGGGAGAGAGAGGGAGAGGAAGGGAGGGAGAGGGAGCAATAGAGAAAAAAAGAGAAAAAGGGAGCAAGTGAGAGCGAGACAGAGAGAGTGAGGGAGACACAGATTTGTCATGCAAAACCATCGGTTGGTTGAACAAATGAAAACACATCACAACTGTTTTACTTTCTCCCAAGTCATCATTCCCCCCCCACCCCCCACCCCCCCACCCCCTCCAGCACCTGTTGTTAACCCAGACAAGTGAACCAAGACGGTCGAATGAGACGCTTCGTCTCGTTAGACAAACTGGGCTTCCACCACGCCATCTGGCAGGGGCAGAGCCGCCGGGGACAACAAAGTCAAAGACGCATATAATGACATCCCCTTTTTTGTTTGGTTTTTAGCGGTTAAGAACATGAGCAGAATTGATCCTAGCTAAGCCCACCACTCACCACCTCAACTCACCCCCCCCCCCCCCCCCACCACCACCACCAGTCCCACAGTCCCTTGGGTTGGGTCAATCAGAGTACAGTCGCCGTACTGAGAGAGTGAACTAGCGAGGGGGAACTAATGAACGGCAGGTGAACAGCGCGCTAATCCTGGTGGTTCAATTTCATGCAATCTTTGCACAATGTTCAAACCAACTCATTTCTTTGCCGATAAGTGAAACTCACACTATGGATTCGGTTTGAGTGAATCCCCAAGCGCAGGGGATCCAGCCACGCAGCAATCCTACGAAATATTGTAGCTTTGCTTTTTTTTATGCGCTGTACAAAAATAAAATATAATTAAAAATAATTAAAAAGTTAAAACATATGCACTGTGAATTGCCTTTTTATTTTTTT
>CM051011.1:10612608-10620108 GCA_027704905.1 Muraenolepis orangiensis | reverse complement strand
GGCAGGTTTGAGTACATGCCGAAGGGCTTTTGGTCGGGCGGCGTGGCAGCGGCCCCGGAGGAGGTGCCGGCCCCCCTGTAGTCGAAAGCGGGCCCTCCCCTGGCCGAGGAGCCGCCCCCGGGGCTAGCGGTGATCCCCCCTGCTCCGAGCAGAGGGCCCAGCCGGCTCTGGAGACAGGCGGCTCGGCAGTGGTCGTGGGCCTCCAGCTTCTCCTGTTTGACCACACCGGGGGTGCAGAGGCGGACGAACGAGTCCTCCTCGGCCACATCCTTCTCCTCTTTAATCACCACGCTGGAGATCATGGGGGGCGGGGCGGCCTGCTGCTGCTGCTGCTGCTGCTGCTGCTGCTGCTGCTGCTGCTGCTGCTGATCCCGGACCCGCGGCAGCGAAGGCGGCTGCTGGTTCTGACTGCCATTTGGCGGGGGAAACGGACAGGGGTGCTGGTGGTGCTGCTGCTGCTGCTGCCCCCTGCCGTTCACCCCGGGACAAATCTCCCCTATGCCCTCCGTCTGCACCCCGCCGTCTTCGTCACCGCCGCCGCCGCCGCCCTCGTGCAGCACGGTATCCAGGTGCGCCACCTCGCTCTCCAACTCAAAGTCGCTGATGTCCGGCAGGGAGCTGGAAAGCTCCAGGTCGTTCCAGATCTGGCTGTCCTCCATCAGGTGACCGCCGATGCCGCCGTCCAATTGGCTGTCGAGTCCTACGTGTACCAGGGGTCCGCCGTAAGTGGCCAGGTCTTTCTCCAGGCAGAAATCCACTTCCTGTTTGACGTGGTGCATGGGGAAAAGGTTGGGCAACGGAAAGTTGCCCAGGATGGAGCTGCTGGACGTGCTGATGACGTGCGAAGTAGACATCCTGTCCAGGTCGGCGATGCTCTGCTCCAGGAAGGACAGGTTCCCCTCCATGTTGAACACATCGATATTGTGCTGCTGCTGCTGCTGCTGCTGTTGATGCTGCTGCTGCTGCTGCTGTTTCTGTATTCCCAGGTCTTTTCCCTCCTTCATGGTCGAGCCCTCACCTACCACGGTGTGTCCACGCTGGGTGTTACCGTTAGGAGTCTCCCTGGGCACAGGCAGGTGCATGGTGGAGTGAAGCGGTCCTCCTCCTCCTCCTCCGTCTAACTCGCCCGTCGGCCTGAATGTCAATCCGTCGTCTCGATTACCGCTACGCTTCAGTCCACCCTGATCCATCTCTTGATCCTGACACAGGTGGGTGGGTGGAAGAAGAAAAGGTTAGGATAGGAAAAGGTGGTGTGACATGATGTGATGCAGCCAGCAAACACCTGGCACACTCGTCCGTGGACAGAGCGAAGCTAACTAGACTATTAGTAATCTAGATCGATGTTTCTCTGTGTGCGCTTTCCAGAAGGGACCAACCAAAATGGGATGGTTGGCAGTCAAATCCAACCACAAAGCAAAAAATGTGTTTATTTTGCCGTCAGCCCACATACAAAATGGAAAGCTTACATTGCACACACACATATACAATTGTAATTATAATCTTCTCTATTTTTGTAATCATAATTATAATCTTTCAAAATCTGTAATCTGGGCCAAATGTAAACGTGTAAACAGAGCTGCCAGCTGCTTTTAACGGTGGCCAACCAAGGCTGCGACGCTTTACTGTGAAATACTGCAGGCATGTCCGGGCCTAGCTTGTGATTTTCCAACAACTTCAACCATAAAAAGTGCTATTGCAGTGACTCCCTGCATAAAAGTAACAGCGACGTCGCACAGCATGACATCTGCTTCTGGCGATAGCCTGTTTAGACCCGGTTCGGGGAGTATCTATAGGGCTATTTGACAGCACACCAGCTCGGCATCAAAACAGTGCAACGATAACGACACCCAATACCAGATCGATGCAGCGATCGTTGTTTATAGTCGGCTGTTCTTAATGTAGTTGCATTGGACGTGGTGAACATTACGTGTATGTATCGCCACCATTGGTTAACCATACAGCATACGCACACACGGAAATGTTGTATTGGCTATATATAAATATGTCTATAGCATATATTATCCCCTTAAAAAGAGCACAACTCACCCATTTTAAACTTTGATTAAAATGTGAATTCTTGAATGACGAATGTTAACTTCTGAAACAACAAACAGCGTTAGTCCCTACCTTGAACCGAGCGCGTCCTGGAGCACTTCATAATGTCAGAACACAATTCTTCGTCAAACTAAAATAATGTAATAATAACGTAATAATCTAAACACACAAGTGTTGGTCAAACGGCGTTAAGAATCCACAATAAGAACCATGCAAGAAGGGAGCCGTGCGCCAGGAGCTGCTCGTCGCCGTCGGTGGATCAGCACAACTGGCTATAGATTATCGCCGACCTCTCCTGACTAATATGTCACACACACACACTCCGGCTCACACACACACACACACACACTCCGGTTCACACACACACACACACACACACACACTCCGGCTCTCACACACACACACACACCAACTGGCGCACCATTAGTGCAACCTGTTGGCTGCGATGGCAAACTGCACACACACACACACTCACACACACACACCGAGCGAGAATATTGTAATAACAATATTGTAACCAACGAGTCCCCACCCACCCACCACCACCCCAAGTGTCTTCACACATTAGAACATTAGAAATGTGTCTTATCTTAAATATAATTACAATGACATATTGCAAACGCAACAGAATCAACGCGCTTCTACGCAGCAACGTCTCACAGGGCTACCCAGTGGCCTACTTCTGAAGCCCTATGAGACCAGACATATATACATATATATATATACACACACAGTATATATATACACCGTATGTATATATATATATATATATATATATATATATATATATATATATATATATAGGGACACGATACACACATCTAAGAAGGCGTATACCTGCGGTGAGACAGCAGCGGTCCGGTGCGCTGGTGGTTAGGCCATCGTCCCGAAGTCTCTCCCAAGTAGTTCGATGAAGAAGACTAGTTAGTTAGAAACTAGTCAGTCTTATTAGAAAATAAACGCGGTTCCTTGTTTATTAAACTCGACGAATATCCATGGCGAGGAGGAAAAGAAAAAAAAACTCCAAAAAAGGAAGAAGGTTCAATGTAGGAATCGCAGGCGGTCAGAAGGGCACGGTCGTTATGATCTCTCTCTCTATAACAACTTTTAAATAAGAAGTAGTAGTAGTAATAGTAATAGCAGTAGTAGAAGATCGCATGTAGAGAGAGAGAGAGAAAAACAAAACCACAAAAACAAAAACAAACAAAAAAATATTCCGAAAAAAACTCGGAATGTTTGAAATGAGTATGTGGGTTTTTTATTTATTTATTTATTTTTTATTAAAAGTTACATAATCCCCAGCCTGCTGACTGACTGCCTGCTGACTGCCTGCCTGCCTGCCTGCTGTACACGATTGCAAACTCGGAGCTCTAGTTTGACACTTGGCGGTGAACGCCCCTTTCTCTGCTGCTCCAATCTGTCAAAAAGGACGCCAACGGTTTTTGTCCAAATCGACCCCTTATTATTTAAAAAAAAGTATTAGCGGTCATTGATTCATATACACGCCGTGTTTGAAGTGTGCGTCATATTATATATATATGCATATTTCGTCTTCTCGACGAAACGCTGTGTTGTATTAGTAATAGTGGTAGTAGTGTGTGTCGCTGTTGTATTTATGTGTTTTCTGCGCGCTCGCACGGCGGCTTACTACGGTCGGTAGCTCATGCTATGGTAGCTAGCGTTAGCTTGTCAACTTGACTTAATATCCCCGTTAATATCTCGGTTAATAGGGCTTTAAGCCCACTAGCTAGCTAGAAGACAACAACAACAACAACCTTTCCCCCCCCCCGCTCGGTTCAGCTCGGGTTCCCGGCTCGGGTCGGTCCGTCCGTCCGTCCGAGGTAGGGTAAGGCAGGCGGTTGTTCTTGCGGCGGACTACAGAGGAGCGAGACACTCCGGGAGGGCGGCTGAGAGAAACCCGAACGCGCGGTTCAACTTCTGCGTCATTATCCAAACTTTGACGACGACGAGCACATCCAACCCCCACCCCCCGGTTGAGCAGCGTCGTCCTCCCTTAGCGGTCCCGTCGACACACTCCACCGCCTCACTAAAGTATATAATATCTCTCCATGCCCCCCCACACAGCTCACAGTCGCTACCGTTAACCGGGGTTTGAGCCGCTGCGACAGTAAACAACACGCCAGCCTGGGCTGCGACGGAGCGGCCCTGTGGTGGTCTCTAACGGGGTGGGGGGGGGGGGGGGGGGGGCGGGCGGAGCGGCCCTGTGGTGGTCTCTAACGGGGTGGGGGGGGGGCGGGCGGAGCGGCCCTGTGGTGGTCTCTAATGGGGGGGGGGGGGGGGGCGGCGGGCGGAGCGGCCCTGTGGTGGTCTCTAATGGGGGGGCGGGCGGAGCGGCCCTGTGGTGGTCTCTCACGGGGAGGGCGGTCGGGGGGGGGGGGACGGGACGGCCCGCGCGCTCTGGAGATAATCCCAGCTCAACAGGCAGCTCGAGCTACAGTACAGAGGCGCGGTTTGACAGAGCGACGTCGCCTCCAAAATGTCGGTGTTGTTTTTTTCAAAAAGTTTTTAACGGTCACTAATACTATACAATAAGTCAGCCATGATCTTACAACTGTATTTGTTTCGTAATATACTGTAAACCAGTTGCCATTAACGCTGCAGATAGTGTCTGGTCTATCCGTCGTTATCTGTCGTCGCAGGGATTGGCAATGGGATCTTCAAGGGATTTGCTTCAACGTCACGCTATATGCTACAGAAAACCTCAACGAGGCCAACCAACATTGGCATCCTAAAGGGCTCTGCAGTAGGATGGGGAATGTATTTGAACCACCACTACGATTATTATTTATAATGTTTATAAAAGGAACTTTTTTTTCCGATTTGGCCTAGTCGTTACGCACTTTTCAACGTTCCTGTTGGAACTCTTTAAATATGTTTATTAATGTGTCCCAACTCAGGATTGACCCAAGCCTGCGTAGAGGAAGAAGGGGAAAAAGGCAATTGATTATTAATAGCTGGTTGGTTGAAACCCAACCAGCCCCTTTCCATCATCAACAAGAAGGTGATCAGATGATACAAAAAGGAGAGATGAGAGATGATGATGAGAGGGATAGGCACACAAATCTCCTTGTTTTTCCCCCAACAAGAGGACAGATGCAGGCGAGCACATACGAGATGGATGGGTGGGGTGGGGGGGGGGGGGGGGTGAAAGAGGTGCAGACCTCCATGCAAAGTGTGTGATTAGCAGCTCTGCCCGGTGTGTCCTGTGCATGCGACGGTCTGATTAGCGCTAGCATGGCTAGAGAGAGACCGCAGGTCCCTCAGGGCTCAGAGCAAACCACACTGTTCTCAAAACACTACCCAGGGTACACGGCAAGTTTTGAATATTGGGTAATTCGATGCCCGTAGTCGCCAATAAGAGCCTAATAAAACATTTGGTTTGAGAACATGGTGGTGCACTGTGTGTACTGTAGGCACCTGTGTGTGTGTGTGTGTGTGTGTATGTGTGTGTAGGCCTGTGTGTGTGTGTATGTGTAGGCCTGTGTGTGTGTGTGTTTGTATGTATGTGTGTGTGTGTGCGTGTACACATGTATTTCTGGGTTGCATTTCATGTGGACAAAATCGAATACCCCTCAAATGTACATTAAGCGTGAAATGACCTCCGTGGTGGTGCAGTTACCCAATGAAAACAAACCTGTTGGAACGTCTATAATAAACCCCCCCCCCCCCCCCCGGGGAGTAAAGCGTTCCATTGTACTTACAGTTAGGTTACACGTGGCAGTTGAATATAAACATTAGTTATCACAATGTGTGAGGACAGAGCGACGTTTTGGAAGGTAATTCTGCTCCTGCGGGTTCACTTTACAGCGGTGCTGCACGTGTCCAATCGAATATAGCCATCAATATTCCCGTGTGCAATTAGTTTACAAGTAAACACCTCTCTACGTCAACTTGATTACCAGCTTGAATGACTGCCTATTTATGTATACACACGTAAAAAAGGACCTGCATTTTGTATCTCACAGTTGCCTGGCCGTAGGACATAATAATATAATATAGTGTATATAATATAATATTACTATAAATATATATACTGTATATATTTATTTATATAAAAATATAAACATATAATATATTTATAATATAATAATACCATATATATACTATACTGTATTTCTATATATATATATATTATATTATATATATTTATATAATATATATATTTATATATTATATTATAAGTATTTATATAATATATTTATATATATATATATATGAATTTTGTTCATACCCCTTTCTTCACTGTGTCAACTTAACAAAAACTAGTAACTATCAGCATCGTAGATAATTATAAACATGAGCGACATAAAAGACAGACACATATAGATAGATGGACAGACGGATAGACGGACAGACAGACCTCAGCCGAGTCGTTGGTGAACAGTGGTGACGTGGGGGTGGTGCTATTGGAACTCCCTGAGATCTGGCCTTGTCGACGTAATGAGGGCATTTGGTCACTGGGGAAGCCTCGCAGCACCAAGCAGGGATGTGCTCAAGCAGCAAAGGCCTTCTGACGTGGACCTTAGCTCTACTCTCACCATACCGGTGGTAAATGGTAATATTTAATATATATTTATATAGCGCTTTACAAGTCATGCCTCACAGTCACCCATTTATGCACTCATTCATCCACCGACGGCGGAGACAGCACATCAGGAGCAGTTAGGGTTTAGGGTGTCTTGCTCAAGGACACCTCGACAGTTTTTGCAAGGAGGAGCCGGGGGATCGAACCAGCAACCTTCCGGTTGTGAGGCGACCGCTCTACCTCCTGAAATACTGCCGGGTAGTGCACTGGGGCATGGCAGAGGGGAGAGAAAGAGACAGGATAGATAGTAATACCTATATATATAGATACGTATACACTTTAATGTGTTAGTAGCAGACAACGCTGCCACAAACCATTAAAATGGCTACTTTACCGCTCCTCTCGAAGAAATGGACATACAGGTAGCTAGATAGACAGCTAGATAGATCATGTAGTGAATGTAATCTGGCTCAGCAGCTAAACTTCCTTGAAAACATTGATTGTTTTTGTCCCTCTCACTGAGCTGCACAGAGTCACCAGGTCACCTGTCGCTAACCCTTTAATCCATTCAGGGCCCCTGGGTTATATTGGTCTTTGGTTAGTGGACTTGGACCCTACCACCCCCCCCTCCCTCCTCCCTCCTCCCTCCCTCTTCTCTTATAAGGTCATCGCAGTGAGAGAGCAGTGAAAGAGCAACATCCAGCAGCCTTTCAACCAGCAAGTCACACAGCATGGAGGGACCTCTCATCATCTCAGCCTCCGCGGCAACCATGCATTACCTGAACCCGACGACCAGACGCAGTTGGCATGCTTGACTTCATGCGTTCTTAATTATGATAATCAGTTGTGATGTAGAACACGGGATGATACGTCCCTAAATCACAACCTGCTAGTGTGTA
>CM051011.1:10602608-10607608 GCA_027704905.1 Muraenolepis orangiensis | reverse complement strand
CCTGCTCTTGATACTAGGATGGGTTAAATGCAGAGAAACAAATTTCAATGTGTGTGTACAGATTTAGATTTAAGGGAGCAGGCGAGTTGACTCATGTCAGGCGCTCAGAAGACCTGTCCACCTGAACAGCTAAAACCTTGCACAAGTACGCCTCCAGTGGTGTAAGACTAGAGCACGCTAGGTCCCCCCCATACGCACTGTAGCGACCTGGCAGCATATGCACGGCTGTGGTGTTGTTTGTACAATGCAGAGGCATGGAGTGTGTGCAAATATGGACCATGGCTTCACCCGGCAAATACCTTACAGATACCAAACCAATGAGATCAAGAGGCCCCTCACGCCCAACCAGGTCAGCGCTTGTTGACAACAATGGAGATCTCCTGTGAGTGCAAGACGGGGACTCTGTGTGCCACTTTGTCCGGATTGGACTTGTTGTTCTTCTTCTTCTCTCGGTAAGGCCAAAGCGCTCCGTGCTCTGGATACACAATAAATAAATACATACATAGGCCCCGTTCATTAATGAACGAGATGGACTGGATGATTAACATCCGTTTCCGACTGTGTGTGAGTGGGGAGTGTTTGTGTGTAGAAATTGAGAGAGAGAGAGAGAGCGAGAGAGAGCGAGAGAGAGAGCGAGAGAGAGAGAGAGAGAGAGAGAGAGAGAGAGAGAGAGAGAGAGCGAGAGAGAGAGAGAGAGAGAGAGAGCGGGAGAGAGAGATAGAGAGAAGGGGGGGGGGGTGTATGTGCGTCTGTGTTTTGACACCGAACGCAGCACTGTAGCCATGGTGACAGCCTTGCTGATGGAACAATACATGCACACACACACACGCACGCACACACACACACACACACACACACACACACACACACACACACGCACGCACGCACACACACACACACACACACACACACATAGTCATCCGGAGAGGGTGGAGGAGTGGAGAAGGACGGTGCATTGGAAGAGGAAAAGAAGGAGCTGAGGAAGACTGTGAGAAGGAAGATGCTATGGACGTGTCTGGGTGAGACAGATTGTGTGTGTGTGTGGGGGGGGGGAGGAGGAGGAGGAGGGAGAGGAAGAGGAAGAGGAGGAGGAGGGGGAGGAAGTGGAAGAGAAGGAGGAGGAGGGAGAGGTGGAGGAGGATGATGAAGAAGAAAAGGAGGAGGAGGAGGGAGAGGTGGAGGAGGCAGTGGAGGAGGAGGATGAGGAGGAGGAGGAGGAGAAACACTGGTAGAGGAGGTGACCTCATCAGATTTACTGCCTCACTCCTCCCCTCAGCTGTTTTTGTGGGGGGGTGGGGTGGGGGGGGGACAGCAGCTGTGGCCGTGACAGGTGCAGATGTTTTCCGTCAAAGCTCTTCATTGAACCAGTTGTTTTCCAGAGCACATGTGGTGTTGTTGTTGTTGTTGTTCACTGGCGATTCTACAGGGTGGCCTGGGGGGGGGGCCACGATCCCCCCTGAATGAATATTGATTAGCCACCCCACTGCCCCCTATCATGATCATAATGGGAGACCTGTCATTAAGCGTGTTAGAACCCAAATGCAGCACACTGAAAAACCAGGAACAGTCAGTGATACTAAGATATATCACCGGTAATGCCGGTACAAGGAGAAACAGAATGGCAGGTACGATGTCCACACAGACTAACCAGGAGGAGGCAGGCAGAAGCCTAGTTGAGGACGGGCAGACAGGCAGTGTCCAGAACAGGCAGTGTCCAGGACAGGCAGTGTCCAGGACAGGCAGTGTCCAGGACAGGCAGGGTTCAGGAAACGGGCGAGGTGGGAAGGTCCAACGCAGGCAGTCAAGTATAATCTGGCAATGAGTGAGTGAACAGGGGGAGAGACTTAAATACTAGCCTGATTGTAGTACAATGGAATGCTTACTCCCCATTCCCTCCCACAGTATGCATTTTTAAAACAATACTATAAAAAATACTATATACAAAATAATGAACATAAAAAGAACAATATAGTGATGGATGATATTTACAGTGCCAGTAGTGCAGCAGCATCATGAATACAGTGCAGTACAGTGCACTAACTGTAATAAGTCCAGAAAGTCCAGCAAAGTATGATAGTGTTATATTAATGACAATGTTATAATAGTGGCAGCACTCCTAGCAGTTCAGTAGGCGCACTGCATGTGGATAAAAACTATCCTCAAACCAGGTAGTACTTGTACGGATGCTGCGCTACCGGCGACCAGACGGTAGGGGGGAGAAGAGATGGAGCCCAGGGTGGTTGCGGTCCTTTGTGATGGACATGGCCTTCTTCCGACATCTGGTCATACAGATCTCCTCAATGCATGGAAGTGCACACCCGATGATCTTCTCTGCCGTCCTCACGACCCTCTGGATGGCTTTCTTGTCCCGTGCAGTGGTGTTGCCGTACCACACAGTGACGCCACCCATCAGGACGATCTCTACGGGGCCACGGTAGAAGTTCACTAGCCACCTCTGGTCTATTCAGCTTCCTGATGCACCGCAGAGCAGAGGCGCTGGTGTGCCTTCTTCAGCATGACCTCCGTGTTGCGGGTCCACGCCAGGTCGTGGGAAATCTGAAGCCCAAGGAAACAGAAGCAGCTGACGACTTCCACCGGTGTCCCGTCCACGCTGATGGTAGAGTGGGTGCCCCGGTGGCTCCTGAAGTCCACGGTGAGGGGGGCGTGGCTATCTGGTAGTGTGTAGTGGAAGCAGGAGACTCCGTGGGGAGTTTGTTCCACCAAATTGGGGGCAAGACGGAGAAGAGCCGTGACCGCGTAGATCGGCCACACGGGCCCCTAAGCGAGGGGGCGAGCAGACGGCCCGAAGAAGCCGAGCGAAGTGGACGGGTTGGGATGTAGGCCTTGACCATTGCCTGGAGGTAGGATGGAGCAGTACCTTTTACTGCCTTGTAGGCTAGCACCAAGGTCTATATAGGTCTGATATAATAATATGATATATTTATTATATGATATATAAAATGATATATATTATATAATATGTATTTTTTCTAAATAATGCTCAATATCCCATTAAAAACGGTTTAGTTATGACAATTGGTATAAACCTCATCTATGGTACACTAGCCTACTAAGCTAGGAGCATGAAGGTGATCTTTAAGAAATCAAAACAATATGGTCAGAATCCTAAATGTGTAATTCATTCACTGATTGATATTCTAAAGATTATTTTTGCTTCATCGACTTGGCATTATTATTATTATAATATGTTTATATATATATTTAATACACAAGCAAGCGCAAAACCAAAAAGTATAGCGCAGAAAGTGACTCACCGTCCGATTTAATAATCCCTGAAAGCATTGTGAACGTCAATGGGTAGGCCTATTATTTATTAATGTTGTTCAGCAATTCTGAATAATGATTGAAGAATGAACAGTTCATTCAAGAGTTCTAGTATCTGCGTATGGATTACAGCCCAAGTGCCATTGAGCAATATAGAAATGATCTTAGTAAGAGGTTAAGGCTATCGATCAAGTAAAAATATTAATTCATATTTTACTTGATATTAATAATTAACTACTATGGAATGCTTACTCCCCATTCCCTCCCGCAGTATGAATTACTAAAACAGAATATTATAAAAAAAAAGACTATACACAATAAAAATGAACATCCAAGTGACTGAAGGATGATATATATACGTGTGTTGAATCGTGCAAAACACATTTAAAAGCATTTTAAAGTGCCAGTAGTGCAGCAGCATCATGAAGACCCTGAACATGGTGGAAGCGACCGACAGACAGAAAGAGTCGATACCAATCTGGTAGTCTCGGATCGACCTTGACTCTTGTAGCTTGTCGGAGTCGAGGAGGAATCGTCTCTTTTGGGATAGACTCGCCGTCACGATCCGTGCAGTTAACGGCGGTGTGGGTTTCACACATGGTGGTGAGATTTGGAGAATATACACGGTATATTTGAGAAGATTCTGAGAATCTACGTGATATAGGTAAATCTTTATAAAAATGACTCTGTCCTAAGTCTGTCTTCTTTGCATCTCTGCCCTCAAACTAAAACCCCATCTGTGCACCGCTTTGCTGGACAGTCCACGGAGCGAGGTAGGTGTGCTGACATGGATTCAAGTCTGTTAAGCATTTCGCTAGCAATCATCAAAACAGGAGAATTCACCTGTTCTAGTCCCGTCTGGGTGGGACAGGATGTGTGGGAGATGGTGCCTCAGGGTTAGGCGTTTAGGAGATGGATGGAGGTGGGCGAGAAGCTGTGACGTGGTCCTTCTGGTGTCGGTAGGGAAGGGACCTGTAGTGGGGTCCGTGGGCGTTAGGTCATGGTGTGTATGTGTGTGTGTTAGTGTGTGTGTGTGTGTGTGTGTGCATGTGTGTGTGTGTGTGTCTTTGTGATCGTCTGTCTCTTGTGGATGCTGCTTGTGAGTGCCTCCTGTTCCTGACTGAATATTTGGCTCCTGATTCTCACAATACTGTTGGTTGAAGCATGGTGTGTGTGTGTGTATGTGTGTGTGTATGTGTGTGTGTGTGTGTGTGTGTGTGTGTGTGTGTGTGTGTGTGTGTGTGTGCATCTGTATGTGTGTGTGTGTGTGTGCGTGCGTGTGCGTGTGTATGGGTGTGTGTGTGTGTGTGTGTGAGTGTGTGTGTATGTGTATGTGTGTGTGTGTGTGCGTGTGTGTGTGCGTGTGTGTGTGTGTGTGCGTGTGCGTGCGTGCGTGTGTGCGTGCGTGTGTGTGTGTGCGTGTGCGTGCGTGCGTGTGTGCGTGTGTGTGTGAGAGCGAGAGTCTGTATATGTGTGTATGTTTACCACTGTATGTTTGTTTGTGATTTTACTGTTGTGTTCAATGTGAGTTTGATCGATTTGTCTTAGATTGATTGTGGTACTTTTGTTGTAGCCTACGTTATATACATATTTTAATAAATCCAATCCACTTTATTTATATCGCGCTCGAGCACAGAGCGCTTCAAAGGGTGGTGCAGACGGCCCAGTATATGGTTGGAGGTGAGCTCCCCTCCCTCCTGGATGTATACAACCAG
>CM051011.1:10562608-10597608 GCA_027704905.1 Muraenolepis orangiensis | reverse complement strand
CTTCAGTCGAATGTGGATGCGGTGCAGCATCTCCCAGAGCCCACCTGTCCAGCCCAAGTTGCCTCATTTCTGGGAATGACAGCCTACTACCTGCGCTTCCTTCCCCAGTACTCTGCAACCACAGCCCCGTTACACAAGCTGTTAAAGAAGGATGCGCCATGGATCAGGACACGTGCCTGTTCAGCAGCCGTCCAGCAGCTGAAGACTCATCTCGCCACCTGTGCTCACACACTTTGACCTCTCAAGCCCCACATTCGTCACCTGTGACGCCTCCAACATGGCTGTGGGAGGGGTGCTTTCTCAGCTCCAACATGGCATTGAGCGCCCCATCGCCTTCGCCTCTCTGGCCCTCAGCCCTGCGGAACAAAAGTACTCTGTGGGAGAGAGGGAGGCCCTAGCATGTGTTTGGGCGTGTGAGACATGTATGTCTACGGCTGACCGTTCACAGTGTGGAATGACCACCAGGCTCTCACAGCCCTGCTTGAGACATCGGGCACAGGGCACAGGCTGCTGAGGATCCACCGCTGGTCAGAGAGGCTCCGGCAATACAACTTCACCCCACAGTTTATCCTGGGTCGTGAGAATGTTGTGGTGGACCTTCTCTCCCGTGTCACTTCCGGTCTCTCGCCCAACCCTACTCCGGATGCCACAGAACCCGACCTCGTCCAAATGCTCCATACCCGACTCCAGACTACAGTCTCCCTTCAGGACCTCCAGCTGGCCTCAGAGCAGAGCAGAGTTTGCTGTATTCCTGGAAAAAAGGGGCATCAAACACATCCGCACAGCTCTCTACCACCCCCAGGCCAATGGGGGTGTGGAGAAAATGAACCAGACTCTGAAAAACGGCATCAGAGCCCACCTGGCCGACAGGTTCCAGTTCAATGAAGCACTGCTCCGCACCCTACTGCACTATGGAGCAACCCAACACTCCACAACGGGCAGTACCCCAGCACTCCTCATGATGGGGCGTGAGATCCAGCTGCCCTTGGATCGGCTGCGAGCTCTGGCAGAGCCGGCACCACCGGCACAAGGGCGGGACAGAGTCATCAACCGCCAACGTAAGATGAAGATCCGTTACGACAGAATACGACGGGCAAAGACACCACTCATCAAGGCCTTAGACTGGGTCAGAGTCCGTCGGGCTCACAGGGACCCACAAGCTGCTGTGGTTCTGGTCTACACCTATGCAGGTTACTGAGCAACTGGGGCCAGCAACATTCCGCCTGTCTGACGGGTCGTGGTGGCATGCAAGCCGCCTTCGAAGAGTGACACCGCCCTGCATCACAGCAGACCTGAGAGCTGGTACTGATCCAGGCTATGGGGGGATCTGGACTTTCCAGCTGAGCAGCCCCCAGCTCCAGTCGACCACCCGGTCGAACGCCAAGCCGAACCGATCGCTCGGCCGGCCCGGGCCCGTCTGCGGCCAAGTTACCTCAAAGACTATATAACTGACTTTTAGTATTGAGTTTTCATAATTAGTACATAGCCTGTTGGCTCCTCTACTCATATACGTTTAGTTCTCTGTGTTCCAAGAGACTGTTCATTTTCAGTGCCTTTGTTGTTTGTTTGTTGTTTTCTATGGGGGGGGAAATGTTGTGTATGCTGCCACAACTAACATGACACAGCACAGTTATGCTTTACGATGTACCTGTGTTGAGACATGTTGCTATGAAGCTGTTCTGACTAAGCCTCCAGTAAACACAGTTGCACATTCTAACTCGGTGTCTGAGTATGTTTGTTATCAGCGTATAACAGCGCCAAAACCAGCAAAGACAAATGAGTCTCACTCACCAATGATGTTCACTTAAAGACCAAATCCATTCTCCTGTCCTTCTGGATGAATGTTTCGATATACCGGTCATAAAGCTTCTCACTGCTTTTCAGATCCAAAATAAGTTGCCTTTCAATAGCTGTGGAAGCTAATGCAGTGAGTCGGGATTGTCCTGTTCTGTTCCTTCATATGTTTTTATCCGTTTGAGGGCGGAAAATGTCCTTTCCACAGATGCAGTGGTGACGGGGAGCGTTAAAACTTTTTCATAATGTCCATATTTTTATAACTGCTGTCTGTGGTCTGGTTTTGGACATAAGATTTTCACTCACTGCTTATACTTGTGTAAACTGTGAAGTGACAATAAACTTAACTTGGCTTGATCTTTACACTGAATGTACTAACAACAATTCCCCAACAACATAATCTTCACCTGTTGCCATTTTCGAGGTTAAAAACCTACGTAGAAAACCCCAACGTAGCACTACGCTAGATCCTCGTCTCGAGCCAGTATACCTTCTAGCGCACTATGGACCTTTGGGGAAATCTGAAAGAATACGCCCATTGGCTACAAATCACTATTTGATTGGTTGATCAAATTGTCAATCCAAACGTACGCTCTCATTCAGTCTAAGGGCGAAAGCATGCCGGAGTACTTTGGTTGAAGGATATTCTTCCCAGCAACCCAGAAAAATATCTGATTGGTTGCATTTTTTTTCTAACACAAAACCACTCAAATGCGTAGTGCATGGACCGAGAAAGTCAACCAAATCAACGTAACACTGTAATATAACAGATAACAACACAGATGCCATTCTCATTGATTCATTTTATAAAATTTTATTAATACAATTAATTGGATTTTTTTGTTGTTTCATCTGAGGGTTCCAGGGTCTTCTCTGAATACCTTGAAGGCCCTGACGCTTCACCACTGATATATACAGGTAAGTATACAAGTATTCAACAGGTAGTGAGCAAAGGTATGCAATAGGCCTATGTCACACTTCCTGCTTCCGGAACGTTAAAAATTGCCGAGCAGTGCACTCCTACTTCCGGTAGTTACCCCAGATACGTGACAAACTACGGCCGCCTCCTGTCCTCTCTGTTATTGTAGTGTACCGAGCTGCTCAACGTCTAAACAGAGACAGCCCTACCTCAGTTTACACGATTTCCCGAAAGACAAACTCACACAAGTCTTGTGTCAGGCTGACTTTGACAAGGAGAGCATATACGTCTCGAAAAGTGGGCGGAATAGGCTAATAATGTTGGGTATGTGTATGATTAAAAGCACTGGTCCTGACCCCCACACACACTCCATCATTGGAGTGGCATTGTCACTATCACCAGTGGGCCGTTAGTTAATCAATGAATCAGTCAATAAATACGTACAAATAACCCAAAAACTTTATAATAAAAATAAAAATTAAATTAAAAAAATAAAACCTCTGTACAACGTGTCAAATGTGTTATGTCTTAAGAGTCTGTATACGTGACAGCCCTAGATATTCTTCCCCTGACCACCACCAGAGCAGCAGCTGTGAAATCTCTTAATTAACCCTGATCAGCAAACTGAGGACATGTCACCTGATCCTGTTCTCTGAGAGACAGAGAGAGAGAGAGAGAGAGAGCGAGAGAGAGAGAGAGAGAGAGAGAGAGAGAGAGAGAGAGAGAGAGAGAGAGAGAGAGAGAGAGAGAGAGAGAGAGAGAGAGAGGGGGGAATCGAGAGAGAGAGAGAGAGAGAGAGAGAGAGAGAGAGAGAGAGAGAGAGAGAGAGAGAGAGAGAGAGAGAGAGAGAGAGAGAGAGAGAGAGAGAGAGAGAGAGGAGAGAGAGAGAGAGAGAGAGAGAGAGAGAGAGAGAGAGAGAGAGAGAGAGAGAGAGAGAGAGAGAATCGAGAGAGGGAGAGAGAGAGAGAGAGAGGGAATCGAGAGAGAGAGAGAGAGAGAGAGAGAGAGAGAGGGGGAATCGAGAGAGAGAGAGAGAGAGAGAGAGGGCGAGAGTGAGAGAGAGAGAGGGCGAGAGTGAGAGAGAGAGAGAGAGAGAGAGGGCGAGAGAGAGAGGGGAGAGGTGAGGTGAGAAAGACTTTTCTTTGTTTCTCAGGACCAGCTTAACGGTAAACAGAACATCTGTGCACCACCACCACACGCATCAGAGGGAGAGAGGAAAACAGCCCTGATGACCAGGGTCTCACACCACACTCCATCACCATCGCAACCACAACCACACTCAAATATATATATATATATATATAAATATATATACATTTGACAAAGCATACATTTTTGGGAGAGATGCATTTAATATCATTTTGGGTTGAATACAAGTAACTCACTGAATAAAAACAAAATGACTACCAAATAACTACCCAAAGAGAGAGCGTGCGTGTGTGTGTGTGTGTGTGTGTGTGTGTGTGTGTGTGTGTGTGTGTGTGTGTGTGTGTGTGTGTGTGTGTGTGGTGTGTGTGTGTGTGTACATGTATGTGACCAATAAGGAGGATTCAACCCTCCAGATATTGGTTTACATTTAGATACACCCTGTTTTTAATGATAAACACTTTGGAGGGATGTACTGTGTGGCTACACACACACACACACACACACACACACACACACACACATCGAAAACACTGTTAAAACAGACACACCATTAAAACACTGTTAAAACATACACAAACACACATAAACAGACACACACACACACACACAGTTACTGTTAAAAGTCACACGGGCACACACTGTGTGTGTGTGTGTGTGTGTGTGTGTGTTTTAACAGTGTGTGTTTGTAAGTGTGTGTGTGTGTTTTAACAGTGTTTTAACGGTGCGTGTGTGTGTGTGTGTGTGTGTGTGTGTGTGTGTTTTAACGGTGTGTGTGTGTGTGTGTGTGTGTGTGGCTGTGGAGACCCTCATCTTCCTTTCCCACCTTGCAGCTGCCCTTATTATACATTCAATGGTACACGCTGGAGCACCACCGCTTCATCTCCACCCTCCAGCATCTCTCTCCACCCTCCAGCCTCCAGTGTCTCTCTCCACCCTCCACCCTCCACCCTCCAGCGTCCCTCTCCACCCTCCACCCTCCAGCGTCCCTCTCCACTCTCCACCCTCCAGCGTCCCTCTCCACCCTCCACCCTCCAGCGTCCCTCTCCACCCTCCACCCTCCAGCGTCCCTCTCCACCCTCCAGCCTCCAGCGTCTATCTCCACCCTCCACCCTCCAGCGTCCCTCTCCACCCTCCAGCCTCCACCCTCCAGCGTCCCTCTCCACCCTCCACCCTCCACCCTCCACCCTCCAGCGTCCCTCTCCACCCTCCACCCTCCACCCTCCAGCGTCCCTCTCCACCTTCCACCCTCCACCCTCCACCCTCCACCCTCCACCCTCCAGCGTCTTCCTCTCCTCCTGACAGTTGGGGACGGAATGCATTGGACATCTTGCCTCTTCTCTTATTAATTTGTCCAACTCCTCTTTTGTCACACACGCACACCCACACACACAGACAGACAGACACGCACCACACACACACACACACACACACACACACACACACACACACACACACCCACACACACAGACAGACAGACAGGCACACACACACACACACACACACACACACACACACACACACACTCACACGCACACTCACACGCACACACACACACACACACACACACACACAGACTCAGGCGCACACCCAAACACAAACAGAGAGTCATTCAGAGAGAGAGCGAGAGAGAGAGATGACAAGACGAGGGGATATGATTCATGAGTTGGATGGCATAACGAAACACAGATACAAGCAGTTTCCTCAAAGGGGAACACATCACTTCCTGAGCGCCTCCTCGCCGTTTGGAGCGAAACGTAATCGTTATCGACGTTACGCTAGAGTTGCCTTGTTCGCTGTCTGCCATTTTGTTGTCTTGATTAACTGTGAGTATTGACAATGCAATTACATTGCAGTGTATTGCATTGTCAATACAATACAAAGCAATACAAAGCGTTGTATTGCATTGGGTATATATGCGGCCATAGGGTCCAGTGATGTGAGACATGTACAATTTCCCCGGGGAATAATACGCACTTAAAACATCTCACATGCTGTTTTACCGTAGCATGTTTGTGTATGGGATTTTTTGGATGCAGTCAAACACTCAAAATCTCCAAAAAACCTAATGCATGGTTAGTCATCGGCCAAGAAAGAGACAGATTAACTTCTCGCATCAGTTAGCTAAAAGGTGATTCAAACATTCAGAACAGGCTCTGTCGTAATCATGTCTTAAATCTAACCGCCTACTCAAAAAACTTAAACTCGCAAACTTGAGACTTGCACATAAAATGACAGAGAGGCCAAAAGAAGATTCAAGACTCAACATTCAAGATTCTTTATTTTTGCCATATGTAACAAGTACAATGGAACACCTTCTCCCCATTCACTCCTGCAGCAGGAATTTCCACAACAATACTATACTATACTAAACTAAACAATACTATACTATAGAAGACCAAATGATGAGGATAGCTAGCAGGGATGATGCTACTGAGCTGGGAGACGAGCTGCTCCATGAAATGTTGTCAAACTTAAAGGATCTCCGCCACTTTAGGAGGAATTCAAGGAAAGACTTGAAGGAAAGACTTGAAGGAAGAGCTGGCCATGCTACATCATGAGCTCCAGACTCTGGGCTCTGCTGTACAGCAGAACAGACTGAAGGCGTTTCCATGGCAACAAGTAGATGCCAGGGACAGAGGGAAAAATGAATGGAGACACAAGTAAGAGACAAGCTGCAGATTGAACAGATTAGCATTCTGGTTTATGTTGGACTGGGGGGGGGGGGCGGATATGGAACGTACGTGCAGGTCATTGCACCATTAGGCAGCGCCCTAACCGTCTGCCCCCTTCAACAGAGACACTCAAAACTGAAACTTTATCTATAGGCACCATATGGTTAGTGCTATTGCCATCAATGTGAATGGGCTTCCCAGTCAAACAGAACCAAATAATAAAAAAAGACAGAACATAGATATTGCATTTGTGCAGAAACCCACATGACCTGAATAGAAAGACTTAGAAAGACAACTCTTAACCTTCACAGTGACTCAGCAGAAGCCTCAATATCTCAAACAAACACAAGAAAAATTCAATAATATCAAAGCTACGGCTACGATTCATGTTTGGAGACACCTAAAGCAAATCCGTGAGAGACTGTCCTATACTCCTCATACGCCCATTCCACAAACACAATTACAAGAATCAAACCCTTCTTCTGATTTGGAACAGATAATACATCACCATCAATGTCTTCCGCGGCCTTGCACTGTAATCACAACTACCTACCTCTACCTATAGTTTACATATTTATTGATAACATGTGATAACAAATGTGTACATTTGTGTGTACCGTATATATATTTTAATCTTCAACTGTTGATAGAACTGCATATCCTCTGCTCACTACCTGCTGTATATACATTTATATATATTTATCTTGTCTCGTTTTTCATAATTGCATACCCCTGATCACTACCTGTTAAATACTTATACTTACTTACCTGTATATATATATATTATGCACATATCTCACACATATAAGTAACCTTAGAACAGTTTGTTATACCTAGTAGACTGTCTTTTAGCAACTGTAAACTGTAAATGATATATTTCCATGCACTTTACTGCAACATTTGCACTCTGGTTAGATGCCAAATGATTTCCCCTGTACTGTATACTTGTGCTGTAGTGCAATGACAATAAATATGAATCTAATAAGCAGGGTGCAATAAGCAGCTAAGTGGAAAAGTGGTCAGATTGGATCAGTGTACGGTGGTTTGAAGGAAGCATTGGAGATTTTTCAGTTTTTGCATATTGCATATTGTATATTGCATATTGTATATTGTATATTGTATAAATCTAGGACCGAACAGTTTGAAACAAATGACAGATCATTTAGAGCAGTAAAGAGAGGGATGATCATGTCTTTCCTTATGAAAGAGCAGAGCAAATCAATCAACCCCCCCCATGTGGAATATATAACAAAAATGGCAGACAAATTAAGAAGAACAACAACAGTCAGATAACACCATTTATAAGATTGAAAGACTCCAAAAAAGAACCAACATCCACCACTAAATGAAGGACATCTAAGATTTTTGTTCCTATTCAGGAAAGTGATTCAGTGATTTGAGTAGTGTCTCTATTTGATCAAATGGAGACACTACTCAAATCACTGAAGTTGCCAACACTATAAACCACCGAAGATCCAAATAAGCACTCATCTCACTGACAACCCAATTTTTTCATTCGGCTATAGCCAGATGGAAAGCTTATGAGTCTCACTGTGTTCTCACTTCGTCGAAGTATAATACTCTGAGAGAGGTTTTGATACCAACACTTCTACTGAGAATATTCAAATGGGCTCCGACAAAATAGGACTCATTACTCATTATTTCTGCACTCATGACAGCATGACTGCACTGTTTCAGCACAGCATTGCACTGTATTGATGATGTGTCATGTCCAGAAAATGATGTTAAGTACATTTAATTCGTTTTTGTCTTGTGTGCGTGCTTGTGGTGTTTTGTGATTTCCTGTTTTATTTTGAAATCGAACTTCTCCCCTCATGTTTTCCCGCCTGTGTGATTGTCTGCCCTAATGCACCTGATAGTTTCCACCTGTTCCCTGTTCCTTGTGTTTAAATAGTCTGCGTCTTCCTTTGTTCTGGGCCAGTTCATCTAGTTTCATGTCAGAGAACCAGCGTCTTGTTTCATGTCAGAGAACCAGCGTCTTGTTTCATGTCAGAGAACCATGTCAGGATTGGAAGTTCTGCCTCCCCGCATTCACAGCCCTCGTCCGGGTAGCCACGCCCCCTTTTCACGTACCGCATTCCTGTCACCGGCCGTGTTCCATTTCAGAGTCTGCAGCCTAAAAGGCTGCATTTGAAGGCTGCATACGTCACAGCCGCCGCGACAAGGCTGTCCCATTCCGTAGGCTCCTTCAAATGCAGCCTTCAAATGCAGCCTTAATTTCCCGAATTTGAAGTGTGCATCGATGCACACTTCTGCAGCCTTCAGTGCCAGAATATCCCAGAATGCATTTCGCACCAACCGAACAGAATTGTGGGCCGTGTTCAATTTCAGGACAGAATTTGAGCCCGGCTAAAAGCAGTTTTAGATCTCGCTGTAGCAGTGTAATTCAGTCACTTTATTAAGTTGTATTATTTTATTACGCGACAATATACCTATGTAGATTATACATATTTGTTCAGTTTATCCAAATAAAGCCTGTTTAGAAATATGCTACGGCGATTTCGGAGATGTCGGGAGCCGCATATGGGAAGCGCTGGCGCGGGCCAGCTGATCTCCCAGGCCGCCAGTGTGTGTGTGTGTGTATATATATGTGTGTATATATATATATATATATATATGTGTGTATATATATGTATATATATAACAATAAAGATTGGTTAATATTGGTGAAGTTATAATTCCTATTTATATATATGTATATGTATATTTATATATATATATATATATATATATATATATGTATATATATATATATATCTATATATATATATATATGATATATATATATATCTATATATATATATATATATCTATATATATATATATATATCTATATATATATATATTAATAGGAATTATAACTTCACCAATATTAACCAATCTTTATTTACCCATGGTTCTGTCTTAGCCGAAATAACATCAAACGTCGACGCCGGCGGTGAAACTCCAGCTCCTTAAGTTCATTAGTTAAAAAGAATACTGAATACAAATCATCCATTTTTAACACGCAATTGATTTTCCTCGTATTATTAAACTCTCAAAAAGACGCTTCTAGTTGGACTATCTCCGCGGCTCTGGTCAGCGCGCGACGACGGTGGGCGTGGCGCTTCGTGACGCAGCTGGTGACGCATTCAGGAAGTACTCCGTAGGCTAGACCGTCCCATTTAACAAGTTTTTGAAGCAGCCTTCGAAGCAGCCTTAAGACTGCAGCCTTCGGATGCAGCCGAAGGATGCAGCCTTAAGGCTGCAGACCCTGAAATGGAACACGGCCACCGTTTCCCCAGCCCTCGTCCTGATAGCCACGCCCCCTTGTTAGTTCTCCCCCGCAGCTGCACCGCATCACCGTTAATTTCCCCCTCATGTTTTCCTGCCCTCTGATTGGCTGCCTGGGACCTCATTGTTTCCACCTGTTATGTTCCGTGTTTAAATAGGCGGCGTCTTCTTTTGTTCGGGGCCAGTTCATTATATATACTGTTATCTATACTGTTTCCTTGGTTGTTAGACTCGGTCTTGTTTCATGCGCATGAACAAGCGTCATGTTTCCACGTCATGCCACCGTCAGGTTTTTGTAGTTAGGTCTTTTGCTTTTGAGCTTTATGCGTTAAGTGATTTTTGTGTTACTGTATTTATCAGTAAAGACTCTTTATTTTGATACGTGTGTCATCGTGTCGTGCATTTGGGTTCACCAAATGAAGTCCCCGTTCCCCATTCTCCTCCCCCGTCCCGTGACAAACCAGCGCCTTGTTTCATGTCAGAGAACCAGCGACTTGTTTCACGTCAGAGAACCAGCGACTTGTTTCACGTCAGAGAACCAGCGACTTGTTTCATGTCAGAGAACCAGCGACTTGTTTCACGTCAGAGAACCAGCGACTTGTTTCATGTCAGAGAACCAGCGACTTGTTTCACGTCAGAGAACCAGCGACTTGTTTCATGTCAGAGAACCAGCGACTTGTTTCACGTCAGAGAACCAGCGTCTAGTTTCATGTCAGAGAACCAGCGTCTAGTTTCATGTCAGAGAACCAGCGTCTAGTTTCATGTCAGAGAACCAGCGTCTAGTTTCATGTCAGAGAACCAGCGTCTTGTTTCATAGCAGGCCGTCAATCAGCTAGAATCAACAGCGAGCTCACTTTTCAAGACAGGTCTGCTCCTGAAGTCTCCTTTCCATTCTCAATTTGTATATACAGCTGCCCAGGGAGCAGTGTAGGGGGTCTGGTGCCTTGCTCAAGGGCACCGCGGCAGTGCCCAGGTGTTTTGGGGACACAAGCCCCAACAGACTCAGCTACTGCCGCCCGTTTAGTCTTGGTAGAATATTCATCTTTACTGAATCTAAACGTGAACTGATATTTAGATAAGGAATTCAAAGACGCCCCCCCCCCATAGATCAAGATGGAAGGAGAAAGCTCAAATGAGGAGGGGACCCGGGGTAGTCCCGTCATCCACTATGAGTCACGTTTCAGTAAATAATATTTTTTATCCAAATCGCTTTACAAGTCATGCCTCACATCACCCATTCATACACCGACGGCGGAGTCAGCCATGCAAGGAGACAGCCAGCACGTCAGGAGCAGTTAGGGTTAGGGTTAGGGTGTCTTGCTCAAGGACACCTCGACAGTTTTTGCTAGGAGGAGCCGGGGATCGAACCAGCGACCTTTCAGTTGTGAGGCGACATCTCTACCTCCTGAGCTATACTGCCTCCAGTAAGAACCCATGGATAACTAAGCTCCCGAAAGATATGGAATCCCATATTGAAAAGGCATCATTTGGAGAGAAGGACTGACATCTTTGAATGGTTTTGTTATGATGTTCAGTAAAAATGACAAGGTTTACAAGCCGGACTTTAATTGGTTTAACTACATAGTGCAGTTATTAAGTCAAGGTGCCGATTTGAGCTTCCAGGACCTCGGACACAAATGTAATCTGCGGAATCAGAATACATTTTACCTTTTTTTTTCTATAAAGACGCCACTAACCAAAAAGTAACATCTAAATAATATTTTTGCTCTCCAAAATCGTAAAAAAATACTCTAATATTAAAGCAAGATGGCAAGTGGAGGGAAATTCCACAATAACTCTAGAAGAATGGGATAAGATCAGCAGAGACAGCAATGGTTGTGTAAGCTCGTTCCGTCTTGGAGAGAATTCAGCTGGAAGAATCTGACTAAATTCTTCTGTCCTCAAAAAGACTAACTGCCAATCGGACTGCCTGCTGGAGGTCCTGTGGAACAGCAGTGGACAACCACATTTTCCACAATGTTAGATTAGATTAGATTAGATTCAAATTGATTGTCATTGCACAGCACAAGTACAGTACAGCGAAAATAATTTGGCATCTAACCAGAGTGCAAATGTTGCAGTAAAGTGCATGGTAATATGTCATTTACAGTGGTTTAAAAATATGTAAAGCCAGTCTACTAGGTATTAAAAACAGGTATAAAATAACTTATAGAGTAGGTATGAGATAGGTGCAGAATTATTGGTATATAAGTATATACCGTCATTTCCGGACTATAAGCCGCTACTTTTTTCCCACGCTTTGAACCTCGCAACTTCATGCCGCCAAAAAACTGAGCAAAAAAACACATTCTGTAACGGTGCTCAGTTTTTTGGCGGCATGAAGCTTTCATTAGACCAATGAAATTGCCGAACGGGTTAAGGTGAAACAATGTAACTGTTTAGTTTACTGTTTAGATTAAATCGAGCGTGCTCAAACTTCCCATCATTCTGATTACGGGAGACTGTCACCCTCACGGCAAAGACACGGAGAAATGCATATGATGCAGCTTTCAAGTTGAAGACCATCGATCTGGCTGTTGGAAAAGGAAATAGAGCTGCTGCACGGGAGCTGGGTCTTAATGAGTCCATGATAAGACGTTGGAAACTGCAGCGTGAGGAATTGACTCAGTGCAAAAAGACAACTAAAGCTTTCAGAGGGAAGAAAAGCAGACGGCCCGAACTAGAAAATGAGCTGGAAGACTGGGTCAACACACAGAGAGCAGACGGCCGAGGTGTTTCAACTGTGCAGATCCGACTGAAAGCCAAAACAATCGCCACCACAATGAAGTTGTAGAGGTGGACCATCGTGGTGTCTCAGATTTATGAGACGTAAAGGCCTGTCCATCAGGGTACGGACGAGTCTGTGTCAGCAGCTCCCTCCAGACTACGAGGAAAAAGTTTCAAACTTCCGCAAATTCACTGATGCAAAGATAGCGGAGCATTCCATTAGCCTGCACGACATCATGAATATGGATGAGGTTCCTCTGACGTTTGACCTGCCTCTCACTCGGACCGTCAACAGGAAAGGCCAATCATCCGTCACGCTGAAAACAACTGGGCATGAAAAAACGCACTTCACCTGTGTTCTGAGTGTTCTGTGTTCTGAGCTGCACGGCATCGGGAGAAAAGCTTCCACCGATGGTGATTTTTAAACGCACGACGATGCCAAAAGAAAAATTCCCGAGAGGAATTGTCAACAAGAAAGTCAACAAGAAAGGATGGATGACGGAAAGCCTAATGCATGAATGGCATACGGAGTGTTACGGCAAGCGACCGGGAGGATTCTTTCACAGGAACAAGGCATTGCTCGTTTTGGACAGTACGAGGGCCCACATAACAGATTCTGTGAAAGAAGCCATCAAGAGGACAAACTCAATTCCAGCTGTGATTCCTGGGGGCACAACAACGTTTTTGCAGCCACTCGACATCAGTGTACATCGTGCATTTAAGGTGGCGCTCCGTGTTCAATGGGAGGCTTGGATGACAAGTGGGGAGAAATCCTTCACTAAAACAGGCCGCATGCCAAGAGCAACTTATGGTAAAGTCTGCCAGTGGGTCCTGACAGCGTGGAGCGCTCATCAACGGGTTTCGAAAGGCTGGATTGCTGCGCGTTGAAAAGGGAAGCATATGAGCTCAGCGGGGAATTTGCCTCCGGATGAAAGTGACGAGAGCGACAATGAAAACGATCCAACATCGGATGAAGCAATTCTGAGGCTATTCAACTCCGACACCGAAGGAGATGACTTCAGTGGTTTCAGTGCACAGGAGGAGGAAGATAGTGACCAATGACTTTCTTGGTAGGCTACTGTTTGCCGCTAATTTTTTATTTTTGTTACTAGCCGTGTTTCGTTAAAGCCTGTGTAAAGTTCATTTGTTTCAATGTACCGGTAGGTACCTGCGGCTTATAGACATGTGCGGCTTCTTTATGTTCAAAATAATTATTTTTTAAAAATTCAGTGGGTGCGGCTTATATTCAGGTGCGCTCAATAGTCCGGAAATTACGGTATATATATATATATATATATATATATATACTTATATATATATATATATATATATATATATATATATATATATATATATATATATATATATATATATATATATATATATATATACTTATATATATACTCATATATATATATATATACTTATATATATACTCATATATATATATATATATAAGGTTGTTCTGGAGGCAGTTTTAAGATGAGAATCTTGTACCATGGAGCATCTAGAAGAGTCTCATATGCAAAGGCAAATGCTGACATGTCATTTTTTTTTAAGGCTTGATTTTGTATAACAGCAATATACTTATATTAGGGAAAAAAATCTTCTGATCCAAAATACATTTATTTTGCAGAATTATTATGGGTATGTACCCATAAATGGGTATGAATCATCATGGATATATGGAGTCAGATGAGGGTCAGAAGTACTGTAGCTACAGTGTACCAGACCATTTCCGAATGCGCATCGCCACATTTAGTGTGAAAACATTTAGTGTGAATACATTCAAATGTGCGAATGCTAAGAACAGACCCTTCGTGTGGAGGGTGACAAGTTGACAAGCATGTTATGATAAATGGGCTTCTTCTTTCGTGTATCGTCTTCATATATCCAGCTTTGTGTCATGTAGCCATGCCCTCGTCTCAGGTCCCACTCGGAAGAGGCCCTCCTCTGAAGGTGGTCTATGCAGGGGACAGGTGGTGATCACGTGGTTGGCAGTCTGCTCAGGCTCCCCGCACTCACACGCTGCACTGTCGGTTAGGCCCCATTTTTTCATGGACGCTTTGAAGCAGCCAACCCCTGTGCGAAGGCGGTTCAGGAGGGTCCATTGCCGGCGAGGTAGGTCTTCTCCTTCAACGCCACCTCCAGGATCCTGGATGTGATGGTGTAGGCGTGTCTGTCCTGCCGACTCCCACTCCTGCTTCCATGCCGCCGCCAGCCAGGCTTTGGTTGTCAGATCCTCCGGGATGGAATTAAGCATCTCTTGCGCGGCCTGATTGTATGGGTGGCGGGACTTGAGTCTGCTTGGAGGTATTGCCAGGGTGGTGGTTTCATGGAGGAGGTGCCAGCTGTGTTCCTGGGCTTTCCTTGCCAGGGCGAGGGTAGCGGCCTCTCGCCGTAGGCCGGCTGGCGCTATTCCTGCTAGGACTGGCAGGTAGAACACAGGGGTGGGTTTCAGGCAGCCAGTTATGATACGGAGTGCATTATTGATGGCCGTATCGACCTTCTTGGCATGTGGGCTTCTACTCCAGGTTGGGGCACAGTACTCGGCTGCAGAGAATACGAGGGCTTGTGTGGAGATACGTAGTACCTTGGCCGAGGCCCCCCAGGTTGTGCCAGCAAGGCGGCGGATGAGTGAGACCCTAGCTGTTACTTTAGCCCTCACTTCATCCAAATGTTGTTTGTAGGACAGTGTCCTGTCCAAGCGTACGCCCAGGTACTTTGGGGCCTGCTGGAACTCCAGGGGTTTGTTTTCCACTGAGATCTACAACTCCCTTCTTGCTTCCCTGTTGCAGAGGTGGAATACTGCTGATACGGTCTTTCCGGTACTGAGCTGCAGTCGCCAGCTCCGAAGGTAGGCAGCCAGGACGTCCATATCCTGGTTGAGGCCCTCTTCAACCGCCTTCCATGTGGGTTGGTGTAACATGATGGCTAGATCATCCGCATATCCATACCTTCTAGATGTCGTCACCGGTAGGTCAAAGATGTAAATGTTGAAGAGCATCGGTGAGAGGACAGACCCTTGTGGGACCCCGTTTCTCAACCTCCTGAGCCTGCTGCGCTGGCCGTCACTGGTCTGGAGAATGAAGCTGCGGTTTGACAGCATCTCCATGATGAAGTTGACCATATGACGGTCCGGGATGGTTCTCAGCAGCTTCAGGTGGAGTCCGCGGTGCCATACGGTGTCGTAAGCGGCAGTCAGGTCCAGTAGTACCACCCCAGCTTTGGCTTTGGCCTGGAAGCTGTCCTCGAGATCTTGTGTGAGGAGGGTTACCTGGTCCACTGTAGACCTGCCCCGGCGGAAGCCCGCCTGTTCCTTCGGTAGCTGTGAGTCAACTACTGGCTCAATTCGGCTGTGTATCATCCTCTCCAGGATTTTAAAAGGGACGCACAGCAACGAAATTGGTCTGTAGGACTTGGGGTCATCCGCAGGTTTGTTGGGTTTCAAGAGGGCTATGACAGACATAAATGGGCTGTGATGAATCGAGCCAGATTCATCAAGTCAAGTGTGTTTTAATCAAACCATCAACACGTGTGTTAAATCAATGGTGCTATTATCATTATCTCTCTTTTCATAATGTACCAGCTCTGTTTTTATAATTGATCAACTCTCAGTCAATCATTTATAAACGCTTTATATAATTAATCAATATAATTAGTCTGTTTTCATAATTTGTCAACTTCTTTTTTTCTCATTAAATGTTTGTTGCTTTCACCCTTCATAGATATCCAGGAGCAAAACATTGGCAAACAGAAATGAATTAATAATACAGAAATAAATATATCTGGTATAAAAAGATATTGTGTTATAAGCTCTACACCTTATGACTTTGTTCAACCAAAAAGGGGAATAGCATCTTATATTTTTACACCTGTATATCATTCGGAATATTTTATTTTGTTGTTTAACACAGGCCAATCAGACGACTTCCTTGCATATAGATATTGTTTCTCATATATATATATATATATAAGGTTGTTCTGGAGGCAGTTTTAAGATGAGAATCTTGTACCATGGAGCATCTAGAAGAGTCTCATATGCAAAGGCAAATGCTGACATGTCATTTTTTTTTAAGGCTTGATTTTGTATAACAGCAATATACTTATATTAGGGAAAAAAATCTTCTGATCCAAAATACATTTATTTTGCAGAATTATTATGGGTATGTACCCATAAATGGGTATGAATCATCATGGATATATGGAGTCAGATGAGGGTCAGAAGTACTGTAGCTACAGTGTACCAGACCATTTCCGAATGCGCATCGCCACATTTAGTGTGAAAACATTTAGTGTGAATACATTCAAATGTGCGAATGCTAAGAACAGACCCTTCGTGTGGAGGGTGACAAGTTGACAAGCATGTTATGATAAATGGGCTTCTTCTTTCGTGTATCGTCTTCATATATCCAGCTTTGTGTCATGTAGCCATGCCCTCGTCTCAGGTCCCACTCGGAAGAGGCCCTCCTCTGAAGGTGGTCTATGCAGGGGACAGGTGGTGATCACGTGGTTGGCAGTCTGCTCAGGCTCCCCGCACTCACACGCTGCACTGTCGGTTAGGCCCCATTTTTTCATGGACGCTTTGAAGCAGCCAACCCCTGTGCGAAGGCGGTTCAGGAGGGTCCATTGCCGGCGAGGTAGGTCTTCTCCTTCAACGCCACCTCCAGGATCCTGGATGTGATGGTGTAGGCGTGTCTGTCCTGCCGACTCCCACTCCTGCTTCCATGCCGCCGCCAGCCAGGCTTTGGTTGTCAGATCCTCCGGGATGGAATTAAGCATCTCTTGCGCGGCCTGATTGTATGGGTGGCGGGACTTGAGTCTGCTTGGAGGTATTGCCAGGGTGGTGGTTTCATGGAGGAGGTGCCAGCTGTGTTCCTGGGCTTTCCTTGCCAGGGCGAGGGTAGCGGCCTCTCGCCGTAGGCCGGCTGGCGCTATTCCTGCTAGGACTGGCAGGTAGAACACAGGGGTGGGTTTCAGGCAGCCAGTTATGATACGGAGTGCATTATTGATGGCCGTATCGACCTTCTTGGCATGTGGGCTTCTACTCCAGGTTGGGGCACAGTACTCGGCTGCAGAGAATACGAGGGCTTGTGTGGAGATACGTAGTACCTTGGCCGAGGCCCCCCAGGTTGTGCCAGCAAGGCGGCGGATGAGTGAGACCCTAGCTGTTACTTTAGCCCTCACTTCATCCAAATGTTGTTTGTAGGACAGTGTCCTGTCCAAGCGTACGCCCAGGTACTTTGGGGCCTGCTGGAACTCCAGGGGTTTGTTTTCCACTGAGATCTACAACTCCCTTCTTGCTTCCCTGTTGCAGAGGTGGAATACTGCTGATACGGTCTTTCCGGTACTGAGCTGCAGTCGCCAGCTCCGAAGGTAGGCAGCCAGGACGTCCATATCCTGGTTGAGGCCCTCTTCAACCGCCTTCCATGTGGGTTGGTGTAACATGATGGCTAGATCATCCGCATATCCATACCTTCTAGATGTCGTCACCGGTAGGTCAAAGATGTAAATGTTGAAGAGCATCGGTGAGAGGACAGACCCTTGTGGGACCCCGTTTCTCAACCTCCTGAGCCTGCTGCGCTGGCCGTCACTGGTCTGGAGAATGAAGCTGCGGTTTGACAGCATCTCCATGATGAAGTTGACCATATGACGGTCCGGGATGGTTCTCAGCAGCTTCAGGTGGAGTCCGCGGTGCCATACGGTGTCGTAAGCGGCAGTCAGGTCCAGTAGTACCACCCCAGCTTTGGCTTTGGCCTGGAAGCTGTCCTCGAGATCTTGTGTGAGGAGGGTTACCTGGTCCACTGTAGACCTGCCCCGGCGGAAGCCCGCCTGTTCCTTCGGTAGCTGTGAGTCAACTACTGGCTCAATTCGGCTGTGTATCATCCTCTCCAGGATTTTAAAAGGGACGCACAGCAACGAAATTGGTCTGTAGGACTTGGGGTCATCCGCAGGTTTGTTGGGTTTCAAGAGGGCTATGACAGACATAAATGGGCTGTGATGAATCGAGCCAGATTCATCAAGTCAAGTGTGTTTTAATCAAACCATCAACACGTGTGTTAAATCAATGGTGCTATTATCATTATCTCTCTTTTCATAATGTACCAGCTCTGTTTTTATAATTGATCAACTCTCAGTCAATCATTTATAAACGCTTTATATAATTAATCAATATAATTAGTCTGTTTTCATAATTTGTCAACTTCTTTTTTTCTCATTAAATGTTTGTTGCTTTCACCCTTCATAGATATCCAGGAGCAAAACATTGGCAAACAGAAATGAATTAATAATACAGAAATAAATATATCTGGTATAAAAAGATATTGTGTTATAAGCTCTACACCTTATGACTTTGTTCAACCAAAAAGGGGAATAGCATCTTATATTTTTACACCTGTATATCATTCGGAATATTTTATTTTGTTGTTTAACACAGGCCAATCAGACGACTTCCTTGCATATAGATATTGTTTATGTTGAATTGAGAACGACAAACCAACCACTGATGGGAACCCAGCTGTTCATGAAACATGTACTGTATACTTTAATCAATTCTGAACACTTTCAAGGCCCTGCATTTGGTTTATCTACTTCAAGTACTTTCAAGGACTTTCCCAAACCATGCCAGCCCTGACAGAAACCCCATATTGGAGTGCCATTCTAATCATATGAAGTTCGAACTAATTATTAATTCGTTTTTTTTGTGTGCAAACGTTGCCCATGGTTGTGTACCGCTACACGGGACGTGGTAACAGCTGAAAGCGCCATCACCTCATGCCGTGGCCGGTAGCCCGGACGCCATGAGCCACCGTTTGGCGACTTACATAAATGATGCTTAATAAGGTGCAACAGAGTCAGAAAATCACACCCGTTGCATCATCACAACAGTTGCCCAGTGAATATTCATGCGCTGGCGGCCTTGGAAATGCATTATGAGGCACCACTATGCTGAATACCAATTGTTACATATCCACTTCATGAGCTCCCTGAACAGATAACGTTGTGCTCTGTCAATTTGTGGAACCTTCTGGAAAAGCTTTGCGCACAGTTTGTCCATATCCACAAACACACAGAGTTCACTAAATGAGTTCCCTTTCATGAGGACGTTTGGTTGACAAATGACGGATTACGGCTTCTCAGAATTGCATGTAGGCTACGAACAAGATCCACAAATGTAGATTTGCTATGGATACATTTGGTAAATAAGTAAACACATGAAAACAGCATTTCTACGCAATCTTTTGTAAACCAGGCGATATATCAAACAAATGGATACTTTAAAATAGTAATAGTGTATTGCTATAGTACTAGAGACAAAAAAATGTGAATATTATTTGATTTTCTTAAAGTTAAAGTGGTCTGTGCTGTTCGCCCTCTCTGACTCTGACTCTCACCATCGAAGAGTTAGGCTACATGGAGCCCCTCAGGTCACAAAAAGTTGATATATTTTTTACTTTTATAATATAAAAATTTAAGTAAAAAATATATTAACTTTCCCACAAGATAATTATCTTGTGCACACAAGTTAGTATCTTGTGCGCGCAAGATAATAATACAGTTGTTGTTTTGTGTTGTGATTTACAAGGTCCTCTCTGTTTTGAGGGCCACTGGGGTGAGTTGCATTTATGAATTAGTTGCTTTCTCCAGTTGGCCATGATTGAAATATGGCGGCATTCATTGCTTTACTGTGACAGTCAATTGGTTGTGTTTTTGGTGAGTGAGCTCGTGGAAGATAGCTATCTTCCACTACTGGCTTTTTTTCCTTAAGTGTGCATGCCTGCCTAAACAGAACCTGTCAGGCAATTTTTTGAGACATTTTGCAAAGCTCCAGATTATGTTCATTGTTTAGTGCCCGTATTTTGAACGTGCAGTGGACAATAGTTCTGTGCAATATCCATGAATGTCTATCTATTATAATAGGGCTAGACCTAATTAGCTGAGATAATAACTGCTAAACAGGCTACAAGGTGGAAAAGGACACACTGTGGTTAGCTTATTATGTTAGCTTATTATGGTGTGTTCTATTAGCCCAGTTATCAGACTAGTCAGTTAAGGTGACCATTTTCATATAGTTTTTAATTAGCTTTCAGTTCACTGCGACAGCACACAAAAGAAGCTGGAAAAGGTTCACAGCTCTCCCAACGAAAGAGATGACCCAATCAGCGTGTCATCAGAAGAAGATGAACAACCTCCTCCAGACGACATTGACATCTGTTCTTCATACAGTTACACACATATGAATGGAGTGTGTCTCCATTCATTCTATGGAAAACAACTGGACAATAGTTATAGCTTTTCTTTTCATTCACAGCAGCCAGCAGGCTGTGCGAATCCCTTTTAAATGTCCAGTATTTCTAAATAGGCCCTAATGAAATGAATGCTATTTCTAATACAAAAAAAATAGATCACTATGTAAATTAGCTCATTGCTACTGATGAGACGCGAATGAGAGAGGTAAAGCCCGTAGGCTAAAACTACAATAATATCTAGTCAATCACATTTAGTTGGAATTCCTTCCAGTGTTAAATATAGATCAACAGCTTCCAGACGGCTTTTACTAGGGAATGGTACGTCCCGTTCCTCCACTAGTGCCATACAAAGTCAAAGTCAAATATATATCTTCATCGCAAGGAACGCAAATGCAAAACACACATTGTCCTTTGGACGTATCCAGCTCCTCTTCATCAAGTGGCTCAGCCCTCAGTGTACCGTAACTCTGGGGTGGACTTCATCAAAATGGACTTGGTCTGGACCTGGTATCGTTAGCACTACTCACAAACAACTGTGAGCATCCAAACCTGACATTCTTCATTTTTAGCACAGCAATAACTGCACAGCTGTTATATATTCAATTCCACTGTATTTTTATTCTAATTTAGTGTACCAATTCTGCACAATTGTACAGCCCTGGCTGTCCCGTATTACATTCTATAGTATTTTTATTATTATTGTACGGAGCCCCTAAAGTCCCGAAAGTTATTTTATTATTTATATTATTTACAATGTTTTATCTTGTGCGCACAAGATAATCATCTTGTGCGCACTAATTGAGTTTATATATTCCATTTGATCTTGTTCTACTTTTTGTTGAACATTTTTAATTGACTCTTACTTGTGTTATAGTGTTGTTATTGTTAATGCACCAAAGACCAAGACGAATTCCTTGTATGTTGCAAGCTTACACTTCTTCACTCCACTTCGCACATCATTAAAGTAATTATCTTGTGCATACAAGATAATTATCTTGTACGCAATAATAAGATGTGATTATCTTTCGGCTTACACACCGAATTGCAAAACTAACAACAAAGCTAGAAGTTAAACCACTAGCACTTTTCTTTTCTATCAAAGCGAAACATGCAGTCGACACCCACACCCCCGCACGTCATAAAAGCTGGTCGAGAGCATATCAGGACAAGTGGGGAATGACTTAGACCAACACCGCCCCCTAGCGGTTCATCCGAAACATCACGCCCTCCTCTAACGTGTCCATGAGGTCTTTTTCATTATGTTATCATGTATTCAAGTATTAAAAAATATGAATAAAGTTGCATGGGCTGTGCTATCCTTTAGTTTATTTCTACAATTGATTATGTTGATTTAAAACACTCTCTTTATGAATGACCTTTTAATAGGCTGTTTAGTTTTCTTAAGCGACGGGGCGGGAGAGGGAAGAGAGCACCTGGTAGGTCCTGCTATGAATTCCTCCAGAAGGTCAGCCCAGGGTGAGGAAGCAGACGAAACAGTCCAGTGGCCATGAATAAATCCAGATGTTGAAAGATCTTTTTTCTTTTTTTTAAACCACAGACTGCCCCTATCCAACAAATGAGACACATACCCTTATTTGTGCACAATAACACGCTGCCTGTCTTGGCAAGTCCGAATTATCCTACATAGGAGAACCATAACAGGCCTATAGAACATGAGCAGTGTGCTTTCCAAAATATAGGAAGTATTTAAAACAGGGTTCAAACCACGTACAAGCAATGTTTTGTTTAGACTTTAGAAAATTATATATCGGTATTTACGGAAGGAACAGGACGCATTGTCGTCTTGTTAACCCGTGAATCCACCCGTTAAGTTGTCCCTGAATGCAAGCTTGATGTTCCACTTGTTTGCAGAAGAGAAGGTCTCTCTGTTCATCTCTGAATAACGCAGAGTGGTTTTCCAGAGTGTCTTTTGAAGCTTCTTGTGTGAGATCTTTATAGGCTTGGCAAACACAAATGAATGCAAGAAAAGGGCCGGGGAAAAAACCCACACACATATTTTCGTAATCACTTCCTTACCGAGAAAAGAAAGGTTGTCTATTTATAAGTTGTATACGTTTATTTTTAAACCATAAGCCTCGACACTGTATTCCAATGGGACCGGGGTGGTATAGGAACTGGACACACAAATTAAAGTCATCAGACTGGATGTAGGATACGGAAATAGCTAAAAACTAAAAGAATGCAGGATTCACTTTTCTTTTTTTCACCATTCATTAGTTTAACCATCCTATTCACATATATAACTGATCTCACACGCAGCTAGTTCCACAAAAGGTCAAAACTACTAATATATTAAATTGAAGTTGAAGCGTTCTTGCCAGAATGTTTCAATGTCGAGCTAAAACTGGGGATTGGAATGATGTTTAAAACAGAGACCCTTTCCTCGCATCCGTACTGAATATTGACGCTAAACCGCAGCCGGTTATCAAAACAAAGCAGTGCAAAGCAGCTCTGGTGTTGTACCGAGATAATGGGGTCAACAAAACAACCAACAGCCTCTGCTTTGGGCCCCGTTTCAAGAAGCTGGAGTCCCAACTGAACCCGATCTGGTGAGACATAATTAAAAGGAACGGAATCTCTTCAGATACCACCGAGCTTAAGACTATTCCGACTTTTCACTTGCCACGGCTGCAGTTGACAACTTCTTTCTATTGTCTCAATGGTTAAGATAACGGCAAGGAAAACATTATATTAGAACAATAAACTTAAGGTGTCTAAAATTAAGTAACAGGCAAAGTGTAACCCATGCCTATAGTAGGCCATTTTACGCAGTGACTTGTTACACTGATGAATGATGATGACATAATGGCTTGTTCCTTCCTGTCCCGGGCTAGCGCAGATGGTTCCTTGAAAACTGTAGACAAGCGGTGTGGTCTAGCGGTACCATAGCCAAGTGGTGGGGGTCTAGCGGTATTGTAGCTGTGGGGGTCTAGCGGTACCGTAGCCAAGCTAGGGGGTCTAGTGGTACCGTAGCCAAGCTAGGGGGTCTAGTGGTACCGTAGCCAAGCTAGGCGGTCTAGTGGTACCGTAGCTAAGCTAGACGGTCTAGTGGTACCGTAGCTGTGGGGGTCTAGCGGTATTGTAGCTGTGGGGGTCTAGCGGTACCGTAGCCAAGCTAGGGGGTCTAGTGGTACCGTAGCTAAGCTATACGGTCTAGTGGTACCGTAGCTGTGGGGGTCTAGCGGTACCGTAGCCAAGCTAGGCGGTCTAGCGGTACCGTAGCCAAGCGGTGGGGTCTAGCGGTATTGTAGCTGTGGGGGTCTAGCGGTACCGTAGACAAGCTGTGGGGTCTAGTGGTACCGTAGCTGTGGGGGTCTAGCGGTACCGTAGCCAAGCTAGGCGGTCTAGTGGTACCGTAGCCAAGCGGTGGGGTCTAGCGGTATTGTAGCTGTGGGGGTCTAGCGGTACCGTAGACAAGCTGTGGGGTCTAGTGGTACCTTAGCCAAGCAAGGGGGTCTAGCGGTACCATAGCTGTGGGGTCTAGCGGTACCGTAGCCAAGCTAGGGGGTCTAGCGGTACCGTAGCCAAGCTGTGGGGTCTAGCGGTACCGTAGCTGTGGGGTCTAGCGGTACCGTAGCCAAGCTAGGGGGTCTAGCGGTACCGTAGCCAAGCTGTGGGGTCTAGCGGTACCGTAGCTGTGTGGTCTAGTGGTACCGTAGCTTTGGGGGTCTAGTGGTACCGTAGCCAAGCTAGGGAGTCTAGCAGTACCGTAGCTGTGGGGCCTAGTGGTACCGTAGCTGTGGGGTCTAGCGGTACCGTAGCCGTGGGGTCTAGCGGTACCGTAGCCAAGCTAGGGGTCTAGCGGTGCTGTAGCCAAGCTAGGGCTAGCGCAGATGGTTCCTTTAAAAAACTGTAGCCAAGCGGTGTGGTCTAGCGGTACCGTAGCCAAGTGGTGGGGTCTAGCGGTACTGTAGCAGTGGGGTCTAGCGGTGCTGTAGATAAGCGTGGGGGCTAGCGGTACCGTAGATAAGCGTGGGGGCTAGCGGTACCTTAGACAAGCTGTGGGGGCTAGCGGTACCGTAGCCAAGCTGTGGGGTCTAGCGGTACCGTAGCTGTGGGGTCTAGTGGTACCGTAGCTGTGGGGTCTAGCGGTACCGTAGCCAAGCTAGGGGGTCTAGTGGTACCGTAGCTGTGGGGTCTAGCGGTACCGTAGCTGTGGGGTCTAGTGGTACCGTAGCTGTGGGGTCTAGCGGTACCGTAGCCAAGCTAGGGGGTCTAGCGGTACCGTAGCTGTGGGGTCTAGTGGTACCGTAGCTGTGGGGTCTAGCGGTACCATAGCTATGGGGTCTAGCGGTACCGTAGCCAAGCTAGGGGGTCTAGCGGTACCGTAGCCAAGCAAGGGGGTCTAGCGGTACCATAGCCAAGCTAGGGGGTCTAGCGATACCGTAGCTGTGGGGTCTAGCGGTACTGTAGCTGTGGGGTCTAGCGGTACCGTAGCTGTGGGAGCTAGCGTACACCACAAGAGTAGGTGCAAGAGTAGGTTGTGTAGTAAACTACAGCTTCACCTTTCGTCAAAAATAAATACATAAAATAAATATACAATAATACACATTTTGTATCACCAACAAAATAAAAACAGGCGAACGCTAGACAACTAGTCTCGCAGAGGCCAGCCTTCACCATGGTGACTAAATAACTGAAATAGAGCTAAATAACTGAAATAGCTTCAACCATTAAAAGCTCCTAAATAGCAATGACGACTTGGCCACTTCATGATCAATGCCATTTTTTAGGGTGCAATAAATGAAGGCTGTGATCAAGACTGTGATCAACACGCATCTCCCAGGTTCAACCAGTCCTGAGACTGAGGGAAGAAATCAGCTGTTCTGAAAGCTCTGAAAAATCCTGAGGGAGGCTTCCTGTAGGAAGCTTCCTGTTTAAGCTGCTATTTGAAACGGGGCCCAGGTCTCGTGGGCCTCTTCCTCTGAACTAATGTCTGAACCACATGATGTTCCGTGACATGAAGACGTACAGAAACCTGAACAGCCGCTGCAAACACACGTACAAAAAATAATAATATTCAAATTAACATCGTTCGCACTTTTCCTACATTTCCCATTCAATAAGTCCATGTATATGTACAGATGTGTCATTCTTTTGGCAGGCCCAATCACGGAAGCTCCAGGCCAACCAATCAGACTCACGGCGACGCCTTGTTTTGGTTGGTGATGCATCCAATGAAAGAGAAGTGGTTGGAAAGAGCCAGAACCAGCAAGGTCTAACCCTATGGAGAGGGAGAGAGAAGGAGGTCTAACAACACTATGGAGAGGGAGAGAAGGAGGTCTAACAACCCTATGGAGAGGGAGAGAAGGAGGTCTAACAACACTATGGAGAGGGAGGAGAGAAGGAGGTCTAACAACACTATGGAGAGGGAGGAGAGAAGGAGGTCTAACAACACTATGGAGAGGGAGGAGAGAAGGAGGTCTAACAGCACTATGGAGAGGGAGAGAAGGAGGTCTAACAGCACTATGGAGAGGGAGAGAAGGGGGTCTAACAACACTATGGAGAGGGAGAGAAGGAGGTCTAACAGCACTATGGAGAGGGAGAGAAGGAGGTCTAACAGCACTATGGAGAGGGAGAGAAGGTCTAACAGCACTATGGAGAGGGAGAGAAGGAGGTCTAACAACACTATGGAGAGGGAGAGAAGGAGGTCTAACAACCCTATGGAGAGGGAGGAGAGAAGGAGGTCTAACAGCACTATGGAGAGGGAGAGAAGGAGGTCTAACAACACTATGGAGAGGGAGGAGAGAAGGAGGTCTAACAACACTATGGAGAGGGAGAGAGAAGGTCTAACAACACTATGGAGAGGGAGAGAAGGAGGTCTAACAGCACTATGGAGAGGGATGGGAGAAGGTGGTCTAACAACACTATGGAGAGGGAGAGAAGGAGGTCTAACAGCACTATGGAGAGGGAGAGAAGGTCTAACAGCACTATGGAGAGGGATGGGAGAAGGTGGTCTAACAGCACTATGGAGAGGGAGAGAAGGAGGTCTAACAGCACTATGGAGAGGGAGGAGAGAAGGAGGTCTAACAACACTATGGAGAGGGATGGGAGAAGGTGGTCTAACAGCACTATGGAGAGGGAGAGAAGGAGGTCTAACAGCACTATGGAGAGGGAGAGAAGGAGGTCTAACAGCACTATGGAGAGGGAGAGAAGGAGGTCTAACAACACTATGGAGAGGGAGAGAAGGAGGTCTAACAGCACTATGGAGAGGGAGAGAAGGAGGTCTAACAGCACTATGGAGAGGGAGAGAAGGAGGTCTAACAGCACTATGGAGAGGGAGAGAAGGAGGGAATTTAAAAGCACATAATAGTTCCCATGGTTTCCCTCAGACCACAAGGAGAGGTCTTTTCAACCCATCAAGGCTAGCTCCACACAGTGAACACAACTCACTTAACCAAATACCCCTTTTAAAACTAAAGAAACAACGATCCCTCCAAAAGTTAAGCCCTGCAAACATTGTTTACAATTTTTTTCATACAAAGTTTTAATGATCTTAAATAGGTCCACCAAACCAAAAGTAGAAACAAGACAGGAAGGAAACCCATGTGTACACACAAGTGCGCCATTGTGTTCGTGCGATGTTACCGCAGGGCCGCGTTTCTCTATTTCCGCGCTTCTAGTAAGAAGGGTAAACCACTTTAACGCTACTGCTTGAGAGTTAGCAGGATGCACACCGCCGCTGTGCTCATTACACGTCACGTCACGTCCCTCGATGAGCCACCTTTCAATATTCCCCACGGTACAAAACGTACTTTCTTCTTGTTTTTAATTTGTCAATCATACACATGCCATGGCGTGCAAACTATTTTCAACAACATCTCAGGAACAAACAAAACAAAAGAAAAATGGAAATAGATGAGTTCTTCAGTCATGGTCGGTGGTGGGGCAACGTCCCATCCTCCCCCCGGTGTATGATGTACAAGCCTGTGTGTGTGTGTGTGTGTGTGTGTGTGTGTGTGAGAGAGACAGAGACAGAGACAGAGAGAGAGAGAGAGAGAGAGAGAGAGAGAGAGAGAGAGAGAGAGAGAGAGAGAGAGAAAAAACCCTAGAGGAGATGGTCCCTTCCTGAGCATTGGAAGTTTGGGGGCAGAAACCCCAGTTTGTGAGTTCCGTAAACCATATAGCCTACACCACCGCCCCCCACAGGGCCGGTCAGGGAGACACGTGGACACCTTGTTCTCCATTCAAACCTCGCCATCCTCTTCTTTGGATCCCGTGATGGGGTAAGATGATGATGGGAGGGTGTGTGTGTGTGTGTGTGTGTGTGTGTGTGTGTGTGTGTGTGTGTGTGTGTGTGTGTGTGTGTGTTTTAAGGGACAAAGCGCTCCAGTCTATGAGCGCACTGGAATGCCGTGTGTGAATGTTGGAGAGCGGGGTGAATATACATATATTTATACATTATATATAAATATATATATAATATATAAATATATTATATATAATATATAAATATATATATATATATAAATATATATATATAATATATTAATATATTATATAATATATAAATATATATATAGATATAAACAGCTAGCTCCTCCTTTCATTATCCAACAGCTCTGGAATGCGTTTATTCCAGAGCAGAGAGCAGACGGGGGAGATTTGAAAAAGGGGGCGTGGCCGTTGTTGTTGGGGCGTGGCCGTTGTTGTTGGGGGCGTGGCCGTTGTTGTTGGGGCCGTTTGTTGGGGTTCTCGTTAAAAGACAGAGATGAGGGCAAACACGCCGTAGAGGAGAGCACAGGGGTAGGCCACCAGCAGCTGCTGGCCGTCCATGGCCAACGCCGAGATGAAGATCTTGGAGGCCGAGAAGCTGCACCAGCCGATGATCCCGGACGATACCACGATCCCTATCAGGCCCCTGGGAGAGGAGAGAGACGGCAGAAAGGGACCTCAGCTAACCACCAGTTGAACGCCAGAGCTAATGTGTAATTGTAAGGGGTAATTGTATAATCTAAATCTAAATGTGGAGGATTGAATCCTCTTTATTGGTCACATACATGTACACACAGTGAAATTAATTTCTCTGCATTTAACCCATCCTAGTATAAGGAGCAGTGGGGCAGCTATTGTATATACAGCGCCCATGCTCAAGGGCACCTCGGCAGTGCCCAGGTGTTTCAGGGGACTTGAACCGGCGACCTTCCGGTTCCGCACTAATTGTGCAACAGTCACCTGTAGCACCTTGTACGTACGCACCCTTAGCTTAGCACAGCAGAGCTGTAACAAACATACAGGTACCAAACTGCTTTTACGTTTGTGAGTTTGCTGCCACCCAGTGGTTAGAAATCCACCAAGCACGGCCAAATCCAAATCAACATTCAAACGGATTGTCTCCATTTGGGCGGCCAATTACACGTGACGTATGTATACAGGAGGCCTAGCCACATACATCACAGTCGAGTTGGGTTTGGGTTTGGTTCCATGTTACCAAAATACCAACATAAGAACTCTGAACACTGCTGACTTTACCCTTTCACCATCAATGTTTTCAACGGCCTTGCACTGTTATCATAAATCCCTACCTCTACCGTTAGTTTACATATTTATTGTTTACATACAGTACCTGTATGACAGTCATGTACATTTTTACTGTACTTACCGTATATATATTAATCTTCAACTGTTGATATAACTACACTACTGTATATACATTTACTATATATATTTATCTTGCTGATATAACTGCATACCCCTGCTCACTACCTGTTTATACTTGTATACTTACCTGTATATAAACATATACCTATAATTCTGCACATATCTCATACCTACTGTTATATTTTATACCCGTTTTATACCTAGTAGACTGAAACACTCTGGTTAGATGCCAAATAATTTCCGCTGTACTGTACTTGTGCTGCGGTGCAATGACAACACATTTGAATCTAATCTTATCTAATCTCATCTAATGTTGGCCACATGGCTGTTCACCGTGATCCCTACTCACTGTAGAGAGACGATGACGCCGAAGCTGGAGAGGAGGATCATGGGAAGCAGGCAGTAACCGAGGACGCTGGCCACGCAGCCGAACGAGACGCCCGTCATGCTCATGAGGTTGAGCAGGCAGTACATGGCCAGGCAGCCGATGGCACTGATGCCGTACACGTAGCCAAACTGGATCTTACCCGTCTGGAGGAGCAGCCAAGACACACAAACACACAAGGGACAAGAGGAATGAAGGGTGGAAATACATTGTTGTGTATGCAGAGTTACATGGCCAACCAACTGAAGGGTAATTACATGGGGTTATGAGGTTATGTTTAGGGAATGCTTTACAACAGACAAACATTATAAATACAACTATAATACAAATGGTTCACTCTTGTCACAGCAATGATGTGTGGTTATAAAGTATGTCAACACATTTTTTCTTATTGTTGCGGCCAAAAATGCTTGATTTTGCAGCAGATTTCCATTTCCTGTTGCAATTTGCAATCATTTGTGTGAAAATTGCTGAAACTATACAGATTTAACAATAGGCCATATGTGAATCATTCAAGTAATATGCAACTTGTCCAGTAAGAATTTAATAATACTACAAAACATTTAAGTGGCATATTCCCAACGTTCATAAACACGGAAGTGAATTAGTAAATAGACTCAACGTGTGGTTTAAATTTGCAGCAATGTTGCAGCGAACAGACAAGTTGAAAGCTTGTTTTCCCACAGGCATTGACCAAACGTTACCCGAATGGTTTTAGTGATTATACAGAACGACTTGGACAAAACACTAAACCAAGGTTTAAAGACTCTTTAACGCAACTCCCAACCACGCAACCTGTGTGCAACGCACACACTCACCAGCAGGAGGGTGGCCCCGAACGCCAGACAGAAGACCATGGGGCCGGCCAGGTCAGTCTCGTTCATGATGCTGCCGTCGGCCACCTTCATGGGGTGCAGCACCGTCAGGGTCTTCTGCCAGATGTGGTCGAAGTTGATCCCCAACTCTGGGACATGAGGGACACCAGGTGTGTCAGGTGTGAACCACTGTAGCCTGCATTGGTTTTTAGTAGCACTTCAGTGCTTTTTTTTCTTCCGTTTATCCTTTTTTAGCAAGTCAGAAGTCATTAACGACGATCGACTTGCATTTGATTGAAACTAGACACAAACATAAAAGCAAGTAAAAATGTGTGCCCAGAAGAGAGAGTGATAGTGAGTGAGTGAGTGAGTGAGTGAGCTCTTGTGTGTGCCACTGTCCTCTGTGGACCCACAGTGGTGGATTGAACTCCCCACGGATGTCAGGACTGCAGAGTCACTGCCCATCTTTCACCGCAGGCTGAAAACTCATCCCTTCAGGAAACACTACCCGGATCCTTCCTCTTAGTATTTTTACTAGCTTCACTAGTGAACTAGTGTCTTACCAAGTAGATAGTTTGCTTGTTAGTAGTATTGCTCTATTGTTTGCCAACTTATTGTTCTTTTACCTAAGCACTGGTTCAGTTATTGGAGACTTGTTAGGAATTAAATGTATTTTTTACCTCTGGTGACGAGTTGTTCTCTTATACCTACCTTTGTTGAACACACTATTGTAAGTGGCTTTAGACAAAAGAGTCTGCTAAAGGACTGTAATGTGAGAGAGTGCGTGTGGGCGTGTGTGCCTGCCTGACAACAGGGTTCCTTTCTGGGCGTTCGTCCCTGTACCTTCCAGCAGGGGCGGCTCGTCGTCAAAGCTGCTGCCGTACATGGACTGTGACGCGGTGGGCGTGAAGGCCGGCGTGGGCTGGAAGATCTGCCCGGTGTACGGCTGCTGGGGCTGCATCATCCCCGGGGTGGCATAGCCCATGGACTGGGAGTAGTCATACTGAACGTAAGGACTGCGGAGAGGACACGGACACACACACGGACACACACAATTGAATTATACACGGAAATACATTCAAGTGGTGCCAAAATAGAGTCAAATGCACCAACACTCCCCCGCCTTGGGCATAGTGGGGCTAACCCAACTACCAGCAACTAGTTGCATTGTCAATTAACATAGGTGTTACTTGTGTTAATAACCAATTACTCATGTATTAAAATGTCTTAAGAAAATGGCGAATGACCACTGTGTATTACAGTATTATACAGTATATAGGGGGCGGCAGTAGCTTAGTCAGCTCAGGACTTGGCTTGGGGGCCGGAAGGTCGCCGGTTCAAGTCCCACCAGAAACACAGAGGTGCCCTTGAGCAAGGCACCAGACCCCCTACCCTGCTCCCCGGGTGCTGTATATACAATAGCTGCCCACTGCTCCTAATACTAGGATGGGTTAAATGTAGACAAAATAATTTCACTGTGTGTGTGTACATGTATGTGACCAATGAAGAGGATTCAATCCTCCAGATTTAGATTATTGAATCTAATCTGAAACCAATATTTGAAATGCAGAAGCTATAATATAAGCAGAAGATGTTTGTGTGACTGGGCGGAGAGGAAGGACGACATGGTAGGATGAACTCCTTAAGGCGTACCTTTTGGCTTGGCCCTCTGTGTCAGGGTAAGGGTAGGACCCCTGGCCCTGGTCGTCCACACTGTAGCTGGACTGGTAGAAGTCTGCCATGTCTCCCTCTGCCATTCAGCAAAACAAACGTTGGTTTATTATGATGACACGTACCTGTCACGTTCGCACGGGCCTGAACAGAAGCTGTTCGACCAACCCCCTGGGGAAAGGCTTATTGTGGCAATGCAGCAAACTCTCAACTTCTCCATTTTCATTTTGACGAGCAATGCCTTCCATCGAAACACAATTCGATAAAAAGGTACACAATGTGTATTTTGTTGAGTTTAGTTCTCTTTTACATCATTTTGTGTCTTGAGGCTTGCGAGACAATTCATTTTCGTTGTAGGCCTACTTGTACGATGACAATAAAGGCATTCTGGATCTGATTCAAACTACTCGAGTCAAACACATGCGACCAACCCTGTAATAAACCACCTTACTGCTGGGTGGTATAAACATAGTGATTACATCCAAGACAGGGTGGTGAAATGCGGTGATCTTTGAACTTATGTATGTACCGTACACAATGCTCTCAGCTGAAGCGGTATATTCATCTTGCTCTGGACATATCTCATACCTACTCAATTAGTTGTTTTATACCTGTTTTTAGTAGTCTTTACGGTTTTTACATATTATTCAACCACTGTATATTATATATTACCACACACTTAAATGTAACATTTGCCAAATTATTTTCGCTGTACTGTACTTGTGCTGTAAATAAATAATAAATAATAAATACATATGAATCTAATCTAATCTATCTCCGACACAATAATAGACCAACCCCTAACAACAACAACAACAACCCCGTTATATGTATGTTGTTGTATTGGATATACTAAATATACAGTGACTTCTCCTTTGTATTGAATATATAACAGTGACTTATTAGTTATGTTTGATTGTTACGAGTTCCCTTATGTTTACAATCCACCTCTGGCATGTCATCTACAAACACATGTTTTAGAGTTGGCTTTAAAAGTCGAAGCAGTATGTTCCACACCACACTCCCATCTCCCTTTAAAGCTAACGTTACCTTCAATGAGCTACCTCCAGTTAGCCTTATGTTATGTGCCATAACATAAGGCTATTAGCCTCATAGCCGACTCTCTCTTTGTAACGGACTACACCTGTCAAGCCACTGAGGTGTGTTGTTACTATTATTATTATTAATAAGTATGTTATTATTAAGGCCGGCGACTTTAGGAGCAGTGTCTTACCTGTTATTGTCTGACAAATCTCCTCAGAATCCTACCTTCCGACTTGGTAACTACGTGTCAGGGTAGGTCTGCTACGTACGGGTGCCCGTAAGGGACAGGAGTGACAGGCAATAGAAAAACTGCGCCCCTCGTTGACGAGAATCAGTACTGCAATTCTTACTAATATATACAATACAATATAATAATAATAAGATAGGTCCTTTATTAGGACAGTGCAGATAAAGAGGTTAGCAACAGTAAGTAACAATAATTACATGTTAGTAACAACAAGACAAATAAAACAAATAAGTACGAATAAGTCAAATAAGTACACAAGATACAAGATGTTTTATTGGCCATTTGCAACAAGTACAATGGAATGCTTGCTCCCCATTCCCTCCTGCAGTATAATTTTTTTTAAACAATACTATAAGATATACTATACACAATAAAAATCAACATAAAAAAACAATATAGTGACGGATATTATTTACATATTTTGAATTGTGCTAAATATCACAATACATCATTTGTATTCATTGAATTTTCGACACATAAGTATACTTGGAGCATACCGATTGGTTTTTCAAGCAATAGTGATCCTGGTTATTGCGTTATGTCATATGTAGACTATATATATCCCAGTGGTTTTCAACTGGTCTAGCCTCAGGACCACATGTCACAAGTCATCCAGTCACGACCCAATAGTATATGTATTACATTTTTATTTCACCAGTGTTGCAGTAATCAACTATTATTTATAGCTATTAGCAATTATATATATATAATTTACTGTTCCAAACATTGTGTGAAAGAAAGCTGCAACAATCAGGGCTAAACTCAATAACAAAATATTAAACCATTGAAACATGAGTTAACATTTCCTCATTCATTCTTTCTAGAGATTAAGCTTTGGCATGTGACCCACTTTTGGGTCGTGACCCACCAGTTGAGAACCGCTGACTAAATGGTGGCATTAAATGTCCCATTATAACGTTCAATTGGCCCATTGACATTGAACATTTCATATTTCACATGTAAGATGAAATGAGATGGAATGCTTACTCCCCTTTCCCTCCCGCAGTATGAATTATTAAACAATACTGTAAAAAAATACTATACACAATAAAAATGTCAAAAATGGTTTACAGGTAAACAAAGTCAACTAAATAAACCACTGGAGCTGGTAGAGAGGCGTCTGCTCTGCTCTCCTCCTGCGCCGCGCTCATCTTATAACTTATACACATGACTTATGTATAAATCATGTGTATAAGTCATAAGATGAGCACAATTGTGTGTGTGTGTGTACATGCAATCACGTGTGCCATATGGCCAACATAATCTTCTATTGAACAACACTGGAAAGGTTGATTGAGACGATCCTTGATAGAGCTAGTCACTTTCACACTTTTACAAAATGTAGAGCAGGGGCAAAGTCTATCTGTTCAATGATTGCACCGCAAGCAACAAGGTCATTATTTCATGTAATT
>CM051011.1:10537608-10557608 GCA_027704905.1 Muraenolepis orangiensis | reverse complement strand
CACTATGAAACACAGTATCGCACACAAACAGACTTGATTACATATTTACACTGATTCAAATCGGAGTAAAGTAAATTCAGTGATTTGAACTCTGGGGCCCCTTAACACTATATAAACGCTAGAGGAGCACGTTAGCATCAGTGGTCCTCCGACTAAGTTCTGAGTTACTAAGGTAACGGAACACTACAATCCTAATTGTGAATTTCAATTTCCGTGGTGCTATGCCCTGATGTGATTTTACATCCTGTCGTAGGGATGGTTACCAAAACCTGGCTGTGGAGTGTGTGTGTGGTTGGTGGCTGGTTGAAGCAGCCTCACCTGGCCTGAGTTAGTCTGATTGGCTGGTGAGGCTGCACACCTGTGGGTCGTTGTTAATCAAGGCCCACAGGTTAAAGCAGCCTCCACCACCACCACCACACACACTGGAGGAGGAGAAGAGCTCGAGCATGTTCCATCTGCTCTGTTCACAATGATTCAAAACTCTTGCAATAAACCGGATTCCTCATCGCCCTGTGTCCTTGTCTTCGGGAGGAGCCCTCAAGATGCCATTTTAATGGCTGGTGGCAGCGTTGTCTGCTACACTGGCGTCTGAACAGGGACCTCACCGACCAAGACAAGGACACAGGGTGATGAGGAATCTGGTTTGTTGCAAGAGTTTGGAATCATTGTGATGATTGCTTTACACAGAATATAAGATGCAGATATGCAATGCTATGAAAAATATGAAAAATAATATTTGTATAGACAGAGTAAGACATGATTATATATATATATATATATATATATATATATATATATATATATATATCTGCACAAGTGAATAAATGTCAGATATCAAAGATATGAATTTTGATTTAATGTTTAATGTTCACCTAATGTGTTTGACTTCTTAGTTTTGTACTCTGTTTCCCTCAGCTCTTGTGTTTTAACGTTTTTTTCATGACACACTTCACAGAGACACGCCTCGGTTCATCCCTTGTGGTGAACAGAGTGATGTGCACATTTCTTCATGATCTGTGATTAGTGATTCCGGAAATGTGTACACTCTATCTGAATTGTTTCTTCCTCTAAAAATGGGTTAGAAAGGTATGTTTGTGAACATACAACAACATGACCATGATGCTTCGTCTTAACAAGGGAGTCCTGTAATCTCCTGTAATAGTCCGCCATCTTTGCCACCGAGAGAGAGAGAGAGAGAGAGAGAGAGAGAGAGAGAGAGAGAGAGAGGAGGAGAGGAGAGGAGAGAGCGAGAGGGAGAGAGAGAGAGAGAGAGAGAGAGAGAGAGAGAGAGAGAGAGGACACACACACACACACACAAATTGGAGAGTACAACTTTAAGTGTGCTCCTCAGTTCAAAGGAGTTTCAAATTGCCCAAACTGGAGATTGGTCACACGTTGAGCATCAGGAAAAGCCAGCTCTTAATCCCTACAGACGTGTGTGTGTGTGTGTGTGTGTGTGTGTGTGTGTGTGTGTGTGAGGGTTCCATCGTTCATTATGTATATGTGTTTGTGTGTGTGTGTGTGTTTGTGTGTGTGTGTGAGGGTTCCATCGTTCATTATGTGTGTGTGTTTGTGTGTGTGTGTGTGTATGTCATGATGTCATGTGCATGTATGCATATGTAATAGGCATATATGCTATGCATGTGTATACCCTTTCGTACCTTTTGTAGACCTCTCATCACACACACACACACACACACACACACACACACACACACACACACACACAGCACACACACACACACACCACACACACACACACACACACACACACACACACACTCTTGCATGCACACACACACACTTGCCCGCACACATACACACACACACACACACACACACACACACACACACACACACACACACACACACACACACACACACGTGCTTGCACACACACACACACACTTGCATGCAAACACACAGACACACACACACTTGCCCGGAAACACACACACACACACACACACACACACACACACACACACACACACACACACACACACACACTTGCCCGCACACATCCACACACACACACACACACACACACTTGCATGCACACACCAAACACACACACACACACACACACACACACACACACACACACACACACACACACACACACACACACACACACACACACACACACACACACGTGCTTGCACACACACACACACACACACACTTGCATGCAAACACACAGACACACACACACTTGCCCGGAAACACACACACACACACACACACACACACACACACACACACACACACACTTGCCCGCACACATCCAAACACACACACACACACTTGCATGCAAACACACAAACACACACACACACTTGCATGCACATCCACACACACACACACACACACACACACACACACACACACACACACACACACACACACACACACACACACACACACACACACACACACACACACACACACACACAGTACAGGAGTGAAGTGTGTGTCTCCCCCCCCCTCCCTGTACCTGTGTTGTTCCCACAGCTGCTAAGCAACGCTTGTTCTTTCAGGCTCGGTGAAACTAGCAGCGGTGTATACGCACCCTGGGGCTCAGCAGCAGCATCACAACGACGCCGTGTGAGTCGCTCCTACGCCAAGCGGCCTCTGTTCAAAAAAACACAACAGAATGAAAGTAAAAAATGCGATACCCGACAGGGAAGAGAGACAAGAGAGAGAACAAACGCCACCGCGAGTAACAAAACAGAGCGACGGGCGCAAAAAGGAAGCACCGGAATACGCCGGTAATTAACCGGCGTTATTCCGACAGACCGAGGAGAGTTGCCTGCACTACCTGTCACTTGAGAAAAAGTTTTCACACTATTAGAACACAAAAAACACCCGAGCACACGAAATATAGAAATATAACTGTGTTTCTCCTCGTCTTGGAAATAGCTTCACGGAAAGAAAGTCTCTTTAACCTGGCCTGCAGAGAGTGCTTCACACTAAATTATACACGTGACTGGACTGCGAGAGAGAGAGCTGGCATTTGAAAAGTCCCGGCGAGGAGGAGGAGGAGGAGAGAGGGATGCAGGGATGCAGGGATGGAGGGATGGAGGGCCGGGGCAGGCTCTACCTGGGGACAGAGGATGAATAATGGAAGAAGAAGAAGAAGATGAAGAAGAAGAAGAAGGAGAAGGAGAAAAAGAAGAAGATGCTAGCGCATAGGTTGCGCCCAACAACACTCTGGGAATAGAATCCCGCTGCAAGCATTTAAATGCAGCTTGAGTTGATATTTAAATACACGAAAATATACTTAAATGTCACATTCCCCGCGATGTCCCACAGGGCAGGGCAGTCGAAAGGGCAGCGTAAACAATTATAAGTGTAAATATATACAGTAGGGAATATGCGTGTGTGTATACAAATTTGAAATATATTAAATGACATATGAAATAATACAAATATTGCTCGTCCCCATGTGGCCCTGTGTGACAAGAATGCAGTTTGTACCCTACCACCTCATAGTTTGGGTATAATGTAAAAACAAAAAAAGAAAGAAAATAACTCTAAATGTAGCTTGAAAACAATATTTGACCCTCATTGAGTTGAGCTAGTTGATCTCATCTGCTTTCATTGAGTTTTGGCTAACTCGGTCTAAGGCTAACTCAGTCAAATGCTAACTCGGTCGAACCAAAAAGTCGAAAGAGTATTCCTTCAAGGGAACAAAACAGAACAACATCTCAATCTGTCAGCTGTGATGAACAGTCGGTGAGTACGATGCAGCGTGGATAGTGTTTGATGCCCCCCATTAAATCAGACTTTTTATCATCCGCTGACCAAATGATGAAATATTCAACCTATTACACACATGCATCATCATTTCAATATCCAGTTAAACAGGGGGGGGGATATGAGCGTCTGTCTGGCTCATGAGTTGTAGACGGCGTGTATCAAACAGACAGCTTCTTGGGACAATCAACAGAGGAATCAGGAAAATCAGGAAGTATGACATTCAGCGGATTACAATTTTGACCTTTAGATCCCATACATCTTCATAAGGGTTGGTGTCACCAGGGAAATATTCATTTTATTGCCGAGGTCGTCTATTTTGGCCACCTCGTTTGGGCGGCAAGTTAGCGCAGTCTGTTGGTACTTGGCTGGGGAACCGGAAGGTCGCCGGTTCAAGTCCCCGAAGCACCAGGGCAGTGCCGAGGTGCCCTTGAGCAAAGGAATCAGACCCCTAACTACCCTGCCCCCCCCCCAGGCAGCTGTGTATACAATAGCTGCCCACTGCTCCTGATACTAGGATGGGTTACACACATTTCACTGTGTCTGTGTGTACATGTATGTGACCAATAAAGATTTGTATTATATTGGCTTACAGCAAACTACCATCTGTTTAGTTTTTGCTGAAGCCAACACGTCTTACACACATTTCTTAACAATCCCAAGCAAATGTTGACTTTGTAAACATCTGAATCTTCTCAGAACGCTAATCTCAATCTGGTCTGTTCTCCTCCATGTTTGCCCACTCTGTGCTATCAAATTACTTTAGCGTTGACACACACAGGTGTGCACGCATGTATGCACACATGTACACACACACACACACACACACACACACACACACACACACAAACACACACACATGTACACACACACGTACACACACACACACACGCGTACACACACACACATACACACACGTACACACACACACACCCGTACACATGTACACACACACACACACACACACACACACACACACACACACACACACACACATACACACGTGCACACACACACACCCGTACACACACGTACACGTACACACACACACACACACACACACACACACACACACACACACACACACACACACACACACACACACACACACACACACACACACACACACACACACACACACAAGCACACACACACACACAAACATGATGATGCAGAAATGAACAGCCCTGAACCAATTTGCGTCAATACAGTGTCGATCTTCGAGCCGATTCAGTGTAATTGGGTCTGTGATACGTGTTCCACGGATAGGAGCCAGGATGTTATGTTACCATTGGCTCCATCAATCACAATTGATGTACTGCACACTGCGCGCCCCCCCCCCCGTCCAATCAGAGGCTAAGCAGAGCAGCGACTCTCTAGACACCGCCACCAATTAGAAGGTAACGCAAACCCTCGTTAGCGTAAAAAAGACTGCAGTTGACTCTGCCAATAAGCGGAGAGAGCGGTTACTTTAACCGCTGGAAGCCCCCGTGTATGTGGTCCTGTCCTGCGCTGGTCTGCACCAATGAGGCACCGATGTTGTGTGATGACAGACACACCTGGCTCACTGGCCACTTGTCAGATTGCAGCACTGCTACTTTACAGGACTGTGTTAGGTGACTCAAACACACACACACACACACACACACACACACACACACGCACGCACACACACACACACACACACACACGCACACACGCACACACACACGCACACACAACACGCACACACGCACACACGCACACACGCACACACAAACACACACACACACACATACACACACACTTACACACACATCTACACACACACACACACACACACCTTAACGCACTGTACCATGGGCTTGACAGCTATGCACTTTTTGCCCCGGTTTTATTCCAGCTCTGTGAATGGCTTGTCTTTTCCCCTCCCCACCGTGTGCTGCTCTGGCTGCCAGTGAGCCTTTATTGTATGCAGCAGGCTGGCTGTTAAGCAGGCTTGTCCCCAGAGAGAGAGAGAGAGAGAGAGAGAGAGAGAGAGAGAGAGAGAGAGAGAGAGACTGGGGCCGTGGCTGAGCTGAGTGCTATGCCTAGGCTTGTGCAGAGGGTAGCAGTGGGATGGTGTGCACTGGCCAGCAGATTACCAGGGATTGCATTCAGTGTAATGTCTCTATAGAATGGTGCTGAATGAATATTGAGTCTTTAAAGCTGAAACACTCAGTGAAACAGCATTGCGGATGTTTTTAGGCTTGTCCATGCCTGTTCAAATCGTACTATATAAGGTTTTTTCTTTATTGATATAAATGCCACCATCTGCTAAACCACAGTCAACACCTGTACCTACTGGTACAGTGTGTAACACCAGCCTGAGATTCACCACTATTCACCACTATCTATGGAAGGGATAAAAAGCCTTGTGTTTATGTCTTTCAGCAACAAAAAAAAATGTGTTGATGAGACGAAACTAGGGCAGGGGAACTGAATCTCAAAAAGGGCTTCTGACTTCAGACTTTGGTTTTCTATCTAGTTCATATCTTGTAGATCAATATTTGAGAGACACCATGTTGTGACACAGCAGGAGTGAGATTTACCTGCAGGCGTCTACAACAACAACAACAACAACAACAACAATGGAGACACAAGAGGAAGAGTGACTAATGGACTATTGATACATCTGGATCTGCGCCGTTGAACCGCAGAGATCTTTACAAAGAATGAAAGAAGGAAATGAATCCCACCATCTTTTTTTGTGTCAGCGGCTTTGATTGGGACAGATGGACAGACAGACAGACAGACAGACAGACAGACAGACAGACAGGGCATGTATGAGCATGCATACACACACATGCACACATGCATGTACACACACACACACACACACTCACAAAGACACAGACACACACGCGCGCAGACACACACACACACACACACACACACACACACACACACACACACACACACACACACACACACACGCACAGACACACACGCACACACACACACACACACACACATGCACACACACACACACAAAGACACAGACACACACGCGCGCAGACACACACACACACACACACACACACACACACACACACACACACACACACACACACACACACACACACACTCACACAGACACAGACACAGACACGCACAGACACACACACACACACACACACACACACACACACACACACACACACACACACACTTTTACACACGCCACACCTCATGGCTCACCAGGCAGGCGAAGTCCTTCTAAAACATTGAAAGTGCGTCTCACCCCTCTCCCCGTCCCCATCGCCATGACTCCCCCTGTGGGCCTCCCCCCCACCCCCCCACCCCCCCCCGCCCCCCCGCCTCCCCTGTACCACCAACGCCCCTGTCAGCAGCACCATTAAGTGCACATTAAGGAACAACCACGGCCATCTGCACTATCTCCCTCGGACATTAGCCACAAACGGGCAACCCCCCTCCCCACCACCACCACCACCACCACCCCCACCCCCACCACCACCACCCTACATCCTTATTAGTTATTCCAGGCACACTCCAAGGTCCAAGTGGGGGGGTCATTCGTTATCACACTGCATTCTAAAGGCTTAGGAAAGGAAAGCAAGAGAAGGAAATGATGAGGAGAAGATGGACAGAAGGTGGAAAGGACGGGAAAGGAAAACAAAAGGAAGATCAGGGATGAGGAGAGTGAGAGTCGACCGAAGAGTGAGAGTCGACCGAAGAGTGAAGTCGCAGTGAGAGTCGCCGAAGAGTGAGAGTCGCCGAAGAGTGAGAGTCGCCAAAGAGTGAGAGTCGCCGAAGAGTGAGAGTCGACCGAAGAGTGAGAGTCGACCGAAGAGTGAGAGTCGCCGAAGAGTGAGAGTCGACCGAAGAGTGAGAGTCGCCAAAGAGTGAGAGTCGCCGAAGAGTGAGAGTCGACCGAAGAGTGAGAGTCACCGAAGAGTGAGAGTCGCCAAAGAGTGAGAGTCGCCGAAGAGTGAGAGTCGACCGAAGAGTGAGAGTCGCCAAAGAGTGAGAGTCGCCGAAGAGTGAGAGTCGACCGAAGAGTGAGAGTCGCCAAAGAGTGAGAGTCGCCGAAGAGTGAGAGTCGACCAAAGAGTGAGAGTCGCCGAAGAGTGAGAGTCGACCGAAGAGTGAGAGTCGCCGAAGCGTGAGAGTTGCCAAAGAGTGAGAGTCGACAAAGAGTGAGAGTCGCCAAAGAGTGAGAGTCGCCGAAGAGTGAGAGCCAAAGAGTGAGAGTTGCCAAAGAGTGAGAGTCGACAAAGAGTGAGAGTCGCCGAAGAGTGAGAGTTGCCCGAAGAGTGAGAGTCGCCTGAAGAGTGAGAGTCGACTGAAGAGTGAGAGTCGACCGAAGAGTGAGAGGAGTTGACCGAAGAGTGAGAGTCGACTGAAGAGTGAGAGGAGTTGGCCGAAGAGTGAGAGGAGTTGACCGAAGAGTGAGAGGAGTTGACCGAAGAGTGAGAGTCGCCGTTGAAGGGGAAAAAACACTTGAGGATGAATAAGTGAGACAGCCTTCCGCTTGTTTATTCGTGGTTGGTGTCGGATGCATTTGGACGCATTATGTATTATGTATTATGTGTTGTTGTTCTTTTGCTGTACAATGCCGCCAGCTCCTTAAAGGGTAGATTTGCATTTCACTTGTGGACGTGAAACAAGCTACTGCTGTGACTACAAAGTTGACGACGACTTGCTTGTTATTTTGGGTTCCGTTTGTTTTTAATCTAACTTGCAGGGGGGGGGGGGGAAGGGGGGGGGGGGGAAATAAACAAGGCTTATTCCCACAAGCCGTTCCCTCCCTCCCTCCCTCCCCTAAAAGGCAGATTGCATGTGTTGGTCCGAGGACCTGGATTGTAAAGCTCCCTGCTGTGCTTTGCATATTTGCTGATCTCTCTTCAAGGCTGGCCGTCACTCATTCTGGCACCGCTGAAGTATGGAGTGCTTGACGCATGCTGTTTATTTTGGCCATCTGTGGCTGGCCTAAAAAAAAAGAAGAAAAAACACCTTTTCAGAGCAGTTTTCAGAACATAAACGAGTGTGTGCTTTGACTTTGTGCTTTGACTCGGTGATACATTTAAATCTCTTGGCAAAACAAAAAACCAACAACCTTTTTTTGTTTGTTGGGGAAATTCTCTTTTGGGAAATTATGCATTGGGTTTCCGCTCCAGGGTTTATTTTTGTGATTTAAAGTTTGTGTATGGACACAAAATGAGAGTTTAACATCCCAGACTCTGTAAATCGGAAAAATGCATGACATTGCAACAAAAAAAACAAATTCAGTTGACTGCTTATTTCTCAACCATTTGTTTGGTCCCTTTAATTTCATGAAAAATACATTGCAGTTAGATTTGAGTTCAATTCCATTTCTGTACGGATTTTCTGTTAAATGAATCTACCCTCTTGAAGTACAAAAGCATACCACGCATAATGAATTCCTATGCTAATGCTCACCATTGACTATGTGATAAGCTAGCATTAGCTACCAAAATATAGCATTTAAACAGAATGAGATAGAATACGATGATAAGCACAGATAAGATACGTTGATGGAGAGTTTGTTGAAACCACAGGTTAAGCTCTACCCTGTCTTAAACCAGAACAGTGATTGTGGTACGGCTGTCATGGATATTCTTCTGGATCTCTCCGTCGGCTCACGGTTTGAACCAATGAGCTTCTCTACGTTTTGATGGTGTCCTTGTCTTCGTGAGGAGCCCTCAAGTAGCCATTTTAATGGCCGGTGGCAGCGTGGTCTGCTACAATACACTTCAGTGGACTCTATTGGATCGTCAGCCTGTATTGATTGTGTATCTCTCACGTTATATACGCATGTGTTCGTCTGTACATCAAAAATCTCTGATCTTCACTACTTTTAACAAGCCCTTGGGGTGACGTAAGTGTGCTGTAGACAAGTCATCACCTCTCCAGGGAAACGGTGGGAGCTGAGGAAGAGGAGAGAGGAGCGAATAGCATCAGCCCTCCCAGACAGACAGTGTCACTCTCTCTGGCCACTTGGCCGACCCTCTAGTACTCCTTAAATAGAAGCTCACCGGGGACCAGTGTCGTACACAGCAAATATTTATGATGACGAAGATACACCGTGACCTACTTCTGTGTGGCTGCACAGGTCTCACCCAGTCTCAGTCTCCTCTCCCAATGCGGTCCTTCTCTCTCTCTCTCTCTCTCTCTGTCTCTCTCTCCGTCTCTCTCTCTATCTGTCTCTCTCTCTATCTGTCTCTCTCTCTGTCTCTCTATTTCTCTCTCTCTCTCTCTTCCCCCCCCCCTCTCTCTCTCTCTCTCTCCTCTCTCTCTCTCTCTCTCTCTCTCTCTCTCTCTCTCTCTCTCTCTCTCTCTCTCTCTCTCTCTCTCTCTCTCTCTCTCTCTCTCTCTCTCTCTCTCTCTGGCTCTCTATTTCTCTCTCTCTCTCTGTCTCTCTATTTCTCTCTCTCTCTCTTCCCCCCCCTCTCTCTCTCTCTCTCTCTCTCTCTCTCTCTCTCTCTCTCTCTCTCTCTCTCTCTCTCTCTCTCTCTCCTCTCTCTCTCTCTCTCTCTCTCTCTCTCTCTCTCTCTCTCTCTCTCTCTCTCTCTCTCTCATTCTCTAATTATACAGGCTGTTTCTTTCTTGACGGTCTTATTGAATGATATTGACATTGGGCTCCTGTGTGTCTAGTCTTGTCATGTGCTAGGATGTATGCTGTATACTGTATGTGTGTTCAAACATCCTGCTGAGAACATTAATCTCCCCCTCAGGGATAATGCTGTTTCTCTTCTAATCAGAACTCAATAATGCAACATAGATATATATATAGAACATATATTGAAACTGTTCTCATATGAAAATGTAATTCACTGTATTTGTGCCAAGCGTAGAACACAATGTTATTATTGCAGGTCAACACAATTAGCAGACATATCTATAGTTCAAACAGGAGAGACTAAAAAAACATAAAACGATTTGCCGATAAGCCATTATCATATTACTCTTTATGGGGACGATCCATGAAGTCTGGACGGGAGATTAGTTTCTCTCCGGATGGTGGTGGTGGTGGTGGTGGTGGTGGTGGTGATGGTGGTGGTGGTGGTGCTGGTGGTGGTGGTGGTGGGGGTGGTGGAGGTGGTTGTAGATGTGGTGGTGGTGGTGGTGGTGATGGTGGTGGTGGTGGATGTGGTGGTGGTGGTGGTGGTTGGTGGTTGGGGTGGTGGTGGTGGGTGGTGGTGGTGATGGTGGTGGGTGGTGGATGTGGTGGTGGTGATGGTGGTGGTGGTGGTGGATGTGGTGGTGGTGGTGGTGGAGGTGGTGGTGGTGGTGGGTGGTGGTGGTGGTGGATGTGGTGGTGGTGGTGGTGGTGGGTGGTGGAGGTGGGTGGTGGTGGTGGTGGTGGTGGGTGGTGGTGGGTGGTGGAGGTGGTGGTGGTGGTGGTGGTGGTGGTTGGTGGTTGGGGTGGTGGTGGTGGGTGGTGGTGGTGATGGTGGTGGTGGTGGTGGATGTGGTGGTGGAGGTGGTGGTGGTGGTGGTGGTGAGGTGGTGGTGGGTGGTGGGTGGTGGGTGGTGGTGGTGGTGGTGGTGGTGGGGTGGGTGGTGGTGGTGGTGGTGGTGGTGGTGGTGGTGATGGTGGTGGTGGTGGTGGTGGTGGTGGAGGTGGGTGGTGGAGGTGGGGGGTGGTAGTGGTGTAGTGGTAGTCCTGCCCTGGATTACACGATCTCCTCCTGAGGACTGCAACAAGTCACAGAGCAGAGCTATCAGCAGCCTGGGAGATGGACCGGAGCAATTGGAACACAAAAGGTCTCCTGGTACTTCTAAAGGGGGCGGGTCTCAGTGACAGCGAGGGAGCAGACTAGAGCGTCGATCAATGAGACACAGAAGGGGAATGTGGTCTTCCTGATTGAACTTTTTCTTTGGCTACACGGTGACATGTTGTGCGACTAGGCAGTGGTTTATCCACACTATACACCAGAGTTTCATTTTGTGTGTTTTTTTTTTTATGAAATTGAAAAAACCTACATATGGTTATTTAGCTGGGATGACGTGCTACCTCACGGTGCTCTCAGCCCTCACGTTGGTTTTTCATTTCCTTGCTGTGTTATAGTATCATAAATTGTTTAGCAATGAATAGTTTGTTTACCATAAATTGCTCTGAAATGCTCTGTAACGCACTGTGCAATGTTCTGTTGTCTCTTCTTCTGTTTATTACCCTGCATCTCTTTATTGCTCATCGTTTTATTCGTTTTTTATTAGTTGTATTGAATATGAATGCTTATTAATGTAAGCATCTGGCCTCTATAAAGCAAATACAAAAAAAAAAAAAACAGCTCACGTGTTCCGCAGAGTATAAGGTCGACTGTTCTCTGTGTACAGTTACAAGGTCAAAGGATGACCTTTTGCTCTCGTTCGTTGAGACAGGAACAGCTACACACACCCACACACACGCACACACACCCACACACACACACACACACACACCACACACACACACACACACACACACACACACACACACACACACACACACACACACACACACACACACACACACACACACACACACACACACACACACACACACACACACACACACACACACACACACACACACACACACACACACACACACACACACACACACACACACACACACACACACACACACGCGGTAGAGGCGATATGTCCTCTTGGGTAGCTGTCCGTGGTACTGAACCGAACCATCGTGTAGTAACCCTTCACATCCAGAGGGGGGCGCTGTTGCTCACTCGCAATCCTCAGCCCCACTCGCTCGGCCGACATTCAACTTACTTCACCATGCGGTGGTCTAGATATTTAAACAGGATTGGATAGCAAATTATTGACTATAGCAGGTCTTAAATTACTTTATTTGGAAGAGGACGATTTTCAGTTGGTTTCAACAAAACGATCAGGCCACGGTGATGACAAAAGTCATCTGGTGAATGAAAGTAAGGTTGGCCTAATTATTAAACACTGAAGAATATTATAATATGTGTCCAATGTTTGTCAAATTCCTCGGCGAATCCATTATCGAATCCATCATACACCTAAACGTGCGCTAGTTCATCAGTGTTAGGCCGAGATGAAAAGACATACATTATGGGCTCACATTATTGGTTCACTCCTACGGCAAGTTTGCTGCCATAGAAACTCTCATTGCGAGGGAACAACGTTAACCTCTCGGTGTGTTCTGATCGACTCGGCCACTGCCGACCCCGGGCCAGTAGTAGCCCGTAGGCGACCATTCACCCACTGAGCCCGCAGTCTGTATCGTTACACCGTCCACTCCTCGGTCCGTTTTCCTCATTTAATTGTTCCGTGTCGGGAGCTGCGGTGGCAGCAGAAGCGGCAGCAGAAAGCGGCAGAGGTAGGAGCGATAGGAGCGATAGGAGCGGCAGGAGCGGCAGGAGCGGTAGGCGGTAGGAGCGGTAGGAGCGATAGGAGCGGTAGGAGCGGTAGAGCGGTAGGAGCGGTAGGAGCGGCGGCGCGGCGGCACCACCCCTGCACGCGAGGGATGGCCGTTTAGGCGCCACGGACAGACAGACAGCTCGCGGAAAAAAGTGTCGATTGGAACATTCGAATCCTCGCGGCTATCAGGATTGACGAACTGCTGATTTTTTTTTACATGACGATGAAGGGGATGGTATGGACCCATATCGATCTCCCAATCGGGAAGTCTAAGTGAGATATTCGTTATATAGTGTCAAAAGACTCCATACAGACTCACTCACACACACACACACACACACGCGCACACACACACACACACACACACACACGCACACGCACACACGCACACACGCACACACACACGCACACACGCACACACACACACACCGGACTCTCGGCGGCGGGGTGTGCGGTCTCTGTGAAGTTTCTAGCCGCGGAAGGAAGAACGCGGTATTATCTTGCTTTTCATCCATCCAGCCCACGGAGGATGTCGACGTCGTTGGGGAGAAGTTGAAGATAAAACAACGGAAAGTGAGTGAACGTACGGCCGGTCCACCTTCCTCTAGTGATGGCTTATCTCTCCTCCGGGGATACTGGTCCATTTTGACCGTCCGCATTTTCAGTTTTTTGCCTGCCTCGTTTTTTTTTGTTTAGCCGGCGTTGCATCGATGGGACCTATTTGGTGACTTTTTGTCTGAAAAGCAGAACGACAAGTTGCTTGCACGACGAAAAAAAAATTGCCTTTTTTGGTTCCCTTTTTGCTTGGGGCAATTTGGAGTAGGCTACACACTCCCTAAAAGCTTGCTCCTTTACAAGCTTTTACCCTCTCTGGTAACCGTGATTTTTTTTGTGTCTCTAACTAAGCTTATAAATAGGCTTCGAGTTGGCCTATTTGAGGGGGGTGGATGGGTGGGGGGGGGGGGTTTAAAGACACACTTAAATACAACCCCTTATCTCAGTCTCGACAACTGACAGAAACGTGGAAGTGATGACCGCACGTCGACAAGATTCTCAGATTACCGTGCACTGCGATACACGCAAGGCCTGCCGTTTGCACAACTGACGTCGAGGCTACAGAGCTAACTTTTGGACACTGTTTTTTTTTAAATTTTAAATTTGATTTGAATTGGGTAGGTATTTGGCTGTCAAATGACGGAGACAATGGCGTTGAGTGGAAACTGTCGGACTAACCCAAAAGAGCAGGGCTCGGTTCAGAACAGTTTTCCAGATGTGGTGGAGTTGAACGTGGGGGGCCAGGTGTATTACACGCGTCACTCCACCCTGGTCAGCGCCCCCGCTTCTTTACTGGGCAGAATATTCTCCTCCAAAAAAGATGCGGCTAACGACTTGGCACGAGACCCCAAGGGCCGCTATTTCATCGACAGGGATGGATTTCTATTCCGCTACGTGCTGGACTACCTCCGGGACAAACAGGTGGTGCTCCCCGACCACTTCCCGGAGAAGGGGCGGCTGAGGAAAGAGGCGGAGTACTTTCTGCTGCCGGAATTGGTCAAACTCCTGACCCCCGAGGACCTCAAGCCGAGCTTGGATGATTACTTCCACAGCGATTATGAGGACGGGTCCCAGGGTAGCGACAACCGCGTGTGCCCGCCGCCCTCCCTGGTGCCCGCCGACCGGAAGAACGGCTTCATCACGGTGGGCTACAGGGGGTCCTGCACCATGGGGGGTCGCGAGAATCAGACGGACGCCAAGTTCCGACGGGTGCCGCGGATTATGATTTGCGGCAGGGTGGCCCTGGCGCAGGAGGTTTTCGGGGAGACGCTGAACGAGAGCCGGGACCCCGACAGAACCCCCGACCGGTACACGTCCCGCTTTTACCTGAAGTTCAAACACCTGGAGCGGTCTTTTGACATGTTGTCGGAGTGTGGCTTCCAGATGGTGGCCTGCAACTCGTCCGTCACCGCCTCTTATGTCAGTCAACAGACGGAGGACAAGGTTTGGTCCAGTTACACAGAATACGTATTTTACCGTAAGTAATCTTTTTTGATGTCACGGACACGCACGCACACACGCACACGCGCACACACACACACACACACACACACACACCACACCACACACACACACACACACACACACACACACACACACACCACACACACACACACACACACCACGTGTGAGCGGCACGCTCGGTAGTTGTGCGAGTAAAGAGAGAGAGAGAATGTAGGTCATCATTTCTATGAATGTATGGCTGTAGGATGGTTCACCGGTTTGTATGGTAAGGCAGGTAGGTAAGGCAACCATGGCTCCTAGTTTGTGTTCAGCTTCAGTGCTCGATGGAGATTAGAACAAGGGGCCATCGCCCTTTATGTGGATGACTATGAGTGACTGGCTGGAGGAAAACTGATAAGAGAGCGTGTGAAAAGAACCACAGACGGAGCAATGAGCATGAGCAAGAGGGAGTAACAGGCATTCGAGGCCTTCTGGGGAAAGAGCTAATAGTTAAAACAATTGATGTTGGTCGAATATCTTTTGCGTTTTACCAAACCTGCTAACTGGCGGGAGGGAGTGTGAACGTGAGCCATCAGTGATCTGTTTATTCCACAATGAGTCCAGATGAATCGTACCACCAGGGTCACCGTCGGCACAGATGGGAGTACGCTTTTTACAGATTGTTTTTCAATGGGTTTTCCGCCCTTCATTTCAATGGTTGCAATCATTTGAATTACTAACTCAAACTCATGAATAAATATGACTGATTGGTCCATTTGGATGTCATTTGTGGACAAACAGAGACCCTAATATCCCTTGAATTTAAGCTGGCCCCGTAGTATAACGCAACCACCGCCTGCAGTCGTATAGAAAATGAATGTCCTGTTCAAATTGAGTTGGCATGAGTACAATTCTAAGTGGCCTATTTGTAATAAGCATACATAACTATCTATAATTCAATCAAGTCCAATCCCATGACTTTGCATTTATGACCATGAGATGGAAGATCCCTTGTTCTGCACCAGTAAGCACATGCACTTTTACACACACACACACACACACACACACACACACACACACACACCACACCACACACACACACACCACACACACACACGCCACACACACACCACACCCACACACACACACACACACACACACCACACACACACACCCACACACACACACCACACACACCACGCACACAGCAGCAGCAGCATAAGTTAACTAGGTCCTGTGGAACAAAGCCAATTAGCAATGACTCTCGGGTCATTTGCGAAAAAGTCTAACGTCTGTGATCTTTCCCGACGAGCAAAGCTACAAGTTAGCATCCGACAAAAAAGCCCAAAACCACTGCCATGCTGAATCATCGTTCACTTTGTCGAACAATAAAACATTATATTTTATATAACGCTTTTCTGGATACCCAAGGCGCTTTACAGACAGGGTAAAATAACACACACACACACACAGTAAAATCATTTAATAGTTCCATAGATTCAAAATGATGACGGATAAGACAGATAAAATAACAATTTTTAAAAAAGGAGTCAATTTGAACGCAACATACCCCTTGTATATCTTTTATTTTCTTTAGTTTTATGTTTTATATTTGATATTTCATTAGTGATTTCAATGCCTTCAGCTCTTTGTTGTTTGGTCCATCTTCCCAGGCCTTTTGTTATAGTGAGTAGTATGTGGTCGCCTCTAAGGAGGAAGAATAGGAGGAGGATGAGGAGGAGAGGAAGAGGAAGAGGGGAGTGAGGAGGAGGAGGGAGGAGGATGGAGAGAGGAGGAGATGAGGAAGGGAAGAGGAGGAGGAGGAGGAGGTAGGAGGAGGAAGGATGACGGAGGAGATAGTAGAGGAGAGGAGGCGAAGAGGATAGAGTCTCTGATCTAGTGATGAGTGAATCTGATGAGTATTAGGAGATGAGGAGAAGGTCAGTGAGGATACGCGTGATTCTGAGTATAGAGGATCAGTGAGATCAGGATGCGTATATCTGCATTGACTGTAGTCTTGATGAGGTATGTCAGGACTAGTATCATTATGCTCTAGATTCATCTTCGGTATTCTTCCTGTCTTTCTTCTTGCTTCTTTCTTATTCTTCTCCTCTTCTTCTTCTGATTACTCTACGCCGTATATCCTATTCGCTCTTCTTCTTCTTCTTCTTCTTTTCTGCTCTCGTCTTCTCTTCTTCTATTCTTCTTATCTTCTTCTTCTTTACTTCCTCTTCTTCTTCTTCTTCTTCTTCTTCTTCTTCTTCTCTTCTTCCTCTTCTTCTTCGTATCTTCTATTCTTCTTCTTCTCGTCTCCTTCTTCTTCTTCCTTATCTTACTTCTTTCTTCTTTCTTCCTTTCTTCTTCTTCTTCTTCTTCCTTCTTCTTCTTCCCTTATCTTCTTCTTCCTTCTTCTTCTTCTTATTCTTCTTTCTTATCTTCTTCTTCTTCTTCTTCTTCTTCTTCTTCTTCTTCTTCTCTTCTTCTTCTTCTTACTTCTTCTCTTCTTCTTCTTCTTATCTTTTCTTCTTCCTCCTCTTATTATCATTAGTAGTAGTATAGGCGACCGCACACTGCCAGCATGCTCTATCTTTATGGGTACAAAATGTTTGGAAAAAAACCAGCAGCTGATTCCTGCCATCTCTCCTCCCTCATGCTCTCGGGGCTCTCTCTGTCTCTCTCCATCATCCCGGCTCCCCTCGCGGTCCCAGGCGCTGCTGTCAAAGCAAAGAGCCATTAGTTCAAAAGCTATCACCGACCCCAGGGCTAGAGCATATTTTGGTTTTCTGCCCTCGCACCCACCTCCTCCCAACCCCTATAAACATACTCTCTGCTTCCTATGCTGAAGCACACCCCAACTAGTCCGCCCAACACCCCCCCCTCTCTCTCTCCCTAACACACACACACACACACACACACACACACACACACACACACACACACACACACACACACACACACACACACACACACATACACACATACACACACACACACACACGCACGCACACACACGCACGCACGCACACACACACACACGCACGCACACACGCACACACATGTGCACACTCACACACACACACACACACACATACACACACACACTCTCTCTCTCCCTCACCTCATTCGCTCCTTCCTATCCTCTCTGGTTTGGAAACTAGCCCACAAGCACCAGGGATAGAGCAAGCCGACAGACAAGGAAACCATAATGGATTTTGTAATGGCTCTCATAATACTTTACGGTGCAACAAACCACCCAATAATCCCAAATATGCCCCGGCACAAGAATCTATCGCTCCTGGAGACCTGCTGTCACGAGCGAGGAGAGAACCCCTAAGTGACATTGTAAAAAAAAAACATCACAGCAACACCTCCTGGCTGCCTCTGGCCGACGCTGTAGAATAACTAGTGCAGAAGGCTCCACTTTGATTGGACGGCAGCCAGCTGCTGATTCCCTAGCCCCGCCCCCGCGGAGCGGCGGTTGTGTGGGGGCTGCGGCGGAGGCAGAGCCAACTCTCCACGCTGAAAGATACATGAACTGTCATGCATGCTCAATATTCATCGCGTTCATGTTGTAGCTCCGCAACAAAAACCCTCAGAAAGAGAACATTCGCGATTGTGTTGGGCTTTCGGGAAACGCACGAACGTACGAAAGCACCAAATAAAACGGTGACATACTTTCTTTGAAGTGACAGGACAAGATGAACAATTCTGGTCTGTTGTTCTACTTCATTATGTATTCTGATGGTGGAGGAGTGTGTGACCCGTTTGTGGAGTGTGTGTGTGTGTGTGTGTGCGGTTGGTTGGGGGCTGGCTTTAACCTCTGGGCCTTGATTAACAATGACCCACAGGTGTGCAGCTTCACCAGACAATCAGTCTTAGTCAGGCCAACCACCAACCAACACACACGCCATCCACCCTGTTTTAACCAAAGAAAGATGGAGTGTCCTTTGTCATGCATGCATATTGGTTGGATGATGTACCTCACATCACAGTCAAACAACACAGCCCACACTTAAATCCTCCTCGGCACTGGTCCTTGTCGTGTGTGTGTGGTGTGTGTGTGTGTGTGTGTGTGTGTGTGGGCGGTGCCATACGATGCCTACTCTGGCTACTGTTGCATATTCTTGTGGTGCTAGTACTAGCGGTGATGAACTGCTGGTGACAATGAAGGAATGAATGCAGGCAAACTCGAGTGAAAGCTCTTATCGTGAGGCAAATGTTGACTCCACCAGTTAATAACAATCCAGCTATTCCTATTTTTCTCTTTTTCCTCCAAACCAATGTATTGGTTTGGATTGTTTAAGGAGAGTGTAAGTACGTACTGTATATATATGTACATTTTCATGGTACACGCATCATGGTCTTGAAGAGTTTTATAAACCAACGTTTGTTTGGAAACATTACTACTGTTGGACATATGGTCCAAGAGGTTGCTTTTCCATCCCTCCTGTGCTTTTATACACATTTAACATTTAGCATATTATATATATATTATTTTAGTATGTAAAAATGAAAATCTCGTAAAGTATAACTTTTGTGTTCCTCATTTGGGGTTTGATTGGCGCTTGATTAGGTTGTTTTCACACCTGAATTCTGAAGATTTGGTCCAGTTCAGTGGTGAACATTACTACTTTGTGTGACAAAAAGAATATCAGCGAAAAAACTCTTTGAAAAACACTTTCTTTCCAAAAATAGTCTTGGGTTGTTTCCATTTTGTGTTTGTTCAAATTTAAAATGATTAAAAGGAAGATGATACGGGACCAGTACGATACGCCTAACGAGACACGTTGTTGAGAGTATGATTGCACCATCTGCTTGCACCACGTCTTACCGTCTTACTCATTTAG
>CM051011.1:10512608-10522608 GCA_027704905.1 Muraenolepis orangiensis | reverse complement strand
AATACACGCCTTGCATGGGTGTACAAAAAAAGGCTAACGCTATACAGAGCACACACTTTCGAGGGGGGTGTTCTCTGTATAGCTTCCGTCTGCTTTGAGAGTGTAAATGGACTCCGGTAGTGCAGATGGTGTGTTTACTGCGTTCTCCCCTAAGGATCCTTCAGAGCATCCCATTATGTTGCTATGTACTGAGGCTGTTGTCTTCGGAAAAAAAATAACAAAACACTCCCTGGTTCATTTTATACATCCCGTACCTGCGGCCTCCACGCCGATATGGCCGCCACCAGCACCCAGCTGTTAACGGGAGACAATGCTTTATATTTGTCTTTGTTTGCCAATCTATTTTTCTTCTCTTTCTTCTGCCGTTTATGCTTCTTGTCTCAGAGCGTATTTCATTTTATCTCTCCCACCTCCCACCTCCCACCTCCCACCTCCCACCTCCCACCTCCCACCTCCCTCCCTCTGTCTCTCTCTCTCTCTGTCTCTCTCTCTCTCTCTCTCTCTCTCTCTCTCTCTCTCTCTCTCTCTCTCTCTCTCTCTCTCTCTCTCTCTCTCTCTCTCTCTCTCTCTCTCTCTCTCTCTCTCTCTCTTTCCCCGACCCCTCCTCTTGCTCCAACATACCGCGCTATCATCAAGTCAGGGCCTATGTAGGTTTGTTGCCATGTCTCCATTTTACATGTCAAACGTCACGTTAAAAACACACAATGCTTCACACACGCTAATACGCATTGAATGGTTGGTGGGGGGAGGCCCCGGGGGGGGTGTGGGGGGGTTGGTGGGGGGGGGGGGTGTGGGGGGGTTGGTGGGGGTGGGGGGGTGGTGGGGGAGGCCCGGGGGGGGGGGGGGGGGGTGGTGGGGAGGCCCGGGGGGGGGGGGGGGGGTGGGGGGGTTGGTGGGGGGAGCTAGAAGCCACATCCCCCTCCGAGGCAACGAGAAAAACATCGTCCTCCCTACACTACACAACGTAGCTACTCAGTGGGACACGCTGAGTCAATTAAGTCAGTCAAAAGTAGATTACATAGGTACATATATGGGTACAGGTAGATATTGTTCTAGATATTGTTGCATATTGTTTACCAACTTGTACTTTTTCCCTTACACTTTTGCACTGGTTCAGTTCTTGGGGACTTGTTAGAAATTAAATGCACTTTTGACTTCTGGTGACGAGTTGTTCTCTTACCTTCCTTTGTTGAAACACACTACTGTAAGTCGCTTTGGATAAAAGCGTCTGCTGAATGACTGTAATGAGAACACAGCCCTCCATAAGACCGTAAGGAAACCCCAGAGAGGTAGGCCGGAGCCTTGGGTAAAGTGAGACGCGCGGCTGGCTGGCTGGCTGGCTAGCTAACTGGATGGCTACCCCTTCTGGAGTGGACGCCTTTCTCCGGTCCATCAGGGTGTCCCTGACCACCCAGTGTGTGTGTGGGGGACAGCAGGGACGAGCCGTGCGCCTTATGCGATAACAACGGAAAACAACCCTGAGGAAATAACCCGGCAAACAACACATTTTGCTATTTGCGTCGTTAGCCACTGCCGCCGCCGCCGCTGCTGCTGCCACAGGCGCTTGCTTCCCTTTTGTAGGGAACCGCAACATAAACAAGCATACTTGAGATGCTCGCTCGTTTCACGCCCCATCACCACCACCCTTTCAGGCTACCTGGCTAAACACACACACACACACACACACACACACACACACACACACACACACACACACACACACACACACAGTAGCCCCTACCCTAACACCAACGCACACTCTTGACGCCATTGTCGCTTTCGATTGCGAGCAAAAGAGAGAGAGAGAGAGAGAGAACTAGAGAGAGAGAGAGAGAGAGAGAGAGAGAGAGAGAGAGAGAGAGAGAGAGAGAGAGAGAGAGAGAGAGAGAGAGAGAGAGAGAGTGAATGGAGCGAGAGTGTTATCTTAGTGTGACCTCTGCCCTCCTCTATAGATATACACATATATATATATATATATAAACTCCCTTGGACTCGTCCACCCCCCAGGACAGACCTGATATCCCCGGTCCCTGGGGGGAGCCAGAGCCGGGAGCGGCGTGTCCAATAGAAAGAGTCGTAGCGCTACAAGCGCGCGAGCATCCGCTAAGGTTTAGCCCTGTGTTAAAAAAAAAAGGGGGAGCAAATCAATTAGCCCACAACTCATTGACCCTTTGAGTGCTCCGAGGGCCAGGAGTACGAGTTCTTGTGAGGGAAGGTAGCTAGCTTTTCCTTTCATCTCTCTCCGCTGTCTGTCTGTCTGTCTTTCTGATTTTGAGTAATTACTCGTCGTGAATATTACAATGCATCTCCGACCGATACTTAAAGAAAGGGGGGGGTTGTGGGGGGAAGCTTCACTTTCCCGCTCTTAATGCAAATGGCCACACGCACCCGCGTTGCTGTAGCCGCGGCGCTCTCTCAACAAACCGTGGACGTGCTCGAGATGACGGACGGGTAATGTACTTTAAATGGACTTTCTCTCTTTCTTTTTTGGAGGAGGAATCGGCAGTTTCCATGACAACACAGGCATGCAAAGGAGCATTTGCAGAGATCCAAGCCATCGCTTTCTAGGGTGTGAGGGTCAGAGATGCAAGTGTTCAAACCGGCAGTCACGGCTGTGGGTCTTATCTCTATTTGTATACATTTGTGTAAGGATCCTGTACCCCCTCAAACATGTAACCTCCTGCTGTGTACCTCCTCTACCTCTCATCTGATGTTACATATGAAGACAGGACAGTGTTATTAACTATTTAAGGTCCTGTACCCCTCAGACAGGTAACCTCCTGCTGTGTACCCCCTCTACCTCTCGTCTGATGTTACGTATGAAGACAGGACAGTGTTATTAACTATTTAAGGTCCTGTACCCCTCAGACATGTAACCTCCTGCTGTGTACCTCCTCTACCTCTCACCTGATGTTACGTATGAAGTGTTATATGAAACTATGTTGCTCCTCATTCAGCCTGGTAAGAAGGCCCTCTCATATCTCAAACAGGTGATATGCACATCAGCTCAAACACATTATGAACAACCTCTCTGAAATAGTTATAATAACATACAAAACCATTTAAGTCATAAGAAGAAATATCATATTCTGTTCTTTATACAGTACAAAAAGTGATACAGGATAAACGGCAGTGGATGAACATGTTGTGCGAATGGGGAATAGGTTGTTTGTGGTGTGTGTGTGTGTGTGTTTCTTATAAAGTGGGTTTATCTTTGACACAGAGAGGCTACAACAGATGTTTTGTTAGCGTAACCCCAACCTAACTGATGTTGCGTTACCTCCCTGGGGGTACCGTGCACTCTGGGAATAGCCGCCTGAGACACACACAAACGTTGGCACTTGAGTGCGTGTCAGGATTGGATCGGGGAAAGACACACACACACACACACGGTGATGTGGTGTGTCCCAACCAGGGTCACAGGGTGTGTCGTCCCCTGCCTCTCCTCTCCCCTCTGGTCCTCGTCTGTAGAGGTGACCTACTCATCACCTCCCACAAACATGGGGGAATGAACCGCTCACTGTCACTTTCAATCACGCCATGAAGCTGACTGCCATGTGTGTGTGTGTGTGTGTGTGTGTGTGTGTGTGTGTGTGTGTGTGGTGTGTGTGTGTGTGTGTGTGTGTGTGTGTGTGTGTTTCTTTGTTGTGTGTGTCTGTGTTGTGTGTGTGTGTACAGTGCACACCACAACAAATGCTCACACACACATACACACACACACACACATGCACACTTACACACACACACACACACACTCACACACGCACACACACACACACACACACACACACACACACACACACACACCACCCACACACACACACACACACACACACACACACACACACACACACTCACACACACACACACACACACACACACACACACACACACACACACACACACACACACACACACACACACACACACACACACACACACACACACACACATATGCCAAATCATATAGAGACATCACTCACACCCACACATCCTAATGCATTACCATTAGACAGGACTCCTGTGTATCGTGAGGTAAAGAATGAAAGCAAATAAAGAGAGAGAGAGAGAGAGAGAGAGAGAGAGAGAGAGAGAGAGAGAGAGAGAGAGACAGCTATGGGTCTCTTTTTTGTCATATGTACAGACTGAAGAGTGATGAGTTTTCATCCTCATTTTGAGCTGTGGACCGTCGGGTCAAAATCAACCATTTTGATCGGTACTCTTGCTTGATCTGATGCCTGAAGCTCAGTGGTGAAATACTGGACCATGACTATGTTAAAAAAAACACATCATTTATTCAACATGAACATCCAAACAAAGTAGAATCCAAAGCATCTTAAAGTGATTACTTATTTATAGAATGTCTTATCATTAATTGAATGCATGTGGTTGTATACCAAGTGGTTATATATGTATATATATATATATATATATATATATATATATATATATATATATATATATATATATATATATACATATATACATATATACATATATACATATATATATATATATAAAGCAGTATTTGTGAGGGGCTTATGAGCTAGGATGCAAGCTGTCAATGTTATTGGGCTGTCCTTATACAGTCTACTGTTTTAATTAGTACTTCCCTGCTAGTTGTATTATATTAAAAACCCTGCATTTTGTGTGTTTTTGTCTCTAAAACTAAAAACCTGTCCTTTCAACGCACACAGACAGGACAGTGTTGTTTTGCAAACGTTTTTTCTTTGTTAATTATAGATGAAGCGAGCCTTATTTCACATGGCTTCGAAGGCTAACACTCGATGCAATGGCCCTCATCAAGTGCATGGTTATCAGCCCCTCAGCTGTGGCTCAGTATAGGTGCTAACTCTACCTATAGCAGTAGGTATAGGTGCTAACTCTACCTATAGCGGTAGGTATAGGTGCTAACTCTACCTATAGCGGTAGGTATAGGTGCTAACTCTACCTATAGCGGTAGGTATAGGTGCTAACTCTACCTATAGCGGTAGGTATAGGTGCTAACTCTACCTATAGCGGTAGGTATAGGTGAGAGTCAGCACTCCAGATCCAGGATTGAATGTCATACTGCGTGAGGGAATGGGGGTGGAAGCATTCCATTATATTTGCTGCATTTGGCAAATACAAACATCTTGAATCTTGAATCTTGGACCTTGGAGGTGACAGCCATGTCAATATGTGCCCTTGGGCACAAGAAACGAAAAACACATAATAACATAATAACATTTATTTTATGAAAGGTATGAAAAGTACTATATTTTAAGATGGTTTCGGCACTCGAATGTGTTTTTTGATACAACTTCTAACGAGGATGTGCATTTTATTTTCATGATCTTCGTTGAGTGAATGTTGTTTAATACACGTTTTCTATCATTCGTTGGTAATGGTGGTTCAAGATTCAAGATTCACCATTCTTTATTCGCCAAGTACAATGGAATGCTTACACCCCATTCCACTCCCACATTCTGAACAACAATTCAAAACAATACGATACTATACTACACTACCCTATACTATACTATGCAATACTATATAATACTATACTAAAAACAACACTATACTATATGCTTTACTCTACACTATATACCATAAACAATACACTTTAAACAACACTGCTACAACAACACTGCCACTGCAACAATGCTATAACAATATAAATACTATACACAACTAAAACAACATTAATACCAATATGAACAATAAAGCAGCTAATGGATGATATAGAGAACATGGCAGATGGTGCAAACAGCAAAGTGCAAATTTGCAATGGACACGCTATCGCTGTGACCACCTAGCTTGCATGTTGTTTGAATATTATTTTCAAAGGACTACTAAAATGACCCACATGGGTGTTGTAGCTCTACAGGAAGTGATGCGATGAGCAGGTGACCTAGGGGGGCTAGCACACTGGGGAGCTAGCTAGAGACCTGGGGTCTAGGAAAGAGATACATGTTGGTGGCTCTAGCCCTTACAGGAAGCGGTGCAATCCCTCACTGAGAAGTCATCAGAAGATATCCCATAATATATAATATAGATATCCCAGTTTATAGTTGAATTAGCACAGGCAGTGCGCCTACTGAACTGCTCGGAGTGCTTCCACTATCATAACATTGTCACCCATAAAATATTACACTATCATACTTTTGCTGCACTGTACTGCACTGTATTCATCGTGCTGCTGCACCACTGCCACTTTAAAATTATTACATTTTTATTGTGTACAGCATTTTTGATAGTATAGCGTTGTTTATAGAATTTAGTATAGTACATAGTATAGTATAAAGGGCTGTGTATAATATATAGTATAGCATATTATAGGTAGTGTATAGTGTTGTTTATAGTACAGAATTGTTATTATAGTATAGTTTAGAATAGCATAGCGTAGTATTGTTTTAGAAATTCATACTGCAGGAGGGAATGGGAGTAAGCATTCCATTGTACTTGTTGCAAATGGCAAATATAAACATCTTGAATCTTGAATCTTGAATATAGTTGTTGTAAGGACACTAGGAGTGAGCTAGAGACATGGGGGTCTCTTTCATATGAAAGAGGAGGCCTCAAGGACATTAAGGGCCAACTCAAGTTGGTCAATTTAGTAGTTGACCTCCAACCCTAACCCCTAACAACCACTCGTGAGCGAGAGACTCTGGGTCTCTTATATGAAAGAGGAGGCCTCAAGGACATCAATGTGGCGGCTGTAGGCCTACAGGACGTGATATCAAATGCCAATCAGAAGATACAAAAATAAGATAAAAATGATTTACAGGGGCCTAACAATGCCTCGGGGAGTAGGCTAGAGACCTGGGGTCTCTTGTGAGGGGCGTGGTGTGGGCCCCTTGGGACCCCAAACTTGAAAAACGTGTCCACATGCAAGCTAGGTTTAGGTAGGTTAATAATAATAATACATTTTATTTGTGGCGCGCCTTTCAAGACACCCAAGGACAACAGTGGACTTCACAAAGTGTCCGCAGGGTTTAAAACAAGACAAACAACAGGAAGTCAACTTACAAGAAAGATGGTACAGTTTATAAGGGATATGCCAGTTTAAACAGATGGGTTTTTAGTTGGGTTTTGTAAGATGTTATAGAATCAGACTGTGGGATGTGTAGTGGCAGGGAGTTCCAGAGTCTGGGAGCCCAGCAACTGAGAGCTGGAGCCCCCATGGTGGTGAGGCGTGAGCTGGGGACGGTGAGGAGGCCAGCGGAGGAAGAGCGGAGGGTGCGGAGGGGGGGGGGTGTACTCCTGAAGGAGGTCAGTGATGTAGATGGGGGTTAGATTGTGGAGATTATTAGGTTAGACACAGGTTCCCCTGGGTCCCATGAATGAAGTATCCCCGATTGGGGCTTCTAGCTTTGACAGAACCTCTAAGAAGTGTGAGGATCAGAATGTGTTGTCCTTGTTGTTATTCAGGGTCCTACCACCTTAAAAATTGAGGCTCCTTCCGCCTGTGAATTGACTACTTTGTTCCAGGGTCCTGGGACCCTGGGTCATGGATCTCTCAAGATTCAAGACTTGTATTTGCCATATGCAGTTCAATAGAATGCTTAGTCCTCATCCCCTCATGCAGTATGAGAAAGAGAAAGAACAATAAAGTGACTGATGGATGATTTGTACATGTGTAGAATTGTGCATTTCATTAGCATTTTAAAGTGCCATTAGTGCAGCCGCATCATAAATACAGTGCAGTACAGTGCCGTAACTGTGATGAGTCCAGCAAAGTATGACAGTGTAATGTAATGAAAATGTTATGATAGTGGCAGCACTCCTAGCAGTTCAGTAGGCTCACTGCCTGTGGATAAAAACTATCCTTAAACCTGGTAGTCCTTATACGGATGCTGCGGAACCGGTGACCAGACGGTAGGGGGGAGAAGAGATGGTGCCCAGGGTGGTTGTCGTCCTTTCTCTCATTGTCATTGTGCTTCAATGGCAAGAAAGACTTGAGATTATCCCAAAGCGATCCAAAGGCACACCCCCCCCCCCCTGGTCCATTGGTCTAAAGGCCAAGTTGTCTTTCCTTTCGCATTTTTAATGAATTCATAGCAGGCCTTATATTTCCTATACGTTTCAACGGAGCATTTGATGGACGTTGGTGCAGTAGGCACCTACTGAGCTGTGGAGAGGATAACCACTGATAACGTCCATCTAATTGAGGGATAACGTTCAAAGCGGGCGCTCTTTAAAATAATAATCGACCCCTGTCTTGCTCTCCGTGTCCCTCTCTCTCTCACACACACACACACACACACGTATGCACACGCACACGCACACACACACACACCCACGCACACACACACACACACCCACGCACACACACACATACACACACGCATGCACACATGCGCACATGCACACACACGGGCACACCCCCCCCCCACACACACACGCACACACACACACACATGCATGCATGCACATACACACACACATACACACACACACACGCACACACACACGCGCACATATACACGCACACATACACACACACACATACACACACACACACACACATGCAGGCACATACACACACACACACACACACACGCGCACGCACACACACACGCACACCGTACAGCTTACAGATGGCATTTGAGTGTAAACACATCTCCTTTGAAAGAATTGAGAAGCAGAGTGTATGAAGTAAGACCGCTCAGTGATATCGACACATCATTTTTCCTGTAGAGTAACAGGAGCACGTTGGCCATCTGGAGCGCTGACTCAATCTTACACACTTAGACATCAATGTGCCAGCAACTAAAAGAAACATGCACCCAATCTTCCCCTTCGTTGGTAAATGGGTCAAGGGGAGACTCCGGTCTTATAAAATGCATGTTTAACTCATTCTGGCATGTCTTGCGTTGCCCTTTGATTCATTTAGCATTTTCTTTTAAACCATATCCACCACTCATTGAAATGGGACCAATGGCCTTGGACCTAAGCATCAAAGCAGCCAATCACTTTGCCGGGGGTCTAATATAAACCGAACTTCTCTAAAATAGCCCGTCTGTCCGGCCGGGTTCTAAGTGGAGATGAAGCCCGGGGAAACAAATACACAGAAGCATGTCCAAACCCGACCAACCTAATTATACCTTCAGCCTGACGGCAACAACCGATGACAGCAGAGTGGGGACGCGGAAAAAAAAACAACCCAATAGATGCTAAAGATGCTAATTTAGTTTGGCCCTTTGAGGCTGTAATTACGATGAAGTGTGATATGATAAATAAGCTTAATAGAAAGAAAAAGCACTTACTAGATTTAGCGGGTGGTACTGCTGCGTTGTTTGCCCTGCATGCTAATGCGGTATCATAATGTGGAAATCTCCTGATGACTAATTTAAATCTAATCTAATAACTTTTGGAAAATTCATGTAACAATGCCTTGACGTGTGTTTATATGAACAGAGGAGCCGGACAGCTTGCGTTGGGCCTTATTTGATATCCTATACCCACCAAGGAACCAGGGTCGCGTCCTTGAATTGTAGCCAAGTGCCAAATAGGAACCTAGTTAGGATGTTTTTGATTGCCTCCTACCCATGAGGAAGCATCCTCACAATTTAAAACACAGCCCTTTATGAACAGAGATATTCTAATCATTTAGCTGACAAATTTGCTGTGCGCTTAGCAACATCTCATCAGTATCGTACTCAATTCCCCACATACAGCGTGGTACACACACAGTGACCCACACACAGCAGCTTGGTTTTAACACCATTTCTGATGGAAGAAGCCGTTCAGCTCAATATACTATAATGCTTTCAGGTGCCAGTACATCCAATACAGCTTTTGGTTTTGTTTTAAACATGTGTTAATTAAGTCTTCTTTAATCTTAATTCATAGCGGTCTGTGGAATTGTTTCATCGTTACTGAAATGATCTTGCAATACAGAAACACACAGGAGTCAAATCAACGTGTTGCCAATCGAGGACAGTGAACGTTCTGAACTCCCAGTCCTGTTCCTTTCATGACGTCAACTTCTGTGTTCAAATCAAAATCTAAATAT
>CM051011.1:10507608-10510108 GCA_027704905.1 Muraenolepis orangiensis | reverse complement strand
CATGCTCTCTCTCTCTCTCTCCTCTCTCTCTCTCTCTCTCTCTCTCTCCTCTCTCTCTCTCCTCTCTCTCTCTCTCTCTCTCTCTCTCATGGTTGTTGTTTTTTTAGTGTTTTCCTCTGAAGGTTAACACCAGGGACCGCAGAAAGCACAACAGCAGAAGTTGTGTTTACCCTATAAATAGCTACACACACACACACACACACACACACACACACACACACACACACACACACACACACACCACACACACACACACACACACACACACACACACACACACACACACATACAGCTGTCTTCTTTATCTTACTACTACTCTCTCTCTCTCTCTCTCTCTCTCTCTCTCTCTCTCTCTCTCTCTCTCTCTCTCTCTCTCTCTCTCTCTCTCTCTCTCTCTCTCTCTCTCTCCCTCCATCTCTCTCCCTCTCTCCCTCCCTCTCTCCCTCTCCCTCTCCCTCTCTCCCTCCCTATGTCTCTGTCTCTCTCTCTCAGGGGGGGGGTGCCTTTGAAGTGTTGATTGTTCTGTTAGAAACCGACCGAGCTTTCTCTCTCTCTCTCTTACTTTGATTCTCACATTCTGGCGGCAATCTTGGGGACGGCTAGAAGGGTAGTAGCTAGTAGTCTGATGCCCGGCGAAGTTTTGCAATTTAATTACACGTCCCTCGGAAAGACCTCTCTGTATCCGAGAGGGGCAGTCGCAGTGTACAGTTGAAACACATCAAAGCCAGTTGGCTCACTATACGATAACTAGGAGCCGTCGGCTGCGCCGCGCTATGCTATGCTATGCTATGCTATGTTTCACGAAGCTAAGCTATGGTGCGCCAATCGCACGCAACGCCGCGCTGTGCCATGCATTTCATTGTGCACACCGCAGAACGCATCCTGCAATGAGGAAATGGTGATTGTTTTTTTGCAGCTCTAAGGATTTGACAGTGTGGACAAAGCTCTGTTGTTGCTGCTATACTGGGCCATGACCGAAGCTCTGTCGCTCTAGATATCAGGAGCTGTCAGTCAACTTCATATTTCCATCTCGGAGGCCACAACTGAACTCACAGAGATATGGAGCTAGCCATTTCACGCACCATCGACAAAGACAGATCTGCTTCTAAAAGAGAGACGGATAGACGGATAGACAGATAGACAGATAGACAGATAGATAGATAGATAGATAGATAGATAGATAGATAGATAGATAGATAGATAGATAGATCTATTTAGTTTTTGTTGTTTTTATATATTATGTGGCATCCACATCTGCATGTATCTGAATAATGTCATGTTGCACATTGCTATTTATGTTCAATTATCCACTCATTTTATTGTACAATATTATCAGATAGCAAGATAGGGTATGAGAGAGGGACAGAGAGAGAGAGAGAGAGAGCGAGAGAGAGAGAGAGAGAGAGAGAGAGAGAGAGAGAGAGAGAGAGAGAGAGAGAGAGAGACCAAGAGAGACCAAGAGAGAGAGAGAGAGACCAAGAGAGAGAGAGAGAGAGAGAGAGACCAAGCGAGAGATGGAGAGAGAGGGAGTGGCCACTGTGCTCTTGCTCCCTAGTAAATAACGATAGCCCATAAGTCGTCTCATAATCATCTGGTGTGTTCATGCGTTCCCAAACAATTTGTCTTCATTTAAAGCGAGGCTGGTGGTTGACAGATTAGCAGATATTACATTACGCTACACACACTTAGTTTGACTTCTAGCACACAGCTCTCCTTCAGGGTGGCCCTCATCGCCTCACCTTAACATCACATTTATGTGCCTGTGTTTTCAGCATGATGTGTGTGTGTGTGTGTGTGTGTGTGTGTGTGTGTGTGTGTGTGTGTGTGTGTGTGTGTGTGTGTGTGTGTGTGCGTGCGTGTGTGTGTGTTTCTCTATGTGTTTGTGTGACAGACAGAAATGAAGATATGAAGACAGGATAATATTCTATACTATTATATAATGATGTCATAGACATAATTAGATATATTTATTAGACAAAAAACATGACCTCAATATCGTAATATTAAGCTCACGTGAGTCATGCAGATCCTAATTATTTTCAAAAAGTGAACCAAATGTAATAAGACTGTACTAAGTGATCTCACACAACATGTTTATTGACCAGATCCGTCACAGACTAAAGTGGACAGCTAGAAGTTCATCAGCTCCTGAAGCTGCTTGAAATTCCGGCCTGTGACCGTAAAAAATTCCTTGAGTAAAAAAATCTACGGATTATCTGGGGAGTCATGGCGGAGGAGTCATGGCAGGGGAGGTAGCTAGCTCGAGAAAGGGTTTTTTAAAAACTGCATCGGGAATCGGTGATCAATCCGTTGTAACAGACTCTCCTGGCTACACTAAAAAACATCTGTTACCGATACCAATACCAGTAGCAGTGGTCGCTGCGGTCAGCGTTCTTTATCCACAGAACTCAAAGCTCAGAGCTCAGATCTGGGTGAACGGAGCCTTTCTCTTTATCTCTCGTATCCCATATTTGTTTCGTCAAATTTACAAAGAGACCAT
>CM051011.1:10490108-10492608 GCA_027704905.1 Muraenolepis orangiensis | reverse complement strand
TCACCGATAAAGGTCATCACCGATAAAGGTCATCACCGATGAAGGTCATCACCGATAAAGGTCATCACTGATAAAGGTCACCACCGATATAGGTCATCACCGATATAGGTCATCACCGATAAAGTTCATCACCGATAAAGGTCATCACCGATATACTGGAGTCATCAAGGTGGCGATATCGGACTGGCTGAAGCTGCGTGAGTACGGCGGACTGACGACGGCCCTCCACAAACACCGCCATCTGGAGACTTTCCAGCCCTGTGCGAGGCTAGTAGGTTGGTGTGTGTGTGCTATACTGCCCCCCCCCCCTCCGAGAGAAACTGGAAAAGAGGGATGTACTATGCTTGTTTGCATAGTAGAAACACTGGGAGGCTGTTACTCACGCCACACACTGAGCCTTCGTTCTGGTAATGATGTCGCCACTGCTACATCAACATCTCTCTAGCAACGCTACACATAGTACTACACACGCACACACACACACACACACACACACGCACACACACACACACACACACACACACAAACACAGACACACACACACACAAACACACACAACACACACTCACTCATTGACCATGGTCTTTCTACACTATCAGGCCATCTCCCCCTCTCCCATCTAGCTGTGGTCTATCTCTCTTACAATCTATCCTTCTCTAGTACTATTCACTGTTTCTCCCTCTCTCTGAAACCCCCCCCCCCACCACCCCTCCCCCACCCCTCCCTTCCCCCATCTCCCTCACTTCCACCCCCCTCGTCCTCCGGCTGCCAGCGGGGTGCCAAATAAATCTCTTCGTGTTTTGGAACCACTGATAAGCAAGGCCAGTCACGGTGTTGATGCCTGCTCAGGGTTCCTGTGTGTGTGTGTGTGTGTGTGTGTGTGTGTGTTGTGTGTGTGTGTGTGTGTTTTGGTGAATGTTTGTGATCTATGTGTGTGTGTGTGTGTGTGTGTGTGTGTGTGTGTGTGTGTGTGTGTGTGTGTGTGTGTGTGTGTGTGTGGTGTGTGTGTGTGTGGACGTTGGTATGACTGTTTTGGTTTCGACCGCAGGAAGGAAGGTATGGTGAATACTAAGATGTCTCTGTGATGTCTCTGTGATGTCTCTGTGTGTCTCAGTGATGTCTCTGTGATGTCTTCTTTCTAATAAGCATCTAACCAAAAAAACACTAGTATGTTTGGGTGACCAGATATATAGATGGAGGGATCTGCTTGATCGCTAATAAAACAATGATAAAAAAATATAATAATTATTTTAATTGTGGTGAAAACCAGGGCAATTTGGCAGTGAAATGTTGAAAACCGGGACATGTTTGTGTTTGTTGTCGGGACTCGAGACACCTACCTTGAAACAACAATCCCGGAAAAACTAAGACGTCTTCGTCTGTAGGTATTATCATAGTTCATTCTGGTGTATATATATAATCCGATTTGCTGCTGACAACTGAAAAATAGCTGCTCACCCCAGAGAAATCACCACAGCTGCAACGGCATTCTGAGAGTTTCTGGAACATTTCTGGCTGGTAACAAACTCTTGCGCATCTCTCTCTCTTGAAGGGTTATCCCGTTCCCTAGGAGAAGATTCCCACCTCTCCCCCTTGTCACTCTGTGGTACGGGGCAAGTTAAAAACGAGGGGTAGGCTGTAGCAATAAGACAGGGGATGGGGCCCGCTTGTCTCCTCCTCTCCACCCGGCCAGTGGGAGCTGAAGGAACACAGGTGGGTCAGAGTCGGAGTGCTCCGGGAGGGACACTTGTCTTGTGTATGTGTGTATGTCTTTTTGCTGCCCTCCGGGCTGTCTAGTGTCTGTGTCTTGGTAAATGGACATTTATATAGCGCTTTTCTAACCAGTGGTTACTCAAAGCGCTTTACATATCAAGTCTCACATTCACCCATTCATACACACATTCATCCACACATTCATCCACCGACGGCGGAATCAGCCATCAAGGAGACAGCCAGCACGTCAGGAGCAGTTAGGGTTAGGATGTCTTGCTCAAGGACACCTCGACAGCTTTTTGCTAGGAGGAGGCAGCGGGGATCGAACCAGCAACCTTCTCGTCTTCTTGTAGAGGAGGTGGTCAGTCCTATGTCCGAGTATACGACTCTTCTTGTGGATTCTGTGGCTGAGGATTGAATCCTCTTTATTGGTCACATACATGTAAACACACAGTGACATTTGTTTCTCTGCATTTAACCCATCCTAGTATTGGGCGCAGTGGGGCAGCTACTTGTATGTACAGCTCTCGGGGAGCAGTGTAAGGGGTCTGGTGCCTTGCTCAAAGGCACCTCGGCAGTGTCCAGGTGTTTCGGGGACTTGAACCCGGCGACCTTCCTGTTCCCAAGCAAAGTCCCGGCAGACTTGAGCTATCCTGCCGCCCGATATTATTATCATAACAATGAGCGTCCCACGCTGGGCTCGAACTCACGACCTCCGGCATCAGAGGCAACGCTCTTAACGTGAGAAGCTAAAACCCACAGCTTTTAGGCGTCGGGGGAGTGAGGT
>CM051011.1:10480108-10485108 GCA_027704905.1 Muraenolepis orangiensis | reverse complement strand
CTCTCTCTCTCTCTCTCTCTCTCTCTCTCTCTCTCTCTCTCTCTCTCTCTCTCTCTCTCTCTCTCTCTCTCTCTCTCTCTCTCTCTCCTCACGCACACACACACACACACACACACACACTCTCATATGCTGCTCTACAGCGTTGAAAAAGCACTGCAGTGCAATGTCTCATAATACATGTAACAGAAATAACAAGAGATTCTGTGCTTGGTTAACTTCTAATATTATATATTGCTTGCCTTTTAGAGCTGGTGAAAGAATCAGTCAGCCTGCATTAAGTGCTCTCTCAAGGTAAAGTGTCGCAACTTTCCGTTGGGTACTTTATCTGTGCCAGCGAAGTGGCATAAAAGTCCTTTACACAGAACAACAAAAGTGTTTAACTGTATTGAGTTGTCTTCCAGTACGTGCTTCCTTCGATGTAGATGACAATGTTGCAATGTTTCGTGTACATGGCGGGCACGGTGCTGTCATGCTGCAGCTATCACCTGTCCTACCCCAATGAGCATTATGTGGCTGGGTGAACCTCAGTGCACCCAGCCTTGAGATGTGAACATACAGTCAGTACAACATCTAGCTCTGACTAAACATAACTGGCTTTGTTTTTGCTTTCTTTCTTTCTTTTCTTTTATTCCCCCCCCCCCCCCCCCCCCTCTCTCATTTTCTCTCCCCACTTCTGTAATTACGGGGCAGAGTGGTTTTCAAAGGCTGCTCATTAAGAATGACAACAGCATTAATTCCCCTTGACCACGCATACACAGACACAGGGCCCTGGAGGAGAGCAGAAGGAAGAAGGGTGAGTTGGTCCACCGGAAAACAGCGGGCATAAGGGAGGAAAGAAACACAGACACAGTGCGCTGTAAGTGGAAGACAGTCTGAGAGGATTATACTGAAATGGGGTCTTAATACCAAAGCAAATGGAAGTTAAGCGAAGGACAGATATGGGTCTGTTTCTGGACAGGCATGGGTCTGTTTCTGGACAGGCATGGGTCTGTTTCTGGACAGGCATGGGTCTGTTTCTGGACAGGTATGGGTCTGTTTCTGGACAGGCATGGGTCTGTTTCTGGACAGGTATGGGTCTGTTTCTGGACAGGCATGGGTCTGTTTCTGGACAGGCGTGGGTCTGTTTCTGGACAGGCATGGGTCTGTTTCTGGACAGGGGAAAGCAGTGGTTTTGATTCTCAAGATTAAAAGTGGTGTATGTGTTGTTCCAATCTATGTCCACCAACAGACAATTGCCTTCATAATAAGCTTCATAATAAGCTTTGCATGTGCACAGTGCACACATTCGTACACACACACACACACACACACACACACACACACAAAAGACACACACAAAGACACACACACACATACAGAAGCACTTACGCAGAAACACACACATGATGAATAGAAAAAGACCCCATGAGTGGTAGCATTTACCCACATCCCCAATAGCTCTCTAAGTAGCATTGGCCATTATTCAGGGAATGAACTATTGACTTGAAGTCGCTGAAAGCAGTCGGTCTGACCAGGGCCTCAGGTCTTCCTTCTGACTAGAAACCACCAGCTTTCACACTCAATTTCGAGTTTTTTTCATATCATAAAAGCAACTCGCAAACTTTGACATTGCTCTCCAGCGATACGCGCCGTATACAGGCACCACACACGTTTGGTAGCTGTGGGGCTAGCAAAAAACCGGGGCAAAGCAAAATGGCACACGGGAAAACACGACGTGTTCACTCAGATCGCCGTGTTTGTGACGGCGGGCGAAGGTCTTGTCACGCGGTCATCGTCCGTACAATCAATCTATCAACCCGGTCTCTTCAACCCAGCAGGCGGCGCAGTGCAGTGAGTAAACCTCACTCCGCGACGCCTAAAGCTAGAGCTTCACGGCTATGCTATGCTACACCGAACGCACACATTACTCGTCAAAGACTACTGAAATGACCCACAGGGGGGGGTCATCATAGGTATGTAATTAGCAGGTGACCTAAGGGTCAATGACACTTTGGGGGCAGACTACAGACCTGGGGTCTGTTTTGCATGATAGGAAGGACATACAAGATTATCACAACAATAATTGATGCGATCCCTCACACAACAGAGGTCAACAGATGATTAAAAAAAAACACACACACACACACACACACAATTCACGGGGACACAGGATGACTGCGGAGTAAGCTAGAGACGTCTGGTCTTTTAAATATATCAAAGAGGACAATAAGCACGTCTACAAGTATCAAGTTGGGGACTCAAGCCCCACAGCAGGCAATTAATTTGTGTAGTAGTAGAGAGTAGTAGAGCATACATTCAAGATTCAAGATAACTTTATTTATCCCGAGGGAAATTAAGGTGCAACAGTTGAAACAGGGGAATAAATGCACACAAAATATACTAATACCTAAAAACTAAATAACAACTAACTAAACTAAACTAAACTAGTATAAACTAAATATAACTAAATGAAATCTGAATGAAATCTAAATGTATTGACAGATGAATTGCACAATTTACAGTATTATTACAGTAATACGTAGGTATATACAATACACAACAATACGTATAGTGCAAATTGGCAGTAATAAAATACTAATAAATAACTCAGATAAAAACTCAGATGTATAGGTGATAGGTGACCATATAACAATGTATATTTTATTACATTGATTTATATATATATTGCTCTTTTTCTGTGCTGACATATTGCATTTTATGTATTGCACTTTTATATATTAAACTTTATACAGTTTTGAACTTTTTTACTAACTCATTGCTTATACTTGTGTAAACTGTGAAGTGACAATAAACTTGACCTTTTGGGGTCAATTACACTTGGGAGTGAAAGAGGGTCCCAAGGACATACCCCTCACTAAGAGGTCATCAGAAGATGATTTTTGTTGGGGGGGGGGGGGGGGGGGGGGGATGACCTGGAATGACTTTCTTCTGATCCACTTGGCCCTCATAGGCCTTCTCTTCTGAGAGGCTCTTTTCAAAAATAAACAGCCCCTGTTTGGGCTAACTTTATTTCTGCAGCAGCTAAAAGTCCCCAATCTTGGATATGCCATTCATGGGACCCCGGGGGGGGGGTGGGGGGGGGGGGGGGGGGTGTGTGTACTGATGATAGCATCGCTAGCCATCTCCAAGGGGCATGAAAAAAGCTGACCTCCAACATTTGACTAAATGGACATAAAACAGCGCAGGGCGGTTTCAAGTTCCCCAATCCTGGTGGGACGGAGATAGACGCGGGTGCCTTTAGGCGTGTAAACACAGCTGGCATGTGGACACGTTTTTCACAAGTGTGGGCTGTTATTTTTAAATGAGATGAAGCATTTGATGATGCTTTGTGAGTCACAGGGAAGTGTCCCCGAGGCCCTTTTCCATATAAAAGAGAGGCCGGGTCTCTTCTTCCAGCCTACTCGACTAAAAGTCTCGTTTTTTTAGGCCCCCGTAAATGGTGGGTTTTTGTAATCTTCTGATGACCTCTCGGTGAGGGATTGCATCATTTCCTGTTGTGCTAGAGCCTCCATTTCTTCGTTGTGTTGCTGACAACTGTAATAAAATAAAAAAAAGGATGCCTTCAGCCCACACAAGAGATATGGCCACAGCGGAAGACGGTGTATTAAATTCAAAATGGTGCGCAACAACCTCATCGCGAATGTTGACGTAAACGTAAACACAACACGGTCGACTAATGTTGATGTATCGCGGTCTTGAAGAGCTGTTCCACGGGGCTCTTGGGCTTAAAATTGTGTTTTTTATAGAACATCATCAAACAGTAACATGACATGAAATAAAACAGCTCAGATAACTACACACAACAAACAAACCAAAAAGATTCAAACAACAATGCTAAGCTACGAGCCTTCAGGGAAAGCAGTGTCCATCGCAAATTTTCTGGCAAGACCTGAAAAAGGTTCTTACTACTAAATGTGATAACGCATTTTAATGCTGAAACCATCTTAAAAATATTGCCTTTGCCCGCTGATAATAACAGTAATGTCAGCCATTTTGTTTGGTCTTCGGCTAGGCGAGCTGAGCATGCTGAGGCTATTTATACAGGCACGCAATTGGAAAGCGTAAAGTCGTGAATCAGATTGAACAGACTAGGTTGATTTGATATATGCCGTATGTTGAGTGATTTATATAGCACACTTCAATGACACAGAGAATCAAACCCACCTCGAATAGTGTGGGGCATAAAAAAATGATTTTTCGACAGCCACGTAGAACTTCTAAGGGGGACTAACGCCATCTTTGGAATGTCTCTGGGTCTTCAATAGTAAACACAGACGTCGTCTGTCGTCCTGGAGCCGCTCTGGGTAAGATTTGAGGCTTAGAGAGAGAGAGAGAGAGAGAGAGGGAGAGAGAGAGAGAGAGAGAGAGAGAGAGAGAGAGAGAGAGAGAGAGAGAGAGAGAGAGAGAGAGAGAGAGAGAGAGCAGAAATGAGCAAGATTTGAATCACAAACAACCCCCCAAAAAAATAATTCCTCCTCCTCCGCTCCCTCTCCTGTGTGTCTCTCTGCCATTGAAGCGCTCCATCCACACATCTGTGATGGAGCCATGATGGCACCTGACTGACAGGAGGAAGATGCAGTCCCTCAACCAATCAGGGAAGAGAGGTCCCTGAACAGATGTAAAGCCTATCTAAGCATTTAACAAACCAAAAAGAAAAGACAACCATTAGAAACCCAGGCATAATAAGGAAAGTTTTTAATCCACAGGCAGTGCGCCTACTGAACTGCTAGGAGTGCTGCCACTATCATAACATTGTCATCCATATTACATTACACTATTATACTTTGCTGGACTTTCTGGACTCATTACAGTAACTGCACTGTACTGCACTTTATTCATGATGCTGCTGCACTACTGGCACTTTAAATGCTCTTAAATCTTTTTGCACCATTCAAAACATGTAAATATCATCTGTCACTATATTGTTCTTTTTCTGTTTATTTTTATTGTATATAGTCTTCTTTTATAGTATTGTTTTAAAAATTCATACTGCGGGAGGG
>CM051011.1:10465108-10475108 GCA_027704905.1 Muraenolepis orangiensis | reverse complement strand
TCATTCAGGCATGTTACCTTGGTTTGTTTAGGGACAGGCACGATGGTGGATATCTTGAAGACCGCGGGGACAACAGCCTGGGACAGGGAGAGGTTGAAGATGTCTGCAAAGACTCCTGCCAACTGGTCTGCGCATGCTCTGAGGACGCGGCCCGGGATGTCGTCGGGGCCTGCCGCCTTACGGATGTTCAGCCGCTTAAAGGTGCGGCGCACATCCGCCTCCGAGATGCGCAGCTGGCTGGTCTCCCCAGTCGGTGCTGGCTTCGGCGGGCTGCCGTTTACGTCGAACCGAGCAAAAAATGTATTTAGCTCTCCTGGGAGGGAGGTAGAGGAGTTCTCTACACAACTGGTTCTCCCTCTGAAGTTCGTTATATTCTGCAGCCCCTGCCACATACCCCTCGCATCGTGTTTCTTGAATTTATCTTCCACTCTGTCCTTATACTCCCGCTTGGCAGTGACGATGGTCTTACGGAGGTCGTAACGGGCTCTCGTATATTCCTCCGTATTCCCGGAACCAAAGGCGGCGTTACGCGCATGTAGGGCAGCGCGAACATCGCCGTTAATCCACGGTTTCTGGTTGGGATATATCCGAACCGACTTGGTCGGAACAACGTCATCTATGCACTTCTTGATGAACCCGGTGACCGACGACGCGTACTCGTTGATGTTATTGTCCGAGGCAACGCGGAACATGTGCCAGTCAGCGTGATCAAAACAATCCTGCAGCGTAGAATCTGATTGGTCCGACCAGCATTGGACCTCCCTCACAGCGATCGGTTGCTGCTTCAGTCTCTGCCTATAGGCGGGGAGTAGCTGGATAGAGCGGTGATCTGATTTGCCGAACGGTGGGCGGAGGAGGGCCTTGTAGCCATCACGGAAGGGAGTGTAGCAGTGGTCGAGGATCCGCTCGCCCCGTGTGTTGCTCTTTATGTGTTGGTAGAACTTCGGGAGAACCTTCTTCAGGTTCGCCTTGTTGAAGTCCCCCGCTACGATGAGAGCAGCCTCGGGGTGGGCCGACTCCTGTTCGCTGATAGCCCCGTACAGTTCCTTCAGCGCTGTGTCCGTGTTGGCTTGTGGGGGAATGTAAACAGCGGTCACGGTTACCGCTGTAAACTCCCGAGGTAGCCAGTATGGACGGCACATAAGCATCAGGTACTCCAGGTCCGGGGAACAGAAAGACTTGAGGGGATGTACATGACTTTGGTTGCACCAAGATCTGTTTATCATGAGACATACCCCCCCTCCGCGATCTTTACCGGAGAGAGCCTTTGTTCTGTCCGCCCGGTGTACGGAAAATCCCGTCGGCTCGATAGCTGCGTCGGTAACCCCCTCCGACATCCATGTCTCCGTAAGGCAGATAATGCAATTGTCCCTAGTTTCCCGGTGGAATTGAATACGAGCCTGTAGTTCGCTTAACTTATTGTCCAGAGACTGTACATTAGCCAGTAGAATGGTGGGTAGTGGGGGGCGATCGGATCGACATCTCAGCCTGACTAGCACGCCGGCTCGCTTCCCTCGCTTCCTCCGGCGACGCTTGCGCGTAATCGTGCCCAAAATGGACGGAGATAATCCAGCTGTGACTTCGGGCGGGACGTCCGAGTCGAAAGAGTGAAAAAACTCCGGTAGGCGGCGAGCGACTGTCGATCTGATCTCCCAAAGTGTGTGCTTGTATGTACATGTAGGTGACCAATAAAGAGGATTCAATCCTAGAGATTGAATCTTAGATCTCATAAATGTATTTTTCCCACCCATAGCCTTATCTCTTGGTTGAATTGAACAAAGTCTTTCAACAGGCTCCATTCAATTGAGACGGACATTTGGATGTTTATTAAATCCGAGCCAAGGCCCCAAATACTTTAGACGTTCTCTGGGACGGCGTCTTTTAACGAGAGGAAGGGCCTTTAAAAAGGAGGAAAAGAAAACAAACTGAGAGGACAACCTTAAGGAGCCAATAGCAGAACATTTCTATAATACATATTTGTATTAAAAAATGATTATACAAATATATTATACAAATATATATACATATATATATTCATGATATGAGGATACAGGCACTTGTAGTGGACCTCCACAATGTTATCACCATCACAATCGTCATTATCACCATCACCATCATCATCACCATCATCATCACCATCATCAACATCATCATCATCATCATCATCATCATCATCATCATCATCACCATCACCATCATCATCACCACCATCACCACCATCATCATCACCGCCATCATCATCATCATCATCATCATCATCACCACCATCATCATCACCATCATCATCATCATCACCATCATCATCACCATCATCATCATCATCACCACCATCATCATCATCATCATCACCACCATCATCATCATCATCACCACCACCATCATCATCATCATCATCACCATCACCATCATCATCATCATCATCACCATCATCATCATCATCATCATCACCACCACCACCACCACCATCATCATCATCATCATCATCATCATCACCATCATCATCATCACCACCATCATCATCATTTAAGTGGCTCACATTTCATTGTCGACCATCAATTCTCCATTCAAGTCAAGTCAACTAGCGACATATTGGTGATATTCACAGTTAGAACTAACACTAACTCACCCAAACAGGAGTTTGTCACTCTGCTGCCGCAGTTTACTACATTTAAAAATATTTATTACATTTTTTAAAGAATTTTTACATCTTCAGTAAGTGACAGCCCGATTGTGATGAAGACTTATATGGTAATGGTGGGGAGAGGACAATGACGACAATGAGGAGGAAGACTAGGAGGAGAAGGAGGAGGAGGATGATGAGGAGGAGGATGATCTCATCATCATCATCATCCTCATCATCATCATGACAGCGGCGATGATCGTTATCCCGTAGGTAAAGTAGGCAGGAATTACAATTACAACGTCAGACAATTATTTCTCTATGCTTCCGTTTCCTCAATTTTCTAATCGCTTTTTGCATATATCTTTATTCCCCCACATCTAAACTGGTGGAACCAAGTCAATTCACTTCTACTACTACTCTCGCTCTCCCTCTCCCTCTCCCTCTCCCTCCCTCTCTCTCTCTCTCTCTCTCTCTCTCTCTCTCTCTCTCTCTCTCTCTCTCTCTCTCTCTCTCTCTCTCTCTCTCTCTCTCTCTCCCTCCCTCCCTCCCTCCCTCCTCCCTCTCCCTCTCTCTCTCTCTCTCTCTCTCTCTCTCTCTCTCTCTCTCTCTCTCTCTCTCTCTCCCTCTCTCTCTCTCTCTCTCTCTCTCTCTCTCTCTCTCTCTCTCTCTCTCTCTCTCGCTCTCTCTCTCTCTCTCTCTCTCTCTCTCTCTCTCTCTCTCTCCCTCCCTCTCTCTCTCTCTCTCTCTCTCTCTCTCTCTCTCTCTCTCTCTCTCTCTCACTCCATCTTTATCTGTGGCTTCAGAGTTATTTCTCTCTCCCTTCATTCGTATCCCCCATCATCCTAGTCAGTTAGAGACCCGGTCGTCCAACAGTCTATAGTTTGCCATGCTGCGACTCAACGTGATAAATGGACCGTCTGACAGCGGCTGGCCAGACAGGCGGGGGGCGGGGGGGGAGATGGATTAGAGACACAGATTGCAGAGCGAAAAGGTTCCATTGATTACCACTAAGCTGGTAGATAATGGCAGGACATTATAAAAATGCCGGTTCCAAAATCCCCCATTCAATACTCATCCCTCAATCTACATCCAAGCAAGGGAAGAAAGACGGAAAGAAAGAAAGACGGAAAGAAAGAAAGAAAGAAAGAAAGAAAGAAAGAAAGAAAGACGAAAGAAAGAAAGAAAGAAAGAAAGAAAGAAAGAAAGAAAGAAAGAAAGAAAGAAAGAAAGAAAGAAAGAAAAGAAAAAAGGAAAGAAAGAAATAACAAAAAGTAAGAAAGAAAGAAAGACTCAGGGAATTCTCTAAATGAAATCATAGAAGTGTTCAGTGGACAAATAAAAGAGCTTTCTGTTATTGTCTGCTGGTTAATGGAAGGTCTATGGACTCTCAGCGACAGTGTGCTTCTCTGGCATTCAAGCCAGAATCGCACAGCGGCCCAGAGGAAGCTGCCCCCACCACAGTGCTGCTGGGTGTGTACCTGCTGATCTAGCGCTATATAGCTACTCTGTATGTCTGCTACCAATAATGCCCACCCAGCTGGCAGCCTGCTTGTCTGTCCCTGCCTGTATGCATTCCTACATGAGTCTATTCAACTGTATGTCTATCTGTCTGTTTCTCTGTCTGCCTGCCTGTCTTTTTCTCTGTCTGTCTATCTGCCTGCCTGTCGGTTTCTCTGTCTGTCTCTCTGTCTGTCTGTCTGTCTGTCTGCCTGCCTGTCTGTCTGTTTCTCGGCCTGTCGGTTTCTCTGTCTGTCTCTCTGTCTGTCTGTCTGTCTGTCTGTCTGTCTGCCTTTCTGTTTCTCTGTCTTTATGTCTGTCTGTCCGTCTGTCTCTATGTCTGTCTGCCGAGCTCTCTGTATGTCTGCTTGTGCATGCATGCATACATCCATCCATTAGTCTGTCAGTGTGTCTGTGGACAGTCTCTCTGTGTCCCACCAGCGGCATCTCAGTGCTGGGTACCTCCGGAAGGGTGGGAAGGGTAACATATGTTGGACCAGGGAGGGACAAAGCGACGTGAGGAACACAGCAGTGGTTGTGGGAGGAACGAACATCCGCTGTAGTTCACCTGCTGAGTCAAAAGTACCACTGGAGGGGGACTGCCAGCTGCTCCTTTCAGCTGAGCATATGTGTTTACACACACACACAATCCATCACACACTCTCTTTCTGTACATTCTCCGTCTCTCTCTCTCTCTCTCTCTCTCTCTCCCTCTCTCTCTCTCTCTCTCTCTCTCTCTCTCTCCCTCTCTCTCTCTCTCTCCCTCTCTCTCTCTCTCTCCCTCCCTCTCCTCTCCTCTCCCTCTCTCTCTCTCTCTCTCTCTCTCCCTCTCCCTCTTTCTCTCATAGACACACACCCAAATACACGCACACATTAGAGTATATATACAATATATATATATATATATACAGTATACATACATGCAAAAACACAGCAGTGAGAGATGAGCCTCTGCCTGCAGTGTTAGCGTTGCAGCTGCTGCTGTTCTCTGATCCACACCACCTCGGATCCATAGAAGCTACCGGAGACAGCGTTGTGTGATGGTCTGGTACAGTCCCCCCCCCCCCCCTGTTAGCCCCTACCAATAAAATACATATAATTCCAAAGATGGAACAATTACAGGCTTACAACGTTTTTCAAATTGAACTCCAGCCGAGTCGGAAATCTAAATCGGACGACTTGTATTGGAGATTTGTACGTGTACGTGTATTGTCGATGTCAGGGTCATGCCCGCACGACTATGGGCTCTCATTTGGACTTAAACTCACATACACATCACACACATTTGTGTGTTTGTGGATGTGAGAGAGTGTTCAGTGTGTCTGTGTATTTATTGTGTGTATTCATCTGTGTGTTTGTGTGTGTGTGTGTGTGTGTGTGTGTGTGTGTGTGTGTGTGTGTGTGTGTGTGTGTGTGTGTGTGTGTGTGTGTGTGTGTGTGTGTGTGTGTGTGTGTGTGTGAGAGAGTGTGTGTTGTGGTGTGTGTGTGTGTGTGTGTGCATGTATGTGTGTGCGGCTATACATTATCATATAGAATGCTGACCATTTAAATTGGACCTGATGCTTCATGCATGTGTATGTCATGTCGTAGTACCCGGCCCGAGTGGGAATACACATTTCTATTCAGATTCATGGTAATCATGGAAGTCATCCATATTTATCAACCACAAATAATTCCCTTTTAGTTGACTGTTTGCATGTTGAGTTTTTGTTGTCTGTCAAACGTGTCGTCTGTTCCATTTCACGCCTCGATTAGGACTTTATTTCCTAAATATGTTTTGTCGTTTTTAAAAAACAGAGATTTGAACGTTGGGTGTCAAACACGGCTGAAACCCAACGCACACACACACACACACACACACACACACACACACACACACACACACAGACAGACAGACAGACAGACAGACAGACAGACAGACAGACAGACAGACAGACAGACAGACAGACAGACAGACAGACAGACAGACAGACAGACAGACAGACAGACAGACAGACAGACACACACACACACACACACACACAGTGTGTCAGTTCTTTCCAGTTCTTTCTCCCACAGTACTGACACTAACACATTTAAACGTCTGCAAGGACCTCCTCTCAGAGTCGGCTGGCGGTGACAGCTTTATCTCGCTGCTCTCAGATCAGAGTTCAACCTCCGACAAAATTGACCACAAACACTCTCTCTCATCAACAGATTAGAGGGGTGAGAATCTCTGAAGCAGCAGTTACACACTGCTTCAAGTCCTCCATGGCACACGTGCACCACGCAACCAACGCGCACACACACACACACCACACCACACACACACACACACACACACACCACACACACACACACACACACACACACACACACACACACACACACACACACACACGTGTGACATTCATCAAGAAGGGGTTATGATGCCACCGAGCCAGTAAAAAGTAACGTCAGGCTTGTTAAAACTGTCCCGCTCGGGCCAGTTCTAAAAATATGTGATAAAATCTAATAATCGACGGATAAAAAAAAAAATCTTCACAGTATTCGTTATTTGGCACACAAAGCACAAAGTCACTTAAATGACCCAAAAAAAACAACAACGTCACACTTTATTCACTGGGGCTCATGGCAAGACATGCCCTCCCATCCGATGCTACAGTGTTCTGCCTCTGTGTTCTATATGCTATCTATATGTGAGTCCTATCTCCATATGATGTTGTAGCAGGCAACGCTGCCACCAGACCATTAAAATGGCTTCTTGAGGGTTTCCTCCCGAAGACAAGCACACAGGTTGATGAGGAATCCGGTTTATCGCAGTATTAGTTTGAATCATGGTGAACAGAGCCGATGGAACATGCTAGAGCTCTTCATCCTCCTCCAGTGTGTGTGGTGGTGGTGGTGGAGGCTGTTTTAACCTGTGAGTCTTGATTAACAACGACCCACAGGTGTGCAGCCTCACCAGCCAATCAGTCTAACTCAGGCCAGGTGAGGCTGCTTAAACCAGCCACCGACCACACACACACTCCACAGATGTCTTTAGAGATATCACATCTATCTAAGATATGAGTTATTGTCGTAGTCTGTCGAGCACATTGTAAACACAGCTTTTAAAATGTGCTATTGGTGTATACAGTTATACTGATAAGCAGACCATCTTCATGCTGGAGACCAGGAGAGCAGTTTGGGGGGGCGGCTGTCAGTTTTTGAATGCCGGATATCAGACAACCGTCCTCATTTGAATGGAGCATCTGTCCTATCTCACATCATTATAGCAGACGACACTCTTTGAAATATATGTGGCACGATATGGAGGGTTTTTCGAGTGGCGGCCGTGACTCCGTTGTATCACCTGCTTCACTTTAAGGCATCACACGGGCTTACAATTCGTTGGCAGTTGCTGTTGCCGCTTGCGTTCCCTCTGGGATGAGAACATGTTTTTGCTCGCTCTCTCTCTCTCTCTCTCTCTCCTCTCTCTCTCTCCTCTCTCCTCTCTCTCTCCCTCTCCCGCTCTCCGCTCTCGCTCTCTCTCTCGCTCTCGCTCTCTCTCTCTCCTCTCTCTCTCTCTTTTGTCCCTGTTTGGGCGGGTGGGGTGCTATCCTGGAACATGTGTATTGTGGTGGTGTGTCGGGGGGAAGAATGAACACAGAGGGCCGGCCTCCCCTTCCTTCGGCCATGCCAGAGCTCGGGTCGCAGTGTGAGCCAGACCTGTGAATGGGACCCGGCGGCCCAGCGCTGCTGTCCGTTCCAAGGTTAGCTGGGGAGGCTCAACGAACCACACGTTTCCTCTCTGCCAGAGCAGCTCAATTATGAAACGGCTAAAGCTAGCAAAGTATATCGATTTTTTTGTTAAATTTTTTTTATCACATTTTATCCAATTCTTTCAAGAAATAGAACATATACATCTGATGTTATGCTTTTATTGATTTTTAATATTGTTGTGATTGATCGGTGGTCGTTTTTTGTAAACGCGAAGGAAATACTGAAATGTTTTTATGATTTTAGGATTGATTTCATGAACAGGAAATTACCTTAATGAACTTAAAAACAAACCCAAAAAAGCCTGATGATTGAACGTTGAGTTGTTGTGGTGTTTCCATAATAGTCACTTGTTTAAGTGCCATTGGTTAAGTCTTCACATATCCATGTCCAAAACGTACCACTCACATCTAAACCCCTTTGGCAGCACCCAGAGCAGTTCAGTAGGCACACTGCACACTGTGGATAAGTCCTTGAGCCTCTGGTAGTCCTTGTATGGATGCTGTGTAACCGACGACCAGACGGTAGGGGGGGAAGAGATGGAGCCCAGGGTGGTTGGGTGGTCCTTAGTGATGGAGATGGGGGAGAAGAGATGGAGCCCAGGGTGGTTGGGTGGTCCTTAGTGATGGAGATGGGGGGAGAAGAGATGGAGCCCAGGGTGGTTGGGTGGTCCTTAGTGATGGAGATGGGGGAGAAGAGATGGAGCCCAGGGTGGTTGGGTGGTCCTTAGTGATGGAGATGGGGGGAAGAGATGGAGCCCAGGGTGGTTGGGTGGTCCTTAGTGATGGAGATGGGGGAGAAGAGATGGAGCCCAGGGTGGTTGGGTGGTCCTTAGTGATGGAGATGGGGGAGAAGAGATGGAGCCCAGGGTGGTTGGGTGGTCCTTAGTGATGGAGATGGGGGAGAAGAGATGGAGCCCAGGGTGGTTGGGTGGTCCTTAGTGATGGAGATGGGGGAGAAGAGATGGAGCCCAGGGTGGTTGGGTGGTCCTTAGTGATGGAGATGGGGGAGAAGAGATGGAGCCCAGGGTGGTCCTTAGTGATGGAGATGGGGGAGAAGAGATGGAGCCCAGGGTGGTTGGGTGGTCCTTAGTGATGGACATGGCCTTCTTCCGACACCTGGTCCTAAAGGTCTCCTCAATGCATGAGGAGTAAGCACTGTTAGCACATCTTCCTTCAGAACACAAAGCTGCAGATGAATGTCGTCTTAAGTTAAGAGAGCAAGTGAGAAAGAGAAGGGAATAGGGGATAGGGATATATCTATATATATAACAATATATATATATATATATATGGAGTCAGATATGGGCACGCAAAGCAGGTCCGGGAGGTGGGGGTGGATTCTAACACTGCCATATCATGGCTCTGTGGTATTGATCCGAACCACTCTCATTCTGTCTGCCTTTCAGAGCTAAACGAAGGGATTTAATTGTCTTATTTTGAATGACTTAATAGCTTGTAGGCTTTTGTACACGCCTTGTACAAACAACAAGGACCATATATGTGCCATTTGTAATAATGAAATGTAAGCATAAAGGTGACAAGCTGCCGTCTGACACTTCTGTTCCTCTTTAGGGGAATCCACCATGCAGACAGACATTTCAATCGTCCGTCCGGAGTGTAATGTTCCCCAATCGAGTCGCTGAATAGTAATAGTGGATAGACTCAGTGTGAGGACGGACGTGCTAGTAATCCAAACGGGTGTGTTTAGTCATCCATCCTTCCCATGATGGCACCGCCACAAGTCCATTTCAAAGTCTTTAAAAAAAAAAATGAATTGCGTGCCCTGCTGCTGGAAATGTTCCCGAGGATTTTTGGCTAATAAGCCTTACTTTCTAAACCCCAGAGAGCATTCATCACGGTGATTATTATGAGCAGGGCGGTGGCGTGGTGATAGGGGGGGGAGGGGGGGGGGGCGTGGTGATAGGGGGGGGGTCCGTGCTTTGCCACGGACCGTGTGGTCATGCACAAAGTGGTGGCATCCCCTGGAATCCCCCAGGGTCTGATCCCTTATCTCTCCTAACGAGGGATGGCTCACTGGCCCACGGAGCACTAGGAAGACATGGTGGATTAATGCAAACGCTTAGTGGCAATTATGAGTCTTAGTCAAATGGCTTACACATTGACAAAGGTCTTATAT
>CM051011.1:10455108-10460108 GCA_027704905.1 Muraenolepis orangiensis | reverse complement strand
AGACACTTACTTATTGACTTTAATAAAGATGAAACATGACAATTTAGCCCTTTGTTGTTATTTGATAACCACTGAAATAACGAAATGCACTTTTGACTTCTGGTGACGAGTTGTTCTCTTGCCTACCTTGGTTGAACGCAGTGAACTGAGTGCGTTCAGTGAACGTGAAAGTCAAGTATTCCAAGGGCAGTGGAGGAGGAGGAGGGCCCTTCACCTCAACACCACATGTGTACACTTTGCTATGTTATCCAATGTGAAAGACACACAGATTCAGTCTGCTGTGAGTGCGAGTTGTCCATGCCCTTGTATAGTGTGTGTGTGTGTGTGTGTGTGTGTGTGTGTGTGTGTGTGTGTGTGTGCGTGTGTGCATGTGTGCGTGTGTGTGGGTGTGTGTGTGTGTGTGTGTGGTGTGTGTGTGTGTGTGTGTGTGTGTGTGTGTGTGTGTGTGTGTGTGTGTGTGTGTGTGTGTGTGTGTGTGTGTGTGTGTGTGTGTGTGGTGCGTGTGTGTGTATGTGTGTCTGTGTGTGCGTGTGTGTGCGTGTGTGTGTGTATGTGTGTGTGTTTGTGTGTGTGTGTGAACGTGCGTGCGTGTGTATGTGTGTGCGTGTGCGTGTGCGTGTGCGTGTGCATGTGCGTGTGTGTGTGTGTGTGTGTGTGTGCGTGTGTGTGTGTGTGTGCGGGTGACTGCCCTTGTATGCCTGGAGTCTACTACGGCACAGGAAGGGAGAGTAAAAAGACACCTTTGTGTTTTCATGACTATTGATCACAGAATAATTACTCTCGGGGAGAGGCCCAGAGCTGGAGGACAACCTCAAATGACTTGTTAAGAGCTGCACCCTAATCTAATCACAGCCAGAAGGGGAGAGCCAACATATATTCAGCCCACACAGACACTCACAAACACATATATATATATATATGTGTGTGTGTGTGTGTGTGTGTGTGTGTGTGTGTGTGTGTGTGTGTGTGTGTGCAGAGCAGAGAGCATTCTGCAATTGTATTTATGAATATGGTGTTTCTGCATAAGCGATCGGGTTCTGTGCGACAGCAACACTGTCCGATAACATTATATTTATAATAATACAAACGTCGGCAGAACAGGGACCAGTGCGAAAAAATACGTCGCTTTCAAAGAAGCAAAGGGAAATGTTCGCCAGTTCCACAACAACAAGTCACTTTAGATCCGGATGGATGCGATGACACACGGCTTATTAGAATATTCGAGGAATGACGAGTGAATCGTTCGTGGCAGATAGGAGGCAGTTCTTCCCGCGGTTTTAAGAAAACCAAGCTCGTGTTTGCAGGACCGAGGCAGACAGCAAAGAGCCTCCATGCAGTCAGCTGCCGCGCGGTTTGAGCTCTGACGCGGATTCCATTTTTCCGAAACGCGGAGTGAGCCGGCTTGATTGCTCATCAGTGCAAAGCAGGTGTCACCAGAAAGCCCTTCAGCAGCGTGGCAGCTCTGTGGGGATTGGAAACTGGCAGCTCGCAAGTCTGCCATCCGTGCAAATTATACCGCATCTCCTCCGCAGGCCTCGGCCCGGGGATTGCAGATTTTGTTTTTGCTTTAGTTCACTGCCAACTGAACCGCAGCGCTGAGTGTGAAGGTGTGTGCTCCCGCTCTCTGGCCTTAGGGCGCCGACCGGAACCAGACAGGCCGTGTGGGCGGAGCCCACTGCTGCAGATCTGTGATTGGTCGATCACCTAGTGTAATAAACAAACCAAAAAATGCCAATGGTTACTATTGAGTGGGGTTCCAACCCAGCAGGTCTGCAGACAGTGGGGTTCTAACTCAGCAGGTCTGCAGACAGTGGGGTTTGACGCACAAAAACATTGACCCGAGGCCACAGTTAACTCTCCGGGTCGGTCCACTGCTGCTGCGCAGCGGGGGGGGGAGAGACAACACAGGGTCTGAGGTTATCTTGTGATAGGCGTCCTCCCGTGCTGTGCTGAGCTGCAGCCCGTCTACAAAACGTCCAGAACTTCCTTTTCGTGCTCTCTCTCTGTTGGGTAGTCAATGCAATATTTGAGAGATATTGGCGTTCCGCAATGTATACAGTACTTCCATATAAGGGATTATAAAAATATTCAGAGAATAGATAGTAATTAGTGAGATAGACTGATGGCATACCGCCACACACACACACACACACACACACACACACACACACACACACACACACACACACACACACACAGGAAGTGATGACATAAAAGAGTAATCTGAGCAGCCAGTCATTTTCTACCTGGGAACACACACCTAATGACGCAGCACTACAAGGCAAGGAGGAGGAGATGAGGAGGAGGGAGAGAGACACAGAGGGAGAGGGAGAGAGAGACAGATGGAGAGGGGTAGAGAGAGAGAGGGGGGGAGGACATAGAGAGAGAGTGAGAGAGAGAGGGAAGGAGAGAGAGACAGATGGAGAGAGAGAGAGAGAGAGAGAGAGAGAGAGAGAGAGAGAGAGAGAGAGAGAGAGAGAGAGAGAGAGACGAGAGAGAGAGAGAGAGAGAGAGAGAGAGAGAGAGGGAGAGGGAGATAGACAAAGGGATATATAGAGAGAGAGAGAGCGGGAAAGAGAGAGAGAGAGAGAGAGAGAGAGAGAGAGAGAGAGAGAGTAATAATACATATTATTATTATTATTATATATAATATAATAATACATATTATTATTATTATTATTATTAGTATTATTATTAATATTATTAGTGTTAGAGAGAGCTTAATCCTTCACACCCTTTACTTTATTCGTTCTCTATTAGCGGACTTTACTGCTCCACTTTATTCAAAGGCAAAAATGCACTTATTTCCAAATTCATGGTTTTAATGATGCGGTTCTGCTCTCAATGCTTCCATTACCCAACCGTTTAAAACAGCCGAGTCAGCCAAATGCTTTCTTCACAATGGCCGCTTTAACTCAGAAACTGAAGTGGCATATTGTGGAAACCATTCGTCAGTTTCTATCTCCTTCTTCTTCACGGATCAAGTCTCTGTGGAGCCATAGATTTGTGTGAAGCGCAAGACCAAAATCAAACTTTCCCCGTCATCTCTTCTCTCTCTCTCTCTCTCTCTCTCCTCTCTCTCCTCTCTCTCTCTCTCTTTCTTCATCTCCCTCTCTCTCTCGCTCTCTCTCTCTCTCTCTCTCCTCTCTCTCTCTCTCTCTCTCTCTCTCTTCATCTTCCCTCTCTCTCTCTCTCTCTCTCTCTCTCTCTCTCTCTCTCTCTCTCTCTCTCTCTCTCTACTCTCTCTCTCTCTCTCTCTCTCTCTCTCTCTCTCTCTTCCTCTTCTCCTCTCTCTCCTCTCTCTCTCTCTCCTCTTCTCTCTCTCTCTACTCTCTCTTCTCTCTCTATCTCTCTCTCTCTCTCTCTCTCTCTCTCTCCCCCTCTCTCTCCCCTCACTCTCCCTTGCACTTTCCCTATGCAAGTTTAAATGGCCAGCCGTAAAATAGCTTTACGATTTGAAAATGGAGGGGTATTCTTGTAAATAAAGAAATAGATTGCTAGCGTACCGCCTGTCGGTACGCGGCTCCTGTCCTGCCACTGAAGGGATCCTGTGTCCTGGGACCCCAGCATCGTGCCCTTATTCTACCGCTAACATGCTATGCTAAGTGCTACGGGATCTGAAGAAAGTCCAAACCTTGGTTGGGGTCAGCTGGAGGGTCAGCTGAAAGGCTTTTAGAAAAATCTTCGCTGAGCGAATCTGGATTTCAGGGGATCAGTAGAGATCCCAGTGTAGTCTCTCTCTCTCTCTCTCTCTCTCTCTCTCTCTCTCTCTCCTCTCTCTCTCTCTCTCTCTCTCTCTCTCTCTCTCTCTCTCTCTCTCTCTCTCCTCTCTCTCTCTCTCTCTCTCTCTCTCTCTCTCTCTCTCTCTCTCTCTCTCTCTCTCTCTCTCTCTCTCTCTCTCTCTCGATCGTAAGCTCTGTTGTTTTGATCTTGGATTTCGGTCGCTTTTTTATCCGTTTCCTCTGAATGCTGTGATGGGACAGAGCCAGAGAACGTGTTTGCGTGTGTGTGTGTGTGTGTGTGTGTGTGTGTGTGTGTGTGTGTGTGTGTGTGTGTGTGGTGTGTGTGTGTGTGTGTGTGTGTGTGTGTGTGTGTGTGTGTGAGTCACTTTCAGGAAACACATAATCAACCAGCTGACTGCCGGCTGACTTTGATCAGATGAAACCATCCGGATGGGGGCCGTTAGCAGAGCCCCGAATAACATGACATCTCTGAGAGTAGATAACATCAACACCATAACAACGTAACATCACTACTGCACTATGGACCGCTGTCTGCAGCAGCCTTGATGGGATCCTTCAACAAGAGAAGGCACCTGGTACTACCCTCGGCGCTCACACAGAGAGAGAGAGAGAGAGAGAGAGAGAGAGAGAGAGAGAGAGAGAGAGAGAGAGAGAGAGAGAGAGAGAGAGAGAGAGAGAGAGAGGAGAGAGAGAGAGAGAGAGAGAGAGAGAGAGAGAGAGAGTGTTGACGGTGCACGCAGAACACACAGATGGAGGACCAGGAAGACACTTTTCACCAAATCAAATCTCATAGTTGCACAATGTACAATGGACTGCTTACTCCCCATTCCCTCCCGCTGTATGCATTCCCTGAAGTTGAACCACTATACGCTATACTATGTACTATACAACACTATACTAAAACAACACTGTTGGCCGCAACCGAGATTGCATTCACAATGCCACGCCAGTAATCTTTGTCCTCAATTTCATATTCTGTATCCCTACTAATGGTATCAATATAGTTAAGAGGTGTACCACCTCTATTAGGACACGGAAGTTCTCCCACATATTATGTGAGACACGATCTGTTCTTTTCAGTGGCCAGCAAAAACACACTCTTGGTCGACGGTGGTAGAGAGAGGTGGAACGATTCTGTAGATGTGTTGTGTGGTCATATGTGCATGGTCGCATGACATGCAATGGACGGATGTTTCTCAACCCTCTATTCGGAAGTCTGGGGGTTGTAACAGAACTTTGAGTGACCCGATCGCCGAA
>CM051011.1:10448810-10454108 GCA_027704905.1 Muraenolepis orangiensis | reverse complement strand
GAACGCTCTGCTTTTCCGGTTCTCCCCCCGTTCTCCCTTCGGAAAAAAGAATTAGCCCACCGGCCACCCCTCCTCCTTGCCTGGCGGTCTTGGTTTTTGGGGTATCTTTACTGTTTCTGCTGCGGGCGGGGAGATGACGAGAAAAAATTGTGTCACAGTGCTGCGTCTGTCGCTGTGAAGACAGCTAGATAACTCGGCTGGAGGGTTGGATACGCGAGAGAGAGGGGGTGAGCGGGCGGTGCTGGGGCGATGACACATATACACAGAGCCGGTTGAGGGGGGGGCACAGAGCTGTGCACGCGCTTTGCTACCGTCAAGGCTGTGCGTCTTGTCTGTCTTGTCACCGAGGAGAAAACTATTCCGGTTTCCCTTACGCGACTGGCCTGACTGACTGACTGCTTAAAAAGGAGGCGGTCGTCGTTAGCGCTTTTCTTTCTCGGGTGGAATGCAGTTTCTGTCTCCTCCTGCATTTGCCATATTGATGGGAGCCCTTGTTAAAAAAGGATGTAATAACGGAGATTACAAAACAGCGCCTATCCAAGAGTAACAATAGTTTGGCAGAATAAATACGTTTGGTGGTTGTTCTGTCTCAAGGGCAGCGAAAGTCGTGTAAAAGACGAGAAGTGAACCCAGGAGAATCGAGAAGAGGCGATCATTCTGGTGAATGCGTATGCAGGAGAGAGTGCTTGCGGCGACTGAGAGCGGCTAAGTTTCTTCTTTGCTGAATAAGTGCCTTCATTTATTTCTCTCTGCCAGTCTTCAAGGGGTTTTGGTTATTGAGATTAGAGAGACAAGAAAGGTAAACAATAGATTGGGAGGAAGGGATGTTAGAGGGGCCCGGATGATATGGAGGGTGAGAGAGAGGTCGAGAGGTAGTGGGAGCTTTAGGGTGTTCAGAGGGAGAGAAAGCGAGAGAGGAGTATAGAGGGTAGGCGAGTATGAGACGAGGAGAGAGAGAGAGGAGAGAGAGGAGAGAGAGGAGCAGAGAACCGAACAGCGTTTAGTGTAAAACCAGTTTTTCTGCGAATAATTGTTCCGTTTCCTCTATTAAAGAGCGGTGTGGTTTATTTTATTTTTTAGTTTTTTGGGTGGGTTGAGATATTTAGTTTCCTAAAGGGTTTGAGTACATCTTTTTCTGTCAAATTAGAGAGAGGATGCAGAAACAAGGTAGGCGGAACTGGAAGAGCTTGGGAGGAGATTGGGAGGAATGTGGGGGGGGCGGGGGGGGGGGCGGTTGGGGGTGGGGGGGGGGTGGGGCGGGGGGGGGGGGGGGGGGGGGGGGGGGGGGGGGGTGGGGGGTGGGGGGGGGGGGGGTGGGGTGGGGGGGGGGGGGGTGGGGGGGGGGGGTGGGGGGGGGGGGGTGGGGGGGGGGGGGGGGGGGTGGTTGGGGGGGTGGGCGGGGGGGGGGGGGGGGGGGGGGGGGTGTTGGGGGTGGGTGGGGGGGGGGGGGGAGAGGGGGGGCGAGGGGGGGGGGGGGGGGTTGGGTGGGGGGGGGGGGGAGCGGGGGGTGGGGGGGGGGGGGGGGGGTGGGGGGGGGTTGGGGGGGGTGGGGGTGGGGGGGGGGGGGGGGTTGGGGGGGGGGGGGGGGGGGGGGGGGGGGGGGGGTGGGTGGGGGGGGGGGGCGGGGGGGGGGGGTGGGGGGGGGGGGGGGAGGGGGGGGGGGGGGGGGGGGTGAGGGGGGGGGGGAGGGGGGGGGGGGGGTGGGGAGGGAGAGGGCTAGGAGAGGAGGAGAGAGGGGGGGGGGGGGGGGGGGGGGCGGGGGTGCGGTGGGGGGGTGGGCTGGACGAGAGAGGGGGGGGGGGGGTTGGCGGTTGGGGAGGGGTTGGGGGGGGGGGGGAGGGAAGGTGGGTTTGGGGGGGGGCGGGTTTTGGGGGGGGGGGCGGGTGGGGGGGGGGGGGGGGGGGGAGAGAGAGAGAAGGAGGAGAGAAGGAGAGAGAGAGAGATACGAGAGAGATGGGAGATGAGGGAGGAGATGAGGAGAGGAGGGAGGAGAGAAGAGAGAGAGAGGAGAGATGAGGAGGAGAGGCGCGAGAGAGAGTGAGAGGGAGGCGAGAGACTTTGGAGAGAGAGGATGAGAGAGAGGAGGGAGAGAGGACCGAGAGAGAGGAGAGACGAGAGAGACAGAGAGAAAACAGAGACCCAGATGAGAGAGAGATAGAGATACCGAACATTGCGACAGTTTGTCTGCGAATAACTTGCTGCGAATAACACTTTCCAGTGTGCTCCTCGCTGAGCGCTATCTCTCCCCTAGAGCTCTGCTTCCCCCCGGGGGCCCGGCCAGGCCCAGCCAGGTTCCCCGCTGTGTATGTACACCACAGACGCGTTGGATACAATAATTGTTCACCAAATCTGAATAAAAGACGACAATATACCAAATGCAGTTCCGGGGGGAGGGGGGGCGGGGGGGGAGGGGGCGGGGGGCACATTGGTTCAATCTGATATTCAGATACCCTGGCCTGGCATGCAGACTAGAACGGGCGATTAAAGATTTCCCTCCAGACAGTGTGCAATCTTGAATCATATCGGCACAAACGTCTCCTCTAAAACTGATGAGGTGAGAGGGGGGGGTGGGGGGTGATGGGGACAGGGGGGATGGGGACAGGGGGGGGGGGGGGATGGGGAAGAGATAACAGGGGAAACAATGACCTGTTGGAACCGCTGATTGCAGGCACAATCGTCAGCAGATCAGGGCCGTGTGTCGGTTGGCTCTTTGGTGTTTTAGCTTCTCGCGTTAGAGCGTTCTCTAGCCTCTCATGCCGGAGGTCGTGAGTTCGATCCCCAGTGCGGGACACTCACTGTTACTGTGGTTCCCGTGACCCGGACGACAGTGAGGTTTAGGGGGGGGGGGGGGGGGGGGGGGTGTGTAACGGAGATCAGCAGGGGGTACTGTGCAGTGATGTAAACCTCACTCCCCCTGACGCCTCCCTGAAGAGACGTTCTAGCGGTGAAGCTAGAGGGCCTGTAGGGTTTTAGCTTCTCACGTTATAAGCCTCGCCGCTCATGCCGGAGGTTGTGTGTTCGAGCCCAGTGCGGGACGCTCACTGTTACACAAATAAACCGTCCCCTTGGACCTTTTTACGCTGGACGTCATTTGGGGAGCCCCGGCCAGGGACGATGTCCTGAACAGCATCAGAGCGATATGGACCGGTGTCCTGACACAGTATTAATGTGTCCTAAGGTTGGACGTGTAGATAGACGGATGGATGGATGGATCCACGGGGGGATTCAAGGTGAGTGTATGAGTAGACGATGCATGGAGGATATATATATTCTAAAAAGGCGGGGAAGAAATCAACAAACAGCAGTGCTCAACCATAACTATCATAGAAAGAGAAATGCTGCGTTACATAACAACACACTTGTAAGTGGTATAAAAAAACATTATAATAAAACACAAACTCTTATACCATTTTTGATATGCAAGACACTTACTTATTGACTTTAATAAAGATGAAACATGACAATTTAGCCCTTTGTTGTTATTTGATAACCACTGAAATAACGAAATGCACTTTTGACTTCTGGTGACGAGTTGTTCTCTTGCCTACCTTGGTTGAACGCAGTGAACTGAGTGCGTTCAGTGAACGTGAAAGTCAAGTATTCCAAGGGCAGTGGAGGAGGAGGAGGGCCCTTCACCTCAACACCACATGTGTACACTTTGCTATGTTATCCAATGTGAAAGACACACAGATTCAGTCTGCTGTGAGTGCGAGTTGTCCATGCCCTTGTATAGTGTGTGTGTGTGTGTGTGTGTGTGTGTGTGTGTGTGTGTGTGTGTGTGTGTGTGCATGTGTGCGTGTGTGCGTGTGTGTGGGTGTGTGTGTGTGTGTGTGTGGTGTGTGTGTGTGTGTGTGTGTGTGTGTGTGTGTGTGTGTGTGTGTGTGTGTGTGTGTGTGTGTGTGTGTGTGTGTGTGTGTGGTGCGTGTGTGTGTATGTGTGTCTGTGTGTGCGTGTGTGTGTGTGTGTGTGTGTATGTGTGTGTGTTTGTGTGTGTGTGTGAACGTGCGTGCGTGTGTATGTGTGTGCGTGTGCGTGTGCGTGTGCGTGTGCATGTGCGTGTGTGTGTGTGTGTGTGTGTGTGCGTGTGTGTGTGTGTGTGCGGGTGACTGCCCTTGTATGCCTGGAGTCTACTACGGCACAGGAAGGGAGAGTAAAAAGACACCTTTGTGTTTTCATGACTATTGATCACAGAATAATTACTCTCGGGGAGAGGCCCAGAGCTGGAGGACAACCTCAAATGACTTGTTAAGAGCTGCACCCTAATCTAATCACAGCCAGAAGGGGAGAGCCAACATATATTCAGCCCACACAGACACTCACAAACACATATATATATATATATGTGTGTGTGTGTGTGTGTGTGTGTGTGTGTGTGTGTGTGTGTGTGTGTGTGCAGAGCAGAGAGCATTCTGCAATTGTATTTATGAATATGGTGTTTCTGCATAAGCGATCGGGTTCTGTGCGACAGCAACACTGTCCGATAACATTATATTTATAATAATACAAACGTCGGCAGAACAGGGACCAGTGCGAAAAAATACGTCGCTTTCAAAGAAGCAAAGGGAAATGTTCGCCAGTTCCACAACAACAAGTCACTTTAGATCCGGATGGATGCGATGACACACGGCTTATTAGAATATTCGAGGAATGACGAGTGAATCGTTCGTGGCAGATAGGAGGCAGTTCTTCCCGCGGTTTTAAGAAAACCAAGCTCGTGTTTGCAGGACCGAGGCAGACAGCAAAGAGCCTCCATGCAGTCAGCTGCCGCGCGGTTTGAGCTCTGACGCGGATTCCATTTTTCCGAAACGCGGAGTGAGCCGGCTTGATTGCTCATCAGTGCAAAGCAGGTGTCACCAGAAAGCCCTTCAGCAGCGTGGCAGCTCTGTGGGGATTGGAAACTGGCAGCTCGCAAGTCTGCCATCCGTGCAAATTATACCGCATCTCCTCCGCAGGCCTCGGCCCGGGGATTGCAGATTTTGTTTTTTGCTTTAGTTCACTGCCAACTGAACCGCAGCGCTGAGTGTGAAGGTGTGTGCTCCCGCTCTCTGGCCTTAGGGCGCCGACCGGAACCAGACAGGCCGTGTGGGCGGAGCCCACTGCTGCAGATCTGTGATTGGTCGATCACCTAGTGTAATAAACAAACCAAAAAATGCCAATGGTTACTATTGAGTGGGGTTCCAACCCAGCAGGTCTGCAGACAGTGGGGTTCTAACTCAGCAGGTCTGCAGACAGTGGGGTTTGACGCACAAAAACATTGACCCGAGGCCACAGTTAACTCTCCGGGTCGGTCCACTGCTG
>CM051011.1:10441310-10443810 GCA_027704905.1 Muraenolepis orangiensis | reverse complement strand
CACGTTGATGGTTATACTCTGTCTTCTTTACATTGAGAAACAGGCTGACCTTGGCTGCAGCATTCTCTAGTGATGTTAACAGGTCTCGCGCATCACACAGTTGGTCAGCCGTGAGGGCGATATCGTCCGCGTAGTCGAGATCGGCGAGGTGCTGGCTTTGATGGCGCCTTTATTGCTTCTGCTTGATGGTGAGGCCTTTTTCATGAATGATGTTGAGACTTTGCCTGAGTTTATATTCCACTACAATCACGCAAAGGACTGGAGCTAAGGTGTCTCCTTGGGAGGATTCCTGCGGTTGTGAGGAACTCCTTGGTTAGGCCGTCCGTGCTTTGCACAAAGCATGATGGGTTGTCAGACATGATGGCAATGGCTTTTGACAATCTCATCTGGAACACCGTAATTCAGAAGGATATGCAGCATGATCTTCCTGTTGACACTATCAAAAGCCTTCGCAAAGACCACAAACACAATTGACGCATTTCGCTTGGAAATCCTCAGCTCTTCTATGATTCCCCTGAGAGCAAGCATTTGGGGTAGTGTTGATCTAGTGTAGTGTTGATCTTTTCCTAAAGCCGTTTTGATTACGAGGCAGGATGGGGTCAATATATGGATAGATTGTGTTTAGAAGCATTGAGTTGTACATCTTTGAGGCTAAAGGTGACAGTGTGATTCCTCTGTAATTCTGAGGCAGTGAAAGGTCGCCTTTCTTTGGAAGTGGAACAATTGCTATACTATGTACTATACAACACTATACTAAAACTACACTGTACACAATACACAATAAAATAACAATACAAAGAACAATAAAGTGATGGATGATATATACGTGTTGAATTGTGCAAAAAGCATTTAAAAACATTTTAAAGTGCCAGTAGTGCAGCAGCATCATGAATACAGTGCAGAACAGTGCAGTACATGTAATGAGTCCAGAAAGTCCAGCAAAGGCATGATAGTGTATGATGAAGTAATGTCATTTGGAACACAATGTTATGATAGTGGCAGCACTCCTAGCAGTTCAGTAGGCACACTGCCTGTAGATAAAACAATCCTTGAACCTGGTAGTCCAGATGGTGCCCAGGGTGGTTGTGGTCCTTTGTGATGGAGATGGCCTTATTCTGACATCTGGTTCTAAAGATCTCCTCAATGCACATGCAAGTGCACACCTGATGATCTTTTCCACAGTGCTTCTAAGGTCATGGTTAATACATATTTAAACCCATCGAAATAACAATATATTGATTAACGTGAAGAAGACAAACGCCAAGGGATAGCGTTGGTGCAGAGTACACCACAACCCTCGGTTACAATGAGGTTTTAAGAGGAAGGCCTGATTGATTATTTTTCCATTAACAACCATGAGAACAGGAAAGACATCGGAAAGGCATTGCAGAAAACAACCTAGTGTTTAACCATTTCATGTCAACATAATGTCCATTCAGTTAAGGCAGCGGTCCAAAGTGTCATTGTGAAAATAGACAGAGAAAGAGACAGAGAGAGGGAGAGAGAGAGAAACGAGAGAGACAGACAGACAGACAGACAGACAGACAGACAGACAGACAGACAGACAGACAGACAGAGAAAGAGAGAGACAGAGAGAGAGAGAGAGTGAGTGAGTGAGAGATAGAGACACAGAGAGAGAGAGAGAGAGAGAGATAGAGAGAGAGAGAGAGAGAGAGAGAGAGAGAGAGAGAGAGAGAGAGAGAGAGAGAGAGAGAGAGAGAGAGAGAGAGAGAGAGCCAGAGCGAGGGAGGAGCTTGGAGTAAGTCAAGGAGAAAGAAAACTGGCACTTAAAGAGAGCACAGGGTGTGTGTGTGTGTGTGTGTGTGTGAGAGTGTGAGTGGTTTGGGGTGTGTGCTTCTGTGTGTGTTCACTGGGGAAAGGTGTTAAAGATTGAAAAACAAAGAGACACAGCGAGCGAGCGAGAGAGACACAGAGAGAGAGAGACGGAGGAAGAGAGGTTTATGTCTGTCCCCTCCCCATCTCTCCACCCCCCCCCCCCCCCCCCCCCTTCCCTTCATACCCACATCATTTATCTCCATTGAATGGGCCTCCCAGGGCCGGGAGGATTATATGTGTGACAGGAATCAATCCATGGTCAATCGTCCATACACCTCGTCCTCCCCCACCACCACCACCACCTCCACCTCCACCTCCACCTCCTCCTCCTCCACCTCCCCCACCTCCCCCCACCACCACCATCACCACCTCCTCCTCCTCCACCACCACCTCCTCCTCCACCTCCTCCTCCTCCACCTCCTCCCCCACCTCGTCCTCCCCCACCACCACCACCACCACCACCACCTCCACCTCCCCCACCACCACCATCACCACCTCCTCCTCCTCCACCACCACCTCCTCCTCCACCTCCTCCACCTCCACCACCACCACCTCCTCCACCACCACCACCACCACCTCCACCTCCACCTCCCCCACCACCACCATCACCACCTCCTCCTCCTCCACCACCACCTCCTCCTCCACCCTCCACCACCACCACCAC
>CM051011.1:10406310-10428810 GCA_027704905.1 Muraenolepis orangiensis | reverse complement strand
GTAGAAGATGTACAGCAGTAAATGCTGTTAAACAAAAAAGTCCAATGTTGTACAATAAAGTGAATCGCGAGGTCAATTAAATTCCTATACTATGTTTTTTCAGGAAACCCCAATATTTGAAATATTCGTCAAGAAAGTGAAACACTTCTCGTTATCGGCATAACTGATCAAAAACTGATCTCATCTTATCTCTTAACTCATATGGCCTTATGTCCATATTGTATCCTCACACACTTAAAATAGATCGAAAAGTGGCGTAACAATTTCAAGACAGCATACAAATCGGTAGACTCCCGGGTGTAGCACTGTTCACTTGACCTGTTAACGTTTCCCTATCAATCCCGCTCGTGATCAATAGCACAGGTCTATCTATGATTGGCTGTGTGTCTAATAGATGTAATGCTTTGCTTTGTGTTTAGTGTTATTAAACGGTATGCGGTCCATGGCTCTCTGCTCCCCCGGACGTGCGGTTTGTGTTGGCGTATTTCTCGCACACAGACCGTGACGGACGAAGCGCGACGTAAATGGCGTGTGTGTCTTTTTGTTCTCAGATTTGAGCCGGATGCAAGGAAAGGATAAGGAAAGCAAGCTCTATTGACTCCAGATGAGAAGCATAACCATTATGCACCATTATGAAAATTCACAGCTGAATGAACCTAAAATGTGTACCTCCGTAATGATGACAAATTGATCTTATTTGGCTGGGCGCATTTTCCTGCAATCATACCATAGATTCAAAGCTCCAGAATATTTTTTTAGGAGCGGAAAAATAGCTCTCGTCACATCAAATTTGCTCGGTCATACCCAACGATGTGAAGGTCATGTACGTGACGGTTTGACAACGAGGATCAGTCACACCTCAACGTGTCTATGGGGAATATGAGATGACGAGGCGCCGTGCTAATGTGATTGTAGCAACATAACAGGTGCTCTCCTTAAACACTTTAAAGAGCCCCTGTTATACCGCCACGCTGATGAGCCATCACAAGCCTTTTTTTTGCTAAAGATACCCGTTTGTGACGTCACAAGTGGGAAAGATGTGGACACAACGGGACAGAGTTCGAAATGGCTCCAAAATGGCCATCTCGGCCAACGACACTCGGTATTAAAATAGGTGACCTCTTGGAACCTCTCCTAATCATCTCCTTATTCATTTTATTGCATTATTTATTGATTTATTCATCTATTTATGGGGCTGGGGCAGCGGCTAACATATTGCGATGCACCGCTTATAAGCTAATGTTTTTCTTCGACAAACATGGCGGCAATATAAACCTATAGTATTGACGGACGTTTTTGACTCGCGACACCGCTGGTGCTTCTGGGCACTTATTTAAGTTCTAGTAGTTTAGGCTTGAGTACTAGTGGATAGAATTGAAAGTGGAGTGAAAGGTTGTTGAACTGCTCACTCATTGTTTATGATAGTTTGTGAAAATGCAGAGTGGGCCTTATTAACAATCATAGCATATTTTGAAAAAGCACAAATAATTGAGTTGATTGAAAAGCATATTTCAGGTGTACATATATATATCTATATATAGATATATATATATATCTGCACAATTTATGTCAAATGATATAAAACAAAATGGTATCTAACTTATGTATCCCAAATATGTTCATATATATTTATTAAAAATCATATTTTTGGTTGATTTAATATGTAATATTATTTTTGTAACCATAATAATACGATATATTAAATCAATATATAAATTATGAATCCACAGACATTGTGCGAGAATATATTAAAGCTTCATGTTCCCCCTTCCTATTCTGCCTGCTTCAGAATAAAACATTTGACCAAGCATAGAAAGCTGTATTTGTAAATTGAAATCCACACGGGTTGACTCTGAAGGAGGGCTTTTACTTTGTAACCTGTATTTCCACCTCTGGGAGCATAAAGGACATGCATATGTTTCTTTACATATCGCTGCCCATTGTGTCTCTAAAGAGCCGATCATGTCAACGGTGATCTGATTGCAATAGGTGCTACAGGTACACACCACCCTGTACTTCACTTGTACATACAAACACACTTTAATTTATTTTTCTACATCACTGAGACACTCACTCACGGTCTCACTCAGTTTTTTTTGCCTCATCAGCTGAAGATGAAAAAAAAATAATATCAACGCACACAGCAAATCATATGTAAATAAATTCTATGAATTATACATTACCCCAGATTGTGCATTATATTCCGCTTAAATGTATATACACCCGTGTCAGGACGCGGGAATTGCGTGACGGTTCCTTGGCGGTGCGGTGGAGTGACCTTAACGTCAGACGGATATTGTCATTGCTGTCGTTGTGAGGTTGTGAGTATAGGAGCTGGGGGGGAAAGGCCTTGTCAACAGCCGGGACATGTTGTCAACTGTAGGCAGTGATAGAAAGAAGAACAAATGCTGTCCTACGGTATCCCCTGATGATATATATATATATATATATATATATAAGTGGGACACATTAATTGTTGGACTGACAGGACTACCGGCGCCTTGTGTGCGAAAGAAACACTGAACTCAATTTAAACATCCGGCATTTTACAATCAACCTACTGTAAACAAAACAAAAAGAGGCTGACCGTTAGATGAACGTTTAACCTTGAACTGTACTACACATCTTCATCGTCCATGACACACACACACATGCCACCGCAATGACAGAACTGTTTGGTATATGGACTCAATGAATGAATGAATGAATGAACGAATGATTGAAATGAATGAATCAGCGGTCGCACAGACTACGCGCGTGTGTGTGTTAGCTAGCGTTCGGGAACACAGTGCGAAGCGACCGCTCAAGTCCTCATTAGTGGGGCGGGATGAAAGCCACCGACCGTCACCGGGGCGTCGTCATGGCGATGATGGAGCATCTCTTGTGCAGTGTGTCCAACATGTCAGCAGTTTTCTGCCCGCTCTTTTGTGAGTTTTAACTCCCACTGAAACGGTGAACTAAAGAGAGAGCAACTCACAAAGCCCTTACACACGCCAGATTGGGTTTGGTTTTTTTTCATTAACCGCGATGCTACCCGGGATCCTTTGCTTTGTTTTGGTTGTTGCTGTTGTACAAATATGTCTCTGTATACCCCGAGCACCGAGGGCAAAGTCCAAAGGGAATAGGTGGATTTTGTATTTCCTTTTTCCTTTCCCCCCCCCCCCCCCAATATATAGTTTTGTCTTGGAATTCTGGATGGCTCTGAGGCGATGAGTGCGTTCTATTAAAGTCACACGGTGGCCTTTCTAGAGCTTTCTGCAGCACTGTTTGCACAATGTACTGTTTAAAGTTAAGAAGAAATCACGAGAAGGGATTCAAATGTGAACTCGACGCGTCGATAAACGCCACCTCACACACACACACACACACACACACACACATCCTCACCACAGACGGGATGAAGTCAGGAGGGTTTTATACTGTTGGACGGGACGGTAGAACAATGAACAACGCTGTCGTAAGAATACCCGACAAAACTGATTTAATTTAAAAAATATATATATTGTATTTTATTGTATTTGATTTGGAGTTGATATATATGGCATTGGTTATTATGTATGGATATAATGTGCTTGTTTGAAAGTCCACACGTGTGATGCCGTCGGAATGGAGAATTTGTAGACACGAAGCAGAATTACACTTGTGTCCAAGTTGAGGCTGTAATTTGTAATTTTTTCGGTTTGTATTTTTCACTTCTGTTGTAGTTGCGCCTAAGAATGAAGTCTTTCTACGTGAATGCAGAAGCCCCTATCTAAATATGCCCTTCTATGACCTCCCCCCCACCCCCCCCCCCCCCCCCCACCGTATCTGCTTCTGGACACACTATAGACATTCTAGCACATTCTGTTCAACACTTAAAAGGGGGAATTCTGTTTTTGGTGTATGTTGTATGATGTATGATACCAAAAGCTAAAAAAAAAAAGAAAAAATAGTTTGGAAACATCGTGAGCATGTTGGTATACACAACGTTATTACAGATGTACCTCGTCTGGTTTTTTTGCGTGAAGAAGAAAAAACTATTGTCAGAAAACGAACAACTATTTAGCAGATAAAACAAAACATGAAAAATGCACAAAAAAAAAAGAGCACAACAAGTGTTAACGCTGTCTGTAGGGTGGTTCACAGTTGTATAGAGTCAAGTACAAGCCAGTCAACTGCCAACGAGACCCAACTCCTGGACCGCAGTCTGACGCTCACCAGGGAAATAGATCGGACACAGCCATCTGTGAACGATTCCAGCAGTTCCCACTGACAATGAACACCTGGGTACACCCCGGTATATCTGAATCTCCATCCTATAGAGGGGAACCATTCATGCAATATGAATATTTTATTATTATTATTATTATTATTATTATTACTACTACCCGTGTGAGAAATGTGAATATTCGACTGAATAAAAAAAACTTTACCAAAGAATTACAACACATTTTAAAGTGACAACACACAGCCACGGAATATATCAAACAAAAATAAAAACGTATACCTTAAAGGAATGACCAAATTATATAAAAAAAACATAAATTCAGAATCTGGTTGTAATCTTTTTTTTTTGTAAAGATTTCTGTGGTGAGAGTGACCCTGTATTCCAGGTGTTGACAAGATGATACTCCGGGACTTATAGTCTTATCTTTGGCTTCAGGACCACTTTATCACAAAGTTCTTTAGCTACAAAGCATACAGCACTATTCAAAATGTACGAGTTCATCCAATAAAGAAGACGTTCTATACAATTACCTTGGTGTCGTGGTTCACTTGTAACACCCTGTTTGTTCTTTAAGAATATCTGCGCATCTTATCTCTTATCACTTTTTACCAGCGCGCTAGCGCCTTTCTCAGTAGATTGTTAGCATGTTAGTTAGTTAGATATTGTTATATTGTTTGCCAACTCATTGTACTTTTACCTGAGCACTGGTTCAGTTCTTGGAGACTTAGGTCAAGAATGAAATGTACTTCTGACTTCTGGTGACGAGTTGTTCTCTTGCCTACCTTTCGTTGAACGCACTATTGTAAGTCGCTTTGGATAAAAGCATTGGCTAATATCCATCACACCAAACTAGTTCTCAATACGTTCGTAAAAATGTTGTCAAACAGGTTCCAACTGTGTATGAACGTAGTGGAGGTAGTAGCAACTATTTACCGTCTTTTAACAAACTTCATGGACGGGCTCGGACGGGGAGGGTGCTCTAGAACTTTGAGCCTGCTCAAAAATGTTATCCCATCAATCCTGTTCTGCAATTAGATGGATTGACAACGTACTTAAAACGAGATAGACGTACTACGAACCTACTAGGGACGTGTTACGACGTGGTGCAGTCGGACATACATTTGAGTACGTGTGCACACCCACCGGGTCCGTTTGTTGCTCGTTCGTCCCGTTCGCGACAGACCCGATTTGACCGCATTACGTCCTTAGTCGATCCTTATTCCGTGCAAATATGTTTCAAACCAAATATAAAGTTCTGAAGCAGTTGGCAACACCTTTCTATATGGTTCTAAAAGTTCCCAGTAGGTTCTCATTAAGTTCTCCTAGTTTTGAGTACGTTTTATGTAGTTCTCACGCAGTTCTTACTACAACCACCCCGTCTGCAGTACGATAGGACAAGCTAGGGTATAATAAACACGGCTGTTTCAGGTTCATCAGTTGGGCTTCAGATTTCAGGCAGTGGACATCGTTTCCTGAAGTGAATATTTGCAAGATTTGTGCCCAGAACCATGGATCACTTTGCATACATTAACATGTTGAATGTTAGTTTCATCCAATTGATGTTGGAAGCAGAGGAAGAGCACAATGAGATGGCAGAGGAAGAAAGAAGGAGACAAGTAAGAAGCTCTTGGGCAACCTTGGGGATCTGCATGGCCTTCAGCAGGGCGATTTGGGCTTGATTTTGCTCACCGTATCGTGTCTTTCTGAATTCTCTTTGGAGGCACAAATGGTCGGAGATTGTAGATGTGTACAGCTCGGAGCCCTGAACTTGAATGAGGACCGGCTACAACGCGCTCTGTATTCATAGCAGTCGGGCCAGGACGCGAGTACACACGCACTATAGGGACGAGAGGACGTAGTGTGAACGAGTCGGTTGGGTTACAGACGGGCTCCAGCTGCTTCGAAACGTTGTCGGCATGGAGGTGAACGGGCACTTTTACACAATCTGAACTGGATACAAATGGACTGCAGACCGGCTAAGAACGAGATAAGAACGAGATAGACGTATTGAGGACTGCTTATGAACGAACTAGCGTAGTATTTTACCCCAAACCACGCATTCTACCGCGATCACAGCCCGTTCTATTATTATCTATTAGTTATTTAATGTGATGTAATATCAAACTTGAAGACAAAAACTCCAGTATTAACTATGCAGTGAATCCGAAGATAATAATAATAATAATAATAATAATAATAATAATAATAATAATAATAATAATAATAATAATAATAACAAATGAATAGTGATTGTGCTACTTAATATGAGAAGCCATTAGCCATTCATAGTGTATATGAGTGTATTTACATTTGTTGCTAGAGACGTTTATGAAAAGGAAATGTGCAATTTAGAAGTGTGGAGAGCTAAACAATTAGATGATGGTTGGCTGTCAAGCCAAATGGATCTGTCAAACAGTCAGTCAGTCAGTCAGTCAGTCAGTCAGTCCGTCTCTCAGTCAGTCTAGTGACCTTGAGGGGTAATTCTCTCTTCGCTTTGTACGCTTCAACTCTAAATACACACAACACACCACAACCAATGTGCTTATTTCTAAAGGTTACCTTTCAAAAATGAAATGATGTCTTGCCAATGTCACTCCGAAAAAAATACAAACATATATATATATATATATATATATATACATATATAAATATACAGCACATTTCTTGGGGGGGGGGGGGGTTTCACCAACCGACGGGAAAATGGCGATAATTGTGTCGATTTCAAAGGCAGAATCGCGAGGACGATCTTTGTGTGCAAGGAAGGGAAGAATATTCCTCTTTGATGTCCTTTGGCTGCCAGCCCTCCCAGAAACAGACGAGAGAGAAGAAAACACTCTGAAAATAGCATCAGGGACCAGCTATCATCTACCCCCCCAGATCAGGTGTTGTGTGTGTGTGTGTGTGTGTGTGTGTGTGTGTGTGTGTGTGTGTGTGTGGTGTGTGTGTGTGTGTGTGTGTGTGTGTGTGTGTGTGTGTGTGTGTGTGTGTGTGTGGAGGGGGGGGGGGGGTTGTTATTGAGCCAGGAAGGTGAGGAGATTCGGAGGAGGGGGGAGGAAGTTGGGAGGAGGTTGGGAGGGGGAGGAGGTTGGGGGGGGGGGGGGCTGGCAATAGGAGCTATAGTGAAAGTGGACGAGGACCTCAAGGCGAAAGGAAACGAGCACAGGAGTCCTTGTTTCTCAGGGGCAGCGCTGAAATAACACACAAAAAATCAAGGCGGACGGACAGTAGGAAAGCAGAAGTGGCACGGAGGAGAGCAGAAGAGGATAGGATGAAGGGAAGTAGAACACAATGAGTGACAGAGACAGGAAGAGAGGGAAGGGGAGGCAGAGAGGGGGGGGGGGAGGGAGAGAGGGAGGGGGGGGGAGGAGGGGGGGGGGGTGTGGTGGAGGGGAGGGGGGGGGGGGGGTGGGGGAGGGGGGGGGGTTGGTGGCATGGAATGACGGCAGAATCAAGACGGAGCGAGTCAACAACATGTGGGTCAGAAGGAGGATTATACAAGAGAAAGGAAGGAGGGAGGAGACGAAATAATAGAAGAAAGGAACACGTATGAGTTGAGGGAGGGGACAAGTCAGGTGGTGGTGGGGGGGGGGGGGGGGTTGTCGAGGGGAGGAAAGGAAGGAGAGGACAGGAATAGAGGAAAGGAAGGAAGGAGAGGAACCTCAGCTTGCTGGGTCTGTGTGTCGGCTGCCAGCATCCACCGGGGAGATAACAGCCACGACGACATGATGTATTCTCCCAGCATTACGGAAGGGAAGCAGGCGTTCTCCGGTGCCTCAATCAGCTCAGCCACTCGCCTGTCGCCAGCAGCTAGCGCAGATTATCCTCCAAACATGTACCACAGGCACACTGTGACAACGACAATACCACAACAATACCACTACTACGCTACTACAATTCCACAGCAAAACTACTACAATATCGATACAATGCTACAACAATACCACTACAATGCTACAGCAATACCCTTACAATGCTACAACAATACTACAACAGCACTACTACAATGCTACAACAATACCACTACAATGCTACAACAATACCACTACAATGCTACTACAATACCACTACAATGCTACAACAATACCACTACAATGCTACAACAATACCACTACAATGCTACTACAATACCACTACAATGCTACAACAATACCACTACAATGCTACAACAATACCACTACAATGCTACTACAATACCACTACAATGCTACTACAATACCACTACAATGCTACAACAATACCACTACAATGCTACTACAATACCGATACAATGCTACTACAATACCACTACAATGCTACAACAATACCACTACAATGCTACTACAATACCGATACAATGCTACTACAATACCACTACAATGCTACAACAATACCACTACTGCTAAATGACTAAATGTAATGTAATGTTATGTAATTATTACAGCCAAATGATATGTTGTGTGTGTGTGTGTGTGTATGTATGTACCTATATATGCATATTACACAGAGCATTATACGTTTGACTACAAGTTGAAAGGCTATTGTGTTATTGAAAGAAGGAATTTGTTGGCCATTAGAAGGAACCCAGAGAAGCTGCAGAAGTGGCAGGTAGCAGCCTCCACTGCTACACCAGAGTTGGACAAATGTTCTCCATTCGGAATGGAACTGATATTATAACGGTTCTGTTCTAGCGTTCCACCCCCCACCCCCCCACCCCAACATAACGCTCCTGAACCACTTTGAACCATTAAAGAAAACTGTTAATTAGTTAATAAAATATTAAATCATTTTCCACATCCCTCATTTTGCAAGAAAATGCAAGATATGCAGCTGCTACAAAATCAACAGCAATACAAATGTCTAAGTACACCCTAACAGGCAAGCAAAACCTATTAAACTGAACCCTTTTATTTGGATGTTCACACCAAGCTGCTGTGATCTGCTGTGCGGTTAAGACGCGTAAAGCTTTAAATGGAGGTGTGATTAAATTGCCTCTAATTTATCTAACCCAGGCACGTTGGTGCTAAAGACCTTCCAGGTGTAAAATAACACATTTTCGGCAGTTATATTTAACTAAACTTTATTTCAGTTTATGATGCATCTGTATGGACCGGATAAAAAGTATATATCGGTATTCAAATGATATGTATTGCAGTGGAGGCTGGTCCAGTAAGGAAAGGGAGGACCATCCTCCCTAAAATTTCAGAGAAAAATAAATACACATAAATTTAACAGATCCATCTGTGAAAATACTGATACTATATCGATTTAAACACTTCGAAGGCACAACAATCATGTCCCTGTGTCAAAATACCAGTGGTGAAGCGTCAGGGCCTTCAAGGTATTCAGAGAAGACCCTGGAACCCTCAGATGAAACAAAAAAAATCGAATTAATTGTAATAATAAAACTTAATCAAATTTAAATAAAATGAATAAATGAGAATGGTATCTGTGTTGTTATCTGTTATATTACAGTGTTACGTTGATTTGTTGGTCTTTCTCGGTCCATGCACTACGCATTTGAGTGGTTTTGTGTTAGAAAAAAATGCAACCAATCAGACATTTTTCTGGGTTGCTGGGAAGAATTTGATCAACCAATCATATATTGGTTTGTAGCCAATGGGCGTATTCTTTCAGATTTCCCCACAGTTCCATAGTACGCTAGAAGGTCTAGTTGTGATAGACACGGTTCGCCACTGCAAAATACCAACATCTCCCCCTACCACAATTGAAAACTACTGTAGGGAGGACCGTCCTCCCCAAGCTCCCCATTGAAGTCCATTATGAAACTGCCGGACCCAAGCGGCTGGTTAGCTCTGCTTTAACATGAGTGTGTACGGCAGTAGGGAGGACCATCCTCCCTTAGGGGGGGTCTAGCGAGAGGCTCTGTGAACCAATCAGCAGTGCTCACTGCGCTGGTGAATACCCAATCAGAGTTTTGGGGGGAGTGTTATCATCATGCAAGGGTCTATCTTGTGTCATTCATTAATTACGCGTTCCAGAAAACTCAAAGTCGAATATTTCTGCCTTGAAATTTCTGAGCTCCGACCCCAAAGCATTTCAGGTGCATGACGCCAAACGTTAACAGAAAGCATGGCTGGTGTTTCTTTGACTCGCGATTGGACAATTTACGTGATTTACGTGCACAACTGGTTTTTCTATATGATAGTATGTGTTATTTTAATAAAATACACGTAAATGTACTTTACACAAAGGTTTGTTTGGTAGAACTTGCCACTGTGCATAGACATTCTATTCCGATTTTTTAGATTTTCATCATTAATGGAGTAATCGCTAAATAGCTGTTTTTTTTCATGAAAACTGTTACGGCTGCGTCTCCTCCTCCGCCTTCAGATGTCACCCACTGTACTTCCCCTGGCACGTCGCCGCGCACTACTCGCCAGCAGGGGGCGTACTGGGCAGTGAACGACTCGCACCTGTTCCTCATCACCGCACCTGATTCCAATCACCATTCAAACTCCCTACACAAGTCTGGTCTGCACTCACACACACTGGTCTGTTCGTGGTCAGTTCTTGCCATACCTACCCTGTCTGCCGGCCTACCTAGCTACCTAGCTACCTAGCTACCTAGCTACCTACCTACCTACCTACCTACCTCAGAACCCCTTGAACCAGAACTACCTTCTGGATTTCTGTTTTAAAGTTATCTTCTGAGCTTTTTGGACATTGCAAACCTTTTTTGATCTGTCTGAACTTTTGAGTTTCCTTACTTTGACAGACAACTTTTGTGTTTTAACTATTTGGAATATTGAACCTTCTGCCAACTTTATTTTGAAGAGAACAACGATAAACTGCACGTTGATTTTATTTTAACTTCCACCTTTTTATTTTACTACTTGCATTTGGGTCCCAAACCAACAAACATGACAAAAACAATGCTTCTTCTCCCTCATATCACGGTCATATCATCGGTTTCAATCCAGTTTGGCTTGTCTGCTTCCTTCGTCCCCTACGTTTACAACCACCTGCCGCCACTGATGTATTGAGAGCAAGGGATATCAATTAAGAAAATATGATGTACTATGCAATAGCAGTGTCTTTTTTTTCAGGTTATGTCAGGTTTCGCAACTGTTCTCACTGCTAAAGTATGTATATTTCTGCCTCCTGCAGACTATGGAGAGTAAATAGCACATAACACATATGGAAACACACACACATTATACACTCCTTGATTCTGCAGGGTTCAGAGACGTCATTCTTCCATCTTACAGGAATACTTTGCCGGTTTTCAGATGAGAAATAAGTATTTTCAGACCAAAATGAATGACCCACCTGCATCGTGGCGGTCCGTTAAAACCACCATTTGAGGTGAGTGAGTGTGTCAGGTGAATTGATGGTCACTTTTTTTCAGTTCTGTTTAAGTAATCTCTTTATCTTGTCATCCCCGAGGAAGACCGCCCTCTGTGGATCCCTTGGTAGTTGCTAATGGGTTTAGATTTAGAATGCAAAGGCAAAGCTTTTTCAAGTTCAGTCCAACTCGTCATTGAGCAACTGAATTTTCGCACCGGCTGTGGTGATGTTGACCTCAGTTAAGAAACGTTCATATTCTTTGATCTATTTATAGCCAACGCAACCGTTGTTGTATTAATTATAAAGAGATATATGTATTATTAAGGTCGAGAGCAGGTAGGGGTAACATTAGCTGGAGCTTACCCACATGAAAATGTCCCGAAAGGATGATTGCTTCTGACAAGGATTGTCAGAAGCAATTAGCGGTTAGTCTGGCTTCCATGTGTCTCCAACAGATGGAGAAACTAGGACCCAAAACAAGGACCTGCCAACGACCCTGCTGCTAAAGAGATGGACAAGGATCTCAATGGAGCCGGGTGGGGGAAAGTGCAAAATAACATTTGATGGCTTTGTCCAAATAGCACTACCAAGGAAGGTCTTGTGCACACTGTGCAATGACCAAATTGCATCTAGCAGCAATGTCAAAAGGGCACTTGCCAAACATATTATGCATCCAAAACATTTTAAAGTTCATGAAGCAAGACAAGACAAGACAATATGCAGCTTGTGATTTCCCCAGCGGATCGTGTTATTGCCACTGTTCCACCAGCGCAGAACACACCAAGACCTCTGACACTTTGTGATCGGATGGCCCAAGATCATGTACATATTTCCAATTTGTTTTCCATTCACCTTTTGGTTAATGAAGCATATAATAGTCTGTGAACTCAGAGGCGTGTGGTGAATCTGCTGGTCACTCTTTGGAAGCTACTATTTCCTTCATAATGTATGCATGTTCATGATGGGCTTAAACAGCCAGTAGGCTATAAACAAACACAGTATCTAAACAGGTAATTTAACAAAGGTTTTCGAGTCATGGAACAAATGTCATTAAATCATTTAATTTAATTATTTTTTTCAGTATCTAAAATCTATATCTGGAGGATTGAATCCTCTTTTTTTGGTGTACACACACACCATGTTTCTCTGCATTCAACCCATCCTAGTATTAGGAGCAGTGGGCAGCAATTTTTATACACAGCGCCCAGGGAGCAGTGTAGGTGTCTGGCTTGTGTCTGTGCCTTGCTCAAGGTCACTGCCGGCAGTGCCCAGGAGGCGAACTGGCACCTTTTTTCCAAGTACCAGTTCTCACTCCATACTTGGTCCGTTTCGGGGACTTGAACCAGCAACCTTCCGCTTCCCAAGCCAAGTCACCAACAGACTAAGCTACTGCCGCCCCAAACAGTGACACTGAATGTTTTTTAACATTTTTTTAATTGACTTACATTTCAGTGATCTGCTGCTCATGCGTTACAATATGTGTAAGTACAAGTATTAACATATAATAATATAGTTAAACTATACCCATGAGTAATTATATATAATGTATGCTATTTTGGATTGACCACCGTGATCTGGCGGCCATTTTAATTTTTTCTTTCGCTGAGCTGATGAACTCCATTAAAGAGTGTGTGTGTGTGTGTGTGTGTGTGTGGGGGGGGGGGGGGTGTGTGTTCTTCTCGGGGAGGAGGTGTTCGTTCTCTGATGTTCGTGAAGAAGGATCCATATCTGCTCCCTGATGTTTGGTTACCGTTTGTTTCATGTCAACACAGGGGGAGGCTTTGTCCCCGGGAGCTCAGCCAAACCAACCAGACAAAAGTGGCTAATGACGTGCATAAAGCTAAGCTCTGTCGCCATGGGAACATGAAGATATCCTCTTTTTTCCCCTCCTTTAATTCCTTTCACTTGAAACGCATTGGGGCTGATGTGTGTACTGGTAAATGGATAAGAATTAACACACACACACACACACACACATGCTGCACAGGCACGCACACACATTGTTAGAAAAGTGTTAATTAAAATGGCCTTTGGGAATATTATCTAACATTCATCATGAAATTAAATTATAACCATTGCGCGTGTGTGTGGTCTGTGTGCCTGTGTGCGTGTGTGCGTGTGTGTGTGTGTGTGGTCTGTGTGCCTGTGTGCCTGTGTGCGTGTGTGTGTGTGTGTGTGGTCTGTGTGCCTGTGTGTGTGTGTGCGTGTGTGTGTGTGTGTGGTCTGTGTGCCTGTGTGTGTGTGTGCGTGTGCATGTGCGTGTGTATGTGTGTGTGTGTGTGTGTGTGTGAGAGAAATAATTGCAGGTGTAGTTAATACGCATGATAAATACATATTGGCGTTATCTAGATTAATAGTACATGTGTTAAGTGCATTGTCGTGTTAATCATCCGTTGAGGGGAACTACAACCGCCATAAGTGGTTAAAACACTTCAGGAGGTTGGTAGGGAGGTCGACGAACCCCGGGAACTTCTTCTTGAGGAAGTTCAGACACTTTGATTCACCCAAAACACAAGATTCACGATTCTTTATTAGCGATGTGTCACAAGTGATGCAATGCTTACTCCCCATTCACTTCCGCATTGTGAATTTCAACAACAAATCTATACTATAATAAACGATGCAATACTATACTATAAACAACACTATCGATTACCTACTTTATACTATACTATATACTAAAAACAGCACTATATACTACATACTCCATGCTATACTATTTACAACACTATAGCATAACAATATAATGTACATTAACAATAAAAATAACAATAATATGACTATAACAAGACCTATAAAGTGACTAAACACTTTTAAGTGTTAAAAGAGCAATAAAGTGACTGATGGATGATATATTCAAATGGTGAATTGTAAAACAATTTTTTAATAATTTTAAAGTGCCAGTAGTGCAGCAGCATCATGAATACAGTGCAGTAATAATGTCGGCTTTCATATAGCGCTTTTATCCAAAGCGCTTTACAAGTCATGCCTCACATCACACATTCATACACCGCAGTCCAGTGCCAAACAGAGAACAGAGACTTGATTCCAAAAATCTATATTTTATATATTTATATATATTTTATATTTCACTTCACATTTTCTTTTTTTTAATGACAGACAGGCTGTCAACAAATGTTAAGAATACAAATGAACAGTGCAACAGGTTGGCTGCGCATAAGAGATACCACTTCGCCCTCCAGGTTGCTACACTGAGGAGAGGAGACAGCTGAGAGGAGCAGGGCTGGGGCTTACCCCTGGAGGACAGGGGCTGGGGCTTACCCCTGGAGGACAGGGGCTGGGGCCTTACCCCTGGAGGACAGGGGCTGGGGCTTACCCCTGGAGGACAGGGGCTGGGGCCTTACCCCTGGAGGACAGGGGCTGGGGCTTACCCCTGGAGGACAGGGGCTGGGGCCTTACCCCTGGAGGACAGGGGCTGGGGCCTTACCTCTGGAGGACAGGGGCTGGGGCTTACATTCACATTTACATTTACATTTACATTACCCCTGGAGGACAGGGGCTGGGGCCTTACCCCTGGAGGACAGGGGCTGGGGCTTACCCCTGGAGGACAGGGGCTGGGGCCTTACCCCTGGAGGACAGGGGCTGGGGCATACCTCTGGAGGACAGGGGCTGGGGGCTTACCCCTGGAGGACAGGGGCTGGGTCTTACCCCTGGAGGACAGGGGCTGGGGCTTACCCCTCGAGGACAGGGGCTGGGGCCTTACCCCTGGAGGACAGGGGCTGGGGCTTACCCCTGGAGGACAGGGGCTGGGGCTTACCTCTGGAGGACAGGGGCTGGGGCTTACCCCTGGAGGACAGGGACTGGGGCCTTACCTCTGGAGGACAGGGGCTGGGGGCTTACCCCTGGAGGACAGGGGCTGGGGCTTACCCCTGGAGGACAGGGGCTGGGGCTTACCCCTGGAGGACAGGGGCTGGGGCCTTACCCCGGGAGGACAGGGGCTGGGGCTTACCCCTGGAGGACAGGGGCTGGGGCTTACCCCTGGAGGACAGGGGCTGGGGCTTACCTCTGGAGGACAGGGGCTGGGGGCTTACCCATGGAGGACAGGGGCTGGGGCTTACCTCTGGAGGACAGGGGCTGGGGGCTTACCCATGGAGGACAGGGGCTGGGGCTTACCCCTGGAGGACAGGGGCTGGGGCTTACCCCTGGAGGACAGGGGCTGGGGTTTACCCCTGGAGGACAGGGGCTGGGCCTTACCCCTGGAGGACAGGGGCTGGGGCTTACCCCTGGAGGACAGGGGCTGGGGCTTACCCCTGGAGGACAGGGGCTGGGGTTTACCCCTGGAGGACAGGGGCTGGGGCCTTACCTCTGGAGGACAGGGGCTGGGGCTTACCCCTGGAGGACAGGGGCTGGGGCCTTACCTCTGGACGACAGGGGCTGGGGCCTTACCTCTGGAGGACAGGGGCTGGGGCCTTACCCCTGGAGGACAGGGGCTGGGGCCTTACCTCTGGACGACAGGGCTGGGGCCTTACCTCTGGAGGACAGGGGCTGGGGGCTTACCCCTGGAGGACAGGGGCTGGGGCCTTACCTCTGGAGGACAGGGGCTGGGGCCTTACCTCTGGCGGACAGGGGCTGGGGCCTTACCCCTGGAGGACAGGGGCTGGGGCTTACCCCTGGAGGACAGGGGCTGGGGGGGAGGGTCCTGGTGCTGCACACCACACACCATCCAACCAACACCCCACAGTGCTCCACAGTCAAGGATCTGTGAAGGGACACCAGCACCAAGATACAAGATACAAGATATTTGTGTCGGCCATTTGTAACGCAAAGTACATTGGAATGCTTACTCCCCATTCCCTCCCGCAGTTTACATCTACAAAACAATACCATAAAAATCGAGATAATATATACTATACAAATAAACAAAAAAAAGAGCAGCAAAGTGACTGTTAAATTATATTTACATGTGTTGAATGTACATTTTTATTATTTATTTTTTTACAAAAATCTTTAAAAGCATTTAAAGTAGTGCAGTAGTGCAGCAGCATCATGAATACAGTGCAGTACAGTGCAGTAACGTAAGTGTGATGAGTCCAGAAAGTCCAGCAAAGTATGTAGTGTGTAATGTTAATGACTGAATGTTATGAAAGTGGAAGTGGAGGTGGAGGTGGAGGTGGAGGTGGAGGTGGAGGTGGTGGTGGAGGTGGAGGTGGAGGTGGAGGTGGAGGTGGAGGTGGAGGTGGTGGTGGAGGTGGAGGTGGAGGTGGTGGTGGAGGTGGAGGTGGAGGTGGAGGTGGAGGTGGAGGTGGACGGTGGTGGACGTGGAGGTGGTGGTGGAGGTGGAGGTGGAGGTGGAGGTGGAGGTGGAGGTGGAGGTGGAGGTGGAGGTGGAGGTGGAGTGGTCACCACCAGTGGAGGATCAGCCAGCTTCCTGTCCAGTGCGAAGAGAGAAAAGCAAACAGTGAACATGGAAGAGAGAGACCGGTGAGTAACACAGAGCCGCTTATCCGAAGCCGGGGGAACAAGACCTGCGTAGTACCGGCAGGGACAATAAACTCAAACAAAACCAAATAAATAAATCAATAAAATAGTACAAATATATATATATATATATATACATCCTATCTCCTTAACCCAACAAATTGAAAATGCATTACATGCAGCTGCACAGTAAAACGGATTCAATCCATTAGGAAGTGAATAAAAAACACTGCTTATGTTATTAAATAGACAGACCGGCTTCGGTTTTCGGCTCAGGCGCCCACAGACCAAGCTGTGGCGCCAAACCGGTGGCGGCACTGAGCAAACAACCGAAACAAAACATAAAAAATAACAATGGAAGTAAGACACCATGACGGTTGAGTAGTACACACGCCGAGACGCACGGGGCAAGCGGGAAGGAGAAGACTGAGAAGAAACCCATAAGCTCCAGCGGGGTGGCTCCGTCAGACGTCCACAAAGATGGAGACGGAGTGTTCACTGAAGCCTTGAAGGGGAAGGGGAAGGGGGAAGGAAGATGACTTCAGACCTGCCAACCCTGGAAACCGGCCAGCTTACAGGCTTACAAACCGCTGGGAGAGCCTTTATCTGCCCCCGCGCCGCCAACAACGCGCCCCCTGGGGGGGGCCTTGGCGGGGGGGGGGATGGAGGGCGGGAGACGGCGGCTGAATCCGAGCAGCGTGCGCCCACCCAGATGTAGCGCGGTAATCAGGGCAACCCGTGAATATTTTAATCCAACCAGGGATGAAAAATAGCGTGTTATACATGCAAGGCGTTTAACTAATGTCGCTGTGCTGATGATTTAAACAATCCTACACAACAACAACCAGAACAAAAACAACACAACACTTCCCTACACACAAATGATATTCTTATTTTACTATTTGTACTTTTTCATGACTATGTATGTCACTTATGGCACCCATTGCACTCCTGAACCATCCCTGGGAGGAGGGATCCCCTTCCACTCTGCGTTCCTTCTCCAGATTTCTTCCTCCATCACTTAGGGGGGTCTAGGGTTTGGGGGTTTGGGGGGTGTTGTAAACATGTGGTCTGTGAAGCCCTTTGAGACTGGACCTGTGATTAAGGGCTATACAAATACAATTTCCTTGACGAAGACCTCGGTACAAACAGGGCCGACCGCAAACAAACGCTAAACATGAAAGGTGAAGGAAGTTAGAGGACCACAACAAAAAACCTGAGTCCTGAGTTGTGTATCCTAGACCTAGAAGAGGGTCTTAGTAGGCAACTATGTTTTTATTATGATTATTTTTTTTTTTTAACATAGGCCACTTTGGGATACATTTCGAGTAACAAAATACATGTTGTTCTTATAACCCATCCCCGGAAAAACTCAAAGATTAATTGGACCAAACTAAAATAAAACCTTATTTTTAAAACGATTTATGAATAAATATAAAAAGAGAATTTTTTTAATATAAATGAAAAGTAGTAACATCACATAAAACACAGTATACGTATATAACAATTATTATTATTATTTAAGTATAATAATGAATATATCATATATACTGTATATAAATGTATATATATATATAAATATATATATATATATATATATATATATATATATATATATATATACTTTATATGTACTTTATATATTCTTTATATTCATTATTAGTATAATAGTTTAACTTATATACTAATAACTTAAATAATATTTTTTGGGATATATACAGTATACAGTATATATATATATATATATATATATATATATATATATATATATATATGTATATTGTATAACACAATGAAAAATGGACTGCCTGTCTTATTTCGAGCATTCCACTGGGATCCAATAGAGGAGAGAGAGAGAGAGAGATTGCAAAGCCGATAAAATATTCTAGATACATTACCGATAACTCTTCAATTACGTGAGGATGGTGAGTTGGGGAACTGGGGATATTTGCTAGTCATTCAATTTTAATTTGTAATAATGAAGAAATGGATCTGTGGGATATTACATTGTTTGGGTCAATGCAGTAAATCAGGCAAATGTCTTATCTATATACACAGGTCTTTAAATCTATGTATACCATTAGTGTTCCAGATATTGAGTGCAAAATCTATGATAATTTGATATAAAGCCATGCAGGTGTAGATTGAGATCCTCGGGGGTGCACTATTCCAAATAAATAGAATAAACAGAAATAGTGTATTACAATACTTGTTTGGTAGACAAGTTAGGATGCATTGAAATAAATATAAGAATTTTAAAGTGTTCATTTTTACGACATTAAGGCGTCCAATTAGTGATAACCATGGACTATTCCATCTCTCTTAGTGTGTTCAAGTAGGAGGGTAAAATATACCTCAAATAACCCCAAATAGGTCAGGTGATCCATCTTTACCTTACATTTAAAAGCTTTACGTCTGAGTTTCCCTGGCTTTAGCGTTGATAGCCAGTAGTTCGCTCTTGTGTGTATTTAATTGATATCCGGAGTGAGATCATCGGAGTGTCGTCACTCGTTATGGTCTTAGCGTGTGGATTCCCCTGACCTTGGTATTGGTCTGTAGCTTAATTGCTGATGGTTATATCACAATACGTATCGCCAACAAGGAGAGGGGACCTCCTTCCACGGTGCAGTGGGAAATAAGGGAGTGAAAGCAAATGACATAAAACAGAAAGTATTTAGTTCGAACACAAACCATTGGTTGAGTTGTACAGGGGTTTTATCCAGAAAAGACAGAATTGATGGATGCTGTAGTCCCACTCCACCGGGCCAGAAGCCTTTTCAGCATCAAGTGATAAAGCAATTTGTGGTATTGGAGGTGCCTGAGAATATATGAATGTAGTCTAAGGGCGAGGACATTTAGACCGTATAAATCCACATTTAATAGGGATAACGGACGGCACGAGGAGCACTCTAACGGGTCTTTCATTTGGTTTGTTGTCCAAGTGGAGTGGGAAGGCATTTTGAATTAAAGGACTCAATATACATTCCCCCTGTAAAAGTGGAGATACGTTTTCAGGCAAATACTAAAAAAGGTTGTTTTTTTAATAATTTGACTGTAAAACCATCCCGGCCTGGAGATTTATCACTCATTTTTTATGTATTCTAAGGTAATTTGCTGTTACAGTTCTTCATTAGTCTGTGGGTCTGAAGTGGGAAGTGGCAATTTCTCAAAAAACGTATTACATCAAATCATTCGGGTTTGTTTAACAAGAGAGATGTATTAGTAACGATTAGAATATAAATTTACTTTCTTGTTAGGGTTTCGGGGAAATTGGGCTTTGATTTGAGGGATGATGTGGGTAGACTCTGAATGACCAAAAACTCACGAGCTCAAATCTTGAAAGCTTTTTCTTCCCACGATGTACGTACTAAACGTACGAAAAAACAAAAAAAGGTGCCAGGAACAACTGATGATATACTGTGGGTGAGAGGCGTACTACGATCCTCTAGAACAGGAACAGTATCTGTTCCCATGGCTGAGATGAAAGTCCATTCCATTCTGTTTGTACATGTTGCCTTTTGTGTTGTGAAGTCGTGGAGAGGGAGCACTGCACTGGTGGTTGATCCAACCCCATGATGACATCCGTCCACCACGTACCGGAACGCTGACGGACATTATCTAATGATACGGCTCCTGTAGGAATGGAATGCCTTAAAACTTTTCCAAATAGTACTATATGGTTACAGTGGTTCTATTTGTTTTTATCTGTAATGTACTTGATAAATCCTTCATGGCTCAGATGCTAAGCGAGGGCGAAGCCTCCGTCTGCACGGAACTGAACTGTATTTATTATGCTGCTGCTGCTGCTGCTGCTGCACGACTGGCACGTTAAAATGCTTTTGAAATGCTTTTAGCACAATTCAACTCATGAATATCATCATATCATCCATCGGTCACTTCACTGTTCTTTTCATTGTTCTTTTTATTGTGTACAGTTTTTGTTTAAAGTAAAGTGATTTATTAGATGCATACTGCGGGAGGGAATGGGGAGTAAGCATTCTGTTGTACTTGTTGCACATGGCAAATACAAATACTTGATACTTGAATCTTGAATGAGTAAACTAACTAAATGTTGAATTGGGAAGCTGAGCTCTAAGACCAGACCAGGACTATGATCGGATCTTACTAATATAACTAATTATATGTGCACACGTTGATATTGGATAGTAAAAGAAGGAATCAATACGCCAAGTAATCAGATCGCCAAGCATCAACAGCCCCATACGTCTTCAGACAAATGTGGATCCATAATAGTATTTATATCTCCTCTATATCAACTCTTAATAGGTCAGTTGTCAATAGCAGGGGAAATCTCCGATAAAAAAGAAAAAATCTTCCAAAATCAATTAGCTAATTCCCGGGATTGAGTGTGCGGTGAGCGCGATGAGGGCTGGCATCTATTGTGATGACGGCCACCACCATCTCCTCACACCTATTTCTTTGAAGTCATAGTCGTAGCTCCATGTCAAGCGCTGTCACAGATCCACTCTAATTGTCCCGCTGGTCGTATCTGTGGGACCCGGGACGACGACGACGCCGACGGGGGGGGGGTAAGGGATGGATCCGGACCAAAAATGTCACCCAATCACAATCCTTCATATTCACAGGACAGATTAGAGGCTCGAGAGGGGGTGATGGGGGTGAGGTGGGGAAAATTGATGTTGACAAGGCTTCATTTTCTACACACGGAGAGATATCCTAATAAGGTCCCATGGTCTCCATCATACCACCAGAACCCCCCCCCCCCCCCCCCTACCCCTCTCCCTCCTCTCCTCTGAATCACTGCGGTGTGACACCGGTTCCTCCGTGTGTGTTTCCGAAGCCCCTTTTCCTCGGCCCAAACTGCCCATCTTTCTGCTCCGCAGATTCTGCTCCTTTCAACTTGTGTGTCGGAGTCTAACACACACAATGGGCCTCTATAAATAGACCCCTATTTTGTCTGTCAAAGATCTCGTTCAGATAAGATAGCTTTTAACTGACTTCATGCACTGCCTGCACACATACACACACACACACACACACACACACACACGGGTGCACACACACACACACACACACAGGTGCGCACACACACACACACACACACACGGGTGCACACACACACACACACACACACACACACAGGTGCGCACACACACACACACACACACACACACACACACACACACACACACACACACAGGCGCACACACACACACACACACACACACACACACACACACAGGTGTGCACACACACACACACAGGTACGCACACACACACACACAGGGGCACACACACACACACACACACACACACACAAAGGACACCGATTTGCAGGCCTGCAACACTGGCCCACCTAAGCTCTGTTGCCTTGGAGAAAAGGGGAAGACAAATCATTGTTTGAATGCATTGATGGAGCTTATACTGCCCTCTGAAGCTCCACACATCATGGGGATCTATGCCGGGGTGGGGCTAGGGGTCGGGGGGGTCGGGGGGGTCGGGGGGGGGGAGTTCAAACAACGACAACCTATCACTACCTGATTAGCCTTGCTTGGCACCCATCAGAACACCACTTTGCCTCCAAA
>CM051011.1:10363810-10388810 GCA_027704905.1 Muraenolepis orangiensis | reverse complement strand
ACACCTGTATATATATATACACCTCTATATGTATATATGTATATATATATATATATATATATATATATATATACATATATATATATATATATATATATACACATATAAATATATATAAACCTGTATATATATATAAACCTGTATATATACCTGTATATGTATATATAAGCCTGTATATACACAATATGTATATCTATATATATATATATATAGATATACCTATAATTCTGCACATATCTCATACTCTATAAGTTATTTTATACCTGATTTTATACATAGTATACTGTTTCTACATCTTATTTAATCACTGTACATTATATATTACCATGCACTTTACTGCAACATTTACTGCAACAGACGCCAAATTATTTTCGCTGTACTGTGCTTGTCGAATCTAATCTAATCTAAACTGTAAGCGTTAGAGAGAAAGAGCCGAAAAAAAGAGCGGGAAGGCTTCCTCACAAGGCCACGCTGAGGCGTGGAGCGCAGCTGGGGCACGTCAGCGTCATTTAGACAACTTTGACAACAACAAACCACTAAAACAACCTCCCAATCCCTCTCTGCTCCCCCCTGTATTCATGATGCTGCTGCACTACTGGCACTTTAAAAGGCTTTTAAAGATTTTAAGGTTTTAAAACACGTACATTCAACACATGTACATATCATTTAACAGTCACTTTGCTGCTCTTTTTTGGTTTATTTTTATTGTATTAATTAATTAATACATTTTGTATGGTATTGTCTTGTAGATGTATACTGCGGGAGGGAATGGGGAGTAAGCATTCCAAGACAGACAGACAGACAGACAGACAGACAGACAGACAAGACGGCTGTGGCATTTCCAACCAATGACACTCAAATGGATAGCTCTTGAATCTCACTTACTGCCGCTCGGGGATTGTTCAACCCCCATTGTTATAGAGCACTTCGAAAAAGAACGGCTGGGTTTGTGCCGGGGAGTTTGCGGTGAAGAGGACCAGCAGATTAGGACGGTTGGTCTCCGTCTCCGCGCGGTGCTCCTCCTATGTTTGAGTTGTGATTTTAATAATAAAATACCCTATGGCCTCCATCTCTCATGCGCTTTGGAAACTATTTATCTATAGCTGCACCTCTTTCAGCTTCACCTCTCTCCGTGTTTCTCTCTCTCTCTTATTGCTATTTTCTATTGTGTACAGTATTTTTCTAGTAGTGTTTTACAAATGCCTACTGCGGGAGGGAATGGGCAGTAAGCATTCCATTGTACTTGTTGCGTATGGCAAGTAAAAACATGAATCTTGAATATCTTTGTGGCTCTCTCTCTCTCTCTCTCTCTCTCTCTCTCCTCTCTCTCTCTCTCTCTCTCTCTCTCTCTCTCTCTCTCTCTCTCTCTCTCCGTCTCTTCTCATTGTAGCAGGTGTGTCTTTCTTGCAGACAGTGTTCGCTGGGCACAGTGCTGTCTGTGTCCTAGAGAGACAAAGACTGAGAGAGAGTAAGAGATATCAACAAGATACATATATACTGTATATACATGTATATACATGTATATAAATGTATATACATGTATATACAGCAGGTAGTGAGCAGGGCTTAAGAGTCTTAAGCCCCTTTCACACATGCAGTCTCTCCCCCCCCCCCGCCCCCCCCTCCCCAGAAATGTTCCGGAACATTTCCTGCATTGGGGTTATTGTGTGAACGGGAACAGGGATCGAAATTCTGGAAAAATCTGTACCGCCAATTTCCCCCCACACCGCCCCCCCACACCGCCCCACACCAGAGGCCGGTAGAGGGTTTCAACGTCAGGCTGACGGTAACACTCTTTCACCTGGAGCCAGCGATCGATTTCCAAAGCGTCCAGCTTGTCAGCCTAAAGGCTTCCTGGCTACAATGGTCTGGCCACCTGCTCTTTAAGACTGAAAGGATGGGTGGAGGAGCATCTGACAAGGAGGACGCGCGTGCGTGTGTGTGTGTGCGTGTGCGTGTGTGTGTGTGTGCATGTGTGTGTGTGCATGTGTGTGCGTGTGCGTGTGTGTGTGTGCGTGCGTGTGTGTGATCGGGAGACAAACCTGCCGCTGAGGTACTCGCTAACGGCGGGAAATCCAATAAAAGGCGTTCTCTGGTCTCCTGGCGACAGTGTCACCATATGTTGGCAGTTCACGGCGACCATCCTTACCCCGTGTCGACACTTATTCATCCCCTTGGCTGTTTCGGTGGCCAGAGTAGTTTTTCCAGCAGCATTTTTCCTCCGCGGCCTCACGTCATACACATTCAGGTACAGCCGCCGCTTTCACCCCTGGGTGCTGCTGTCGGACTCACGCTGGGTCTGAGCCTGACAGCAGCACCCAGGGCTGCTTGGAAACAACCTTGCCCACAGGTACTAAAACTGTCTTTTCCCCGGCAGCAGTAACCTGCCGTTTTTAAAACAGATTCACACCTGTGTGTGTGTGTGTGTGTGTGTGTGTGTGTGTGTGTGTGTGTGTGTGTGTGTGTGTGTGTGTGTGTGTGTGTGTGTGTGTGTGTGTGTGTGTGTGTGTGTGTGTGTGTGTGTGTGTCGTGTGTGTGTGCTTGTGTGTTTTTCAGTTTGGATACTGGTGTGGTCTGGTGTGGTCCCCTGGCTTAAGGGGCCCTTGTGGCCGATCTACGCAGTCACGGCTCTTCTCTGTCCTGTGGCCCAAATTGGTGGAATGAACTTCCCACGGATGTCAGGACTGCAGACTCACTGCTCATCTTCCGCCGCAGGCTGAAAACCCACCTCTTCAGGACACACTACCCGGATCCTCCCTCCTAGCGCATCCTCTTATCACTTTTTACTAGTGTACTAGCATCAAACTTGTTTGTCTTAAGAAGATTGTTAGTTAGATATTGTTATATTGTTTGTCAACTTATTGTACTTTTACCTTAGTGTACTTTTACCTAAACCTATTGTACTTTTACCTGAGCACTGGCTCAGTTCTTGGTGACTTGTTAGGAATGAAATGTACTTTTGACTTCTGGTAACCAGTTGTTTTCTTACCTATCTTTGTTGAAACACACTATTGTAAGTCGCTTTGGATAAAAGCGTCTGCTAAATGACTATTATGTTATGTAATGTAATGACTGTCGCCTGCTGTACCTTCCAGTTTCCATTGTATGAGATTGCCAAGAGTGCTAGCTTATCTTGGCGATAGCATGGACAACGTAAAGGGTTCGGATTAGGTTGATATATAGACATCAACATATACGTCTCGGGAGGTCGTCTGTTCATTTAAATGTGTTAAATAGTCAAATATCTCATATTCAAAAACATTTGAGTATTTGCTAGTCACAGACATGTATTTGTAATGTGTAAGAAAGGTTTACATTAAAGGGGAGACACTTTTGAAATGTGTTTGTTATGTTTTTGTCCTCCACACGTGTTTGATAAACTAATTCCTATATATGAGCCGTCTAGCGGTGTGATAATCTTATTAAAATGTTAATTCAACTTCTACAGAGTTTTTCGCAATTCAATTTACGTTATATGGGGTTTGTCGACTCATTATAATCTGATTAAAATGTAAATTCCACAATATAGTAAAAATAAACGGTGAATAATGAATGAGTTGTTTGGCAGCCGAGGTTCTGTTTGTATTGTGTTGCCGTGTGCTTTGGTTTACCAAATGATCTAAATTAAAAACCCTAACCCGAGTCTCTGTGTTCTGATGTGCTGAGTGTGCACTGGGCACGTCCTTGGTTCATTAACCATCAGTTTTAGTCTGATTATGATTAATGATTCTGATTAAAAAAAACAAAAAAAGTTTTTACATATTGTATTATCATGCAAATCCACATTTAAATCTCATAGAGATTATCAATGAACAGATAATTTATTGTTATTTTTTTTTTAAATCCAAAGATTACCCCAAACTAGCATAACAAATGTGGTTTCTATTAGTCAGTGATTTATTTTAGCTCCGTTCAATATTATGGTCTAGATTCACTGATGTAATAGAAACGGGCTACAGGCTCCTTAATGGGTTCCGCTTGTAATAAAAATGCCAAGGGGAGAAAAACATTTTAAAATATAAAAAAGAGCGGGGAGATTAAATCCAGTTTAAGTATCCAACATCCTTTTATTACTGCCCACTTGTGTATACATAGGTGCGTGGTTATATCATTAATATAGTGTGTGCGTGTGTGTGTGTGTGTGTGTGTGTGTGTGTGTGCGTGCGTGCGTGCGTGCGTGCGTGCGTGCGTGCGTGCGCGCGCGCGCGCGTGCGTGCGTGCGTGCGTGAGTGTGCGTGCATGTGTGCGTGCGTGCGTGCGTGCGTGCGCATGTCAAAACACTGTGGACAGTACATTTTAATCAAGATATGAAAATAACTAAGTTTTATTTCATCTCATACCACCCCCCACCCCTCCCCCCCCCCCTTTTCCACTGAAGTAAAACATAATTCCACATTTTTACCGTGCGACTACAAATTAGCCCAAAATTGGAAAGCTCCACAGATAGAACAGCTCTTCACATATAATGACTGTGGTTGCAAAGCAAGCCACACAATTGTACTCTGTCTTATTTTCTGTAGTATTATTATTATTATTTTTCCGTAAGTATCTCCTCCTACAGGTTTTTTTTGAGGGATCAACAACAAACCCCTACCAAAAAAAGCATAGATCAATTTTTATTTATATTATATATATATATATATATATATATATATATATATATATATATATATATATATATATATATATTATAATTGAATATGGAAAATTAATGGGGTAACCCAAACGCTAGAGTCGACCACTCCAAACAATGAACTTCTGTAAGTTAGAAACCGGAAGGTAAGCTAAAAAAAAAGCATTCAATCAATAACAAGTCAGCTTCCTAGTGGCCCAGGGATCAGACACGCTGTCTGTTAGTGAGCCCGTTGAATACTGCACATAAGACCGTTATATCCTGCTGACAATACCCTTTCACCATCAATGTCTTCAACGGCCTTGCACTGTAACTCCCTACCTCTACCTATTGTTTACATATTTATAGTGGACATACCTGTATGATAGTCATGTACATTTTTACTGTACCTACCGTATATATATATATATATATATATATATATATATGAATCGTCAACTGCTGATAATAATAATACACATTTTATTTGTGGGCCGCCTTTCAAAACACCCAAGGACACCTTACAGAGCATATATAACTACACACCCATGCTCACTACCTGCTGTATATACATTTATATATATGTATCTTGTTGATATAACTGCATGCCCTTGCTCACTACCTGTTTTTACTTGTATACTTACCTTTGTATATATATATATATATATATATATATATACCTATAATTCTGCACATATCTCATACCTACTCTATAAGTTATTTTATACCTGTTTTTAGTAGTAGTTTTTTTAGTAGACTGTTTTTACATATTTTACATATTCAAAAACTGTACATTATATATTACTATGCACTTTACTGCAACATTTGCCTTTCGCTGTACTGTACTTGCTGTGCAATGACAATCAATTTGAATCTAATCTAATCTAATAAAACGTGTTGGCTCATGAGATGGAGGCGCTTCCCTCCATGACAGGCAGTGGTGACGACATCTTGACGACGTCTTGACTGAGATACGCTAGACTGCTAGCCCATTTAGTCCATCTCTTCCCCCCCCCCCCCCCCCTACAGTCCAGGTCGCCAGTTCTGCAGCATCCCTACAAGGACTACCAGGTTCAAGGACAGTTTTTATCCACAGGCAGTGACCTACTGAACTGCTAGGAGTGCTGCCACTATCAGAACATTGTCATTAATGTTACACTGTCATACTTTTGGACTCATTACAGCCAGTGCACTGTATTCATGATGCTGCTGCACTACTGGCACTTTAAAATGCTTTTTAAATGCTTTTATATCCAATTCAACACATGTACATATCATCCATCAGTCACTTTATTGTTTTTTTTATTGTTATTTTTATTTTGTTACAGATTTGTTTTAGAAAATGCATACTGCGGGAGGGAATGAGGAGTAAGCATTCCATTGTACTTGCATATGCATATGGCAAATAAAAAACCTCTTTAATCAAGAGCGGTGACATACATATATACATATGACATACATATATACATACGTGTGAGCGAATAGCGCGAGAGAACAACGTTTTATTCATTGAGTCATTGAGTCATTTTTGGAAACCAAGTTTGCAGACCAACCTTCCCCTGATCACCTGCATGTCTTGGCAAGCATCCCGCGGTCCACCTCTCCTAGCTCTGCTATTGGCTACACGGCGTGTCCAACACATATCACATGATCAAACATGACACAAGTTTAAAAAACAACAACAACAACAAACACCAAAGTAGATTGGATTGAAATGTGGAAAACGTGCCAACCCTCAAACCGGCACCTCTTACCAAGAAATGGCAAGATCATCGTTTGCCAACTTATTGTACTTTTACCTGAGCTCTGGCTCAGTTCTTGGAGACCTGTGAGGAACGTTATGCACTTTTGATTTCTGCTGACGAGTTGTTCTCTTGCCTACCTTTGTTGAACACACTAGTGTAAGTCGCTTTGGACAAAAGTGTCTGCTAAAATGAATGACTGTAATGTAATGCAATGAAATGTAATCATAAACCCTCGCCCAAAAAATGCCTCCTCTCGCTGCTCTCCCTGTGTTGCTCTCTCCCCCTGGAGGAAAAGATGAGATAGCGGGAGAGTCAATAAGAAACAAAGATTGACAGGTGGTTGTGACCTATCAGCCGTTTCCTCTCCGTCGGCCCTCTGGAGTCACACAGGGCCCGCCCCTCTACCCTCTAACTCTACCTCTACCCTCTACCCGCACCAGTTCATTTGACATCTGCGCCAATGAGGAGGTCTTATTTAGGACCTCCTCTCCAGCTGTCAACAGCATGAGCGAGAGCAGTTTATCAAGCTTATCCGCATTTAATTCACATTACTGGGAATCACAGTCGAGAGGGCAACTTTCAATACCTTTGAGAAGTTATCACACATTTCACAAAATATGAATAACGAGCATAATAAGATAATCAGAAAGATCCACAAAACTATAGCAATGGTGATCGAAGTCCCCTTGGTTACGTGGGCACTCATGGAATATTAAACCAAAACAAAAAACATTTTTGTCTCCTTATTTTCACCAAGAAAAGCTTATGAAAGGTCTGTCACTGGTGGGAGTGAGTGCATTTGTAATATAGTTTTCAATACCTCCATTCACGGTATGTGTATAGCTTAATACTCCGGTATAGATTCTGTCATACGTTTGAGCCAAAACACCCCCAGAGAACATGACTCACACTGAGGCAAACAGCTTCCGTCTTGAATTGGCTTCAAAGTACGGGATGGCACTCATAAATCCTGTCCATTTGGAGTCCTATGCACCTCTTTATCCATCTCTCCCCATCAACCTCGACTCAAATGTGTTTACCCGTCCCATTTATCTCCCTCTTCCCATTCACCTCTCTCAATCTCTCTCCCTAACTATATATCCACTCCTCTATCAAACTGTCTTAAGCCCTTTCCCTGTTGTAGCCAGCACTTCCACACCAACTTGATGTGAATTGCATCAAACGAATCATCACCATGAAGTCATCACAGAGAGAAAGGGTTATTTCTTCCAATTTATTTCCCAAGGAAAAACCCCCCCCAAAAGAAGAGAAACTCCATTGGAATTCACGCCTCAGACGATCAATCAGTCCGTTAGCCTGCTGCTAACCACGCTGTGGAGGAAATCAAATCAACGCCAATGAGAGAGTGAATGAAATGTTGGAGATGTCTTTGAATGCCTTGTCAAATGGATTGCATTATTCATCCAGACCACAACTCCCTGTTCAGGTTTCGTCTCCGCATGTACCACTGATATGTCAGTTTTGGTTATGTTGTAATATAAAATTCTATATATATATATATATATATATATATATATATATATATATATATATATATATATATGTATATAGTATATATATGAGCGGCAGGATAGCTCAGTCTGTTGGTACTTGGCTTGGGCACTGCTGAGGGGCCCTTTGAGCAAGGCAAATGCAGAAAATGCAGAGAAACACTTTTCACTGTGTGTGTGTGTGTGTGTGTGTGTGTGTGTGTGTGTGTGTGTGTGTGTGTGTGTGTGTACATGTATGTGACCGACAAAGAGGATTCTATCCTCCAGATTTAGGTTTAGATAATATATATATATATATATATATATATATATATATATATATATAAAAGTAAGTCTAAAAGCTGTTTAATAGTGGCATATCTCAACCGAAAGGCCAGTGGGCTCGTGTCCTTTATATCACGATGTTATGTTTTGTATTTGCTTGTAAACCTACTTCATGTGGACGACCGAGGTGCCTAGGAGCTTGGAGTACGTTCTAAATCATGACCATTAAGTGCACAGTACATTCCCTTCAAACGGTTATGAATTAGGCTGTAATATAATCATGCTGAGTCTACCGAGTCGCAATTATGAATTAATCAGCGACTACATACTGCAGTGGTTGCTTAAATATGGCCAGTCCATTATGGCACATCGATGTGTGTGACAGAATTCAAGATGGCCATTCCAAGTGCTAATCAAATATAGATGAAGCCACGGTCACGGCCACGGTCACACTCGACGAACCCCCGGGGGGGCGGGGGGGGGAAGGACACACATCCTTCCTAAGTAAACCAGCCTCATCGTCATCCCCCGGCACTTTGCAGACTACTTTTACCCAGAGTTCCACAGGAAATGCTTTCTCTTATTGGGACTCACAGAAAAAGACAGGATAGGCTGGCTGCTGGCGGACTCTGAACAATCTCAACAATATGGTCATCAAGGTCCCACAGCCTGTGGGACCGTTGAGGTGACATCCTCAACGGTCCCACAGGCTGTGGGACCTTGATGACCATATTCAGACTGTTGAGGTGACATCCTTTTCGGAAAATCTTCAATCTGTAAGCCATTGTTACCGTGTCTTATGTAACTGTCGTGAATATTCATTGTAATGTTATGTTAAGCACACAGCATAGTAGCCTACACACAACCAGGGCTGGCTTAGCCAGGTGCTATGTGGATAAAAAACTGTGTAAGTATTGGGCTGCAGTAGTCCAGGAGGTAGAGCGGTCGTCTGACATGCTGGTTCGATCCCCCGGCTCCTCCTAGCAAAAACTGTCGAGGTGTCCCCGAGCAAGACACCCTAACCCTAACTGCTCCTGACATGCTGGCTGACTCCTTGCACGGCTGACTCCGCTGTCAATGCATGGATGGGTGGAGGGATGGGTGGATGAATGGGTGGATGGATGGGTGGATGGATGGTTGGATGAATGGGTGGATGTGAGGCATGACTTATAAAAAGCAGTCCATCCATTACCATGTAGGCGAAAGGAGGCTATAATCTTCAAACATGCTGAAGCTGAACCAGAGATGTTTGTAGACCACAATAAACACTACCATCAGTCACCACAGGGCCACTGTAAACGTGTATACAACAACACACACACTCAAGACGGTGTATATAGACGGTGTATATAGACGGTGTATATACACCATCGGACTCAATAGCATAATGCTAAAACCCCAAAGGAAATCACCGTTTTCAACGTTGTTGTAAGATGCCATACGTCCACCGAGCAATCTATGCCATTTTGTCACGGTTACTAAAATAAGTAATTTCAGAAAAAAGGAAGGCAAGAAATGTTAAATCGTGTTTTTGCTTGAGCGCTTTAATGGCATCAAAGTGCCTTTTTTCCGAGGCACTTGGGACACCGCACCGAAAGGGGCGGCCAGGAGTGTGTGTGTGTGTGGAGCTGCACTCATGTTGATGGACGTGGTGTCCACGAGAGGGGTAAGCTTCTCCACACTGTGTGTGTGTGTGTGTGTGTGTGTGTGTGTGTGTGTGTGTGTGTGTGTGTATTTCATATACAACCTCGCTCATTATAAGTAAGACCTGTTAAAGAGTGTTGTACCAGATACAAGAGATACAAGATACAAGATACAAGATACAAGATGCAAGATATTTGTATTGGCCAATTGTGACTGTTAAATGATATGTACTATGTGTGTGTTGAATGTACATATGCACATACAGTGCCAGTAGTGCAGCATGAACACAGTGCAGTAGCTGTGAGTCAGAAAACACAAAGTCAGCGTGGGTCATAAACTAGGGATGCTCCGGTCGATCGGCCGTCGATCATTATCAGCCGATATTAACTGTAAACCGATCGATCGGAGCTCTCAAAAAACGGCTGATCAGAAGAGCCGATCGGATGATGCAAAATACGCGAGACTTTAAGCGGTGCGCGGCAACAAAAAAAGATGCAATGTGTGTGAAGCAGAAATGCCGGCAGCACTGCCGAAAGCTACCGGTAAATACAGATCGATCAGATTGGGCTCCTAGATCGTTTATTTTATTGTGGGTGGGTATGATTGCTCAATAGATGTGTGCTTTATCTCGTAGTGCCGCTTCACAATGCCGCTTTTAATAGTCCCCATGGAACAAATGAGACGTGCTGGGTTTGAACCGCCCGTGGGAAGAATGAACATGGAGGAGTTTTCGCTGTCTATCTTTCTGTTTTTAGAGCACTATGTGAAATTACTCCGACCATTTCTCTCTTCAAGATTTGCCCTTTGCAACAAGTACAATGTAATGCTTACTCCCCATTCCCTCCCGCAGTATGACATTCTAGAACACAATACTATAAAAATGCGATACACCATCAAAAATGAACATAAAAAGAACAATAAATTGATTGATGGATGATATGTACATGTGTTAAAATTGTGCAAAAAGCATTTAAAAGCATTTTAAAGTGCCAGTAGTGCAGCAGCATCATGAATACAGTGCAGTACAGTGCAGTACAGCGCAGTGGCTGTAATGAGTCCAGAAAGTATGATAGTGTAATGTTAATGACAATGTTATGATAGTGGCAGCACTCCTAGCAGTTCAGTAGGCACACTGCCTGTGGATAAAAACTATCCTTGAACCTGGTAGTCCATGTACAGATGCTGCGTAACTGGCAACCATAATCTGTCTCTCGGTGTGTGTGTGTGTGTGTGTGTGTGTGTGTGTGTGTGTGTGTGTGTGTGTGTGTGTGTGTGTGTGTGTGTGTGTGTGTGTGTGTGTGTGTGTGTGTGTAAAATAATATAGCTATGTGTGCATTAATAAGATAATTGAAGCAGATACCTAAAAGTAACGCAAAAGTTACTTTCCCTAGTACGTAGTTAATTTTAATTTGTAGTAAAGTAACTAAGTAACTTTTGAGAAAAGTAACTAGTAGCTGTAACTTATTACTTAATTTCAGTAACTTGCCCAACACTGAATACAACATAATATATGGAACTTTGAATGGAAGATCCCCATAGCCCCCTCCCACTATGTGATCGGCAATCGTTATCGGCCGATTCTGATACTGGCGATCAACCCCAAAAACCCTGATCGGAGCATCCCTAGTCATAACCATGGGGAGAGAGAGATGGACACAGGGGTCATGTAGGGGCTTCTAATGTCTCTTCGACCGGGAGGGCTGTTTGGGCCAGCAGAACCTTTCTGGATTTCCCCCCCTAGTATTAGGAGCAGTGGGATGCTATTTTCTATTCAGCTCCCGGGGAGCAGGGTAGTAGGGGTCTGGTGCCTTGCTCAAGGGCTCCTCGGGCAGTGGCCAGGAGACCTTTTTTCCAAATACCAGTTCTGACTCCGTACTTGTTCCTTTTCGGGGACTTGAACCGGCGACTCGACGGTTCCAAAGCCAAGTCAACAACAGACTGAGCGACTGCCACAACAATATAATACAAATAGAGTGTCTTGTAAAAGTTAACTTGTGTTGTGTTGAGTTGCTCCACTCCGGACAATAGTCTCCTCAATAGTCACGTGTGGTTGGTTAGTTTTATATATATATATATATATATATATATATATATATATATATTCAAGATTCAAGATATTTTTATTTGCCACCTACAATGGAATGCTTACTCCCCATTCCCTCCCGCAGTATGAATTTCAACAACAATACTACACTATACTGAACTAAACACAATACTATGCTATAACATACGTTACTATAAACACAATATACTCTCTACTATATGCTGTTCTATAAACAACACTATAACAATGCTATGCAAAATAAAGAACAATAAAGTGAACATTTGACAAATGGTGGAAAAGCATTTTAAAGTGCCAGTAGTGCAGCAGCATCATGAATACAGTGCAATACAGAACAGTGCAGTAACTGTAATCAGTCCACTTAGTTTAGTAGAACATTACTATTATTTATATTTATTTGTTATACAGATCATATCTTTTAAATCGTGATACACTGTACCTTTACTGCAATGCTTGTTTGCTGTGTAATGTTTGTTAATTGTTTTGAACTGACCTCTTGTCCTGAGAGACGGACGTGTTGCGTGCTGCCTGGACCTTGGAGTCGGTGTATTCAAACAAATGCATTTTCTTCTGAATGTAAACCAAATAACTTTAGCCACTTAATACGGCTTATAGTAGGATTTCTTCTTATGGTGCTGTAGAAATCCACCACCATTTGACGACCGACCCATGGATGAGCGAAATGGACGGTAGAAGATTATATGGAAGCGCTTTGTGATAAATCAACCATTGTATGGCATGAAGGGAGTTATATTAATATGCCATGCTCTGTCCCTCATGCACACTATGAAATTGGATCATTTTCGTTCGGTTTGTGTTCGTGAATGGCTGCCTAAACTAGTCGATTTAATATTTCCTTTTTTGAAAGGCCGTTCTTTACATTGAAAAGCGCCGAGCCCTGAGTAGTCCTATGGACGGTGTGCCAGCCAGGCAGCTTGTAATGTCCGAGTGTGCAGGGCAGAGCCGCTGGCTCGGAACTCCAGGCTTTATGGACTGAGGATGACAATGAAATGTTTCAAATGCCATTCTCACACATAAAGTAGACCAACTGGTCTGGAAAAAAAAACGCATTGTCGGGGGGAAAAAAACCCCAATAAAACCCCCACTGAAATAGTTTGTGAACTCAGGAAATATTTGCATGGCTGGCATATTTCTTTTTTTTTTTTTGTGCAAAGTGAACGCTAATCTCAGTGAACTATTTAAATGTGGGTTTGAGGGCTGATCAAACACATGTGGCAGAGATGGTTTTGAGTGAGAGCTACGGGGGATAATTATGCAGAATGACCAGATTGCTATGGACACTTAATCGTATCGCCGGCCCATTTCCTATACCAATGTCCCTCCATTTATTTCTCTCTCACACACCACACACACCCACACACACACACACACACACACACACACACACACACACACACCACCACACACACACACACCACACACACCACACACACACCACACACACACACACACACACACACACACACACACACACACACACACACAGTGTAGTTTATCATAGATGCCACTGCTGGCCATTCCCATAGTTGCCCCAGCTAAGATGTGTCGTTAGATATAAATACAATGGATTCCACTGTCTCTTAACAAAGTGGTGCTCAACCCACAAAAATAGACAGCTATAAAAAGTAGCAGAGAGAGAGAGAGAGAGAGAGAGAGAGAGAGAGAGAGAGAGAGAGAGAGAGAGAGAGAGAGAGAGAGATGCAAATCAGCCAGGGAGCTGCTCTCCACTGATGAAACATGGGTAAGAGATGCAAATATCACTATATATATATATTTCAGAGCTTTTAGTTTCATCATGGTGGAAGAGGGGAAAAAAAAGACTAGTTTTTCTTCCAATACCTTTGCCTGGTTCCAGCCGCTGAGTACAGTACCAGATCCTGGAACACGGACAGTTTGAAAAGTGAACAGGGTTCACTTTTCAAAACTGTTCCGTGTTCCAGGATCTGGTTTCTCATGGACCATTGAGAGCAACAGAAAACACCACAGTGACTCCCAGAGCAAAACTTTGGCTGCTAAAGTATCGTTCGTCTGTGGGTTCTGCTATTGAAGCCATTTTGAAACATTAGAACAACTATCAGTTCTCAAGTCAACTGCAGAGATCCACGTCCTCTGTGAGATCATTATCTGTCGGTCTTATTGGGTAGTAGCTCAGTAGCTCAGTCAGTTGGGACTTGGCTTGCCGAGTTCCTGAAACACCTTGGCACTGCCGAGGTGCCCTTGAGCAAGATATCATTATAGAAATGTTCATAATTGATATCACGTTGAAAGCCATTTGTTTTCCGTACACCAGGGTGATGTGGAAGTGAATGTGGACAACAGGGATAGTAAAACCAGAACATCTGGCCACTGTACGTAAAACCATAAATCATAAAATATATTTTGCAATATAAATAAAACGCATTATTATTATTATTATTCTTATTTTATTTTTTCACTGATTGTCTAGTGAAACCTGTGATGTCTATGAATAATAATTGTATTGAGCTTTATCAATTTAACTTTTAACTGTTTATTTATTTATTTTATTGTTATGTTTTTAATCGCTCAGCTTTAGTCTACCCAGTACTCTTTGAAGGCAGCAGCAATGTCTGGACTCAGGACTGAAGTGTGTGTGTGTGTGTGTGTGTGTGTGTGTGTGTGTGTGTGTGTGTGTGTGTGTGTGTGTGTGTGTGTGTGTGTGTGTGTGTGTGTGACCGTATGAATATTATATATATAATAATGTATTGTGTGGAGAGAGAGCTTGCGTCTATGTGTGCGTTGATGACATTAATATGCGGAGTGATTTTGAAAGACGTCACCGGGGAAGTGTTAACGATACATCTCTGTCTTCGATGCACGGGTGGTGTCGTATCAACGGATCGGCCAGCTGGGCATCCAAACCGAGTCTTCAATTTACATGTAGAATCTGCACTCTAGGCTATACATCACTGTGTGTGTGTGTGTGTGTGTGTGTGTGTGTGTGTGTGTGTGTGTGTGTGTGTGTGTGTGTGTGTGTGTGTGTGACTGGGGTCTGATTAGTCAAGACAAGGCCCGGATTGGACTACAGCACCAAACACACACTCACACACTCAAAGGGACCAACATCTAGAATAAAAACACTGGACTCCTTCCTTTAAACTCTAAAATAACTTTTCACTGCTGTATATTTTGTTGCGCAATCTATATTCAAATGGAATCAAAAACCGGGTCAAACATATATATGTATCACCATATCTGAACGTGTCTATCAATGTGTGAAACCATTTTGTATGAATACATTAAATTGTGTGAATGAGTGAACTGAATTCAAATTTTTGAATTTTGAATGAAAATGTTCCCATTTTAGATGTCCCCATTCAGTTTCTTCTTCATGTCTTCACATATATAGCCCCACTTTCCGTTCAAATGTTTTACTTAGTTCTTCCATAATTGCTTACGAAAAATAACTGATAACTCAAATGATACCCACCGTCTTCCCATCATCAGAAAGTAGTCGCTCAAAAGAGCCACCAAAGAAAAAGCTATTCAGTCAAACAGACCGACTGAAACTACGGTCAGGATTGATTGAAGATTTTCAAGTGTCTATTTTGCTGCCCTACTAGTTGATCATTTCACCATGTTGTCCACTCTGCGCGTCACCTATTTCTTTGGCTCACCAGGTCTTTCTACTGAAGCTCCCCGTTTTTCCCAATACATTGTGTAGAAACCAGTTTATATTAGTCTAGTTATATCAGTTTATATCTGCCGGTATTCCAGCATATTCCAGCAATTTGAAGGTGATATGGGGTTGACCCACAGATCGAAAGCGCCGTCATCTCTTGTTCAGAGGACAGTGACTCACATTCAGGGAGCAGAACTCCATGAGGACCACGGTCACCGCTGCACCCTCCCGGTAAACATCTGGTTCTGAGTTTGGTTTGTTCACACGTTTTTTTGTGAAGGGCTGATGGAATGCTATAGTGAAAGGCAGAGAATCGTAAACATTTCCAGGCATGCCACAGAGAAAGTCATCTCTCACCTCAAAGAATTTGTCTTCCTCGAGTGGATTATGATGGCCCATTTGCCGAAGCTGATCAGGACTCAGGAGTGCGGTGGTGCCGTCTGCAGAGAATGATCAAGCCAGCCAGCTTCAAATGCTTTGAGGGATGGCTTGGAGACACCGTCTAAAAATGTAGTAAACACAGGAGGTGCAACCAGAGAGGTGGAGGAGACCACCGTCATGAAGGATGTGGAGCACATAATAGATGTCGAAGTCACAGCTATCGAACGTCACACCACAATGCTACACCAGTGTTTTGCATTTTGGCCGGAAATCTTCCATTATTTAGCTTTTACTGCCTGGACTACTCCACTACTACTGCTGTCCTTGCTATTTGTCACGTTGGCACTACATCACCAGATGATGCTACCAAACCATCACATTACTACATGATTGAATGTTCCAACCGGCCAAGGCACTTGTTACATTACATTACAGTCACTTAGCAGACACTTTTATCCAAAGCAACTAACAATGGTGTGTTTCAACAAAGGTACGTTGTTCAGTGAACTGCTAATGTATCACACTGTCCATGTATTTCTTGCTAACTTTACATTACGTGCATGTTATGGGGTGAATCAGGTGGACCTATTGATGCTAATTTCTGCTAATTATCAACCAAATAGCTAACAGCTAATAGCAACATCAAACTGAAATGACCAATCTTGCCACAAAACTTTCACAGGGAAGAATGTTCTGGTTAAAAACAAGCAAGGCAGCTTGTTTTAGCTCACCTACTAATGTTAGTGTAGCAGATGATGCTGCCCTTCAAGGAAACACGGTGATGAGGAATTATTGTAAGAGTTTGAATCATTGTGAGCAGAGCAGATGGTCCATGCTAGAGCTCTCCCTCGAGTGTGTGTGGTGGTGGCTGCTTTAACCTGTGGGCCTTGATTGAACAATGACCCACAGGTGTGCAGCCTCACCAGCCATAGAGTAATCAGTCTAACTCAGGCCAGGGGAGGCTGCTTGAACAAGCCACCAACCCACACACACTCCACAGTTAGATTCAGGAACTCAACTTGATTCTCCACCTCCTGAACACTCAACACTCATTTCAATGTTTTGGTCTCCAATTTTTGCAGTTGACGTCTTTTTATCTGATTTGATTGATTATATGCATCTTATTTGAGTGTCTGGGCCACAGGCGATCTACCCCTTGGCAGACTGCAGGATAAAACTGCTACAAAGGCTCACCCCCCCCGGCTCTGTAATTGGATAGTGAAATGATATTCCTGATTGGATAGTCAAATGAGATGTTAATCTAAGCATCCCATTGGCTATTCAGGCGTAAGCGTCAATGTGAGCCAGAGTGTTTGTACCCTGTAGGTTTGGTTTGTACTTTAGATTTGATTTGTAGCTGGAGTTTCATCACCCAAACTCGGTCCCTCAAAGATAGATGTGAAACTGTGCAAACCTGATATGTAACTTTGTGCAAATCTTCTTTATGCGCACACATTGTTAATTGCAATATGTCATGCACAGCTACAGATCTCCTTACAGATGACAAAAACACACACGTTAGAATGTATTCATACAAGGTTTTCACACACGCCGGTATGGTGAGACATAGCTGCAATACCTTTGACCCTATTTTTGATCAATCCCGTATATTCCATATGTTTCAGTTTGGCGTGTTTTGGATCTGTCATTCTTCGCCATAAGCTGTTCCTATAGTAACCTGTGCATGTGCTTAATAAATGACCTCCACTTCCCGAGGTGTGGGTCCCCGGGGGAGCGGTGGGGACTTGTGTGGATACGACTAGGAGTGAACCAACGATGAATTACAGTGAGGGGGGGGAAGTGGAGACAATGTTGCGGATAGTCCTCTAATGATATGATCCATTATTGGACACGAGTGAGCAGCTCACACAAGACACCTCCCGTTCATTAGGATTCCTCGTTCAGACAGACTAATTGCACAATGCCCTTTTTACCGTTGTTTTACAGACCCCACTGTCCTGCTGCAGAATGGATATGACTGGAATGTCCTGGGATGTGTTATGTGCCGTGCTACGGATGGATCATTACCTCTACGGGTCGGTCCCTTGACGAATGCTCGGTGGGTGCATGATGCATTGTGGCAGATAGTGGGAGGTTTTTTTTTGCATGGTCACTCGCAAAAATGTATATATATATATATATATATTTTGCATGTTTTTCATAAATCTTTTTTCCAGCCCTGCGTAATTAATCATTTGTTTTCATTTCTTGCAAACTTAATCTTATTTTAATATTCTATTTCTCCTGCAGCCAAACACTTAGAGACAAATGAAACTCTAAAATGTGTATTTGAATCCTCTGTTTGCCCCAGTTGTTGGCAACTTAACTCTGTGTTTATGAAGAATTTAATACATTTAGTTGTTTGTTGTGGAACTATTTGATGCTTTTGTCATAGTTTTGCAAAAGTTATAAGGGGCGATCTATAATTCTAGAACCTGAACCTGAACCACAATTAAACATCATATTATTTCATAACACTGGTTAGTTTATCTAAAATGCAAGATCCAAGGATGCATTTTTAACGCCACTGGTACATAGACACGCACACACATACACACACACACACACACACACACACTTTGTGTATGTGTATGTCACTTCTGTTTGCAGATGATATGGTTCTGTTGATGTCATCAGTGTGTGACCTTCAGCACTCACTGGATCGGCTTGCAGTGGTGTGTGAAGCGGCTGGGATGAGGAAATAGCACCTCTAAATATGTAAATATATAAGGTGGTCTGCCTACTCCAAGTCCTTACCCCCAGTGAAGGAGTCTCGAGTGAGGGGAGGATGGAGAGTAACATTGACTGGAGGATAGGTGCACAGGGAGCGGTATTGGGTGCCTTTTAGCGCCCTGTTCGGACCAAAAGAGAGCTGAACCAGTAGTCAATGCTCTCAATCTACCGGTCAGTCTTCATTTCTACCCTCACCTATGGTCATGAACTATGGATCTTGACCGAAAGGACGAGATTGCAAATACAAGCGGCCAAAAATGAGTTTCCTCAGGAGGGTGGCTGGCATCACCCTTAGAGATAGGGTGAGAAGCTTGGTCACCCGTGAGAGACTCGCATAAAAAGGAGTCAGTTGAGGTGGTTCGGGCATCTAGTAAGAATAATTCCTGGTCACCTCCCAAGGGAGGTTTTCGAGGCACATCCAGCTGGGAGGAGGAGACCACGGTGAAGACCGAGGTACAGGCGGTGTGATTACATCTCCATTCTGGCCTGGCCACGCCTCAGGATCCCCAAGTCAGAGCTGGTTGATGTTCCCCGGGAGAGGGATGTTTGGGGTCCCGGGCTGGCGCTGCTATCTCTGCGACCTGATCCCGGAACAGCAGTACAAGAGGATGGATGATGAATGGAGGATGGAAGGAGACATTTTTCAAACCAAATGGTAATGAATATTATTGAATATATATTCACAGTCCCTCTTGAATTATGGTCTATAGTATTTATGAACAGTTTTGAATAGTTTTGTGATTAGAATGTTGAGTGGATCACACAAGACACTCTCTGAAAATGTCAGACATCCCCTCACAGAAAATGTCCAAAACTAAGGAATAATTAATATTGCTCCATCGTTTCATGGCATAACACAGTTCCCCTCTGACTCAGTGACCCGGGACAAAGTGTACAGACGTTAATTATCAATTTTCTCTCCTCATGAGCAGCCACGGAAAATTGGCATGTGACTGTGACAGGCAGACCCAATTTCCTTACCGCCGTCTCCGCGCAAATGTTCACTTTCTGGAATGTCTGCCAGTCTCTCATGAAAGCAGAAATATGCATTAGCCGGCAAATGAACGCGCTGGAAATGCGACAAACAAATCATTAAAAAAAAGAGAGAAAGAGAGAGAGAGCTGAGAGGAGAGGAGGATGTATATATTATATAACAAGTCATGGGCGGATGAGCAATACATATTTAACCCTGTGGGGAAATGAGTGAAATGTGTTGACGTGATGTCACATTAGACATGTGAGGGAGGAGCCCTCCATGACACATTGTCAGGAAGCCCCTCCCCCTCCTCCTCCCCCTCCTCCTCCCCCTCCCCCTCCCCCCATCAGCGGCAGAGAGCAGCACATGGAAAATAATGATGAGTGTGACTGTGCAATTATATCTTCTATCTATCTATCTATCTATCTATCTATCTATCTATCTATCTATCTATCTATCTATCTATCTATCTATCTATCTATCTATCTATCTATCTATCTATCTATCTATCTATCTGTCTGTCTGTCTGTCTGTCTGTCTGTCTGTCTGTCTGCCTGCCTGCCTGCCTGCCTGCCTGTCTGTCTGTCTGTCTGTCTGCCTGTCTATCTCTAACTATCTAGTAGGTATGTAGTGTAGGTATGTAGTGTTATAAATAGTGATAAATGATGTAGCAGATAGCAGACACATAGGAGATAGATAGCGGAGAGAGAGCAATAGATAAGAGTGAGGAGGTGTGTGTGTGTGTGTGTCTGTCTGTGTGTGTGTGTGTGTGTGTGTGTGTGTGTGTGTGTCTGTCTGTCTGTGTGTGTGTGTGTTTAAGAACGTAGCGATGGTGTGTGTTGTGTGGATGAAGGGCAGGAGTAATAAAGTGATGGTGAAAGGGTAGAGGAGGGTTCCCCACCTTACAGTGAAGATGAGTGGCGGGTCAAGATAGAGGCAGCCATGGGAGACATGTGTGTGTGTGTGTGTGTGTGTGTGTGTGTGTGTGTGTGTGTGTGTGTGTGTGTGTGTGTGCGCGCGCCTGCATGTGTGTACTCTGTGTGTGTGTGTGTTCCTGCATGTGTGTGTTCCTGTTCCATGTGTGTGTTCCTGTTCCATGTGTGTGTGTGTGTGTGTGTGTGTTCCTGCATGTGTATGTGTGTGTGTGTGTGTGTGTGTGTGCGTGAGTGTGTGCGCACGTGCACCCTGCCTTGTCCGGTCCTGAAGAGAATGTCATGGTTGAGCAGACAGACACAGTACTGTGTGGGCAGCAGACTGGGGCTTCTAGAGGCCGTGCACACACACTCACGCACACACACACACACACACACACACACACACACACACACACACACACACACACACACACACACACACACACACACACACACATACACATACACACACACACACACACAGATGTATTCAATCTATCAGACACTAACTCTATTTACACCTGTGTGCACAATTTTGAACTTTGCCACATACTCAATATGTGCTCTCGGCATCATCTCTGTAAATATGAATGTTATCAAAGAAACCAACCCACTGGCGGCAGTCTAGCTCAGGAGGTAGAGCGGTCGCCTCACAACCGAAAGGTCGCTGGTTCGATCCCCCGTCTCCTCCAAGCAAAAACTGTCGAGGTGTCCTCGAGCAAGACACCCTAACCCTAACTGCTCCTGACCTGCTGGCTGTCTCCTTGCACGGCTGACTCTGCTGTCAGTGTGTGAACGTGAGGCATGACTTGTAAAGCGCGATATAAAAGCATCCATTTTTCCATTACATGTAATAACCAACATTTCTCTCACAGACACACAGAGACCTATATCCTGTTACTTTGACCATGTTCCTAAAGGTTGCACTCTGATCAAAACCAAAGGACCCAAAAGGACTATACCAGTCTGTGATGAAACCACCGTCTCCTGGTATCACTAAAACATCCGTTACCAATATAATTTGTCAAAATCACAGGCATTTAGTGTGAATGCGCCTGCCATCATTGTAAACATAAGTACAACTTTGATCTTTGTGAGAAGACAGTTTGTAAAGTGCTTGCATGGCGATTTAGTTCAATTCATTCTGTCCACAAACTCTGTACTCACCGTCGCACATTGATTCCAAAAGACCAAAGTGCTATAACGGATGTTAGATGCCAGGAGGGACGGTGGCGATGGTTCGATCACAGACCAGTATTGTCCATTAACTCACCTTTACCACACACATACTACATGACTACACTGCATAAAACCCACATCGGGTGGGGCCGGTCTTTCAAAAAAAGCTTTTGAATTAGTTGCAGATTACTTGGGGGAACTCTGAGCTGTGTTTTAAGTGCTGTTCAGTCTTTCAAATCAACCTTAAGGACACTGTTAATCAGCGCTGGATTTGCATTTGTGTCTGACAGCGTTTATCTCAGCTCCTCTCCTCTCCCCACCCCCCCCCCCTCTCCTCCTCCTCTCCCCTCCTATCTTCCTCTTCTCCTCTGGCCCACCTCTCCTTCTCTCCCACCCCCCCCCCTCTCCTCCTCCTCTCCCCTCCTCTCTTCCTCTTCTCCTCTGCCCACCTCTCCTTCTCTCCCCACCCCCCCCCTCTCCTCCTCCTCTCCCTCCCTCTCTTCCTCTTCTCCTCTGCCCCCCCTCTCCTTCTCTCCCCACCCCCCCCCCCCCCCCCCCCCCCCCCCTCCCCTCTCCTCCTCTCCCCTCCTCTCTTCCTCTTCTCCTCTGCCACCCTCTCCTTCTCTCCCCACCCCCCTCTCCTCCTCCTCTCCCCTCCTCTCTTCCTCTTCTCCTCTGCCCTCCTCTCCTCCTCCTCTCCCCTCCTCTCTTCCTCTTCTCCTCTGCCACCCCTCTCCTTCTCTCCCCACCCCCCCCCTCTCCTCCTCCTCTCCCTCCTCTCTTCCTCTTCTCCTCTGCCCCCCTCTCCTCCTCTCCCCTCCTCTCTTCCTCTTCTCCCCTCCTCTCTTCCTCTTCTCCTCTGCACCCCTCTCCTTCTCTCCCCACCCCCCCTCTCCTCCTCCTCTCCCCTCCTCTACTTCATCCCTCCTCTCATCTCCTTCTCTCCACACACCCCTCTCCTCTCCTCCTTTCCCCTCCCCCTCTGCTCGTCTCCTCCTCTCCCCCTCTCCTCCTCTCCCCCTCTCCTCCTCTCCTCCTCTCCACCTCTCTCCTCCCCCTTTTCTCTTCTCCCATCTCCCCCTCTACCCTCTCCTCTTCTCCTCTCTTGGTCTTCTTCAAGTTTTTATTTCTCCCCTCCCCTCCCCTCCCCTCTCCCCTACTCTTCCATTCCTACAACAGTGCTACGTTGATTCCTCCATCAACTAAAGGTGCACGTATACCCGCATCCCAGTTATCCTCAGCTACAATGTTTAAAGAGAGGATAAAGACATGGCTGCTTGTATTCGCAATTTAGTCCTTTCGGTCATGACCCATAGTTCATGACCATAAGTGAGGGTAGGAGCAAAGACTGACCGGTAGATTGAGAGCTTTGCCCTCTGGCTCAGCTCTCTTTTGGTCACAATGGTGCAGTAAAGGGCATCCAATACCGCTCCCGCTGTACCTATTCTCCGATCAAACTCACTCTCCACCATCCCCTCACTCAAGAACAAGACCCCCAGATAGTTTAACTCCTTCTCTTGGGGTAAGGACTCCCTCCCCACTTGGAGTAGACAATCCTCAGATTTCCTGCTGAGAACCATGGCCTCAGATTTAGAGGTTCTGATCCTCATCCCAGCTGCGTCACAGTGAGTGCTGAAGGTCACACTGATGAAGCAAACCCAACCATATCATCTGCAAACAGCAGCGATGCAAACTTCTCCATGAATACGCCTTGAAATCCTGTTCATGAATATCACAAACAGGATGGGTGAGAAAGCGCAGCCCTGGTGGAGGCCAACACCCACTGAGAACAGGCCCGACTTGGGAGTACAGAGATTGGATGGCCCTCAGTAGTGACCCCCACACCCCATACTCCCGCAGCCCCCCCCACAGTATTTCCTGAGGGACCCGATCATATGCCTTCTCCAAATCCACAAAACACATGTAGACCGGATGGGCATACTCCCACGCCCCCTCCAGGATCCTTGCGAGAGTGAAAAGCTGGTCCGTTGTTCCACGAGCAGGAAGGAATCCGCATTGTTCCTCTTCAATCTGAATTTCGACTATCGGCCGAACCCTCGCTCGTTTCCAGCACCTTGGAGTACACTTTCCCAGGGAGGCTGAGTAATGTGATACCCCTGTAATTGGCACACACCCTCTGGTCACCCTTTTTGAACAGGGGTACCACCACCCTTCTTGCCACTCCTTAGGCACTGTCCCAGACTTCCACGCAATGTTGAAAAGACGTGTCATCCATGACAGCCTCTCAACCCCCAGAGCCTTCAGCCTTTCTGGACGGGTCTCATCAACCCCTGGGGCTTTGCCACTGCGGAGATGTTTGACTACCGCAGTGACTTCCTCCAGGGAGATTATTGTTTGCCGTCCTTCATCCTCCAGCTGTACCTCTACCGCAGAGGGTGGGTTAGTTGGGTTAAGGAGTTCCTCAAAGTGCTCCTTCCACCGCCCGATCCCTCAGTTGAGGTCAGCAATGTCCCACCCTTACTGTAAACTGCTTGGATGGGTTCCACTTCCCCCCCCTAAGGCGCAGGACAGTTTGCCAGAACCGCTTTGGTGCCGACTAAAAGTCATTCTCCATTGCTTCTCCAAAATTGTTTTGTACTATTTTATTAACTAGACAAACTTCTGTAGACGCTTCTCCGCCACACGGAGATATTGGCTCAGTAGTTACAGCGATTAATCAGATCGCTGTAGCATCATAAGTATCAGATTTTACTCAAGGGGTGCTCAGAATCACTGCATATCAAATGTTTTAAATGTTCCTACGGTGATGAATCAGTCATTGAGTCCGGCAGGCCAGCAGCCTCGTGAATCCAGAACGCACTTTGAGGCTTGAGGCTGCATCCCTAAATGTTTGCCCACGTATGAAAGAGTTTTCAGGAATGAGTTTTGAGAAATCCAGCACCGAAAAAACTGCATTACTGCCAAATGTCTAGCTAGCGTTCACAATGAACAATAAAGCCTGTTATACATATCGTGATGATTAATGTATTCAATTTCTAAATAAACAGCTTACGCAATGTTGCCTCCAGATGTTGAAAGGGCAATAGCGAAAGGCATTCTGGGTAACGTAGGAAAATAGCACACTGGAGCAGATCCCAGATGGCCTGACACCCAGTGACAAATTGCAAATAACGAGAAAAAAGTCTGAAAAAATGGGAGCTGGGGTGTGTTTTACATCACCAAATAAACGTTTTTATAACGAAGTGTTTCCAAAGAGCCATGTGACTAAAATTGTCATGGACATTCAGTCACGGACATCACGGACAATGACAATTTTAGTCAAATGGCAATTTGGCAACGGCTTGTAACGGCTGATCC
>CM051011.1:10338810-10358810 GCA_027704905.1 Muraenolepis orangiensis | reverse complement strand
TACCTGAACAGTTTATCCGGCATCCGCCGTGGACTCTGTTCCAACGTCTGTCACATTTTACTGATCTCCACGGCGGTTACGGAGGTAAAAAAAAGGTATGACCTGAAATCCAAGCTGTCGTCAGTTGTCAAATTTGCTGAACAGAAAACTCAGGAGCAGCAGCAGCAGCAGGAGGAGGAGGAGGAGGAGGAGGAGGAGGAGGAGGAGGAGGGAGGAGGAGGAGGAGGAGGAGGAGGAGGAGGAGGAGGAGGAGGCAGCGAGGAGGAGGAGCGGCAGCAGGAGGAGGAGGAGGAGGAGGAGGAGGAGGAGGAGGGAGGAGGAGGAGGGAGGAGGAGGAGGAGGAGCGGCAGCAGGAGGAGGAGGAGGAGGAGGAGGAGGAGGAGGAGGAGGAGGAGGAGGAGCGGCAGCAGGAGGAGGAGGAGGAGGAGGAGGAGGAGGAGGAGGAGGAGGAGGAGGAGGAGGAGCGGCAGCAGGAGAAGCAGGAGAAGCAGCAGCAGGACTATAAATAGAACCCACGTAGACCTAGTCCCGTACTTAGCCTGAAAACAGCCTGAAAACATAACTCAAAAACCAACAAAAACCATCGCCGCAAAACCCATAGGACTGCGTGTGTTTGCTGCTCTGGTCTGGTTTAATGAACAAGTGGTCTTTTTGTTTATTGTCGTCGGCCCCGGACTAAGAGAGATTGCGTAAAGCAACGTACAACGCCTATCGGTTTTCTGGTGATTGTTTTTCTTTGCCACTCGATATGTGATGAATTAGGGGGGGGGGGATAATTAGACAGAACCAAGAGCCTATAAGTCTATTTATATCTATATACCGTATATAGTCAGCAGCAAGACATTTCTCCATTGATCTCAAGCGCGTAGGGAGAATGGTGAAACAATTATTTAAAAGTACAATAACGATTGTCTGAGGAAGATGGCAAAAATGCTGTGTTATTTCTCCGATGAAGCATAAAGCACCTCGGTGCACTGTCTCCTTCAGAGCCAGATCAAATGAGTGGTTCCTAATTGATATGTTATTTAAAGCCTCATACATTTTCATACATTTAATTCACTCATTTGCCATGTCATACTCGACATACCGATAGACAATCTGATAGTATTTCCCATCCTTGCAGAGCAGGAGGTTTTTCGGTGCCAATGGAATGAAAGGCCTGTCCTGTCAACCACAGGCTGGTTGAGATCAGTGATTGAATTAAAGATTTACGTATCCTCCACTTCCAGCCAAAATAATTGAAATAATTCAGCGCTTGACTTGTGAATAATGCATCGATGAGATGAAATGAGAACTGTCTGTTCTCCAATGTGGGTCTGTTGCAGGAACACCGTTCCTGTTTTCCATTTCAATGTTTTCCCGACTGCGGTGTCGTGCGGCCACGCCCTCGTCTCCGGTCCCGCTCGGAAGAGGCCAACCCCCCCCCCCCCCGAAGGATGTCTATACAGGGGACGAGTTGGTGATTGTGTGGTCGGCAGTCTGCTCCAGCTCCCCACACGGGCATGCTGCTGCGCTGTCTGCCAGGCCAGGCCCCCCCCCCCCTACTTCTTCATAGCCAATTTAAAGCAGCCGACCCCCCCCCCCCGTACCTAGGTGGTTTCAGCAGTGTCCATTGCAGCAACCACCCTCATGGGCACCATCTCCCCTCCCCCCCCTACCGTCCAGGTCGCCGGTTCCGCAGCATCCGAACCAGGACGACCAGGTTAAAGGACGGTTTTTATCCACAGGGCAGTGCGCCTACTGAACGGCTAGGAGTGCTGCACCACTATCATAACATTGTCGTCCATATGACATAACACTTTATGATACTTTGCTGGACTTTCTGGACTCATTACAGTTACTGCACTGTTCTGCACTGTATTCATGATGCTGCTGCACTACTGGCACTTTAAAATGCTTTTAAATGCTTCTTGCACAATTCAACACATGTACAAATCATCCATCAGACACTTTTTGTTATTTATTATTTTTTATTATTTTTATTGTGTATAGTAGTTTTATAATATTGTGTTTCAGAAATTCATACTGCGGAAGGGAATGGGAAGTAAGTATTCCATTGTACTTGTTGCATATGGCAAATACAAATCTTGAATCTTGAAGGCGTGGTAGAGCGTCTCCTTCGACGCTATTTCCCGGGTCCCGGATGTAATGGTGGATCTGCATCCTGCTTCCATCCTGGCCGGTTTCAATGTCTGCTGCACGTCCTTCAGTGAGTGGCTCAACATCGAAAGGCTAATTAAGTCATCAGACCAAAACTTCCCACTCTGGTTCTCCTCTCCAGAGGAGGGGGGGGGGGAGGGGGAGGGGGAGGGGGGGGGGGAGGGGGAGGGGGAGGGAGGGAATGGACACAGTGCCGTTATAAAGGTGATGAGGGGTTGTGTTTTGCAGTGGCTGAAATGTTCAGCTTCTTTGGTTCTGGATGACTTGGTACAGAATCACCATCCAGAATTAGCGTTGAAGCGCTTCAGCCGGAAAAGGCCCGGAGTTTTAGTCGGTTAGAAGAACGGCTAAAATTGGAACAGTTTTCCACATCCTATATTGCATCACATTTCCACTGGCAGCAACAAGAAGACATGAATTAATTTGCATGAATGTATTAGAATTACATTTTGGACTTGAGCAGTTTCATTTGAGATAACTTTATGTGTGTGTGTGCGGTTGCATGTGTGTTTGTGTGTGTGTGTGTGTGTGTGGTTGTATATGTGTGTGTGTGTGTGTGTGTGGTTGCATGTGTCTTTGTGTTTGTGGCTGTGTGTTTCTGTGTGGTTGTGTGTGTGTGTGTGTGTGTGTGTGTGTGTGTGTGTGTGTGTGTGTGTGTGTGTGTGTGTGTGTGTGTGTGTGTGTGTGTGTGTGTGTGTGTGTGTGTGTGTGTGTGTGTGTGTGTGTGTGTGTGTGTGTGTGTGATTGCGCATGTGTGTGTGGTTGCGTGTGTCTTTGTGTGTGTGGTTGCATGTGTCTATGTTTGTGTGTGTGTGGTTGTGTGTGTGTGTGTGTGTGTGTGTGTGTGTGTGTGTGTGTGTGTGTGTGTGTGTGTGTGTGTGTGTCAGAGGATTCCTCCAACGTCACAGTCCAGTGGAATTCAATGCAACTTTTGACAGGACTTAGCATGCTGAGTGAGGGTCAGAGGAGGACAAGATTGAGAGAGGTAGGGAGAGAGAGAGAGAGAGAGAGAGAGAGAGAGAGAGAGAGAGAGAGAGAGAGAGAGAGAGAGAGAGAGAGAGAGAGAGAGAGAGAGAGAGAGAGAGAGAGAGAGAGAGAGAGAGAGAGAGAGTGACGGAGTGAGGGAGAGACAGAGAGAGAGAGAGAGAGAGAGAGAGAGAGAGAGAGAGAGAGAGAGAGAGAGAGGAGAGAGAGAGAGAGAGAGAGAGAGAGAGAGAGAGAGCGAGAGACATAGTGACAGAGAGAGAGAGAAAGAGAGAGAGAGAGAGAGAGAGAGACAGAGACAGAGACAGAGACAGAGACAGAGACAGAGAGACAGAGAGACAGAGAGACAGAGAGACAGAGAGACAGAGCCAGAGAGAGAGCCTTTGACTTTCAAAGAGAGAGCCGAGTTGTAATCAGTGGAACAGAACAATGGCTGTGTGTGCTGTCTGAATGGGAAGCCCGTTCCAGTGTGTTTACATTATGCTGTACTGGGAGGTGTGATTCCTTGACTTGGTGCTTCCATATTCATGTGTGTTTCCCTGCTGCTACACACAAGCTGTCTCGGCCTGTCTACGTCTTGATTAGACCAGCAAAACTGCCTGCCTACATGGTATCTTCATCAGCATTCCGCCGGTTAGTCGATTCTCAGATCCGAGCCACTGGTCCACCTCGCTTAGATATGCTGATCTTGCTGATCACGATGCGTGGGGCAGATGTACTTACTGTTACATTTTAAATATTTTTTTGAAAATTAGGAGAAAAAAATGAACCATTCCCATCCATCCACAGATTTTGGCGTCACGTGGTCCATATGAAGCCATCTCCCCCTGGGTGTGTGGAGATCTTCAATCTCTCTGAATGTTCTCCTTCAGTGTTCTTTGCGCAACATGCTAACGGCCCCCAGAGTGGAGGTGCTTTGCAGGCATCGCTCCTATTATGTACAAGCTGAATGGGCTGACGGAATCCTCTGGACTATGGACATTGAAGGAGAAGTGCTTCCTCCATTTTCATCATCTTCAGGGGAAACGTACAAATCGGAAACAATACCCGACTGGGGATGTGTCTTCATCTCTTCTCTCCCCTTACAACGCCTCACCACGCCGGAGATAATGTCTATCAAATGAGAAGTGATTAAGTCAAGACAATTATTAAATCAAATGTTGTGACATTCGTTGTTTGTCACAAACCTCCTCGTAAATCAAGAAACAATTGCATTGCTTGTATCGCAATAGCTTCTCAGTAATATGAGCACGAGTCTTCCACATTTGCTTTTAGGAGTTCTATTTTTATGGAACTTTTCAGACACATTTTGTGACAACTTTAGCTGTTTCATCATGACAACATTTAACAGATGTTGACAATGGAAGAAAAAAAAACCCCCAAATGAATAAATATAGAATCTATTCATAATATCCACAGGCCCTGCGGTGTACGCGCTATGCATCATGGGATAATAGTGCAGAGAGATAAGTGCATCTGTTCTGTTGTAGCACTGCGTCCCCAATGGACGTGTCCCCTGTGTCTCGCCGGCACCTGCTGCCTTAATGTCTAGCGAGGCGGGAGGCAGTGTTTTTAGTAATAAAGTTACCTGTAAAAGAAGTCTGGATTGAGACAGACTTCTAATTCAGCGATGTGTCACAACGTCACCGAAATACCAGCTGACAGCTGCCCGACGTCCGTCGCTTATTTGGTTTACTGCTTTATTTTTTATTTTTTTTTGGGTTAACCAGACAGCTGTCTGCTGTCCACCAATCCTAAAGTCGGCACATATTTCTTAAATAAGCATTATACATCTAAATACAATGGATATTCAGTGACTTAAACTGACAATTTCTAGGTATGGAGACTAAATCTGAGGTTACAAAAGTCAATATAACTTGTGTGCACATTAAAAAAAAGGAATTGCTTTAGCGATTATTTGACTATACGTCATCAGACATAACGTGTCACACCGCTGCAGATCGTCAAGTCGACTGAATCAGTTGAGCTGTATATAACATTACATTAAAGTCATTTAGCAGACGCTTTTATCCAAAGCGACTTACAATAGTGCGTTCAACAAAGGTAGGTAAGAGAACAACTCGTCACCAAGTTAAAAATGCAAGTTCCTTTCATTCCTAACAAGTCTCCAAGAACAGCCAGTGCTCAGGTAAATGTACAATAAGCTAAAAGTACAATAATGAAAAGTTTTAAGAGGTGCTAGGAGGAAGGATCCGGGTAGTGTGCCCTGAAGAGGTTAGTTTTCAGCCTGCGGCGGAAGATGAGCTGTGACTCTGCAGTCCTGACATCCGTGGGTTCATTCCACCAAATTGGGGCCACAGCACAGAGAAGAGCCGTGACCGCGTAGATCGGCCACAAGGGCCCCTAAGCGAGGGGGCAAGCAGACGGCCTGAAAAAGCAGAGCGAAGTGGACGGGCAGGGATGTAGGGCTTGACCATTGTCTGGAGGTAGGAAGTAGCTGTTCCTTTTACTGCCTTGTAGGCTGTAGTACCAAGGTCTTAAACTGGATGCGAGGTGTCACCACAGCATCATCAATGGTGACAGCCAGGTCTCGGTGCGGACAGCCCTTTGCCGGGAAGAACACTAGCTCAGTCTTGTCCAGGTTGAGCTTTAGGTGGAGCATTGACATCCACTTTGAGATGTCTGCTAAGAACGCGGAAATGCGTGTTTCCACTTGCATGTCAGAGGCGGGAAATGACAAGACCAGTTGGGTGACCAGTAGGATAAGTCATGGGAGTCGATAACAGAACCAAGAGTTGTTGTGTAGAGGGAGAAGACAAGAGGACCCAGGACCGATCCTTGTGGAACCCCACTAGTCAGTCTGCGTGGTTCCGGAAAAAAAAATCTGTAAATAAAAACAGGGTTTGAGTAAATGTTATCTTTTAAGAAAAAGATTGAACACACAACGCACAAAAAAAAGAAAACCCTAACCCTTTGTCTGTGATTACTTGCTTTGGCGGCGCTTATGAAGGAAATCATGTGTAATTATGTGTAATGTTGGTGACCACTGGAGAACGCACCGTCCCTGATGTGTTCTTTTCCTGTGGCTCCTGTCCTCTCAGCCCTTACAACCTCCCCTGCTCCCCGCAGCTCTCTCTCTCTCTCTCTCTCTCTCTCTCTCTCTCTCTCTCTCTCTCTCTCTCTCTCTCTCTCTCTCTCTCTCTCTCTCTCTCTCTCTCTCTCTCTCTCTCTCTCTCTCTCTCTCTCTCTCCCGGTGCTGATGCAGATGGCGCTGCCTCCAGGTTGAGGGGGGGAGACACACCAGTGGTTGTGTGGGAGAGGGAGAGAAGAGGGAGAGAGGGCTAAAGAAGGAATCACAGGTATAAGGGTTCTGGTGTGGTGCTCCAGGTTAATAGGGAGTGTGGTCGCGGGGGGCAGCGGTTGATCGACCGCTAGCTCTGACTCGGGGGAGAGCCTGACGGAGAGAAGGGTAGAGACGAAGAGTAGCTCCACTCGCCACAAAACCGCTGTTTACTGTACGACACACGCACGCACACACACACACACACACACACACACACACACACACGCACACACACACACACACACACACACACACACACACACACGCACACGCACACGCACACACACGCACACACACACACACACGCACACACACACACACACACACACACACACACACACACACTGAAGATAACAGTCACTGACAGTGACTGTTCAGCATACAGTTTGAAATACGATTGGACTGTTCTGATCTGTGTAAGTACAACTACTGCATTCTATCAATACTACATGACCTAGATACCACTGCACCTTTTTTTTTATGAACAGTATATACACTGGTCATTTGCACTACATTTGTAATTTGCACTACTGTTTATATGGCCACAGAAATATGTACATATTGTGGTGGATTGACATCAATTACCCAAGGAACTATGGGTGGGGTAGTGTTCTGCACAGAGACTTTAGTGCACACAGGTTGTTTAAAATCCAGCGGATGCCGTTTGGACATAAAAATGCAGCTGAGTCCTTTCAGCGGCTAATGGATTTGGCACTTTAGAGACATGCCATTCATCTTCATCTATTCTGATGACATCCTCGTCGCAAGCTTCTCTGAAGAAGAGCACCAAGCACATCTCTGAGACCTTTGCACAAGGCTCGACCAACACGGCCTGATTATCATCCCAGCAAAGTGTCTGTTGGGGTTGGCCTTTCCCCGCCCACACCCACAAGCACAGTGCATTCGACTTAACTCCTTGGCCTCTGGTTGGAGATTGGCCACCTCCGGTTCCTGCTGGAACACGTGTTTCATTGCACATAACAGAGACCCAAAGTTCAACCTCTGTAACCAAAAAAAAGGAAAAATATGTAAATAAAAACAGGGTTTGAGTAAATGTTATCTTTATAAATAGATAGAACAAGCGCACAAATCAAATAAAACCCTAACCCTTTGCCTGTGATTGCTTGCTTTGGTGGTGCTTATAAAGGAAATCATGTGTAATTATGTGTAATGTTCGTGACCGCTGGAGAACGTACCGTTCCTCTGTGATGGCTTCTCTTCCAGGGGCTCCTGTCCTCTCAGCCCTAACAACCTCCCCTGCTCCCCTCTTCCTGCAGCTCTCTCTCTCTCTCTCTCTCTCTCTCTCTCTCTCTCTCTCTCTCTCTCTCTCTCTCTCTCTCTCTCTCTCTCTCTCTCTCTCTCTCTCTCTCTCTCTCTCTCTCTCTCTCTCTCTCTCTCTCTCTCTCTCTCCCGGTGCTGAAGCTGATGGCGCTGCCTCCAGGTTGAGGGGGGGGGGGAGACACACCAGCGGTTGTGAGAGAAGAGGGAGAGAAGAGGGAGAGAGGGCTAAAGAAGGAATCACAGGTATAAGGGTTCTGGTGTGGTGCTCCAGGTTAATAGGGAGTGTGGTCGCGGGGGGCAGCGGTTGATCGACCGCTAGCTCTGACTCGGGGGAGAGCCTGACGGAGAGAAGGGTAGAGATGGCTCCACTCGCCACAAAACCGCTGTTTACTGTACGACACACACGCACGCACACAGACACACACACACACACACACACACTGAAGATAACCATCACTGACAGTGGGCTATTCAGTTTATAGGGCCAACCTAATATGTATATATTGGGGTGGATTGACATCATTCACTCAGGGAACTATGGGTGGAGTACGGTTCTGCACAGGGACTCTAGTGCACAGGACTTTTGTAGTCAGTCTGGTCCCTGTCACTGCTATGAGAGTTTGTATACAACTCGTTCCATTTCTTTTAAATGTCCCGCTTTGGCTTTTGATACACAACCTCCGACTCCCGCCTCTCGGCACTACACTGGTGACCCCTACACTGGTGACCCCTACACTGGTGACCCCGACGTAAGTCTCGCTTAAGTATCCAAGACTGAACCGAAATGGCAAATAACGCCGTTATTCTCAAATTTCCTATTTATAGAATTGTTTCTTCGACACATATTTATAGAATTGTTTCTTCGACAGTGCTCGCTAATACGGTTAATACTGAACCCCGCACTTTAGCCGAAGGAGCTGACCGTTTCTTCCTAGCTACTCAGTATTTCGCCCCCGAGGTGACCCCCCCGGACACACAGTTACACCCCCCCGGGCAGAGACATGCTAACTAGCAGAGGCTCCGTGGCTATCGACAGGTGTGTTTTTCCACGCGCGCTTCTGCGCAAAAGCAAAGAGTTGCCGCTCTTGTTCTAACTACAAACTACGACGGGAAACGCCAAAGCCTGCACTCAGTAACGGCCACGAGCGTGGGCACAACAAACGGGCTCCTCAGAGACACTCTCTCCGGGACACTCAACCCCGTTGGCACTGAACATGGCCCACATTTTACATCCGCTAACGATACCCTTATCCGCACCTAAGGCACAAAGGGTGTGGACCTGTGTTTCGTGGGCCAGCGGTTTATATCTGACTTCATCACGGCTGACATCTCCCTCCCCCCTCCTCGGAGCACAGACTTCCTGTGCGCTCACAGACTACTTGTAGACGTCAAACAGCCTCATGGTGAACGCACTGACATTTTCCTCATTTGCATGTGTCCGCTGCGAGGGGACATACGACGGTCTCTCCAGCTCACTCTTGGACGGTCCACACCATGCACCCCGCTGTACGAGGCTCTGAAGGGCACGTCTCCCAACCAGACCGTCGACCGGACGGCCGAAAGGGAGTCCGCCTTCGATGCCACCAAAGCCGCCCTGAGCCAAGCCACCATGTTGGCTCACCCGTCACCACTCTGTCGACGCAGTGCAAGAACGATGGGTCGACGGTGCCTGGCAGCCGCTGGCAGCCGCTGGCCTTTTTCAGTCAGCAGTTAACCCCCAGAGAGCATAAGTACAGTGTGTTCGACAGAGAACTCTTTGGCCTCTGGTTGGAGATTTGCCACCTCCGGTTCCTGCTGGAAGGCTGTGAGTTTATGGCAAATGTTATCTTTAAAAAAAGATAGAACAAGCTCCTGTCCTCTCAGCCCTAACAACCTTCTCTGCTGCTCCCCGCAGCTCTCGCTCTCTCTCCTGGTGCTGATACTGATGGTGCTGCCTCCAAGTTGAGGGGGAGGCGGGGGGCGGGGGGCGGGGGGGGGGAGACACACCAGCGGTTGTGTGGGAGATGGAGAGAAGAGGGAGAGAGGGCTAAAGAAGGAATCACAGGTATAAGGGTTCTGGTGTGGTGCTCCAGGTTAATAGGGAGTGCGGAGGGCAGCGGTTGATCGACCGCTCGCTCCGACTCGGAGAGGAGAGCCTGACCGAGAGAAGAGAGAGACGGCTCCACTCACCACAAAACCACTGTTTACTGTACGACACACACACACCTGCCCACACACACACACACACCACACACACACACACACACACACACACACCACACACACACACACACACACACACACACACACACACACACACACACACACAAGATACCAATCAGTGACTGTTCAGCACACTGTACTGTTTGAACTACGATTGGACTGTTCTATTCTGTGTAACTACAACTACTGCATTGTATCAATTCTATATGACCTAGTTACATGTTCATCCCACTGCACCTTTTTGTACATATACAGTATATACACTGGTCATTTGCACTACATTTGTAGTTTGCACTACTGTTTATAGGTCCACCGAAATATGAATATATATTGTGGTGAATTGACTAAATTCCCCCACGGAACTATGGGTGGGGTACGGTTCTGCATGGGGACTCTAGTGCACTGGACTTCTGTAGTCAGTATGGTCCCTGTCACTGCTATGAGAGTTTGCTGTTGTTTCTATTAATCGTCCCGCTTTGGCTTTTGATACACTGCCTCTGACTCCCGCCTCTCGGCACTACACTGGTGACCCCGACGTAAGTCTCGCTAAAGTATCCGAGACTGAACCGAACATGGCAAATTACGCCGCTATTCTCAAATTGACTATTTATAGAACTGTTCCTTCGGCACATGCCGCCACATGTCCAGACAGCGCTCGCTTATATGGTTATTACTGAACCCCACGCTTTAGCCGAAGATGCTGAACGTTTCTTCCTAGCTACCCAGCGTTTTGCCCCCGAGGTGACCCCCCCCAACACGCAGTTACACCCCCCAGGCAGAGACATGGTATCTAGCAGAGGCCCCGTGGCTATCGACAGCCATGCTTGCCCATGCATGTGCTATTTCCACGCGTGCTTCGGCACAAAAGCAAAGAGGTGCCGCTGCCGTTCTAACTACAAACCGACGGTAAACACCAAAGCCTGCACTCAGTAATGGCCACGAGTGTGGGCGCAACAAACGGGCTCATCAGAGACACTCTCTCTGTGCACAGGACTGAACCAAACATGGCAAATAATGCTGTTATTCTCAAATGTGCTAGCCCTGACACGCAGTAACACCCCCCGGGCAGAGACATGCTAACTAGCAGAGGCCACCAACAGCCGTTGTTGCCCAGGCATGTGCTATTTCCATGCGCGCTTCAGCGCAAAAGCAAAGAGATGCCGCTCCCGTGTGTGGTCTCCCACACGGGAGCATGCCCTTAGTCATGGCCGTGAGCGTGGGCACAACAAAGCGGCTCATTTGAGACACTCTCTCTGGGCGCAAATTCCTCTGCGACACTGACGCTCAGAGGACCATCCTGGGGGCTACGGTATGCGACACTGCTGGCAGAGATCATGGCCCACATTTAACGTCTGCTAACGACACTCCTATCCGGACCTATGGCACAAAGGCTGTGAACCTGTGTTTCAGGGGCCAGCGGTTTACATGGGACTTCATCATGGCTGACATCTCCTTCCCCCTCCTCGGAGCGCAGACTTCCTGTGCGCTCACAGACTACTTGTAGACGTCAAGAACAGCCGCCCGGTGGACACACTGACATTTTCCTCTGCGGGCTCTCCAGCTCACACTCAGAGGGTGCCAAATATCAACGCCTTCTCCGTGAGTTCCCCAACTTGACGCAGCACACCTTTTCCTCCGCCACTACCAAACACAGGGTTGAGCGCCACATTGACACTAAGGGCCCCCCCGTCTAGGCTCGGGGCCAACAGCTCAGCCATGACAGGCTGGTGGTCGCTAAGTCAGTTCGCCAATATGGGGCTCCTGGGCGTCATCCGCCGCTCAGACAAAGATGGAGTCGCCCCCCTCCCGTCGAAAGTGGAGGCCATTTCCGCCATTCGACACTCCTATCCGCACCTATGGCACAAAAAAGCTGTGGATCTGTGTTTCGTTGGCCAGCGATTTACATAGGACTTCATCATGGCTGACATCTCCTTCCCCCTCCTCGGAGCGCAGACTTCCTGTGCGCTCACAGACTACTTGTAGATGTCAAAAACAGCCGCATGGTGAACGCACTGACATTTTCCTCATTTGCATGTGTCCGCGAAGAGGCGACATATGACGGGCTCTCCAGCCCACATTGACACTAAGGGCCCCCCCTGTCTAGGCTAGGGCCCGACGGCTCAACCTGGACAGGCTGGTATTTGCTAAGTCAGAGTTCACCAATATGGGGCGCCTAGGCATTATGCCGCTTGGACAGACCTTGGGCCTCGCCGCTCCACATCGTCCCCAAACCAGATGGTGGGTGGCGGCCGTGTGGAGACAAACGCCGCCTTAACAACGCTACTACACCCGACTGCTGCCCAGTTCCCCACATCCAGGACTTCTCTGCACACCTGGCAGGCAAACTGGTTTTCTCCAAAGTGGACCTGGTGCGTCGCTACCACCAGGTGCACCCCTCAGACATCCCCAAAACGCCGGTGGTCACAATGTTCAGGCTGTTTCAATTCCAGCGGATGCCGTTTGGACTTAAATATGCAGCTCAGTCCTTTCAGCGGCTAATGGATTCGGCACTTAGAGACATGCTATTCGTCTTCGTCAATTTAGACGACATCCTCGTCGCAAGCTCCTCTGAAGAAGAGCACCAAGCTCATCTCTGAGACCTTTGCACAAGGCTCGACCAACACGGCCTGATTATCATCCCGGCAAAGTGTCTGTTTGGGTTGTCCCCGCCCACTTCCTCGGGCATCTCATCAACAAAGACGGGGCCGTCCCCCTTCCGTCGAAAGTGGAGGCCGGGCTGTTTATAATCCAGCGGATGCCGTTTGGACTTAAAAATGCAGCTGAGTCCTTTCAGCGGCTAATGGATTCGGCACTTATGCCTCGTTTCCAGCTGTTTTGAGAGCTAGTTCGGAGCTTGCGCGTCATCTCGAACCAGTTCTTTGGGTTTCCACCGTAATGGAGCCACTTTCTGGCTCCGTTAAGTGGTTCGTTTGCGGCTCCACTTCGAAGCTGGGCTAGCCAGCAGGCTCCACTACATCAGGGGCTGGGGGCGGGGCTTATCGGACAAACTCAAAACAAACTCAAAGTTTTTTTCCGCCATTTTTAAAATCAGTAAAATTCGCCGTGAAGGTGACAGTGGTCCGTGGACGAGACAAACTGCGTTTGTTTGCGTTGTTGTTCTCGGCAGAAGGTCACAATAAACTAGAGGAGCTTCTACAACAAACCGCTATTACAAAAAACTACAGCGCGAGATGTCTTCAGCGGGGGACAGAACCGAGGAGCTAATCGATAACAAACTGGACGATACGAGGGGCTAATCGATAACAAACTGGACGATACGAGGAGCTAATCGATAACAAACTGATGATCCGCTGCTGTCACACTGGTCCTGGTAAGTTTTACTTTATAAATCTTTCCCGTGTTGCAAATCAGCTTTGTATTTATAATCTGTTTAGCGAGCTGCTCATTATCACATCAATGTTATGTTCCTATCATCACAAATGAGGAGCTATGATTGATAGGCTTCTGTTAGCCGATATTAACCTTGATAACGTCAGGATGCTACTTTCTAAAAACAGTAAAGTGTAATGGAGTCATGTTTTAATGCACTTTTCTCTTGTTTTAGTTGTTTATGGAGTCGTCTTCCCTCGACGATGTCGATGGGAGCTACCGCCCCCACTGGGCTGCAGCTCACAGGAGCCCCTCAGCCCCCTGATTACTGTATATTGTGTATTTAATGTTTTTTTTTTTTTTAATAAAACATTTCTATTTTTCATACAATGTCCGCTTCATTATGCTTTATCAACCGAGAAACATAATACAAGATGACAGTTTTGAAGAAGAAAAGGCAAATGGTCCCTTCTGTTTAAGTAGCTCTAACGTCAAGTCCATTTTATTAGTATAGTCCTTTATCACAGTTAGGGGCTTCAACGTAATCGCGTCCATAGCACTAAAGACGAGCAGCTGTTTGTAGCCTGAAAGCCAGGAGCAACACTTTTACATCCATCATGTAATCCACTGTTGTGGAAGTTGACGCGAGCTGCTGGGAAAGCAGAGACGTTAACAGTGACGTCATGACGTGGCTCTCTCGGCGAAAAAGTTGGTGGAAACGCAAACCAGTTCTTAGACGGCTCGCCAATTGAACCAACTGCGAACCGGCTCTCGCGCCACCCGAGAGCTAGAACTAGGCTTGCTTTGGTGGAAACTAGGCATTAGAGACATGCCATTCATCTTCATCTATTCTGATGACATCCTCGTCGCAAGCTTCTCTGAAGAAGAGCACCAAGCACATCTCTGAGACCTTTGCACAAGGCTGGACCAACATGGCCTGATTATCATCCCAGCAAAGTGTCTGTTGGGGTTGGCCTTTCCCCGCCCACACCCACAAGCACAGTGCATTCGACTTAACTCCTTGGCCTCAGGTTGGAGATTCGCCACCTCCGGTTCCTGCTGGAACACGTGTTTCATTGCACATAACAGAGACCCAAAGTTCAACCTCTGTAACCAAAAAAAGGAAAAATATGTAAATAAAACAGGTTTGAGTAATGTTATCTTATAAATAGATAGAACAAGTGCACAAATCAAATAAAACCCTAACCCTTTGTCTGTGATTGCTTGCTTTGGTGGTGCTTATGAAGGAAATCATGTGTAATTATGTGTAATGTTCGTGACCGCTAGAGAACGCACCGTCCTCATGCTCTCATGTGTTCTTTTCCAGCGGCTCCTGTCCTCTCAGCCCTAACAACCTCCCTGCAGCTCTCTCTCTCTCCCTCTCTCTCTCTCTCCCTCTCTCTCTCTCTCTCTCTCTCCTCTCTCTCTCTCTCCTCTCTCTCTCTCTCTCTCTCTCTCTCTCTCTCTCTCTCCTCTCTCTCTCTCTCTCTCTCTCTCTCTCTCTCTCTCCCGGTGCTGAAGCTGATGGCGCTTGGGGGGGGGGGGGGGGAGAGACACACCAGCGGTTGTGTGGGAGCGGGAGAGAAGAGGGAGAGAAGAGGGAGAGAGGGCTAAAGAAGGAATCACAGGTATAAGGGTTCTGGTGTGGTGCTCCAGGTTAATAGGGAGGGCGGAGGGCAGCGGTTGATTCGACCGCTTGCTCCGACTCGGAGGAGAGAGAGACAGCTCCACTCGCCACAAAACCGCTGTTTACTGTACGACACACCGCACGCACGCACACACGCACGCACACACACATACACACACAGACACACACACACACACACACACACACACACACACACACACTGAAGATAACAATCACTGACAGTGACTGTTCAGACTGTTCAGTCCTGATTGGACTGTTCTGTACCGTGTAAATACAACTACTGCACTGTATCAATACTACATGACCTAGTTACATGTTCATCCCACTGCACCTCCTTGTATATACACTGGTCATTGGCACTACATTTGTAATTTGCACTACTGTTTATAATAGGGCCACCTGTGTATATGTATATATTCAATGTTTTTGTATGTACATTTTTCTAGTTAGTTTATTTTCTTTTTACATCATTTTTATTTGTGTGAATGTCTTGAGGATTGCGCGACAATTTAGTTGATTCAGATCAACCCCCCCCCACACACACGGGGGGTGTGTGGGGGGGGGTTGATCTGAATCAACTAATTCGACACATGGACGACACAACGACACAACGACACAACGACGACACATGGACGCTGGAGGATGGGGAAAACAAACCAATGCTGGTCGTTGAACAGCGATGCGCACGTCGGAGCACACGCCCACACATTAGCATGCAGACACCGTCTAAAGTACAGAGCAGGCCGGATGACATCATAAGGCAAATATACGACTACATTTAACCGGAGACAAGACACCGTACTCTCACAGATTGGATTCGGTACAGTTCATCCTTTTTTTTATGATCCACTTGATGCCTGTTTACTTCAAGTGCAGCGCTCACACTTGTGGTTTTATTGGCATGGATAACGTAAGGAGGCAGGGGATTTTAATGATGTTGCATAGGGCTTGTCTCGAAGAAGAAGAAGAAGAAGCGAATCACATGCATCCATAATACATAACAATTAGCTATGTTGCACTGGTGGAGCTCAAGGTCTGGATACGTAGCAATATGGCTCTTTAGAGATTGACTGTATGCATTCTTCACCGTGGGTCACAACATCCCCGAATGCAACAGCAAGAGAAACAATGCAAGAAGTACTTCATAGGAATGGGCGATAGTCAGATGCAATCATGACATGGGAATATATATACACATATATATAGATATTTATTTATTTATTATTATTATTATTATTATTAATAATATTTTTCAAAAAATGTTTTATATGTCTATATATTTCCATTACCTCTAAAAAAAAAATATATATATATATACCTGGATCAGGGTTTCCGTTAGCCGGTATTTACCGGTATTTTGCGGGTAAAAATTATAAAAAAACGGTAATTTAAAAACCTGCCGGTCAAAATGTCCGGACATTTGGACATTTGAGTTTTGACAGCTTTATTACTGCCCCCTCCCCCCGAAAGGGTGACCGAATGAAGTGACCAATCAGCTGCCGCCCCTCTCGCGCCCTACGAGATGCAGGTGCGGTGATGGCAGCGCTCCACGGCTATGGGGCTTTAATGTTTGCGACAGCTTGCCAAGTGCTAATTTGTGAGTTCAGCGAGCTGTACCCTGACTGGGCCACACGGGCTAAAGGGCCTGTGTTCTGCCCGTGTCAAGCGACCAGCAGAGAGGGGCTTCTCCCTGCAGAATGGTTTGAAAACATCACTGCGGAGTTGTCTGGAGGAGGAGAGAGTGATCTTATGCGTATTGCAAGCTGCAAAGACACATTAGACACCTTTGATTTCAGCACAGCTCAGAGGACTTTGCCGCAGTGAAATGAAGGAGAAAGCAAAAAGTTGCCTGGTAGCCTACAGGGTAAATGTGATGCCATGTAGCCTATGTTAAAACGGACTACAGACTACTACTACAGATGTTACAGGTGTTTTGAAATAGCCTCGATTTTTGCGGCTAACAAGGTTTTGCTCAATCGTTCTTGTTCATTTTGTTGTTCATTAAATAGTCAAATGTATTTGAGGTCTTTGTCATTCTTTCGTCAATCCAGGTGTACATTATAGTTGCGTTTGTAATATAGACTGTTTTTGAAACATGACCGGTAAGTTTCGAATTTGTCCAGTAAAATAAAATCTGTCCGGACACTTGACCGGCAAGAAAAAATCCTAGCGGAAACCCTGGACAATCAAACATTTATAGAAAGTTAAACAGAGAATGAAAACTACTCATAATGAAATATAATTCCTTGAAGGACCCCAAGTTGCTGTATTGCAGCATGATCATAGGAAGACACAGGAGGGGGCCGCCTTCAGCAACCCCCCCCCAGAGAAACAATGGGGGATCCGTGATAAAGACGTCAGGGAATTGACCCCAGAGGCTAACCAAAACATGTTAAAAAACATGTTTCAGTTTGGGGAGGGGCTCTGACACCACACGTATGTGGCAAGGTCTGAGGGTCCTCTCCAACTACAGGGGGAGCTCAGGGGGAGTCACCAACAACAACCCCAACCTACCAGATGAGCTTAACACCTTTTATGCCTGCTATGAAAGGGGGAACTCTGAGCCTCTCACCAACATATTGAACATTCACCCAGAGGAATACGTTCTACAACTGTCCGAATCTGAGATCCGCAGAACCTTTAGGAAGGTGAAGGCAGGGAAGTTCCATCCTGTGTCTTCAAGACCTGCGCTGTTTTCTGTGTTCACGGATATCTACAAGGCATTACTGCAACAGTCTGTCGTGCGCCAGCGTGCTTCAAAGAGACAACCATTGTGCCGTTACCCAAAAAGACCAAGGTAACAGGCCTCAACGATTATTGTCCAGTGGCTTTAACACCCATAGCAATGAAGTGCCTGTCAAGTCACACATTTACTTTTATCCCTAGTCCGAGTCCCTAGATTCACTCCAGTTTGCAAACAGACTAAACAGGTCTGTAGACAACGCCATCTTCCTGGCTAGGCACTATACAATTGGCAACTAGACAGGAGGGACACCTACGTCAGACTGTTGTTCATTGACAACAGATCGGCATTCAACACCATGGTTCCCTCAAAGCTGGTCCTGAAACTAAGGGACCTAGGTCTGGGTGCCCCCATCTATAACTGGATTAAGGACTTCCTGACTGGCAGGCCTCAAGTGGTAAAGATTGGGAACAACATCTAATCTACTCTGGTCCTCAACACAGGAGCACCCCAAGGCTGCTGCCACAGTCCCCGGCTGTACTCGCTTTACACACATGACTGAACTGCAACACCCAACAACAATGGATGATCAGATGATCAAGTTTGCAGACGACATCACAGTCATCGGCCTGATAAGCGAGGACGATGAAACGGAGTACAGAGATGAGCCTGGACAGGACACCGGTTAAAGTCGTCAGATGCTTCCGTTACCTAGGACTACAGATTACCTAGGACTCCAACGACCTGGCCCACAACACGGAGGTCATGCTGTGCCTCAGGAGAAGCGGCATAGGCAAACGGTGGCTAGTGAACTTCTATCGTGGCACCATAGAGAGCGTCTTGACGAGTGGCGTCCCTGTGTGGTACGGCCACACCACTGCACAGGACAAGAAAGCCATCCAGAGGGTCGTGAGAACGGTGGAAAATATCATCGGGTGTGCACTTCCATGCATCAAGGAGATCTTTAGGACCAGATGTCGGAAGAAGGCCATCTCCATAACTAAGGACCGCAACCACTCTGGGCAACATCTGTTCTCCCCCAATGCGGTCTGGTCGCCGGTTCCGCAGCATCAGTACAAGGACTACCAGGTTCAAGGACAGTTTTTTCCACAGGCAGTGCACCTACTGAACTGCTAGGAGTGCTGCCACTATCATAACATTGTCATCAATATTACATTACACTATAATACTTTTTCTGGAGTTTCTGGACTCATTACAGCCACTGAACTTTTCTGCACTGTGCTGCACTGTATTTATGATGCTGCTGTTCTACTGGTACTTTATTCTTTTGCACAATTCACTTTATTGTTCTTTTTATTGTGTACAGTATTTTTATTTTATAGTATAGTGTTTTAGAAAGTTCATATTGAGGGAGGGAATGGAGAGTAAGCGTTCCATTGTGCTTGATGCACATGGCAAATACCCAAATCTTGAAACTTGAATCTTGAATGTACATGTCATCCATCAGTCACTCTATTGTTCACTTTATTGTTCTTTTTATTGTGTACAGTATTTTTATTTTTATAGTATAGTGTTTTAAAAAATTCATACTGCGGGAGGGAATTGGGAGTAAACATTCCATTGTACTTCCATTGCATATGCCAAATAACAATGGTGAGTCTTGAATATAACACCTTTTAATAGGAGAGAGGAAGGCTGCTTACCTCTGGATGCGAGAGGAATTTATACCAAGGCTTTAAAATAAAATTTAAAATTAGCTTTTAGATTCTTTTCATAGACTCAAGAGTTTTCCAGTGAACGTGTCCACAGTGGTTTGCCATCAAAACAAAAGGCAGCAAGGTGAGCGCTAGCATTTAGCTTATTCTAATCAGCACCAGGGAATAGTAGCTTTCATCCTTTTTTTGGCTACATACATCGGCAAGCCTTGAACTCTGCTTCAACTTCATTCCCTTATTCCCCTGGATACTCCCTAACCTCCCTCTCTCCCTAACCTCCCTCCCTCCCTCCCTCCCTAACCTCCCTCTCTCCCTAACATCCCTCCCTCCCTCCCTCCCTAACCTCCCCCCTCCCTCCTAACCTCCCTCTCTCCTAACATCCCTCCCTCCCTCTCTCCCTAACCTCCCTCCCTCCCTCCCTCCCTCCCTCCCTCCCTAACCTCCCTCTCTCCCTAACATCCCTCCCTCCCTCCCTCCAACCTCCCTCCCTCCCTCCCTAACCTCCCTCTCTCCCTAACCTCCCTCCTCCCTAACCTCCCTCTCTCCCTAACATCCCTCCCTCCCCCTCCCTCCCTAACCTCCCTCTCTCCCTAACATCCTCCCTCCCTCCCTAACCTCCCTCCCTCCCTCCCTAACCTCCCTCTCTCCCTAACATCCCTCCCTCCCTCCCTCCCTAACCTCCCTCTCTCTGAGATACTGGCATAATCTTCTTCTCGTGTAAAACATATTTTG
>CM051011.1:10326310-10333810 GCA_027704905.1 Muraenolepis orangiensis | reverse complement strand
AAGATAGGGCTCGCTTTAAAAATACGTCTCCTCTCTCTTAAACCTCCAAGCTGTAAACAACACTCTTCCACCTAATTAGGAGAAATAAGTCTTCTCCCGGGCGTACAGGCCCGCAGCAGACGGCATCTCGGCAGGAGAACGGCACAGAAAAGAACATCCTATGTCTGTCGTCTCCGTCTGGTCTCTCTTGGTCTCTCTCCTGGTCTCTCCGTAGAACGCCGAGAAATGAACACGTCAAAATGAATCACTTAGAGGCGATCATCCGGCAGGTCAGTGACCGCTAGGGGGAACACACAGCCGGCTCTCGCTCTTTATTAACCCGTTTTAATTCTGGCGGTGTGGACGGACCGCTCCTAAAGAAGCAGGCAGTCTGGGACCGCCGTATAATTGCCTTTCATATGCCTCTGTGGTGTTTGCATTCATTGTGTGTGTGGTCTGATGATTTTAGTCTAATAATAAGTCGTCTAATACATATATATTAGCAATATCAATCAAGATTGTCATTTATATTATACGGTGTTGTTGGAAAACATGAAGGTTTAGCTTTTTTTTAAGCAGATTTAATTAATTTTTTCCTTCGGGTGCACCATCTTCCGTTTCAGTGGAGATTTTATTATTAAATATGTTGTATGTAATTAATAAGTAATATAGGCCTATTAATACACTTAATTTGTGCTTTTTGATACCTTGAATCTGTTGAAAGTTGGTCTGGTAACTTTTGTTTCCCCAAAATTCATGAGAAGTTTCCGTTTCGGGGCTTCTTTCAAAATATTTCAGGGTTAGAGGCTTCAGCTAATGTTGGGGACAGAGATTCAAGATTTTATTTGCCATTTGCAACAAGTACAATGGAATGCTTACTCCCCATTCCCCCCCGCAGTATGAATTCCTAAAACAATACTATTCAAATACTATACACAATAGAAATGAACATAAAAAGAAAAAGAAAGTGACTGATGGAGGATATGTACATGTGTTTTGCTGCGGAACAGGCAACCGGACGGTAGGGGAGGGGAGAAGAGATGGTGCCCAGGGCGGTTGCGGATCTCCATTAACAGTAACGGAGATGGCCTTCTTCCGATGTGTCTGGTGCCGGTGGGACGACAAGGTTTTACAAATCCATACATTTATGGTTATTATTGTATGATTTCGTATAGTGAGCTGCAAGTGAGTGCCGCTAACGCTTTAGTGCTTAGCTTAATTACCGCAGAGCGCAATACTTCAGTTTCACTTAGTGCTCTCCAGATGCACCCGGTTGAACACAATGTAATTTATTTAAAAAATAATGTACATTTACAGGCTTGTGTCTAAAAGGAAAACAGAGTCACAAATGCGGATCAAATCACGGATCAGCAGGGTTGGGCTGAAGAGAGAAGGCATATTTAAGAGAGAATGAGTATTCAAGAGAGAAGAAGAATTTAAGAAAGAAGAATTTAAGAGTGAATTTGTATTTAAGAGAGAATGAGTATTGAAGAGAGGAGAAGTATTTCAGAGAAAATAGCAATTTAAGAGAGAAGAAGAATTTAAGAGAGAAGAAGAATTTAAGAGAGAAGAAGAATTGAACAGAAAATGAGTATTGAAGAGAGAAGAAGAGTATGTTTAACCCTTTGGTAAGCCTAACTCTAACCCAGACCTTCTACCCCTATAGCCACCTGTGACATATGTGTGAAGGCCACAACCACATCGTAGTGTTGTAATGTACTGCCAAACCAAACCAGAAGGCTCAGAAACTAGAGAAACAATGAAATAGAGAAAGGGCAGCAGTTTAGAAGACCAAAATGTTCTCCCTGGGAAAACAAATTTGGCCGAATTCGATCCACAGAACACATTTGCAAGCTGTTGCAAGCACATTTGTAGGTCAATGTTTGAAACATCGGTAGAAGGTCCCTTTGATTTCTCTGTCCCTCTGGTAAACAGACATCTGCAATACAAGCTTTCCATGAGCTAATGGCTCATGGAAAGTGCTTCTGTTCATTTTGAACACGCCACAGGCATATCTGTAATGCTGCACCATTCGCCATATGTGTATACTGTATCATCCATCGATCACTTTATTGTTATTTTTATTGTGTATAGTATAGTTATAGTATAGTGCTGTTCATAGTGTATAGTATGTTATAGTATAGTGCTGTTCATAGTGTATAGTATGTTATAGTATAGTGCTGTTCATAGTGTATAGTATGTTATAGTATAGTGCTGTTCATAGTGTATAGTATGTTATAGTATAGTGCTGTTCATAGTGTATAGTATGTTATAGTATAGTGCTGTTCATAGTGTATAGTATGTTATAGTATAGTGCTGTTCATAGTGTATAGTATGTTATAGTATAGTGCTGTTCATAGTGTATAGTATGTTATAGTATAGTGCTGTTCATAGTGTATAGTATGTTATAGTATAGTGCTGTTCATAGTGTATAGTATGTTATAGTATAGTGCTGTTCATAGTGTATAGTATAGTTATAGTATAGTGCTGTTCATAGTGTATAGTATGTTATAGTATAGTGCTGTTCATAGTGTATAGTATGTTATAGTATAGTGCTGTTCATAGTGTATAGTATGTTATAGTATAGTGCTGTTCATAGTGTATAGTATGTTATAGTATAGTGCTGTTCATAGTGTATAGTATGTTATAGTATAGTGCTGTTCATAGTGTATAGTATGTTATAGTATAGTGCTGTTCATAGTGTATAGTATGTTATAGTATAGTGCTGTTCATAGTGTATAGTATGTTATAGTATAGTGCTGTTCATAGTGTATAGTATAGTTATAGTATAGTGCTGTTCATAGTGTATAGTATGTTATAGTATAGTGCTGTTCATAGTGTATAGTATGTTATAGTATAGTGCTGTTCATAGTGTATAGTATGTTATAGTATAGTGCTGTTCATAGTGTATAGTATGTTATAGTATAGTGCTGTTCATAGTGTATAGTATGTTATAGTATAGTGCTGTTCATAGTGTATAGTATGTTATAGTATAGTGCTGTTCATAGTGTATAGTATGTTATAGTATAGTGCTGTTCATAGTGTATAGTATGTTATAGTATAGTGCTGTTCATAGTGTATAGTATGTTATAGTATAGTGCTGTTCATAGTGTATAGTATGTTATAGTATAGTGCTGTTCATAGTGTATAGTATGTTATAGTATAGTGCTGTTCATAGTGTATAGTATGTTATAGTATAGTGCTGTTCATAGTGTATAGTATGTTATAGTATAGTGCTGTTCATAGTGTATAGTATGTTATAGTATAGTGCTGTTCATAGTGTATTGTATGGTATAGTATAGTGCTGTTCATAGTGTATAGTATGTTATAGTATAGTGCTGTTCATAGTGTATAGTATGTTATAGTATAGTGCTGTTCATAGTGTATTGTATGGTATAGTATAGTGCTGTTCATAGTGTATAGTATGTTATAGTATAGTGCTGTTCATAGTGTATAGTATGTTATAGTATAGTGCTGTTCATAGTGTATAGTATGTTATAGTATAGTGCTGTTCATAGTGTATAGTATGTTATAGTATAGTGCTGTTCATAGTGTATAGTATGTTATAGTATAGTGCTGTTCATAGTGTATAGTATGTTATAGTATAGTGCTGTTCATAGTGTATAGTATGTTATAGTATAGTGCTGTTCATAGTGTATAGTATGTTATAGTATAGTGCTGTTCATAGTGTATAGTATGTTATAGTATAGTGCTGTTCATAGTGTATAGTATGTTATAGTATAGTGCTGTTCATAGTGTATAGTATGTTATAGTATAGTGCTGTTCATAGTGTATTGTATGGTATAGTATAGTGCTGTTCATAGTGTATAGTATGTTATAGTATAGTGCTGTTCATAGTGTATAGTATGTTATAGTATAGTGCTGTTCATAGTGTATTGTATGGTATAGTATAGTGCTGTTCATAGTGTATAGTATGTTATAGTATAGTGCTGTTCATAGTGTATAGTATGTTATAGTATAGTGCTGTTCATAGTGTATAGTATGTTATAGTATAGTGCTGTTCATAGTGTATAGTATGTTATAGTATAGTGCTGTTCATAGTGTATAGTATGTTATAGTATAGTGCTGTTCATAGTGTATTGTATGGTATAGTATAGTGTAGTATTGTATAGTATAGTGTAGTATTGTATAGTATAGTGTAGTATTGTATAGTATAGTGTAGTATTGTATAGTATAGTGTAGTATTGTATAGTATAGTGTAGTATTGTATAGTATAGTGTAGTATTGTATAGTATAGTGTAGTATTGTATAGTATAGTGTAGTATTGTATAGTATAGTGTAGTATTGTATAGTATAGTATTGTATAGTATAGTATAGTATAGTGTAGTATTGTATAGTATAGTATTGTATAGTATAGTATAGTGTAGTATTGTATAGTATAGTATTGTTGTTGAAATTCAGAATACAGGACAGTAAGTCATCCATTGAATTTGTTACATATGGCAAATAAAATACATATTGAATCTTATCTTTACTGTTATCTTACTCTTAAGTAATCAAGGTTGGTTATCTTTAAGCAAACAACCGGTTAACATTACATGTAGCAATGCTTGAATGTCGTTCTTCATATTCTTCCCTTCATATTCTGAGAGACACACACACACCAAATATAGCAAGCAGCATCAGCACCATCCACCTGCTTCCTGGGGGGTCCGGGGTCAGAGCAATCTAATTGGCCGCTGAACTGTCAGTGCGGCCCTACCTCTTGAACTGGGCTGATTGAGCTGTTCAGAGAGAGGCTGGCACACCACCTCGTGTCCCCGCCTTGGCTCGCCAGTGACGACTGAATGAAGTGGTTCGAGGCGTTAATGATAGCCATCGTACAGCAGGCGGGTGTCTGGAACACCTGGAACAGTCTGGAGCAAACCCCGCCCCCTGTACTAAAACAGAAATCTTAAAATCAATTTTAAGCTACATTCAGAACTTAATATTATTCCAATCGTACAATCAATAAACAATATATATACAAGCAAATATTTCCTGTCGCTACTCACAATTCTGATTGTGTGCTTTGATTCTTATCAGCCTAATCAGACGCAAGCTGTTGCTTTTACCAGTTTAGCTCCCTCCTGCCACCAGACTCGTGGCTGCAGCCAGACATTGGTCCATCAAGCTGCCCCATGGTCCATCGAGCTATCCCATTGGTCCATCAAGCTGCTCCTTGGTCCATCGAGCTATCCCATTAGTCCATCAAGCTGCCCCTTGGTTCATCCAGCTGCCCCATTGGTCAATGGAGCTGCCCCCTTGGTCCATTGAGCTGCCCCATTGGTCCATCTAGCTGCCTTTTGTCCATCGAACTGCCCCATTGGTCGATCGAGCTGCCCCATTGATCGACCGAGCTGCCCATTGGTCCGTCGAGCTGCCCCATTGGTCCATCAAGCTGCCCTTTGTCCACCAAGCTGCCCCATTGGTCCATCGAGCTGCCCATTGATTCATCAAGCTTCCCCCTGGGTCCATTGAGCTTCCCATTGGTCCATCGATCTGCCCATTGGTCCATCGAGCTGCCCATTGGTCCATCAAGCTGCCCCATTGGTCAATCAAGCTGCCCCCTAGGTCCATTGAGCTGTCCCATTGGGCCATCAAGCTGCCCTTTGTCCATCAAGCTGCCCCATTGGTCCATCGAGCTGCCCCATTGGTCCATCAAGCGGCACCATTGGTCCATCGAGCTGCCCATTGGTCCATCAAGCTGCCCTTTGGTCCATTCAGCTGCCCCATTGGTCCATCCAGCTGCACCATTGGTCCATTCAGCTGCCCCATTGCTCCATCCAGCCGGACCATTGGTCCATTCAGCTGCCCCATTGGTCCACCCAGCCGCACCATTGGTCCATTCAGCTGCCCCCACCCTTCCACCCGCGCAAACCAATCCGTCCAATCACAACTCAAGCGCAACTGGATTGGCCTGCCCAAACTGTTGTGAAAGAGAGACTGGAAATCTCGAGGCTATTCTCGAGGCCTAACTTGAATACAAGGTTCTACTTAATGTAAAGGGAAACATTGTATTATTTATCTGGACTGACCTGTCCATTATCACTCATTGTGCAATTGAACATAAGTCATGAGCACATCAAAAATATAGTAAATAGCGATCAATAAGGCACTTATAATGGCCATATGGCACCATGATAACATCAAGCTGGATACACTTACATGAAAAGGAGAAAAGCCAGCCTCTAAAAGGGAATCTATAGCCTCTTTCACTTATAGTTCACAGTAGATGACTAGGAGAACCTTTCTGGCACCGCTGGTGATTTTCACTATTCACACATGCAGCTTTGTTCTGGAACATTTCCTTTCACACGTGACATAGCGATGGCTGGAATGGACTGGCCAATGGGGACAAGATACAAGATACAAGATATTTATTTCCATTTGCATTAAGTACATATGAATGCTTACTCCCCATTCCCTCCCGCAGTATGAATCTCCAAAACAATACTATAAAAATTATATATACAATCAAATTAAATATATATAAAATGTAATTAAATCTAATTTTAGATTTGATTCCTCCAGATTTGAGCTCCCTTATTTCTGAATCTGTCCAGTTTCCAGCTATTCTTGAAAAAAGGGCTTGTACTGATAATTTTAGCGAATCACCTGAAAAGCAATCTAAATCAAATCCTGGAGGATTGATTGGTCTCTTTATTGGTCATATTCATGTACACACACAGTGACATTTGTTTCCCTGCATTTAACCCATCCTAGTATTGGAAGCAGCGGGCAGCTATTGTATATACAGCTGCCTGGGGAGCAGGGTAGGGGTCTGGTGCCTTGCTCAAGGGCACTTCGGCAGTGCCCAGGTGTTTCAGAGACTCAGAGTAGCTCAGACTGAGCTATCCTGCCGCCCTATCCGTTGGCGCCTTTAAGGCATTGTAAGCGATGTCGTCGTTTTGGCTAATTTTCTGTCTGTTTTTACAGTTAGCCCCTTCCCTCCCCTCCCCCCACGTCACCACATAAACGAGGGTCTCACGTGACTCCCGCCTCTTTTCTCTGGCAGCTTTCTTTCCTTCAGCTAGTTTTAGTTTTGAATTGAAGTGTTGTGGTTGCGTCAGCCGTTCCTGTGAAGCGCTGGAATCAGTAGCTTTCATCTGGCCCGCCATTGTCAGTCAATAAAGTGGGAACTGGATGCCAGAAAACAAATGATGTTTACTGCAGAGTGGAGGGGACTGGGAGACCTATGTGACTGGCCCCAAAGTGGTGGATTGAACTCCCCACGGATGTCAGGACTGCCGAGTCATTCCCCATCTTCCGCCGCAGGCTGAAAACTCACCTCTTCGTGAAACTCTAACTTCCTCCTTCCTCCTAGTGCGTCCTCTTACCACTGTTTACTAGCGTACCAGCATCTTACTTAGTTGATTCCTTGCTTGTAAGTAAGTTCGATATTTCTTATATTCTTTACCAACTTATTATACTTTTACCTGAGCACTGGGTTCAGTTCTTGGAGACTCGTTAGGAATGAAATGCACTTTTGTTCTCTTGCCTACCTTTGTTGAACACACT
>CM051011.1:10281310-10311310 GCA_027704905.1 Muraenolepis orangiensis | reverse complement strand
AGCACTAACACTAGCACTAACACTAGCACTAACACTAGCACTAACACTAGCACTAACACTAGCACTAACACTAGCACTAAGTCAAGCTCTTTGTTTAGATACAACCGTACAAGAGATTGGGAGCCAGGAGGCTTCTGTCTAATGAAGATGGTCTATTTGATGGCTTGGGATCATTTTAGTTTACATTCTGCTGTCCACCTTAACACCAGTTGCATACAATCGACCCTTAGATGAAACATATTTAGTTAACGACTATATTTATTATTACCTATCAACAATTTTTGCTTAATTTTGCGAAATATTTTATCTTGTTTGCCACACACATATCATTCATTGAATGATATTCAATTATATTAAATTGTGCTGAAAGTGAATAGCAATTCTGGTCACTGTTCACGTGAGAACAAGAGGTGTTATATTATTATGGATATTATATTATAACCATAGATTATACACTACCTTCCTATGTGTGTTATTCACTGCAGTGCATAGTCAATCTGCACACACACACACACACACACACACACACACACACACACACACACACACACACACACACACACACACACACACACACACACACACACACACACACACACACACACACACACACACACACCACACACACACACACACACACAGCCTTCGGCTCCGTCGTCCTGCAGACACAGCAGGTTTGTGCTGTGTCACACACACACGCACACACACACACACACGCACATACACAGCCAGCCAGCCTTATGTTGGGGTCTCCCTTGGCTCAGTTGTCCTGGGACACAGTGGGGTTGTGCTGTTCCACACACACACAAACACACACACACAGCGCACACACACACACACACACACACACATATACACATACAGCCAGCCAGCCTTACGTTGGGGTCTCCCCCGGCTCCGTGGTCCTGGGACAGGGCAGGTTTGTACCCCCCCGTCCCTCGGTAGACGTTGATGCGCTGGGCGATGAGCCCGGTGGGCGGGTACCCGCCTGCACAGAGAGAGAGAGAGAGAGAGAGAGAGAGAGAGAGAGAGAGAGAGAGAGAGAGAGAGAGAGAGAGAGAGAGAGAGAGAGAGAGAGAGAGAGAGAGAGAGAGAGAGGACACACAGGAGAGCACAGTCATTGCGCCAGCCATGACTGTAGTTTTAAACAAAAATGTAGTTTTAAATTCGACTTGAGGTTTAAATGCACGGCATTAAAACCAACCGACGGCTCACGGCTATTTGAGGGAGACAAAGTGTCTCTATACGATTTAAATAACCAAGTGGTGGATGTTTTTTATTTATCATTGTTGTATTGTTATTATATTATTATATTCTATTATACTTCCACTCACACACACACATGCGCACACACACACACACACACACACAAACAATGCAAACAGACCCAACATCAAAGTACAGTGTAGGAGGTATATATATATATATATATATATATATATATATATATATATATATATATATATAGCTTTACAGCCTAGCCTAGCGTGCTAATGGGACTCACCCCGCTTGTTATTATTATTATATTCTATTATACATTCACACAAACACACACATAGACACAACCACACACACACACACACACACACACACACACACACATAGGCACAACCACACACACACACATACGTACACACACACACACACACACACACAATACAAAAAGAGCCAACATCAAAGTACAGTATAAATAGTATATATATATATATATATACACACACACACACACATATAGCTTTACAGCCTAGCCTAGGGTGCTAACGGGGCTAGCTCACCCCGCGGGTCCTCGGAGGAGGAGGTGGCGGTGGGGGGGGGGCCCCCCCCCTCCTGGAAGCCACACAGCTGCTCCAGCTCCAGGTGGCTGGGGGGCAGCTTGCGGTGCAGGAAGCTGTGGGGGTACTTCTCCTCGGGGCTGTCCAGCTCCTGGCCGTCCTCGTACACGTGCTTCAGCACCCGCCCGCTGTACGACGACGCCAGCTTGAACCTCACCTGCGGCGGCGGCGGTCAAACGGAAAGTCAAACGCATCTGCCGTTTAGCGTTGTTTTTTTGTATTTGTAATTTTTTTTTGGTTTTGTTGCTGTTTTTGTTTTTTTTGTTTTGGTTTTTCGTCCCACCGTGTTTTCGTTTTTTTTTTGTTTTGTTTTTTTGCAGCCAGCTGATTCCACTCTCATTAATTGCACCCATGGGCTAAGCTAATTAGCAGAGCCAGCTGGTTGTCTCAAAATACTGGCGGGAGGGAGAGAGGGAGGAAGGGAGGGAGGGATGGAGGGATGGAGGAGGAAGGGAGGGAGGGATGGAGAGAGGAAGGGAGGGAGGGGGGAGAGAGGAGGGAGGGAGGGATGGAGAGAGGGAGGGATGGAGGGAGAGAGGGAGGGAGGAAGGGAGGGAGGGAGGGAGGGTGACTTCCACCCAGAACCTGGACTGTTTGGAGCGTGGATGTTGGACCAGAGCTATAGTTCTTCTCTTTGTTTCTATTCTATTCTTTCTTTTTTCTCTTTTTTTCTTATGAAAACCTGGCGGTGGCAGGTTGAGGTGGTGGTTGGGATGGGGAGAGGAGTGGGGGAGTGGGGGAGAGAGAGAGAGAGAGAGAGAGAGAGAGAGAGAGAGAGAGAGAGAGAGAGAGAGAGAGAGAGAGAGAGAGAGAGAGAGAGAGAGAGAGAGAGAGAGAGAGAGAGACTGTGAGTGTGAGAGAGAGAGAGAGAGAGTAGAGAGTAGAGAGCGAGAGAGAGAGAGAGAGTGTGAGAGAAAGAGAGGGATATTTCTGTATTGCTGGCAGAGCCCTTTCTCTCTAGTGGGTGTGTGTGTATGTGTGTATGTGTGTGTGCGCGTGCGTGCGTGCGTGCGTGCGTGCGTGCGTGCGTGCGTGCGTGCGTGCGTGCGTGTGTGTGTGTATATGTGTGTGTGGGGGCAGGTGATTTGTTCCAAGCACTTGGAGGTCTGGTCTGTAGTGGTGCACTTTTCTTTTTAGGATGATTGGCTAAGGTGGGCTTATTATTAGATGAGAGGGAAAAACTAGGACCACCTTATGTTTAGGTCCCTGTGAAACAAATCCATGCTAAATGTCCCTCTTCTAAATATAAGCATGGGGGATATGCATATATGCATAAGGGACTTATATATGCAAACGTACTATTATGACGTAATACTGGATAAATACTGGATAAAATATGCCCCATTGAAGAAATATTATTATTAGTCATATAGTTAATAGAATTGTGTGCCATCTTCACTTTCAGTAACCACAGTAAAACTTATTCTGTAAGTTACAAAACGATATTGAAATATGTTATTCATTTCTAACAGATTGAAATACAAACTCAGCAACATAGTTTTGGAAAATTCACTCAACAATAAACAAAACAAAAAAGGCTGGCATTATTGTCAAGACAAGATGCTCTGCAATATGCATTGCAGTGTATGCAAATTGTTTGGTCACAATTTCCAATCACAGATTGAGTTTAATTCCAACTATAACTACATGCACATGTCTTTTGGCATATGCACAGGCCTGCATAAATGTCCATATGTCCATATATCTCTTCGAAGTCTCTTCTATATCCATACTTTCAACATTATGTCATATTAGCTCACCTTCCTCTGCTTGGCCCCTTCATACCGCTGAGTCAGCTTCCTCTGAATTTCCTCCATGTTGTCGACGCCAGGCACAGAGGGGGGTGGGTGACAATCTCTGAGTCTAGCCGTCTGTTGAAGGGGCTTCCTCCTGGGGATGGAATGAGGTCAAGGCGAGGAGAAGAGAGAGAGAGATAGAGAGAGAGAGAGAGAGAGAGAGAGAGAGAGAGAGAGAGAGAGAGAGAGAGGACGGACGGACTGATGAAAGGACCGACAGATCCTTGCAACGCAGGACCGAGGTGTGCAACCGAGTCAAGGAAGGGGAACCTGGTTCCCAGTGTTGTCAGTTGAAAGGTACGTACGAGGACAGGGACGGCAGTGCGGCCGCGCTAACAAGCGTGTTCTCGTGACCCTGCTCCGCTCGGCTTACCCGGGGAGTACACACACACACACACACACACACACACACACACACACACACACACACACACACACACACACACACACACACACACACAGTGTTTCAGGGCCGATGTGTGCTGTTCAATTATTCACTGTTGGATCGTATTAACAAAAGGCAGCTCGGAGAAACTGGAATCTTCTGTCATCAAATAATCATGCTCACCCGAATAGAAGCAGCTGTGTGTGTGTTTGCGTGTGTGTGTGCGTGTGTGTGCGTGTGTGTATGTAGGTGCGTGTGTGTGTGTGTGCGTGCACGCGTGCGTGTGTATGTGCGTGTATGTGTGTGTGTGTGTGTGTGTGTGTGTGTGTGTGTGTGTGTGTGTGTGCGTGTGTGTGTGTGTGTGTGTGTGTGTGTGTGTGTGTGTGTGTGTGTGTGTGTGGTGTGTGTGTGTGTGTGCATGTGTTTGGTCATGCTATATGGTGATGAAACACAACCTGCCATTGCAAAGGATGTAGTGGTTGGTTGTTGAGCAAAGTAAAACACAAACAGGAAAATCCCCTTTCCCTTGACTTTCACTAACGTTCTTAAACTCATGAATTGCTTTGAGGGTTCAGATGGAATGGAGATGAAATGTCTTTGTGTCCATAGGAAAAATAACAACTATACCTATTAGTGGACGCTCTGAACTGGCTGAATTTTATCTTGTTGATTTTAATCACATTTACAGTGTAGGTTAGCTTTAGGTTCAACTGCATGTCATAACAGTTAACGATACATTAAAATGCATTCTAATGAATGCATAATATATATAAAAGCTGGTTAACTAATAATTATCCCACCCGGGACATCACCTTGAACCTGCTGCCCTCTGGGAGACGCTGCAGGTCCATCAGTTCACAGACTAATACACTTAATAGCAGCTTCTACAAGAACTGAACACTGTCAAACACTGACTGTTCTGTGTTACCACCTGTGGAGTGTGTGTGTGTACATCACAATGCACCTTTTGTATGGGAATACATTCCTTATTTGCACTACCATGTAGTGCCAACGCAATATGTGTGTGTGTGTGTGTGTGTGTGTATATATATACAATTTGTATATGGACATACTTTAACATGTTTATTTTTGTTTAGCTTTTTATTTTTATCTTGAGGATCGCTGTACAATTTCGTTTTACTTCTGCAATGACAATACCGGCATTCTGATTCTGACTTATGAAAGAGGGTAGAAAGTGTTTAGGACAGACAAGGGCAGAGTTCATGGAAACTGAACCTGCCTTTTAGGAATGCAGGTGTTACCCTTCCCACATATTTGTTATCTATATTTTGCCCGTGTGCTTTGGACTTCGGGATATACAGTCAAATAATTACCGTAACATCCTCAACATCCACTAGCCCGAGGCGTGGGTTCATCAGGCAATTTAAAATAGCATCAGGCTACTTCGGAGAACGCCAGCCCTAACAAATAGCTTCCATTAACCCCACTCTGTGCGGCAAGATCAATCCAGCAATTATCCCCCCGACGGTGGCGGCGATTAAAGCCGTGTAGCGGCTGTACACGGCGTGGTTTTAAAAGACATTTATTTTTTTAGCACAAGGAAATATAAGGACCCCCATCGGTCTCCTTGCGCACACACTTGTGTGTAGAAAAGTGGGGTTTTAGTTGCTCAAGCGAGAAATCGTTTTTTTTTTCGTCTCCCGGGTGGGCGGGGCGGGCGGGTGGGGTGGGGGGGGGGGGGGGATCTTCCGGTGGAGGAGGAGTCTGCTCGGGGATCAGAACGTCTGCTGCTGCTGCCTTGAGTTAAAGAGATGGCCACTAGCCAACATGTCTGGCTGTGTGGCAGCAGCTCCACATCAGCGGAGGGGCAGCGGGGTGTGACCGCTGCCTTTCTGCGTTGTGTGTGTTGGAATGAATTTAATGAATGAGTCCAACAACTTTTCTTGCTTTCCGTACATCGTGTGGTTTCATCCGATAATGAAAAAGACACAACTCCGTCAGGAAACACTTACAAACACACATTTAAATCAGCTCCTCTTCCCTCACGCACATCCCAGGAAAGAGCGAACGTCATAACTAAAAATGAATTGAATTAATTAAAATTGTAAAATACAAAATACATATTTGCTCAGGAACTGTGCTGAGCAGATGACCGAGGTCCTTACTGACATTTGCAACATGTCACTAGCTCAGGCAGTTGTCCCAGCGTGCTTTAAAACCACCTCCATTGTGCCAGTGCCAAAACACTCCTCTGCAGCGAGCCTCAATGACTTCCACCCTGTTGCACTCACCCCCATCATCATGAAGTGCTTTGAAGTTGGTCCTGGCTCACCTCAAATATGGCCTGTCACCCTCACTGGATAAACACCAATTTTCCTGCCGACAGGAGCACGGAGGACGCCATCTCCTCAGCCCTTCACTCTGCTCTCTCCCACCTGGATGAGAGCAACACCCACGTCAGAATGCTGTTCATCGACTTCAGCTCAGCATTCAACACCATCATCCCCTCCAAACTCATCTGCAAACTTGGTGACCTCATGGAAACCAAGAATCTTAACATTGACCCCTCTGTTTATAACTGGTTATTGGACTTCCTAACCAACAGACAGTCAGGTTAGACAGTCTCAGCTCCTCCACCCTCACCCTGAACACCCTGAACCCTCAGCCCTGTCCCCCAGGGCTGAGTGCTGAGCCCTCTCTTCTACTCCCTCTTCACCCACGACTGCACTCCTGTACATGGTACAAACACCATCATCAAGTTTGCAGACATCACGGTGGTGGGCCTCAACAAGAACAACGATGAGGCAGCCTACAGGGAGGAGGTCCAGCACCTGGTGGCGTGGTGCGCTGACAACAACCTGGCCCTCAACACCAAGAAGACCAAGGAGCTGATCGTGGACTTCAGAAAGACCAGTGCTGGCTCACACGCCCCCATCCTCATTAACGGGGCGGAGGTCGAGCATGTCTCCAGCTTCAAATTCCTAGGGGTCCACATCTCAACATGGCCTCACTGGTAAAGAAGGCTCACCAGCGTCTCTTCTTCCTGAGGAGACTGAGGAGAGCCCACCTGTCACCTCAGATTCTGGTGAACTTTTACCGGTGTGCTATTGAAAGTATACTCACAAACTGCATCACAGTGTGGTACGGCAACTGCACTGTTTCTGTCCAGAAAGCGCAGCAGAGGGTGGTGAAAACCGCCCAACGCAGCGTTGGACTACCCCTCCCTGCAATAAACACTACCCACCACAAACGGTGTCTGAGGACGGCCCAGAAAATCGTGAAAGACCCTCTCACCCCAACCATGGCCTGTTTGCCCTCCTTCCCTCTTGGAGGCGCTATAGAAACCTTTGTTCCAAGTAAAGACAGCCCCCCTCCCCCCCCTCTGAACTCTGTTCCCTACCTCTACCTATAGTTTACATATTCATAGTTGACATATTTATTGTTTACATACCTGAATGATAGTCATGTACATTTTTACTGTACTTACCGTATATATATATATATATATATATATATATATATATATATGTATATATATTAATCGTCAACTGCTGATATAACTACACATCCATTTATATATATGTATCTTGTTGATACAACTGCATACCCCTGCTCACTACCTGTTTATACTTACCTTGTATATATATATAAATACCTATAATTCTGCGCATATCTATTCTCTAATAAGTCATTTTCTACCTGTTTTTAGTAGTAGTTTTTTTAGATTTTACATATTATTCAACAACTGTACATTATATATTACCATGCACTTTACTGCAACATTTGCACTCTGGTTAAATGCCAAATTCCTTTCGATGTACTGTACTTGTGCTTTACACAAATTAGAATCTAATCTAATCTAATACCAATGAAAAAATGTAACGCAACAAACAACGAATCAGCTCCTACATACAAATGACCCCATGTCGTACAATGATGACAAGACACATTCAACAGACATGGCAGACATGAAGGATGGATACATTAATACATCACAGGGGTAAACTAATCAACAGGGCTGGACAAAGATACCTGGACACATCCTCTTCCCTCACGCACATCCCAGGAGAGAGGTACAGGTGAGGGGAGAGCAGAGTTTAAAGGGGCAACACGGACAGGTCAAGGGTCACAAAGGGGAGGAGCTACAAAAACATTTCAGAACAAGTTCATATAACATAAAGATAAATATAATGAAAATAATAATAATAATAATAATAATAATAATAATAATAATAATAATAATGATAATAATAATAAAATAATAATATAATAATTGTGTAATTAAATGTACATAAACAACCTCCCCGTATAGGAGTAGAATACGTGCTATAGGCTCTCTCTCTCATCGGGGCAGGTACACAATCAGTTTTTTTCTTTTGTTTAACCCATACATCATCATCAATGAACATGAATTAGCTTGACGGTACAAATCCAAACCAAATGACTATGTAGAAGTAGTCATTTCAATGCAGTGCTCACGTAAGAAGACAAGCCTGGTTCCAGTTCAACTGGACTGTTAGGAGGACTTATCTGGACTTTCTGGACTGGAGCTACTGCACTGTACTGCACTGTATTCATGATGCTGGTACACTTCTGGCACTTTAAATGCTTTTAAATCTTTTTGCACAATTCTAAACATGTACATATCATCCTCCAGTCACTTTATTGTTCTTTTTACGTTCATTTTTATAGTATTGTTTTATAAATGTATACTGCGGGAGGGAATGGGGAGTAAGCATTCCATTGTACTTTGGCAAATGGCAAATAAAAATGTGTCTACCATAACATTGTCACCGATATTACTATTGTGCTTTTTTACCGGACTTACTGGACTCATTTCCTGTAACTGCACTGTTCTGTACTGTTCTTATTTATGATGCTGCTGCCCACCCACTCGGGACGGCACTACGGTCACTTTAAAAGGCTTTCTTTTGCACCGTCCTCCATATGCATATATCATCCCCATTAGTCACTTTATTGTTCTACTAGTGTTCTTTTTATTATTATTATTTTGACTATGTATAGTATTGTTATAGTATAGTGTTGTTTATAGCATATAGTATAGTACATTGAACATAATAAATAGCGTTGTTTATAGTATAGTATTATATAGTATATTATAGTATTGCATAGTGTATATAACGCACGTATTCAGAGAAGACCCTGGAACCCTCAGATGAAACAATAAAAAAATCGAATTAATGATATTAATACAATTTAATACAATTTAAATAAAATGAATAAATGAGAATGGTATCTGTGTTGTTATCTGTTATATTACAGTGTTATGTTGATTTGTTTGTCTTTCTCGGTCCATGCACTACGCATTTGAGTGGTTTTGTGTTGGAAAAACAATGCAACCAATCAGATATTTTTCTGGGTTGCTGGGAAGAATATCCTTCAACCAAAGTACTCGCGAATGCCTTGGTCCTTAAACTGAATGAGAGCGTACGTTTGGATTGACAATTTGATCAACCAATCATATATTGGTTTGTAGCCAATGGGCGTATTCTTTCAGATTTCCCAAAGGTTCTATGGTACGCTAGAAGGTCCCGTTAGTTCACTGGCTCAGGATCTAGCTTAGTGCTACGTAGCAATTCCTTTGAAGTTTTATTGGTTTGTTACGTCGAAATGGCAACAGGTGAAGATAATGTTGTTGCAATCTGAAAAGCAGTGATCAGCTTTATGACCGGGTTATCGAAAAATTCAAATGGATTTTGTCTTTAAGTTAACATCATTGGTGAGTGAGACTAATTTGAGACTACTTTGCTGGTTTTGCCGCAATGTTGCATCTCGTTGAGCTGGTTGCATTTTGTTTACACACACTTGAATGATTAGTTAATGGCTTGAGTTTGTTAAGCATTGTTACGAAGGTGTGGTTGTGTGGCAGCCATTTGTTTATGAAACCTAATAGTCCTAGCTGAGTGGAGTAGGCCCTAATGGTGTGTGACGATGCAGCTACAGTACAGTACCAGTACAAACAACAGTCTAAAACGCTTAACGTGAAAAGGCTTGACGTGAAAAGGCCTAAGAGTTACAAAACTGTGATCATAATAATATTCAAATTTCTCTGGCATATGTCATTAGCACTTTCACCTGTCAAAAACTCAAAACCTAAATACTACTATTACGGATGTTATGTTACATTAAGTGTTTTCCTCTCCATCCATGCCATTATAAAGAAAATACTTAACGTAACTAAGAGTTACAAAACCGCGATCATCATCGATGTGTCTACAGAAGGTCCAGTTGTGATAGACACGGTTCGCCACTGATATAACATGCCGTATAGTATAGTATTGTTGTTGAAATTCAGAATGTGGGTGTGAATGGGGAGTAAGCATTCCATTGTACTGTAAAAAATAACGAATCTTGAATCTTGAATCTTGAACAAGCCAATACATTGAAAGCCAACCTAGAGTGCCTGGATGCAGCATGTCCTCTTAGGCTAAGTTACAAGGCCTATTGGCCTTTCCTATTAGTGAACAGTTGTTAAGTATGGCCCCCACGCTGAATAAAGGGACATTTTAGCATCAGTCTAAACCCTACCTCACAAAAACAGCCTAACAGTGAAGCTCCACATTTCACACAATGTCAAGTGGGTGTTGAATGTGGGCAAATGTTCTCCACATCATAACAACATCAGCTGCTAGCCAAAGACGCAGGTCACCTTGTCACGGTTACGGTGGTTGACAGGGGGCGTGGCCAAGCCACGTGCGCTGGCGGCACACACACACACACACATCTGTCAACTATTACCGTGGCTGATTACCAATTACCTCAGCTGTGGCTACTTATACCGTGGCGTCACTAGGGCACGGTGCTCGTTCGTACTTCGTGTATTCTCGGATGTATGTTACAAGTCTCCGGTAAACCACTTACCTGTTTTCCGCCTGTCTACTACCTGTCGGTACTACGCACCTCGACCTCCCGGTATCCAGACTCCTCGCCTGTCCCTGATCATCCGCCAGTCTACTACCTGTCTGTACTACGAACCTCGACCTCCCGGTATCCAGACTCCTCGCCTGTCCCTGATCATCCGCCAGTCTACTACCTGTCTGTACTACGAACCTCGACCTCCCGGTATTCCGACCTCTTGCCTGTCCTTGACCATTCCATGTGCGTGTTTGCAAATAAACCACCTGTTCTCCCCTCTCTGGTCTGTTGTCTGCGTTCGGGGTCCAACCCACACACTGTATTGTGACACACCTACTACGACACTCACCACTGGAAATACTCTGCACGCCTATGTTTCCTTCTTGCCTTTTTGATAATCATCCCTAAAAAAAAAGTATATGTCAGACATGACATTTTAATAGTGACAGGTGACGGAGTGACACTCACAGCATAAGAGTGCAACTTTTCAACAAATTATTTTGGGCCACAACAACCCAGATAGCACATAGCCGGTGGATTGACAGCAGAACTCCAGCGGATGAGTTGACGGACCGGTGGTAGAAACCAGACCTGGCTTTGAGCTCAGCGGTGTTCCAATGGTCCTCTGGTGGATCCACCAGATCCACCAGAGGACAGCGGTCCACCAGCATTCCTCTAGTCACTCTGAATGTTCTGCTTTTAATCCACCGTCATGCCAACCGGAAGTTTGTCGGAGGCTATTCGGCCCATTCCAAATCTAGAGTGTTTTATTGTCCAAATTAAATTACTCAAATGAAAAATTCCTAAGAACAAGTCAATACAAGATCCTATGATAGAGACCTATGAAGAACAAAGCCCATTTCTTTATCAATTAAATATAATTAATAATGCTAACATTATCAAGTGTAACACCGAACAGCAACACCACAATAAAATCCCATCCAACACCACAATAAAATAGGCAATCCAGTAGGCAATCCACAGGTTCTGACCTTATATGGACTTTTTTTCAAGTCAATTGGACCAGCGGTTCCAGATATTAGGCTAAAATTGATTTTCCAGCATCAAGTTCCACCTGGTTGCAAAATGTACAAGCTGCAGTAACAGAATATGGCATTGTGGATCCTCCCTAACCTTTATTGTGGATCCTCCCTAACCTTTATTCCCGTTTGATTTGAGGTCAACCGGATGAACAGCTCGATTATTTGGCAATTTGCCAGCATAAAACTCGACCTGGCATCATAATGGAAGGAAGCTGAGAAGCATCAAACTTCAGGTCAAGACCTTTCCTTTTCCCACTGGTGGCCAATCTTGAAATAGTAAAACACCTGAACTCCAATCAGTTATTACCTGCAATGATATCTACGCATGTGCGCCAAACAAGAAATCTCGATCGGTAATAATGTTTAAGTGAGTCAGGTGAGTGATCGCGTTAGCAAATAAGGTTCAGTGGCGGTGGCGGTGGTTAGCCTATCGCTCTCTGCCTCCGGCCACCCGCCCGTCAGAAGAACCCCTTCAAGTAAAGCCCCGCCTCCTGCTGCACTGCCTCCTTTATTTTCTATCCAGCCCCTGAAAGGGATGCAAACAGAGCTGCCAACTCTCAAGCAAAGGACCCTCTTCACACACTCTCACACCACCCCTCCTATTTCTCACTCTGCCCAATGACACGTTGTTTTGGTGCAAACTTACAGCCTGCTTTGAAAGCATTCAGGACTGACTGGTGTAGTGTCTCTGGCTGTCACCGGCTGTGATATGCGAGACCCCATTCATTTTCCCATAGGGACGTTTACAGTGGCAACACGGGCAGGGCTGCACACCACTAACAACAAGGTCTATGAATAAAGACATGGTTCCATTCATACACACACCCATCCACTGACAGCGGAGTCAGTGGATGAGTAGTTAGGGTTAGGTTGTCTTGCTCAGGGACACCTCAAATCATACCTGATTCTCATGCTTTGTACTCAAAATCGACTGAAATTGTTGAGCATCATTTGTGCATTAATTCTTTACAGTTTCTATTCATATTTATAATTATTTTATCATTTTTTACGAATAAATTATTTTATTAATATTTTTTATTGCAATGTTGGAACCAATCCACTTCTTGGACCCGTTAAAGAAGGCAAACACGGCCGTTTTGATTTTGAATCTAAATACATTTAAAAAACATCTTATATTAATAATTTGACACACTGCAGGGAAACGTACCCATGCTTTACAACATTTCTGGAGAGGTCGCCTCACCAACAGGAAGGTTGCTGGTTTGATCCCCCGGCTCCTCCGAGCAAAAAAAAATGGTTGACGTGTCCTTGAGCAAGACACCCTAGCTGCTCCTGATGAGCTGGCTGTCTGTTTGCATGGCTGACTCTGCCGTCGGTGGCTGAACGGGTGAGGCATGACTTGTAAAGCGCTTTGGATAAAAGCGCTATATAAAAGGCAGTCCATTTACCATTTGTTTCTGCCTGGAGAATGTTGAGCGCTGCTGCCATAGGCTTTATCACTCCTCCGGAAATAACAACCTTAAATGTAAAAAATGAATAGAGCACAGCAGGGACAAAAGTAGGGACATAAATGGATTCTACAGCAAAGTATTTTTTGCTTTGTTTGTTAGTAGCTCAGGTGCTCATAATATTAAAGAAAGACCACAACAACATAAAACATATCCATCATTTTCACAACAGAAATACATGAACAAAAGAGGTAGAAGTGTGTGTGTGTGTGTGTGTGTGTGTGTGTGTGTATATACACTCAATACATAAATTGATACTTGCATAATTTAGCCTATTCCTCATGGCATTCTCTCCTTTTTTTCTAGACAATACGAACGACCAGCTATGAATATGTGAGTTCCACCTTGTCTGGTGGGGATTATTAATTAGTGAGTACCAGTACGAGTTGCAGTTCACACTCTATACCAAATTGTATACCACAGTCTACTGCAGGCTTGACCTCCCCACCTTATTCCATAATGCAGTGCACTTAGCATATGTAGAGCGAAAGACGTGTTTTGAAAGCCTCGTGGTCCCCCTTCTCCAGCCTGCCTGGACGGGGCCACAGGACTCAGGAGATGGGACGCAGGCATGTCTTTGATGTGGTGGTAGCTGGTACCCCCGGGTGTGGTTGTCGCTATTTTGGAACTCCATATCTTCTGGTTCATGCTCGGGTGCGTCCTCATCCTTAATCTGTGGTTCAGGGTCTCCTGAGATCATTTTGTGCTCTCAAACACCATAAAAGCTTTAAGGGAATTTGAACTACTGTCAGAAGTTGTCTTGACAGCCTTGTCATGAATTTGATATTCAGAGTGGATGTCTTCCAAAGCAGCAGCCAGGACTTCTAATGTATGTGACCCCCGTCGAGCAGCAGAGACTGTCTTCATTGATCCAGTGGCGCTCATGTGACCCTGGGAAGCTCTGGGTTGCCGTGTGGTTCAGCAGTCAGTGGTGGTTGTCACATACTTGACAGCACTCAAAGCCTTCTTCACAGACGATGCCATGGCCTCTACATCTATCCCGGCGAGATATTCTAAGTTTTTCTGGTCGTCACTGAGCTTTTTGGACTGAGTGTTACCACAAGCTCTTTGAAAGAAGTAACTGAAAAAGGGAAGGAAACCGTCACACAATGTCAATGATGACCAGGTCAACTTTCAGCTGTAACACTTGGCCCACCAGTCAATTTGGTTTGGACAGTTCTGGCTCTTCTCTGTCCTCCACTTTTCTGGATCACATTAGTACACAGTGAGAGTCATGATGCTAGTTTTCTGATGAACATGTCAACTTAAACTTCCTGAACAGAAATCCTGATATATTCATTTCACCATATCAGTGGGATTAGTTCTATCTTTAGATTAGCCAATAAGTGATATGGACCTTTCTTGGCTACCTACCTACATAAGTCTGTTTAACTGTAGTATTGACATTATCAAAGTAAATAAGTATAGGTACTATTTCAGCCTCGAAATGCTGTACCGCCACAGCAGCTCTATGCTGCTATAAATTTAACCGTCTGTTTTTATGTCGGGATGTTCCTGGCAGACAGGTCGTGATTGTAAAACTTGTCGACTGCATGGGGAACCCCGCCTTCACCGTGCCAGCCACTAAACATTGGCCAACAAACCTATTTTATACATCCGCTCAACAATGCATCACTGCCCAGCGGCAAAAGGCTTTTGACAGCTTAAAATAGAAAAGAAAATAGAAAATCAATAGGTGGCAGTCAATGTTGATATAGTGGCGGGCCGACCACAAATAAATATGGGAAACACTCATTTTGTTTTTGCAATAATGCTAAGAGCATCGGTTAACAGATCAGACACAAGGGATAGGGGAACACAATTAACATCATGACAGTTTGATAAGATAACTAGTGTAATGTTACCAACTACTACACATTGAACATTGAAGTGCCTTCCACGATACCTCATACCTAACGACCCTACAGGTCAGTCTGTTGATGGATGGCATCAACAGAGTAATCTGTAGGGTCATGCTTTGTGTAAACGGAACCTAACGTTAGGTATAGCTGTGACCTTTTCAACCAAAACATACAAAGAAGGTGGGAGGAAATAACGATTACTACTGCAATTATGAAAGTAACGCATTTAACAACAGGCTAATTAGGCTGTTACTGTGTGGTCTCTCCAACTGGCCGGCATAATGGACTCACCTGTGCACCTGTCAGATTGTGGTTTCAATCCTGGCTTTCTAAATCATGGTATTAATAGTTATTTTATTTGTCAGCATATATTATATTATATTATATTATATTATAGGGCGGCAGTAGCTCAGAAGGTAGAGCGGGTTGTCTGACAACTGGAAAGTTGTTGGTTTGATCTCCCCCGGCTTCTCCTCCCCCCCCCCCCCCCCTTGCCAAGTGTCAAGGTGTCCCTGAGCAAGACACCCTAACCGCTCCTGACGAGCTGGCTGTCTCCTTGCATGGCTGACTCCGCCGTCGGTGGATGAATGTGTGTCTGAGGGTGAATTTAAGGCAATCATTTGAAAGTGCTATGGCTAAAAGCGCCATATAAATGCAGTCCATTTACCGTTTGTCATGAAAAAAATTGCCACAATATGAAGTCAGTGTTTTGTTTTTTTTATCACTATAGTATATTTACATTACAATCATTTCTGTTCCTCCTAATTTGCAAATATGTTAATGTGTTATAAATGTTATATATATATATTAGATTAGATTAGATTAGATTCTAAGTTATTGTCATTGCACAGCACAAGTACAGTACAGCGAAAAAAAATTATATTTATATATATAGTATATATATAATATATATATATACTATATATTTCTCCATTGTTTGATTAAAGATCTGTCTCCTGGTGTGGTGGAAATCCTTACTAATAATCTCTGTTCAATAAACGTACTTGTGAGGTTTTTATTTAACCCCCAAAAAAAATCCCTACAGGAATTTAAAGGGGCTTATATGTAACTCATCATGTACGCCAGGGTCTGTGAATATGCTAATACGACACATCCCCTTTAATCTTCCTGCAAAACCCGCGTCAATTCTCAGAGCAGTGTGCAGGGTGTAAATTGTTTCCTCCGTACACGGAATATAGGCCTATCAGTGACACGAGCAGGCACATCTATTCCATCTTTGAGAACAAATTAATTGGTTTCGTGGGAAAAACAGCTTTGTTGGGCTGCCGAGAGAGACCAGCCAACGAACCAAAACATTGACTGACAGACGCGGATATATTATGGATTTAAAAGTGTATTTCACCTTCCGATAAGCAAACCAACCCCCCGCCGCCCGAGAAGATAAAGACGGAAATCTGTATGCGGATCCTCAAGATCTATCTATCAAAAGCCATATGGCGACGCCAGGATGACGGTCACACCACGTCCACATGGCGTTTCTGTGACCCAGAAAGTCAGTAGAATAATACAGAGCGTTGGGTCGTGAATAAGGTTGAGGTTCTGTGGGGTCAGGTGAGGCTGTTTGAACTAACGTCTAACTCAGACGTCCTCTTTTCCCCGGACATATCCTCTTTAGTGAGGTATGTAGGATAGCTCAGTCTGTTGGGATTTGGGGCTTGGGAACCGGAAGGTTGCTGGTTCAAGTCCCCAAAACACCTGGGCACCAGACCCCTTCACTGCTCCCCGGGCGATGTATATAAAATAGCTGCCCACTGCTCCTAATACTAGGATGGGTTGAATGCAGAGAAACACATTTCACTGTGTCTGTACATGTATATGACCAATAAAGAGGATTCCAATCCTCCAGATATCGATTTGTTTTCGATCCCAAAAACGCCTCCGGGAAGGATTTCGTAATCGCCCAAAATGTCTGCGAAGATGTCGGCTCTTTTCTTCCTACAGTACAGTATATATCCTCCATGAACGGCTGGCCGTTGGGAGTAGCTGGTCCGGCCCAATCGTCCAGCCAGCTATGAAATTCTTTCTTAAATTTCAGTATTTGATTTCGAGGAGAGGGTTACTGGAATCCCACCTGCCTCTAGAGCGAGTTAGGGTGACTTGCTCAAGGACACCTCGACAGGTTTTTGCTAGGAGGAGCCAGGGGATCGAACCGGCAACCTTCCGGTTGTGAGGTGACCGCTCTACCTCCTGGCTCCCTACAGGAGGTAGAGCGGATTACTTTACATTACTGACATTTCTCGTGTCATGTCCCGTCCTTCTCGCACGCCACCATTGGTCGATCATGTAGGCCATTTAAGCACTGCAAGCAAACATTAGGCCAAACTCAGGCATCTCAATCATTACACTCAGCACACACATCCCCCCCCCCCACACACACACACCCCCCTCACCCCTCCCTCCCCCCCACACACACACACCCCCCTCACCCCTCCCTCCCCCCCACACCACACACACACTCCTCACTGATCTTTGGGGGGGGGCTAGTGTCATACACTTACGGCCTGTAAAGCCCTTTGAGACTGTAACGCTGATTAAAGGATAACTTTGCCGCTTTGAAACCTCATCTCTATCTATCCGCATTAGATTAGATTATATTAGATTAGATTCAAATGTATTGTCATTTCACAGCACAAGTAAAGTACAGCGAAAAATGATTTGGCATCTAACCAGAGTGCAAATGTCATTTACAGTGGTTAAATAAGATGTAAAAACAGTCTACTAGGAATAAAAACAGGTATCAAATAAACGTATAGAGTATATATGTGATATGTGCAGAATTATAGGTGTGTATATATATATATATATATATATATGTAAGTATACGAGTATCAACAGGTAGTGAGCAGGGGTATGCATTTATATCAACAGTTGGAAATTAATTGATATACGGTAAGTACAGTAAAAATGTATTAATGTACATACAAATCATACAGGTATGCATACAATACATATGTCAACTATAGGTAAAGGTAGGGAGTTATGAGGATTACAGTGCAAGGCCGTTGATGGTGAAAGGGTGATTCACCATCACCATCCTAATATACTCACTATATCACCATTAGTGATATAGTGTGTAAATAACCCGCCTCGGGTTGTTGCCGATGCTCTGCTGGATCTTGGACCCCGAACTCGAACGTCTTCTGGTGGAGCTGATGACTCGAAATAGATGAAGTCATCCATCCAGAGGACGAAAGCAGCGGGTGGGGGGGGGAGATTTGGGCGTGCAGGCCACACGGAGGACAGGTAAACACGGTTCATGTGCGTCCATGCGGCCCACATTGAGACGATACAACGCTGGTTAAACATGCTGCTATGTTCCCCCTCTAAGAGACACATGTGTCTCTTGTAACAAGATACAAATTACAAATGGACTTTGACTTGACTAAGGAGGGAGTAAAAGGTCTCAACGAGAAGCGGGGAGAAGAAAATAGGAGAAAGCTAAGGAGGAAGAGGAGCACAATGGATGAGGAAGAAATTGAGGAGGAGATGAACGAGGAAGATGACCGGAAGGAGAACAAAGAGGAAAGGGGGAATGACGAGGTGAAATGACTAGGAGGAGGGGGGGGAGAATAATAATATAATTATGTTTTCAGAAGAAATGATTTGAGATGAATTAAAGATGAACCTTCTGTGAACTGCTAGCTAGCTAGCGCCGCCATCAGCGGTACCCTGGCCAGTACACGACCAGCCCTCAGGTACGACAAAAGACAGTTGTCGGCCTACTGTGTGAGTTGTGCTTGGTTGTAATATAATAATAATAATATATGTATGTCTCGTGACATATTGTACTCATGGCATTCATGACATTCTTGTCACAATGTATCTTTCTTGTTTGTTACCTATTGCCTATGTGCTACCATTGTTATTTGATTGAACCAACCTGAGGATATCCCCGATATACTGTACTTACCCCAGGTGTTACGACGTATGTACTTCCACCACAAGTACTACCCTCACCACCAGCAGGATGTGACGGCTTCTAACGCTCTCATTGATGTGACAGCTTTAGTACTGGGATATTAAATAAAACGTTATGTCACGCATCTTTGAATTGTGTGGCTCGTATTTTTGAATTAGCTCTACGTTAATGGTTTCATTACGAGCCAAACTCTCCCAAATAAGGGCGTACCGCTTTAAATCAACCCAAGCGTGTAATGTGTTACCATGAAAGGCGTCATGGTTTTTTTTTCTTTATTGCATATTGCATAACAATTATGGCGTATACTGTTTAATTTAGAAGATAGCATCGCGTTTGTCCATAGTGATTGGTGAGCATGTGTGCGTGTGTGTGTGTGTGTGTGTGTGCGTGTGTGTGTGTGCGTGTGTGTTTGCGCACGCATCACAAAATAACACTAACGATGCAGCAGATGGAGAAAAATAATCTATTGTCACCATTCATTTGCTAAATGTGTGTGTGTGTGTCTGTTTGTGTGTGTGTGTGTGTGTGTGTGTGTGTGTGTGTGTGTGTGTGTGTGTGTGTGTGTGTGTGTGTGTGTGTGTGTGTGTGTGTGTGTGTGTTGGAGTGAGTGAGTGAGTGTGTGTTTTGTGTGTGATGTGAAACGTGCAGACAATCAGCCTGCTAAAACATTGCTGAGAAAACAGGCGGCGTTGTGAGAGGAGGCTGCATGAAGGAGCGTGGAGAGCAGCCGGAGGATGGAGTGTTATCCAACGATACAACCTATTATTGTCCCTTTGTGTTTGCCTTTAATTACCTCTGAGAAGATCCGCGAGGCTCGTCAGCAGGAGAGGCGAGGCTCTCCTCCTTCACGGCTCATTGGGGAGATTGAATGCACCTGTTGCCACCTCTACCTGTAATGATGTAATACATCCAGAGCTGCCACTTAATGAAGACTCACGTTTCAAAACTCGTTCACGGAAAAAAACAAGAGATGACAAATGCTGACACCTTTGAACGTTTCAAACACAAACCCAATACTCTGCATTATGACGAAAGGCCTCAGTGATGTTGTCACACACACACACACACATACACACACACACACACACACGCACACATACACACACACACACACACACAGACACACACACACACACACACGCATGCACACACATACACACACACGCACACGCACACACACACAGACACATACACACGCACGCACGTACACACACACACACACACACACACATACACACACACGCACACGCACACATAAACACACACACACGCACACGCACACACACACACATACACATACACACGCACGCACGTACACACACACACACACGCCACACACACACGCTAACACACACACACACACACACACAACAGAATCCAATCCAGAAAGATAAGGGTTTTTTGCACAGAGGAATATGCTCCGCCAGCGCAACAACAACAACAACTACAACAACCTAAACTGTCACCATAGCAACACAGTGTAAACGGCGACATTAGCACGACACACACAACACTATGGCAGCAGCACAGTGTTGATCACAGTGGATGAATTTAGAAACACAAACCGTGCTACAAAAATACCTCAGTTAAACACAAAGGAAGCGAGAAGTCAAAACGTGTGGATTCATGATGACCTGTTGATGGAGCAATTTAATACAGGAGGGAATATTCAAGCACTTAACAGTTCACACAATAAAAAAAAGAATGAAATATGTAGCACTTGTTTAAAGAGAAGCCCTAATGTGCTTGAACTAAATGATCCAAACTAGTGTTTCTGTGAAGTCATGAATAAATCATGGGGGGTTGAAAATGAATAATTGTATTCCTTACTTGACATATCAAGCCCACTTACATCGAAAGCTAAAATGAAAGAAAAAGCGCGAGCTGTAGGATCCAACCAGCAGGGGGTTGAACATCCACAAACCACAGTGGGGCGTGTGTGTGTAAGTGTGTATGTGTGAGTGTGTGTGCGTGCGTGTGTGCGTGCGTGCGTGCGTACGTGCGTGCGTACGTGCATGTGTGTGTGTGTGTGTTCGTCCAGTTCATGATTTGATACCCAGCAGGAGCTGTGCTGAGCCATGTCCATAAGGATAATAGGGTCTGAGCCGGCAGGGTGGGCCAGGGAATATCCAGACACTAATTTCCTCGCTCTTCCATACATTTAGAAAGGCCATTTGGGGGGTGGGGGGGGGGGATAGTAATCCTGCGGTAATGGAAAGACAATAAAGCAGTGTGACTCGAAGCCGGAGGGGGGGGGGGGGGGGATGGGGGGGATCCATTCCACACATCAGCCTACCATCTGTGTCATTACCACAGCTGGTCAAGCTATAGAGGGGGGGTGGGGTGAGTGCCGGGAACATTCTACATTCCAACTTTCCCCGATTTCCAAATGACTTGCATGCTCTGCATCACAGAGGTGAGACAAATACTTGAATACATGAATTAGTCATGTAATGATGAAGCAGATAGAGAAAGAAGAAAAAAAGAATATGTGGTCATCATTCACTGAAGCGGAGGAGGGATGGTTGGGCGTCCGTCTTCCTGACCCCTGGAGGTGGTAGAAAGGTGCTAGAAAACGCTCCAAATCCAACTCATCCAAACTGCAGCGGCGTGAGAACGAGAGGAGAGAGGACTGGAGAGAGAGAGAGAGAGAGAGAGAGGAGAGAGAGAGAGAGAGAGAGAGAGAGAGAGAGGCGAGAGGCTTGTGTGCGGATTAGGAGTTGTGTTTGGTCGGGGATTAGAAGCTTTGTTTTAATTAATGAGTTTACAAGGGAGTTTGACAGTAAACTCATCCGTCGATATAATAATCAATAATCAGGTCGAATAATCATAATGTAGTTACATCGTGGAGAATCGATCAAAGAAAGAAATAAAGGGCGGAAAAAAAAAAGCAAGCGTTAATTAAAGGAGCTGAATGTCAACAGAGAGGAACATACAAGACCTAATTGAACGGAACAGCGATTTATTTAGTTCGATTGATCTGTTGGAGGTGGAGAAGGACCAGATGAATTGGTACGGACACGGTGAGAGATAGCTTTCTGTTGTATTGCACCTTGTAACGGATTGTATCGCACAATTAGGCTTTCGACCTCCTCTTTTTCCATTTGCTAGATGCTCATATGGCCACAAAACCCAATCTCTTAAATCCAAATCTGAAGGGTTGAATCCTCTATTGGTCACATACATTGGTACACACACAGCGAAATTGGTTTCTCTGCATTTAACCCATCCTAGTATGAGGAGCAGTGGGAAGCAGTGTGGTCTGGTGGTCTGGTGCCTTGCTCAAGGGCACCTCGGCAGTGCCCAGGAGGCAAACTTGTACCTTTTTTTTCAAGTAACACAGTTCTCACTCCGTACTTGGTCCGTCTCGGGGACTTGAACCGGCAACCCTCCGGTTCCCAAGCCAAGTCCCAACAGACTGAGCTACCGCCGCCCCCTATCTCAGCGGTATGTGTCTGTTTTTATACATATTTGTATATCTCCTATTGATCAAAGACTGAAAGTCATAGTCTTTGGATATTTCTAGGTCCATCAAGTTACGATGAGTATGATTTTGACCGTGTCCATTCTGTATAATAGTTATTCTTAAATTGTAAGTGAACCAACTCAGTTCCCATGTGAACACTGTGAGATTAAAAACATGTGTGTTTTGGACCGGGAGTTCTTGTTACAGCTCATGGCAACTTTATGATATTGTGATATTCTTTTGGCGCTAGCAGGTACTGTTAATGATGCGTGTTATGTGCTCATGGTGATTGATTATGAGCGGTATAGTGAGCGATGCTGTGCATGAAATGTGTCACACACACACACACACACACCGTGGTGTAAGTGTGTGTAAGAGTGTGTGTGTTCCTTCGCCGTGACGTCCGGGTGTGTCTCTCCGGAAAAAAAAGACACTTCAACGTCAAACAAGAAGATGGACGTTCGCAAACACTGACGAAAACATAGGATTTGGATGTTTAGGAGTAGGGGATGTTCTTTCTTAATAACGGTATTATTTTAGTAACGGGGGGACACAATGGCATCAGCAGCTGACTATGTGGCAGATCAAGATAGAAGAAACACTAATGTTTTAACAAATTGACTGGCACTTAACCGATGGTTTGGACCAGAGCCAAGCCGCTGACTCCCCCGAGCCAATCAGCTTCCAGCCTCACATTGCATTATTCATCCTATAGAGACTCAGTGGTCCTTTAAGTACCTCCTGTCTGACACGCTGACACATCCCCCCCCCCCCCACCCCACACACATACATACACACACACACACACACACACATACATACACACACACACACACACACACACACTCACACACACACACAGGCTCTGGCACAAAAACAGCCACAAGCACCCACACCCACACCCACACCCACACCCACACACACACACACGCACACACACACACAGGCTCTGGCACAAAAACAGCCACAAGCACCCACACCCACACCCACACACACACACACAGGTTCTGGCACAAAAACAGCCACAAGCACACACGGACACCACCCACTCACTCACGCATGCATACTTGCATGCACACACACGCACACGCACACACACACCAGAATATAAAGTACATGCACACACATACCCACACACCAGTATATGAAGTACATGCACGCACGCACACACACACACACACACACCAGTTTATGACGTACAATGCATGCACATACACACACACACACAAACACGCACACACACACAAACACGCACACACACACCAGTTTATGACGTACATGCATGCACATACACACACACACACACATCAGTTTATGACGTACAATGCATGCACATACACACACACACACACAAACACGCACACACACACCAGTTTATGACGTACATGCATGCACATACACACACACACACACACAAACACGCACACACACAAACACGCACACACACACCAGTTTATGACGTACATGCATGCACATACACACACACACACACACACACACACACACAACAGCATACACACAAACACCAGTTTATGACGTACATGCATGCACCATATCATCTGCTTTAGCTTCTTTTCCGTCCAAAAGCACAATAGATGAATGAGATCAAATGAGAGAGAGACATAAAAATGCAGAGAGAGAGAGAGAGAGACATACATATGCAGAGAGAGAGAGAGAGAGAGAGAGAGAGAGAGAGAGAGAGAGAGAGAGAGAGAGAGAGAGAGAGAGAGAGAGAGAGAGAGAGAGAGAGAGAGAGAGAGAGAGACATACATATGCAGAGAGAGAAAGAGATGAAATGTTGCAAGATATCTAAATCCTAACCCTTACCCTGAATCCAAGATTCACTAGACTTTCTCCCAAAGCGTTTATTTTGTCTTGCATTGTTGTTCTGTAAAATTGTAATAGCCTTACAAATAGCTGGCCTTCAGGACAAGCAGAAGAGGAATACACTGTGAACATCCTATTGGCCATTTCATCACTCCAAAGACATCTGCTCATGTTCTGGACAGAGTACAACACAGAAAGGAGCTTCCCCCGGGAACAACAACAACAACCACAGCAATAAACCAACAATAATAAATACAGTCAAGATTCAAAATGTTTTTATTTGCCAAGTACAACAAGTACAACCGGATGCTTAATCCCCATGCTCTCCCGTATTCTGAATTTCAACAACAATACTATATTATGCTATTCTAAACTATGCAATACTATACTATACTATAAACAACATAATATACTACCTACTATATAGGGCTATAAACAACACTATACTATAACAATACTATACTATACTATAAACAACATAATATAGTACCTACTTTATAGGGCTATAAACAACACTATACTATAACAATACTATACTATACTATAAACAACATAATATAGTACCTACTATATAGGGCTATAAACAACACTATACTATAACAATACTATAGTATACTATAAACAACATAATATACTACCTACTATATAGGGCTATAAACAACACTATACTATAACAATACTATACACAATAATAAAGAGTTGGATGAAGTGATGTATATATATATATATATATACAGTATGTACATATGGGAAATGGTGCAAAAAGCTTTTTAAAGTGACAGGAGCGCAGCAGCATCATGAATGCGGTGCGTTTCAGTGCATTAAGAGTAATGAGTTAGGCCTTATTCTAACACCATGGTCCTCTCCGACCCTCTGGGTGGCTTTTCTTTCTGCTTTTTTAGTCATTATTTAGTAATTTCATTGGCCACTATTATGACACGCACAAGAGCAACACCAGTTATTTCCAGTCAGCAACTGAAACATATAAAATAAGCAAAAATAGAGTAAACAAGTAAATAATAACTAAGCCAAACTTTTAGCTAACAAAAGCAAGAGACAAAAAAACGGACTAAGAAAAATATAAATTGTAGACATTCGGCCTTCATGCCCACAGGCCTAAAGCCTCCATCCTAAAAAAGAAAGAAAGAGAGAATGAAAGACAGAGAGAAGGAAAGAAATAGAGAAAGAGCGAAAGAGAGGAAGAATGAGAGAAAAGAAGGGAGAGAGAGAGGAAGGGAGAGAGAGAGTAAGGGAGAGAGAGGGCGAGAGGCAGTAGTCCTTAGGGGTCTGTCTTGCTGGCTCCCCAAGTTTGGTTTTAAAACATGTTTGGTTTGGTATTTCTTGACATTCAGCCAACTGTGTTCGAAGAAAACCAAGCAGCGGTTCAGCTGAACACTTTTCCCTGGACGCTCTGGACCGAGCCTGCTCCCGTCCTACTGCTCGCCTCCTACCGCCTCCACCATGACAGGGAGTAACCAGATACCTACCACACACACACACACACACACACACACACACACACACACACCACACACACACACACACACACACCACACACACACACACACACACACACACACACACACACACACACACACCACATACACACACACACACACACACACACACACACACACACACACACACACACACACACACCACATACACACACGAAACACACACAGGCACACACACACACAACCTTACACCCACACACAGGCACACACACACACACAGGCACACACACACACACACACACATACATAGGCACACACCACATGCACACACACACACACACACACACACACACACACACACACACACACACACACACACACACACACACACACAGGCATGGACACCCATACACATATTCTCACACAAAAATATGGTGCACACAATTTGTGGAAAGAAAATTGTATATACTATAGATGAGTGGTCTTCAACCAGGGGTCCGCGACCCCCAGGGGGTCCTCAAACATGATGAATGCAGAAACCAATTGTTGCCATCACCATTCCCCACCCCCACGTTTCACCTACATTCCACCTTCAAGTCAGTGTTTGGTCCACAGGGAGCAGGTCCAGGTCATGGACGTCATAGATAGACCCGGGCCTCAGAGTCACTTTCACCCTGCCACACACACCAGGGTCAGTCATGGTACAATGGAAAAGATTGAGACTGATGCATTGATTTTAATTATGTCGACATGGCTTATAACCTAAGCATCAAAGCTGAATATATTAAGAAGTTAATAAGGCATTATTAATATTAATATTAGATTACATTAGATTAGATTTAAATGTATTGTCATTAGACAGCACAAGTAATAAGCATAAGCACAATAATTTGGCACCTAACCAGAGTGCAAATGTTGCAGTAAAGTGCATGGTAATATATAATTTACAGTGGTTTAATAATATGTAAAAACTAACTGCTAAAACAGGTATCAAATAACTTATAGATTTAAGATATTATAGGTATGAGATGTGCAGAATTATCTATAGAACCTACTAATATCAATACAATCAATACATTTCAATACATTGTTAGACAGACACATTTTGGCCAATTTGACGGATATAATAATCATAATAATAATAATAATAATGATAATTCATTGTATTTTAGGTGTCTTTCATGACACCCAAGGACATGGTAAAAACACAAACAGGAAATCATGGAGGAGACATTTAGGTGGGGAGCCCTACAGTGAGTAGGCTGATTTGATTTGAGGTGGGTTTTTAGTTGGGATTTGAATATGGTGATGGTGTCAGACCGTCGGATGGTCGGGGGGGGAGGGAGTTCCGGAGTCTGGGAGCAGTGCAGCTGAAAGCCCGATTTCCCATGGTGACGACGAGGAGGCGTGGAGTGGGGACGGTTATCTCAACGTATATATATACCTTGACATTCCGTTCTCTCCTTGTGTCTGGAGGACTCACGTCGTGAGTGATTTGGTAGGTTGTTGTTTGTTGTGGTAAGAAAGCCGTCGTGAGTGTGTCAGAGAGGACAAGAGGAAACAGGTTTGAGGAGGAGAAATAGATCGTTCACGGTGCCTCCTGGGACAGGAGGCTGTAGCCTGTCGCTTTCTAACGACAACAAACAACCCACCAAATCCTCTACTACTCACAATGTACGCATTAACGTACACACTCCCGACAACTCCATCCTACATAAGGAGATAACGGAATTTCAAGGTATACCTGGAGATATCCGTAAAATTGGCCAACATTTTTATACCAGTCTTAGTTTAGTCCAAATCCATCATTCTTCTGGCTGGTATTCGACACAGAGGGTAACAGCGTTTTAATTATCTGTTTGTTTGTAGATTAAACTCCAATCTTGATGTGTCGTTCCTGGCACCTGAGAGACTCCTTGGAACGCATTGGAAATCTTTGGAAAGTAATTCAAAGTGTCTTCCCCCTCCCCACACGAACAGGAGCTAGCAAGATGCTCTGCAAGTCAACGGAAGCGGCTAATGGTGAAGCAAACACTATCCCAGCGAACTGCCCATCTGGACACACAATGATACATTTGGAACTAAACCACTCATCTCAAGCGCCAACATCAATTGACAGATATCTTCTTGGCGTACCTTTAAATGAACGGTACCAGGGTGAACAGCCGAAGCGATGCCGACCACACGGCATTGAAGAGGACACTTGAGGAACAATTGGATGGATGGAAAAAGGAAAATTCATTTGGATGGAAGACAGATACTATAGACACTACAATACTACTATTACTACTATATACTATCTACTATACGACATACTATATACTAGTATATACACTATACTCATAATAATAATAATTTATTTACACAATAAAAAAGAATAAATCAAGTGTGTGATGGAAGATGCAGTAAATACATGTGGCGAATGGTGCAACAAAAAGCACTCCTTGCAGTTCAGTCGGCACACGGCCTGTGGGGGGAGAACGGACCTTGAACCTGCTAGTCCTGCTTCTGATGCTGCGGTACCGGCAACCAGACCGCAGGGGGCAGGGGGGGGGGGGGTGAAAGATGAGGTTTAGATGGAAGGATAAATCGAGGGTTGGATGGATGGATGAACGGATGGATGGAGGTACAGGTAAATAATTGAAGGAAACAACAATTCTGTCGAATTCGGTGCTAAGAAAAATGTCCAGGAGGGAATGTTTGGGATTCGGTGGAGAAATGGATTCCTGATGCAGTGCGCTGCATACCAACGTGACATGGGATACATTGCCTTTACTCTTGGCATAAGGGCGAGAGCAGGCCATATACATTCGGTGGTACCGTAGGCGTAGTAGACCGTACCTGCTCCATACCAAACCCCGGGAGGAGGAGATCGATCACTACGCATTCTACGGAAAAAAACACGACGTACGTATATATATACGACGCATGAGCGCACGTGTCTTCCCGGACGCTGTCCGTTGGCCCTGGCTCAGTAAACACCTTGTGTCCTCTACACATACACAGACGTTCTGTTGCGTGTACCGTAGCTTTAAATAAAGCACTATTCATCATCGCTAAAAAAAAAACTAAAACAAAACAGCAGTATTTGTTGGGGGTAATTGTTGGGCTTTGTAACTCGAGAGAGAGAGAGACAAAGCCTGTCTGCCTGTAGCGTTCGCCGTAGCAGCAAATAAAGGCTTAACGTTTTGGTTTTGGATTCGGTCTCTGGTTAAATCCTAAATCCTAAATCCTTCCCTTCCCGTAGTTATGTCGGCTCCTCCCCCTCCGTGATGGAGATGCATGATGAAAGAAGTGCTGTCAAAAGCCTATTGTATACCGTAGCAGACGACGCTGCTACTGGCCCCTACCATCGCTTCTACGGGCCCCCCTCCTGACGACAGGAGGGCCCACAGGTTGGTTATCGGTCTGTTGTACCGTTTTCACACTGGGCTAAAATACGGTATTCGCGGCTTTTGCGTTCACACTGGCAAGTAATGCGCATTCGCTACCCAACTAGTGCGCATTAACTAATCCACCTTTTGGGGTAGGTGGTTTTGATCCCGAAGTAACTAGTTTGGGTGCAAAGCAATAAAATGACTACGGGTTTCGCTTCCCGTGTGTGAACAGAATCTTTAATGCGCATTACTTTCACTTCACACAAAACTTCTTCCAGTCTCCTAATTTAATGCGCATTCGCTTCTCTATCGTGTGTGAACGAAAACCTGGTATCGAGTGCGCAGCGAATCGCGAATTAGAAGAGAGTGTGAACACAAGTGTATTGGATGCACACTAACTAATACGGTATCGACACCCGTATTAACTAATACGGGAGTCGATACCGTATGCAGTGTGAAAAGTTAGATTACTTAGATTAGATTAGACTGTTTGGCAAACAGAGCAGATGTCCTCCTGAGTGGAGTGTGTGTGTGTGTGTGTGTGTGTGTGTGTGTGTGTGTGTGTGTGTGTGTGTGTGTGTGTGTGTGTGTGTGTGTGTGTGTGTGTGTGTGTGGGGGGGGTGGTTTAACCTGTATTCCTTGATTACCAAGGACCCACAGGTGTGTAGTAGCCTCACCATCACCAGACTCATCAGTGTGACATGGGCCA
>CM051011.1:10198810-10273810 GCA_027704905.1 Muraenolepis orangiensis | reverse complement strand
TTAAGCCACAGCGACTGCAGTGGGAATCGTCGTAGCAGGAGGAGAGCAGAAGATAAATACATCCCTAGATGATCTGCCAACGCTGGCACAACACTCATTCATATGGAAATGCCACTTGCCAAGGACACAGCGACATCTGCCAAGTGGTGAAGGACAATACCACAATACCGTCATCCTAATCATGGCTTCACTCAAACCTCCAGTATCAATACTAGTGCTATTCGTCAAAATGACATTGCTATTGGAATGGAATGGAAAGAATAGCAATAATTCACTTTAATACGACATTTTGTCCTATCATGTGTGTTTTGTGTACAAACTCTGTACTGACTGACTGACAGACTGACAAAATACACATTGTGTATTTCGCCAAACCCCTGTTCTTTTGGGACAAGCTAACACTGAGGCCTAATGGATAGTAATTCATCCGATAGCCCAAGCTGCCTGAGCTAATGAGCCGGGGGACTCCCCTGGGGACACGGCGTCAGGTCCCCCCCCCGCTGTACAGGGTCACGGACCATGTGACCTCTCTGTTGACTAGGGAGTATGGCATCAAGCGCACCCTACCACCCCCTATGGGATTTAAAGAGTAGCATTCAATACTGTTCGATAGTATACCCTATGCTGTGTGTGTGTGTGGGTGTGTGGTGTGTGGTGTGTGTGTGTGTGTGTCTGGTGTGTTATGTAAAGCCCAGGTGGTGCTTGTTGCCCTGAGTGAAAAAATAAGTTATTTCCAAAGGGACAGCCTCCTCCAGCACAGCAGGTCTCCTTACACCTCTCTCTCTCTCTCTCTCTCACACACACACACACACACACACACACACACACACACACACACACACACACACACACACACACACACACACACACACACACACACCACACACACACACACACACACACACACACACACACACACACACACACACACACACACACACAATCATAGACACACATGCGTGCCAACAAGTGCACGCACACACACACACACACACACACACACACACATATATACTGAAGCGCTCATGCATATAGATATATATATAGACAAATATACACAAACACACACACACACACACACAGTACCATACACACTGCCCCTTGCCAACACACAGGGAAACAAGCACACCCTTGGTGGCTATACGTCATCATTGCTTACTGAGGCAGGATCAGCGGGGGGGGGGGGGGGGGGGGGGGAGAAACAGAGATAGGGAGGAGGAGAGGAGCAGGTAGTGCAGCTGGATTACAGGAGAGAACAGAGTTGGAGATACTGGCTGGAGGGAGTTAAAACACACACACACACACACACAGGCGCACATTTAAAACCCTCTTACCTCAACACTTCCAGTCAACAAAATCTGTTGGCCCAAGAGAACCCTTTTTTTAAATCGGTCCTGGGTGCTGTACAGCAAGCAGCATGCTGATGAAGCAACCACACCACCACCACCTCTGCAGGGGTCTCTCTCTCTCTCTCTCTCTCTCTCTCTCTCTCTCTCTCTCTCTCTCTCTCTCTCTCGCTCTCTCTCTCTCTCTCTTGTATCGTTTTTTTGACTTGCACACACAAGTAGCAAGGAAGATCTCATGCTGACCCGGGATCAGTTCATTAGTCTCATTTAACCCCACGGAGCACTACAGGGGGGTTGGGGGGTTGAAACACAACAGCAGAGGAGCCGCAGATTTGAAGCAACACTGCCCCCTACAGGCTCAAATTGAAATGAAACCAGACGGCCCATCCAATAGAACAAGGGGTCTTCAACCGGAGAAAAAGCGCAAGGACCCCCTATACATTTTTCAACAAAATGCTGTTTCAGTTGATCCCAAGCCTATAGGCCTAGTAATATATGTATAGTGCCTCATTAACTTCTTAATATATGCAGCTTTAATGCTTAGTTATAAGCCATGTAGACATTATTAAAAGCAATGCATCAAGCTCAATCTTTTCCATTGTACCATGACTGACCCTGGTGTGTGTGGCAGGATGACAGTGACTCTGAGGCCCGGGTCTATCTATGATGTCCATGACCTGGACCTGCTCCCTGTGGACCAAACACTGACTTGAAGGTGGAATTTGTTTGAAACGTGTGTGTGGGGGGGGGGGGGAATGGTGACTGAACAAATAATTGGTTTATTGCATTAATCATGCTTGCGGAACCCCCTGCAGTACCTCCACGGATCCCCTAGGGGTCGTGGCGCGGACCCCTGGTCATCGTAGTAGGACGTGTCCCCAACGTGTCGCTCATAACGATAGGATACGATAATACGATACGATAATACGATACGATAATACTTTATTGGTCAGATCATGTCTGAAGTTTGACTTGCATCACAGCAGCGCCATGTGTAACATCAAACATAGACAACATATCAATACACAATACATGCAACATATATCACTAACTATGGGTGTGTGTGACTTGTGTGTACGGGACTGAACTAGAGAACAATAAGTCTACTACCCTGGTACTTAAAAAGCAACGGACCCATAATTAGTTAGTTTCCAATCCCATCCTCAAATAAGATCAAGAAAGAGTAATTCGACTCATTTCGCGATGCGAGTGTACGTGTGGGCGGCCGATTCAACCGTAAACAAGTGCATCATTATGCGAAAGGGCCTTCGAACGTCGGATCCACGGAGCTCATCGCTCCTTCGTAAATGGGTTCGTTTCATCTGTCGGGTTGAATGAGGACATCCTTTAGTCCCAGAATCCCAAAGACGCAGAGAGCTTCAGACGGCTGAAGCTCGGCCAACAAGCTGCTCCTCCTCTTCTCGAGTGCCGAGACAGGTGTGTGTGTGTGTGTGTGTGTGTGTGTGTGTGTGTGGTGTGTGTGTGTGTGTGATGATGGGTATGTGATGATGGGTATGTCCAAGAAGGGTGGGTGTGTGTGTGTGTGTGTGTGTGTGTGTGTGTGTGTGTGTGTGTGTGTGTGTGTGTGTGTGTGTGTGTGTGTGTGTGTGTGGTGTGTGATGTGATGGTGATGATGGGTATGTGTGATGATGGGGGTAGGTCCAAGAAGAAGAAGACCAAGCAGGCTATAAACTAAAACATCTGCGATCATTGAAAGTCACTTCATGTTATCTATATTGTGGAGGTACTGCTAGATACCCCCTACAATGGGGAATACGTGTATGTTTGTGTCATTTTTGTATTGTACGGAGCCCCAAAAGGTAATATATTTGTACCTTGTGCGCACAAGCTACTAACTTGTGGGAACAATGTAAATTAGTTCAGTGGCTCAGTCCCATAACTCTGAGGTGCACAAGTTATTTATCTTGTGCGAACAAGATAATAACTTAACTAAATAAAGACTTTCGGGACTTTAGGGTTTCCGTAGTATTGCATTATTTGAACTACTGACGGGTTATTTCACTTGTGTGCATCTTGAAATAATTACGTCCTGTATAATATTTGGTTTTTATGTCGACAGAAATACAATTATATAAATAATTGTAATCCTAAGTGAGGGATGGGGGGGGGGGGGGGGGTTGGAGATCAAGTGAATGTTGTGTTTCATTCTGGAAGTTTCTTCACAGGCCACCTTGTAGAACCCTTCCAGAGACGGGTGGAGGGTGATATGGAGGTGAGTGTTGAGCTATAGGGATGGAGAGTCATTTTCCTCTCGACTCACCATCAACTTTCTACGTAAGCATTATGGGAATTGGAGTCGACTCCAAACTGTGGTATCTAAGAAACGACAACTATAGAGTCGAGTTGTATTTAAAAGCAATATGTATACCAAATCTGTTTTGGATTCATTCGTCTGCTCCGTTTTTGGGGGGTATCAAAGACGGTGGGAAAACAAAACCCCAAATATTAAGTGTTTTTGTTGTTGTGATTCTTCATTTGGACTCGATTGAGAAACCAAATCCATTGTCAAACTAATTGCCATTGGATTGAATTGGACTCTGACCTACAGCTAAATGCGCATTCCTCATTCCTCACTTCCACTCGACGGGGGAAGCACATCCGCCACCACGTGACATGAACCACTTGACGATCAAAGCCCCATCAAATAGTCCTCCGGCACAGAAACAAACAAAAAATTAAATTGTATTATTATTTCAGCTATTCGTAGGGAATTATTTGCATTGTTCAACCCTGAGGGGAATGGGATTAATTTCCCTTTGTTTTTGGCCTTTCAGTCATCACCCCCCCCCCCCCTCTAACAGAACCCCCTGCGGTTCCATAAGCCTCCGCATGGAACAGGAACAAACCCGTACAGGTTAACACATTACGTTTGCCCTTTGAAGCAGCTTTGTGTGTGTGTGTGTGTGTGTGTGTGTGTGTGTGTGTGTGTGTGTGTGTGTGTGTGTGTGTTATAATGAATTGAAATGTGTGCAATCATGACCAAAGCCTTGCAGCATGGCATTCTGGGGAAAAGGGGAACAGTGTAGTGTGATTAAGTGGCTTAAACTAAATGTGACTTTGATTATTGTACTACTGGAACGTGGCGCCAATATATATATATATATATATACACACAGTATATATGTTTGATTCTACGATAAAGATGAATTAACCTAGCCAATTTAATCTATTATATTCGATTCTACATCTGTCAACCACGAGTACTACTTCCTAATACAATATAAATGATAATACATAAACATGAATAAATGATGAGGAGGAGGAGATAAACGCAAACAAAACAACAAAAAACCTAAACGTAAATAAAAACACAACCAAAACGTAGCAAATGGGTAAATCTAGACTCTAGGAGAATTGAAGCACACTAGACTCTAGATCAGTAACATGATTGACCCCACCAGACTCACGTTAATACTTATATATATGATACTATATTCTGCATTGAGATCTTCCCTAACCTGTAAACTTAAGTTGGCATCATGAGAATTGACATCTCAAACATTAAAACGATCTCAGATATTCTCAGGAAAACACCTGATATATTTTTTATTGTCACCTTATAAATATAACTGAGCTGTAACTGATAAATAAAGCAGGCATTATAATAACATTGTGTTACGTTGTGTTAACGTGTTATTATAATAACACACGTAACGTCCAGATGAGATTAAAGTATCTGCAAACATTGCAATTAATTCACTTGAGGTAGTTTTAACATCAGTCTTGAATAAACTTCAACAAAGTTCAATCAAAGTAAATACAAAATATATGAATCAACCAATGAATACAAATATATGAATCAACAATAAATAAGCATTCAATCAACTGATTACATTACTATCATATGTGATTGCGGAATAGAGAGAGAGAGAGAGAGAGAGAGAGAGAGAGAGAGGAGAGAGAGAGAGAGAGAGAGAGAGGAGGAGAGAGGAGAGAGAGAGAGAGAGAGAGAAGAGAGAGAGAGAGCGAGAGAGAGAGAGAGAGAGAGAGAGAGAGAGAGAGGGGGAGGGGGAGGGAGAGCGAAGTAGAGGAAGAGAGAGAGAGATAGAGGGAGTGTGGGGCTTCCACCCATCTTCACCTTCTCACCCTATGATCGGCTGGCCTGTGGGGGACAAACTATACTGTAAGCAGAACAATGCAAGGAATAAGATGAATATGCAAATACATGTCAGCCTCAGGGTGGGCTGTCTGTCAGCATTGTTACAGCACCTCCACTAATTATACATATATAATAATATATAATAATATATAACAATATATAATAATACACCTGGGGTTAGGATAGAGCCGTGGCTAGGGCGGTTCAACTCCCACCGCCTGACCGAGACGTCCAAGAGTGAGACGCCATCTAATATAATCTAATCTCATCTCATCTCATCCCATCGACCGATACTGCTCCTCACTGACATGTAATGTATGGAGAAAAGCATGAAATGCAAGATGAAAGCGAATATGAATCACAGCCGATGGATGGCCGAAGAGAGACTGAAGCTTCTGTGAGACATGGTGAGAAGCTACTGGTGTTGAAGACCAACTTGTGGACATTTCTACATGCTAACAAAACTACTCACTTGGGAATAGCCTCAACACGAAGGAGTGTGACACGAGGACGACTGCTTTGTGTCCGTCCTTAAACGCACCCTAAATGAGAAGCCTCACTCTCTGTGTTTGAACGTTATTCTTTTAGATATATTTCTATTATATCTATGTCAACTGAATGAGTGCAAAAGAAAGGATGGCTGTCGCCAGTAGCGACAGCACCATACTGAACATCAATATGTTATTAATTAATGTATTATTAAAAATAAATAATACATAAAGAACATCAATTCAAATATATATATATATATATACACTATATATACATATATACACACACACCCACGGTGGAATGTTTGTATTCCAAGTGGAATGCCCCATAGTATACCATGACTTTGGTACAGGTAGGCTTGGTTTGGTCTCCGGGGTTCCCTTAGGAGCACTCCAGGGTGGTTGACACTTGGTAGGTCTGCGTCTTGGTCCTCCTCTTCATCTCCCGGATCATCTGACAGACAGCCAGAGGGTAACAGCAGCAAACCGTGACCCAGTCATCACAGATGCTTCCCTGTGACATAAAAGCAGCACGCGCACACACACACACACACACACACACAGACACACACACACACACACAGCACACACGCACACAGACACACACACAGACACACACAGGCACATGCACACACACACACACACACACATGCAGACACACGCACACAAACACACACACAGCACACACACACACATTTGGTTTTAGCTGTTTTCTTTTCTGTTTTCTTTACATTCATCAATAGTTGACAATCGTGACCCTATTCCACAGGCTCTTGAAAATACCCTGTTTGAAAAATGAAACCCGTGTTAAACGATCCATCATCGGCCTTAAGAATGTTCCGGAAACCGAGTGACGATCCAGAGCCCCGATAACGCCTCATGTCGTCTACGACCTCCACTCCAAGCCACAACTAAACAAAGATCAATGTCCTCAAAGGAAGGTCTTAAAGAATATTGTTAACTATTTCCACATTTGCCATCCGACTCTGAACGTTCCCCACATGAACTATATGGAAGGACTGCCTTTATATAGCGCTTCTCTAACCAGTGTGGCCACGTAGGGAGCGTTTAGCGTTAGGGCTAGGGTGTCTTGCTCAGGGACACCTCAACACTTGGCTAGGAGGAGCTGGGGGAATCAAACCAGCAACCTTTTGCCTGAACTACTGCCTATATACAGTGCTGCTCGAAAGTATGTGAACCCCCTAGACATGGTCATTGTAATTGTACAAAAATGTAAAATAACCTTATTAAATGTATATCCAAACACCAATTTGTAAAGCAGGACTTTCCAAATAATGGACACAAACAAAGAAAAATGATGTATTTTCATTATTTATTCAAAAAAAGTGGTTTCTCCCACAAAAACTGAAAATATGACTTGTGCAAAAGTATGTGAACCCTTTTGGTTAATAGCGTGTGGCACCTCCTTTTGCAGCCATTACTGCAATCAAACGTTTTCTATAGCCACTGACCAGTCTCTCGCATCTGCTGTGGGGGATTTTTGCCCACTCTTCCTTGCAGAACTCAGCCAGTTGAGAAAGGTTGGAGGGACATCTGGCATGTACCCCCCGCTTCAGGTCTAGCCACAACATTTCAATTGGATTGAGGTCCGGACTTTGACTTGGCCAATCCAGAGTACGAATCCTCTTTTTTCTGAACCATTCCTTGGTAGATTTGCTGGTATGTTTTGGGTCGTTGTCTTGTTGAAAAACCCATTTACGGCCCAGTTTCAACTTCCTGACTGATGGCTGGAGATTCTTATCAAGAATTTGCTGATACACTTCAGAATTCATGTTTCCCTGGATGATATGGAGTTGTCCAGGTCCAGAAGCAGAGAAGCAGCCCCATACCTTAACATTTCCACCACCATGCTTCACTGTTGGGATGAGGTTCTTTTCTTCATGTGCTGTGTTGGTTTTTCTCCAAACAAAGCGCTTACGATTATGACCAAATAATTCTATTTTGGACTCATCTGTCCAGAGAATGGACTTCCAGAAGGCCTCTGGTTTGTCCAAGTTCTCTCTGGCAAAGTTTAAACGGGCAGCTTTGTTCTTTTTGGAGAGCAGAGGCTTCCTTCTAGCAACCCTCCCATGAATGTCGTGTTGGTTCAATTTTCGTCTAATTGTAGACGCATGTACATTTACACCTGACGCTGCCAGAGAGCTCTGCAACTCTTTAGAGGTGATGTGTGGGTTGTCCTTTACCTGATTTATTATTCTACGGGTGCTTCTTGATGTTAGTTTTAATGGGCGTCCACTTCTAGGCAAAGATGCGGTCATCTTGGACGCCCTCCATTTGTAAATGATTTGCCTCACCGTGGATGGATGGAGCTGGAATCGTTTGGAGATTGTCTTGTAGCCTTCTCTAGACTGATGGGCTGTCAGTACCATTTTCTTGATTTCCTCGGGTATCTCCTTTCCTCTTGGCATGGTTGATTCGTATGGGTACACCCTGGCACTGCAGTCGTTTGGTTGTTTTTCTCTCTTTTAATCTGTGTTGTCCAACCCTTTTCCTAATGATGTCTCATTTGATTGGTTTGCTTAATTGACTAATTAAGCACCCAAAAGTGTTTCACCTGAATCTGTTACCTCCTTGACTTTACCAATACAGCTGGGGGTTCACTTACTTTTGCACATCCACTAATTCCATGTTTCATGTATTTTTTTGGCTACTCACACAATTCCCTCTAAAAAAGTACATGGAACTGTTAAACATAAACCTGACATTTCATATATGTAAAACTTGTGATGATAAAATAGGAAAATCATGGTAAAACAACAGAAAACTCTTAACTGTTCAAGGGGTTCACATACTTTCGAGCAGCACTGTATATGTAAACATAGACACAAATATGAGCGTGCACACGCGCACACACACACACGTGGGGCGGCAGTAGCCCACCGGAAGGTCACCGGTTCAAGTCCCCGAAATACCGGGGCACTGCTGAGGTGCCCTTGAGCAAGGCACTACACTGCTCCCCCCGGGGCGCTGTATATACAATAGCTGCCCACTGCTACTTATACTAGGAATGGTTAAAAGCAGATGTGTGTGTGTACGTGTGTGTGTGTGTCCAATAAAGAGGACTCAATCCCATCCAGATTTTAGAGGCACGCACCCGTATCTTGTACCTCTCCCGGATGCCCACGCGCAGAGCGAAGGTGGACCCGGGCAGGAGAGGCAGACAGAAGCTCTCCCCGTACTGGTGCGCCACGCTCATGTCCAGACAGCAGGGGGCGACGGACCCCAGCACACCTGCAGCCACACCACGTGCTCCGGTTACTGAGAGCACAGCCCAAACAACAACAACCAAGAACAGAGCAATCAGGTTGAAAACAACAACTGGTCAACAACACATTTGATTGATAGCGGAAGTTTTTTAACATGCATAAATGGATAAATACATAAATAAAAGAACAAGCCACTATTTCAAGCCACAAGTCACACACAAGCCACAAGTCATATCAAGCCACTATTTAACACACACACATTGTTGTGCTAGTTAGGAAGACCATTCCACAGATGCAATGCATCTGATCCAATGGCTGGCCCTCCTACAGTGGAGGTGTGTGTGTGTGTGTGTGTGTGTGTGTCTCTGTGTCCCCTACATGTGGTCCCGTCTCCGAAAATGTCAAAGAGTCCAGTGCTCCAATCGCCTCCCGTCTGTGTGATGGTGGTCACGGTTGTCGTGGTGACGCCGAGGCCAGGCTGAGTGAGCACAGGTTCCATCGTCATGGAGACCGGCCCTGCAGCACCAATTAGGTTGACTTCCTGCTGGGGGAAACCCCACCCACAGTCCTCCATTATTACCGTGGTCACACCACATACGGGCAATAATGACAAATAACAATGAGAGAGAGACAGAGAAACTTACAGCTGTATGGCTGTCCTCTGGTCCATGCTTGACACCCATCAAGCAGAGACTTGTGTGTGTGTGTGTGTGTGTGTGTGTGTGTGTGTGTGTCACGCCAGCCGGGAGGTGAGGAGTGGTTAGTGTAACAGGGAGTTTATCTGAGGGGGGGGGGAGAGAGAGAGACGGAAAGAGAGAGAGGGAATAAGAGGGGAGGTGGTAGTGTGTGCTATGGTGTATGTACATGTGTGTGTGTGTGTGTGTGTGGTAGCAGAGAATTCCCCCACCGAGGGGTGGTGTGTGACAGGGGAGATAAGGCGGTTGTGGTCTGATGGCTCCCTCAGAGGGGTCTGCTCCATAGAGATAAACCCGCTCTGTAGGCTAATGCAGCAGCGCGCGCGCAGCATGCTAGCACGCCGACACAAGAGGAAGCAGGCCATGTACCAGCGCCTGTTACTCCCCCCCCCCCCCACACACACACACACACACCAGCCTGTCTCAATGAGAAGACCGTAGTATGGGAGTTGAAGCATCTTTTCAACTCTCTCCCTCTCTTTCACACACACTGACTCACTATCTCTCTCACACACACACACTGACTCACACACACACACACACACTGACTCACTATCTCTCTTTCACACACTGACTCATTATGTCACACACGGACTCACTATCTCTCTTTCACACACTGACTCACTATCTCTCGCCACACACCACACACACTTGTGTGTCATGCCAACATTACATCATTCTTATTCCCACATGTTTGAGTCACACAGTTCTATTCAAAATTAACTGCACATATATCTATATATACATGTATATAGATCGATCGATATGCATCTATATCTATATACACATACATGCTGTATATATGCATGTATATGCCTACATACACACCACTGTTGCAAGGAAGCAGTGTTCCTTCCGGAACATTGCGGCATGTCAACAACGCCGGTGATGTGACAGCAGGTGTCAGGAGACGTGTGCGCTTCTTCCTCTTCTCTTCCCGAGCAAAAAGGAGGAGGAAGAAGAGGAGGAGGAGGCTGCAACATGAATATTCTACATTTATTTCATTATTCTTCATCATCACCACCACCGGTTCACTGGGGAAGAGCAAGTCAAACATCTGCCGCCCACATGTTCGAAAACAAGGTCTCCTTTCATGGGGACTGGGATGTTAAAACTAATTATAATAACCAACATTATCCAAACCATAGGATGCATTCAAAAAGAACACAAGGATTCTCCCCATGTGACCCACACACACACACACACACAAAACACCATGGCACACAAGATTCTTAGACTGTTACTTGTGTATTTATTCTTTATTTTCTCCCACCTCATTGGACCATAACACAAAATGAAGTCTGTGTGTCCACTACCCTCCACCATAGCGACATTATAATACGTCCAGCAGTCACATAAAACAAATGAAGAAGAAGAAGAAGAAGAAGGCATGGCAGGACATCAGAAGAACAAAATAAAAACAGTTCACACATGTGTAACATGAAACACATCTGTCCCAACGTACAGCGTAGGAAGGCGAGTCGTGAACACATGAACACCCGACACATGAACACAGCCATCAAGTAAGGGTCCAGTGAATCAACCTGCTCAACGGCCTATTGCAGTACTTCAAAGAGATCCTGATTAAAAAGCCCCCGTGTGTATGCGCATGTATGTCTGTGTGTGTGTGTGTATGCGTCTGTGTGCGTGTGTGTGTCTGCACGTGTGTGTATGCGCGTGTGTGTCTGCACGTGTGTGTATGCATGTGTGTATGTCTAGCGTCTACTGAACGAGATACACCAGAGTGTCCCCGATGTCCACGGAGAGCCCGTTGTCGGCCAGGGTGACCCGCCCCTCCGCCAGGTCCACGCTGAAGACTGACTTGGGGGAGACGGGCAGCTTGCCCTGCTCCTCGCAGCCCAGGATCGGCACCCGCCGTGGGCCCAGGACGGGGTCCTCGTAGCGCATGAGCTTGACCCGGGACAGATCTGCTGAGGGGACACACACAGGGTTTTACTAGGAATGGGGGAGAATCATAAATCTACTCTCTCCGAGAGAGAGAGAGAGAGCATCTGTATCGGAAATAATAAAGCTGTTTAAGAAATGGCCAAAAGATACAAGCTTGACCCGGGACGGGTCTGCACCCGGGGATCTGACACCCACCCACCCACCCACACACTCCGTATCGGGGAAAAAAATAAATAAAGCAGTTCACGATGTCAAAAGATATGGTCTCATTAAAGGAACCGTGTATCGTTAGGAAAGCTGAAGATGTCGACATTGGGGCAAGGCAACGCATTTGTGGTTCCCTGAGGAAGGAGCCCGAGGTACAGCGATCAGTGACGGCGTTATCACTGAAAAGGCCAGGCTGATGTAATGCAACGCAATGAACCCAGAGAGACAGGAGGGACATTTTGAAGCTATATAGAACAAGGGTGGCTATACCGATGGCTCTTTATATCTTCCATATGGGGTATTTATTACAAGTTTAACTAATAATAAATATTAAAAAGTACGAAAAATGCGGTGTGTCGTGACGTCACTTGTGTTTCCGATCTCAGGGGTTCCGCTGTAATCTTAGCGGAAGCACCTTAACGGTAGCGTCCTGCAGAGGGCGCTGTTGTGTATTATATAGTCTATAGTCAATTTGATTCAATGACTTTCTCTTCCGTTCGGCCACATTAATATAGAAGAAAATAAAACCTTTTGGACAGCGACCGACGTGCCGTAAAACCAGGGGAAAAAGATCAAATGTCACATACAAATATCGGAATATCGTATCGCAATATTTACAGAATTACATATAGAATCACACTAAAATATCGTTGTTATATTGTCCATAAGTTTTACACAGCAGGTTAAAATTACTAATTAGTTAGTCTACAAAACAATAGCACATCCAGTTCTCTGAAATCTTTGAGAAAACTTAACAATTGACATTTAATACTTTTTTTGTAAGCATATGAAGGAATGAAACAGGCATAGACAATATATATTATACAATATATATGTATTTAGTCAAACACGGTCGATTAAGAAACCTAGAACCTTGGGTTTTTTGACCTTTACTAGCATGATGAAGCTAGCTAGCCCGATTTTTAGCAAGGCCAAATTCAAAGCACTTGCCTTTGATGAGTTTGTTGATTTTGGCGAGCCTTCGGACGACGCTGTCCCCGCTGTCTCCCTGTCGGATGTCCACCGTGGTGGAGAACAGACCGTTGGACGGCTGGGGGTTGACCATGGAGACGGAAACACCAGGCTGGGGGGGGGGGGAAGAAATATCAAATGAGCCACACACACGCCCACTGAGCAACTAGGACACACTGTATCTGACAATGATGAAGACGGACAATTAGAGCCATTGCCTTCAAGGGCTTTTTAATGATCTAATAATGTAGTCGCACTCACGGACACACACACGGACGGACACACACACACACACTTACCTCTGATCGGAAAATGCTGAAGGGTTTCCCTGGGCAACAGTCCTCCTTGACTTTGTCGTCGCCCTCAGACGCAAAGACAACATCAATCTGGTCCAACTGGGACACGGACACACACATATACACACACACACACACACACACACACACACGGGGGGGGGGGGGGGAGAAGAGAGAGAGCGAGAGCGAGAGACAAAGACAAAGAGTGAAGAGTGAGAGAGAGAAATGGTGGCATTTGGAAGAAATATATAATAACATTGTCACCCATATTACATTACACGATCATTCCTTTTGCTGGACTTTCTGGACTCATTCCAGCTACGGTACTCTTATGCACTGTACTGCACTGTATTCACGATGCTGATGCAGTACTGGCACTTTAAATGTTTTATGTTCAATTCAACACATGAACATATCATCCATCAGTCACTTTGTTATTTTTTTATTGTATACAGTATTTTTTTTCTAGTAGTGTTTGACTAAATGCATACTGGAGGGAGGGAATGGGGAGTAAGCGTTCTATTGTAAAATATCTTGAATCTTGAGACACTGGATTAGATATCTGGGGCACAGCAGCGGCAGCTGCGCGAAAAGAGCCAATACGATAAGAGCACCGCTAAAAGGTAAGACCTGAGGTTGGGTTTGCTCGCGTCCCTTTTGCCACGAATGACTGACAGACGGAGCCGCGTGTGAGCCCAGCAGCGGTCAGAGCGCTGACAGCTGGATTAGCCGTTAAGCCAGCCTACTCTGGCCGGCCCACAGAAGGTTGGGAATGCCAGAGGATACAGCCGGCAGAAGACCTAGTGGGTGCCTATGACAGCCCGCTGGACCAATACAACAAAACAATGAATATGAACATATGTATGGATTGATCCTCATGGTCTACTCTGCCTAGATACAATACCTTTTCCCCCCTTCCAATAGGGGAAGTAGCTGTATCATATTCTGTGTATTATCACCAAGTCTAATGGGTCATTGTAGCTCCACCCGATTAGAAGGGATAGTGTCCCTAGTGTCTAATTGTTAAAACAGGTGTACCTCCTTGAGAAGGACTTTGGGCTTGATCATCAAAACGTGACCCCTTCTCTTAACCGTCTCCCCACCTTACAGCTAAAGCTATTCAGTCCGTTTGACCGAATAGAGTGAAGGAATATGTCAGAATAAACCACAACTCAGTTTTCCGGTACTAAAATCCCTCTGGAGTCGACGGCGCGAGTGCGAGAGCGAGAGCGGGGCGGTCGTACCTCCAGAGAGCTGGTGAGGTAGACCAGGTTGGCCAGCAGCACCGTCCGCTCATCAAACTCCAGCTCCAGGTCCAGGACCCGGGGCCCCTTCTTCTCCAGGTTCTCCTGGGAGAACACACACACACACACACACACACACACACACACACACCGAGAGACACACACACACACACCGACACACAGCGTCAGAACTACTGGAGTAAACAACGGTTTACACAGGGTGGCCTTTGTCATTGCGCCGCTGATGTACGTGTAGGCATATACTGCAGTGGGAAGTGATGGAAGAGATAATTTGGTGCTGTGGCTCCCATAAGTGGGGGGTGTGCTCCCTAGGGGGGGGCCTGAGTTATGACAGGGGGGGCCGGGGGGGGAAATCTAAATGATGCGATATCGTAAAGGTGACTTGTTCCTATTTAGATTTGCTGTATTAATTACGGACAGTGTCTTAAATCAATTATATGGTGAGTGTTCAAGCAAAGGGTGTGTCTGAGAGTGTCTATGTGGGTGCATGGAGGTGGGGGGGGGGGGGGCCTGACATTTTGCTATCTACAAAAAGGTGGGGGCCCTGCAGGTAAAGTTTGGGAACCACTGATTTAGTGTATCGTAATGTGGGGGAAAAGTTCAATCGTACACTGTGTAACAGCAAAGCACAGGCGGAACGAACAATTAGAAATGCTTTGCACGCAAGAGCTGCATTACTGCATGACTTATTTTCACCAAAAGGGCAAAAAAAAGGACAAAAAAAACAAGAAAAATAAAGAAAACAGGCAGAGGAAGTGTGGCGCTGCCTGGCGGTCAGAGAGAGGAGCCAGCGAGAGAGGAGAGGAGGACAGACGAGAGAGGAGAGGAGGACAGACGAGCTGCTCTCCAGACGCACCTTGATCATGGCCACGAAGGACATGGCCTTCTTCATGTACTTCTTCAGCTCCGGGAGCTCCCCCAGCTCGGTGGAGATCACCTTGTTGTCAGGGAGGACCCCATTGTTGCCCTGGAGACGAGACAAGCACAGCGTTGGTCACACACACACACAGAGGTCACACAGAGGTCACCATGAAACACACACACACACACACACGCACTGAGGGAGAGACACACACACAGAAGAGCAGTACCTGGAGGTTTCAACCGGTTCACTTTAAGACTTTCCACTTAGAACACAATGCAATAGCGATTTCACGGCCCCACGGCATAAAAGACTTCAACTTGTGTAAGATTTGTTCAAATTCTGTCACTTTATCTCTTAGCAGTGCTGCTTGTCTGACAACAGAAGCGACACACACACACACACACACACACACACACACACACACACACACACACACACACACACACACACACACACACACACACACACACACACACACACACACACACACACACACACACACACACACACACACACACACACACACACACACACACACACACACACACACACACACACACACACACACACACACACCTTGTGCCGGGGGAGGCAAATATAAATACATTTTTACATAAGACATTTGAAATTTATTGGTTTAAGGTGTTTTCTTTTTACCATCCCCAGACAGTCGCAAAACTTACTTGAGACGAATGCAAATTAATATTTACTCTCTAATGCCTTTCAAGGGCCTTATATTGGAATATTTTTATTCAAGACTTTTTAATACTTTGTGTGGGTTTTCCCTTGAGGAGAGAAAGAGACAAGTAAACTAATCCAAAATAATATGCATAATACATATTTGCAATGTGGTGAAACCTTGTAGTGTTTCCCCAGCAGGGACAGCGCACTGTGTTGCCAGGGCGGGTAGCTCTTAGCCACGTAGATAGTGCAGTGGGACGGTCTACCGGGCGGCTTGGTATCTCCCTTCTGTAGGGGGGGGGGGAGAGAGAGAGGAGAGAGAGACCTAGTTATTATAGAGACAGAGGCGTGCACACACACAACAAGCGGCCCCATCAAACCACATTATACACCGCTGCACAAGACATGGTTTAGTCCCGAGTGTAAATGGAGGATGACTTTATTCTTTGTGGAGGTTATCCATTACATTAAATTAGTAATTTAGCAGACGCTTTTGTCCAAAGCGACTGACAACGTAGGTTCAACAAAGGAAGGCAAGAGAACAACTCGTCACCAGAAGTCAGAAGTGCATTTCATTTCTCTGAAGAGTCTCCAAGACATGAGCCAGTGCTCCGGTAGAATAAGTAGTACAATAAGTTGGCAAACAAGAGAACAATATCTAATTAAATATATCTACAACAACAACAACAACAGATGCTCTCTTGTAGTTCAATCAATTGGTATCATAGAAATGTGGACTATCCAAAATGAGACACATGTGCCAAAAAACAAAAGTCGTTTCTACTTTCTATACAGCGCACACACACACACACACACACACACACACACACACACACACACACACACACACACACACACACACACACACACACACACACACACACACACACACACACACACACACACACACACACACACACACACACACACACACACACACACACACACACACACACACACACACACACACACACACACACACACACCTTCTGCATGTCCTTCATGGCCATCAGTCCGGCCCCTCTGTAAATTAATTCCACGTGACAGCTGTCAAGCTTAATCCAATGTCACACATAATGAGGGAATCCCCGGGTGTGTTTCAACACCATTACACAGGTGAGAGACTTTGACCTCCAAAAGGAGCGCGGAGCTCCATGGCGTTTCCCCCCACAGGAATTCCAATTGACGACCGACCCAGAGCTCCAGGGTGGCCTCCCCTGCCTCTTAGGTCCCCGTCACACATGCAGTCCGTCGTCGTTCTCCCCCCCCCCCCCCTTAGAAATGTTCCGGAAGACTTCCTGCATGGGGGCGTCATGTGTGCGGGGGGGGATCGGGGATCGAAATCCAAGGAAAATCTGTGCAACCCATTTCCCGGGACAAAACCGCGATTTGTTTGTGTCGTAAAAAACAAAAACATAATAATAATAATAATATATTCAATAACAATATATCAATACAACGTATTTAGTTTGCAAACAAGCTCCTTTTTCTTTCCAAGCAAGGCTGATTCAGAAGTCAGGGAGCTGGACTGGGTCGGCCCAGAGGGTCTTCTTCTGTTGAGTTTTCTTTATGGCAGCTGGCATCCATAAGTGTTGCATTACCGCCATCTGCTGGACCAGCCCCAAAATCCAGAGAAACGGTGCAGGGATTCCGTGCCTCAGTTGAAGTCCTGTGATATTTCCACTGCTTCTATATGCCCCCCCCCCCCCCCAATTTCAACCTGACAAACACAGAGTTTGATACGGAGCACCTGAGGGACGAGCAGAGCTCAAGCAAACACTTAATAAGACTCCTTAATCAGGGCTCCACACTGCTGCATTGCTACAGAAGCAGCAGCAACAACAAAGCAGTTCAGTTTCCTCCCAATGAGGAAAAGTGGCTGTGGACGCATGTCGACTTGACTCCACGAGGACGGACACACACACACACACACGCACACACTACCTTGCTCTTGGGCGGCTGCATGTAGGTTTTGAAGCGTAGCCGGAGGTCGTGGGCGGTCTCCATCACGTACTGAGAGGAGCGGATCAGGACCTCGTCCACCGGACCCGCCACCGGCCATGATGCCTTCATCAGGGAACCGCCCTGTTTGGGGGGAAGAGAGTAGTTCCCAATGGATTAAGAGGCCACTAAACAACTAATAATATGATGAGGACCTCGATGTTCGGCACAGACATGCTCCACTGGGAGACAAAGGAGTTGGGGCCAGTTTCATAAATATCCAGCCTTCAGGCGGTCCGCACCTTGTCCAGGAGACTCCAGGTGTATTCACACAGGTGTGGGCAGATGGGGGCTAGCAGCAGGGTCTGCATCTCCATGAAGTGGAACACCAGGTCTCGGTGCATGCCCTCGATGGCCAGCTCCCGGTACTTGTCTTTGGCTGCCTTTTAGAGGGAGGGAGGGAGGGAGGGAGGGAGGGAGGGAGGGAGGGAGGGACACACACACAATTATATACTATATTGACCACACCACCCCCACACTAAACCCTCCCACTGCCCTTATGCAGGTCCTTATATCTCTCCTTTAATAAAGCCTGACAGCGGTCTAGTTAAGTCCACACAGCACGACATTTAAACTCAGACCCCCTTACGGAATCCATATGCAACCCTTTAATGAACCACCAACTTTCCAAGAATAGTGGACTATCATTCTTTTCTCTGCCTTATTAGAGTACAGGGTGCAATTTAAGTAACCCAGCGTAACCCCAGGGACCCTCAAGTAAGGCGTTGGTTTATTAATCGCCACACGGCGCTTGGCTGTGCGCCTTCTGTCCCCCTCCACAGGTTGGTCTCTGAACGGATCCTCAGGTGTGGTGTTGTTGTCGTCGTCGTTTACCTGGAACTCGAAGAAGCCGCTCTTCAGGGCCTCCTTGTACATCATCCGGTCGTAGTGCTGCTCCGTCTTCAGAAGGCCTGCATTCATCTCGCTGGAGCAGCCGAGAAAAGACAGACACGCCACACACAAGTCCTCCACTCAGTCAATGTGTTCACACACACACACACACACACACACACACACACACACACACACACACACACACACACACACACACACACACACACACACACCACACACACACACACACACACACACACACACACACACACACACACACACACACACACACACACACACACACACACACACACACACACACACACACACACACACACACACAGCGCTGGGCGTACCTGGCGAACACCCGGTCGTTGAAGGTGTCCGGGGGGCCCGTCCTCAGGCTGCTCTGGTTGGCGATCATCTCCTTCACCCACTCCACCCAGGTGTACAGGCGCAGGATGCCGGCGTCCGCCATGGTCTCCACGAAGTTGGCGTCCTCCACAGTGTCGCCGGCGTCGGCCAGGGCCAGACGCATGCCTGGGGAGGACAGGATGGGACGGGGGAGGAGGTTAACGCAAAAGGCACTCGCCCTTTAAAAAAAAAAATATATATATATATATATATATATATATATATATATATATATATATATATATATATATATATAAATGTAGTTGAGATTAAAGCAGAGAACCACATCGTAGTGCTATGGATGGCTGGACTGCCTTTTACATAGCCATGCCTCACATTCACACACCTACGGCGGAGTCAGCCATGCAAGGAGACAGCAAGCACGTCAGCAGCAGTAAGGGTTAAGGGTTGTCTTGCTCAAGGACACGGACAGTTTTTGCTAGGAGGAGCTCGAAGGGGATCGAACCAGCAGCCTTCCGGCTGTGAGACATCCGCTCCAACTCCTGAGGTACTGCCGCCCATATGCCGCTATGGATTGACACTAGTTCAAATCTCCACTTGAATGCACACAAAAACGCAGGATAAGATGTGAATATGGACTCAAATTTCCCCCTATATATTTGTTAAAAGCATGCAATTGACCCGAGTTATATGTAATTTGCTGTTAACCATTAACGCCAATCAAACAAGCTGGCTACACCCCCCCACCAAATCTGATTGGTGCAGACAGCGAATACCTGAACAGCAATACAGCCCCGCTCCGACATGGAAAAGTGGCTACCAGATGTTGGTGATAATGCGTTCTAAAATCTTGAGGGCAATCAGTAGAGAGGATACCTTCGCCACACCAAAAGGTCCCCTGGATTCGGATCCAGACGTGTGCCAAAATCAATTAAACTGTTCCTTAGCCCATAAGTAATCTGGCCACCAATTACAGTTTTGTCCAATTCCGTGCTTTTTTGAGTTATCTTGCCAACAGACAAACAAGGGGACGAAAACATTATTTTTCAAGAGCAAGGAAATCAAACCAATGCTCAATGCTCAATATTGAATTACCACCATGAGGACAACCATCGTGACTGTGCACTGCTCGTTGTACCACACATGTACATGGGTAATTTTTTTGTTTTTTGGAAATTCTTGTTACCGGAATATTCCTGCAATTTTGAGCACATGTTTGGAGCTGGCGATCGCGTGCCACTGTGCATTGTACCTTATACACAGGGAAAATAAACCAAATCGGAAACCTGATTGAAATGTTGCCGTTCATGTGGTGCCTGCTATACTCATCCCCACTACGTTTCCCAGCGTGGTGTAGGGCTGGGCGATATGGACTTAAAACGCTATCACCATATTTCATGGTATTTATTGCGATAACGATAAATGACGATAAATGACCAAAATAAAATAAAAATAATCTTAATCCTTACCATCATCAAATACGTAAGGGATAATGAACGGAACGCTCATTAATAAGTCGGTAGTCGGTCCCGACTTATTATGATTTACTTTACATTTAAAAATTGTTCTCCGAAGTTGAGACGTTGCTTGGCAACTGGCGCAAACAATTCAGCAATCAGCAAGTCAGTATTTTCCGTCAGGAAAAGTGAATGGGACTACTCGCGGAGTGATATGATCGCCGTGAATAGAAGTGAAAATGCAAACGCCATTTGACGTTGTTTGTCGCATATGTAAACACGTCATTAATTATCGTCATTACCGCGGTATGACAAAATACTTATCGTGGGGAGGACTTATCGCGATAAACGATAAGATATGGCACAGCCCTAGCGTGGTGTAACACTGCGTGTGCGATGGTGCTTTACTCTGAGCTCAAACACGTACTCTGGCAGTATGTGTTGAAGCAATGTGATCGCCGGTCTCCCATTGGCTGAAACGGGGCGCCGCGGCAACAGCGAGGCGGAAAGCGGGGGACGTACCATCTGCTGAGAACTTGTCGATGGCTTCGCTGAGAGTGAGGAAGTTCCCAGTGGACTTGGACATCTGCCAAACACACAAACAGATGTCAGCCAAATGATAACACACACACGCGCCAAGTGATGTATACACTGTTATATGTGTTAGATGTTATACACTAAACTAAATGAACCTTGAAGGAAAAACTAAAAAAATCTCCACCCAACAGCATTAGAATTCAATTGAGTTGAATTGTCTCGTCTGCCCACAGATGCATTGGCGTTATACGGCCAGTCATCGCACGCACACACACACACACACACACGCACACGCACACACCTTTTCAGAGTTGAGCAGCAGGTGGCCGTTGGCACGCACCGCCCGGGGCCACTTCCCACTGCGGAGATAAGACAATGTTCTCGTCAGCCTCTCTCTCTCTCTCCCTCCCTCTCTCTCTCTTTCTTTAGATCTGTCTCTGTCTTGTTAAACCTCTCTCTCTCCCTGTCTCTTCAAAACACATGGCAAGCACTAATCTTACATTTTGAATCTGCAGCTGTGCACCTGTCGGGAGCGTCTTCCCGATTGATAAATGGTTCTCTACTTACACCCCCCCCCTCCTCTCTCTCTCTCTACCGTCTTCCCTATAAAATAGTTGTATAATCGTTTGAGCCTTGAGGTATGATGATACAAACGAGGAATCGAGGTGTCAAGTCGGACAAATAATTGAGTCTGGCTGCTTTTCTTAGCTGCCACCCATCCCATTGTCCCACTGTTTGTCTGAGGAACATTCATCTTTTCTCTTTTATGTTCCCCTCCCCCCCCCCTCCTCCTCCTCCTCCTCCTCCCCTCCCCCCCCCCTCCTCCTCCTCCTCGACCGAGATGAACCCCACAAGGTGCCATTTGGAACAGAGTTTCCATTTGACTAATCTAGTTACACGTTACCCTGTTACAGCTGAACTGCCGAGGGGGGGGGGGGGGGGGGGGGGACAGAGCCAGAAACCAACGGCTGAGTTACGCCCGTTCCCCGTTTCCCCCCGTTTAATGACCGAGATATTCCACTGACTAAGAAGTGTGGATGAGGGAGCTTTCAGAAGTGTGTGTGTACGTATATGCAGTATACGATAAGAGTATTTCTACGGTGTCTACGGCTCTACTGTTGATTTGAAACCTTTACAGACACTGCTTTACAGTTTACTACTGCCGGCTAAGATTGTATTCCCCTATTACGCGCTCATAGATTCTCGCCTCCAGCAACCTAATTTTATTTTACATATTAATCTAAACTCAGATTTCTGAGACTACCATTTCACCATCAAGCCGGGGGGGGGGGGGGCTTTAACTCAACAGAAAGAACAATAAAACAGCTTGAAAACAAGTAGTCAACTCACACCGGTTATTGCAGAAAATTGCGGCAGGGAAATGCGGCTCATGCAGATTTGTCGCAGTTCAACTATAAACTAGTCTGAAGTGTGTGTGTGCGTGTGCGTGTGTGGTTGGTTGGTTGGTTGGTGTCTGATTGAAGCAGCCTCACCTGGCCCAAGTCAGACTGATCAGAGTATTGGGCTGCGGAGGAAGCAGTGCTAGCATGTTCCACCTGCTCTGTTCACCATACAACCACAAACTCAATAAAGCGGATTACTTATACCCCCCGTGTCCTTGTTGTCGGGAGGAACCCCGAGAAGGCATTTTTACTGGAATGCAGACGTCGCGTCGATTGCTAGACCGTGACACTATAAACGAGTCAAACAAAACTATACACTTTAGCTTGCGCTGCTTTTCCAAGGCTTAATAAGAGGGGGGGGGGGGAAATCACCCTCCTTGTAAAATCTTAACCGAGTCGACAGTGCGAGGATAAACGTTTAATTATGACGGTGTAAAAATGTAATAAAAATAGAATATTGGGTCCAATACAGGAGAGGAGGAGAGAGAGAGAGAGAGAGAGAGGGGGGAGTTCTAGAGGCTGATAAGGGCTCCAAGTGGACCAGTACATCAGGACCATCATGTGGGGGGGGGAAGAGACCAAGCGTGAACAGAGTGGTTAATTGGTGAAAGTGGTTGATTGGTGAATTGTGTCCCATTCAGTTCCTATATCCCCGCGCCGCCCCCCGCCCGCCCACCCACAACATTGAAAGACCCTCCCGGGATCAACTCACGTGTCCCTGGGCCACATGGCCACGTGGTTGTACAGGTAGTAGGACAGGTGGTTGGGCACCAGGTCCTTGCCGGAGACGCGGACGTCCACCGGGTACCAGTACTCGAACTCCCGCCGTAGCTTTTGCAGGTGCTCCTTGGGGATGGAGGTCTTGGGGAAGGGCGACGTCTTGAAGAAGATGAAGTCCCACACCTCCCGGGTCATCTGCTCCGGCCTGGGGGGGGGGGGGGGGGGAGAAGGAAGACGTTACTGAGGATAGGATCGGCACGGTGGACATTGGGTGACTGGCTGAATAGGCCGTGGGGGGGGGGGGGGGGGGCTAGAGGCTGCGATTGCAGGCGCTAGAGAAAATAAAGTAGACAGAATTTTTTTTTGAAAACTAGGCTTACACCCTCTGAAGCTACGGCTAGACAAATATACCCCCGAACGGCCCCACATCCTCCATTAAACACATGTTATTCAGATAAAACCCTTACACGTGAATAATCATGTGCTGGCGCTCATTAAAGTCACCACACATCTGGGCTTGATTCGGCGTTTATCAGACCAATGATTCCAGAGATATGATCAAAACAGTACATCTTTTAGTTATAAAGCTCCACCTGGTGGCAAAAACCTGGAACCTGAGAAGCAGATCCTCAGGTGAGACCTTTGAGGTCAATCGGAACATCGATTCCAGAAATACGGTAGAAAATGTGATTCACGTTTTAAAACGCCCCCTAGTGGCAAATCAAATCTGAAAATCGATAGGGTTCTTCCTCCTCGGGCCATAAATGGCTATCCCAAATATCAGAATCAATTGTACATTTTGTTTGAGTAATATATATATATTATAACTCAAACAAAATGTACAATAGTACAAAATATCTCCAAACCTTTTGTTCTTGGTCATAATTAATAAAAAAAGCAGTCATAGACAGTTGCTATGAGACCACAAACCGAAGGAGAGAATTTGTGCTCCATTGTTAGACTGTAATGTGAACATTACATCCAATTGCTCTGTACTCTAGAGGATGGATTTTCTGCTGTGTGTGCGCGTGTGCGTGTGTCATTTATCGCCGCAAGTGGTTGCTCTGTTCTAGTGTGAACGGTTATACTTTTTACTTGGAAGACCACTTTTGGTCAATGCCGAGCAACAATTTCATGTGCTTCAATGAACACTCAGCTGCTGAATCGATTTTTCTACGTTTCTAAGAGACCATTTAATTGTGCAGAGTTATCAAACCGCGTTGAAGAGTGTGCGTGTGTATGTGTGTGTGTATATTTCCGTTTGCTCATTTCCGTGTGTGTATTTCAGTGTGTGTGTGTGTGTGTGTGTATATTTCGGTATGTGGGTGTATATTTCAGTGTGTGGGTGTATATTTCAGTGTGTGGGTGTGTGTGTGTGTGCATATTTCAGAGAGTGTGTGTGCGCATTTCCGCATGCAAGCTTGTGTGCATGCGTGCTTGTGTGCTCGTATGCGTTCCATACTTAATGCCCAGCGGTGAGGCTCCCAGCCCGTCGACGACCCCTCCCTGGAGGAGGTGGGCCACGGTGTAGTAGGCCATGTAGATGGTGGAGTCAGACAGAGACTCAATCAGCCACTTCTGGTCCCATGGTAGCCGCGTTCCTATGGCAACCAACAGGGGAGAGCGCACACACACACACACACACATTAGGTTTACATTTGCAGATGTGGGACGTTTTTTTTGCCATGATCCGACACAAGCTACTTTGAAATCTCAGTGTACGTATGAACAGAATGTTGTTTGCAACCTCCATGGGTTGTGTGAGAGAGAGGCAGAGAGACAGAGACAGAGACACAGACAGACACAGAGACAGACAGACACAGATGGAGACAGAGACAGACAGATGGAGACAGAGACAGAGAGGCAGAGGCGAGCAGAGGGAGAGCCCGCAGTGAGTTGATGTATTGGTAGCCCTCTGCCTCCATCTATAGACGGGAACCACAGGAAGCAGGAGTAATGAGGCAGGGTCTTATCAGTATGCTGTACAGGGGAGGACCAAAACACCAGCGTTCTATGCCTACCTGCTCTCTCCTCAAACAAATCTGTACCAATGCATTTCATTTATGGAAATTCCTTGCATTGTATACTTTCACCTCCATCCATTTTTACAAATGCGTCGCTGTAACCATTTTTGCATTAACATTTGAACATTTGAAATTTTCACAACTTTTAAATATGTCCAACTTCTGCACAAAGATCAATCTGGCCACATAAGCACACCACTGCCATGAATGTAGATTTTAAAAAAAACAACAACATTATTTTCCATCACAAACACTTCATGGCGTCAAATGGAGCAGGGGAGTGACGTGGCCGCAGGATCACACTTAGTCTACAGTGGGGATACAAATCCTGACTAAAGGTTGTCACAGGTTCACCTGTAGCTGATTGGCTAGCTGATTGGCTGGCTGGCTGGCTGGCTGGCTGCCCCCCCCCCACACACACACACACACACACCTAGGTGTTCCTTGTGCTTGTTTCCTGGTTTCTATCAGGAAGAGGGCTAGGTAAGCCTGGGGTAGGTAGTAGGCAATGTTCCCTCTAAGCTGCGCGCTTGGGCAATCGCGCACTGCTCGCACATTCTCAGCGCACAAGAAAATCTATGCAGCGCATAAAATAAAATTCAACATAAACGTATTAATTAATATCTAATATTAGTCCTAATCTTATCTAATCAATTAAACCAATAATAATAATAATAATTTTGTTTTCTGTACTATTTTGCAACGTAACTCAGTGAGTGACAGGTGTCCAGCCAATGATACGATTCGGTTCACTTACGCTACGCAGCCAATCATAGCATTGACACTATTGCCCTGCCCATTCGCGCCGTGCAGGTTAGCTAGCTAACAACAGTGCGGCGGAGTTACGAGACGCAAATGCTAACCCCTTATCATGGCGAAACGAACGGGCAGCGACACATCCACTCACCAAGCCATTGTAAAAAAAGAAGCAGACGAAGCCATCAACCTGGACAAAGTGTACAACCATTGGAGAAGTGAGAAGGACAGACGTGAAAAATAAGGTAAAATTTAAGTCAGATTTGTGCATATTCTAGTGACATTTATTAATATTTTTTGTTTATGGATATTAATCATTAAATTATGTTACTACTAGATAATTTATGGGTAGTAGAAATGATAATAAAAAACTGAGTAATTACATATTTTACAGACAGAGTTACAGGAATTTACACTGTATCACAAGCTACAGCACACGTCATTGTGCAAAATGTGAATGTTTTAATGTGAACAAAATGTTATGTCTGAAAGGTGTATATGTATCATTTCCTCCAGAACAGGACCCTCACACAGGCCACAACAGGACCTCACACAGGCCAAAGCAAGACTCTTCCCATGGCCAAGCAGGACTCTCACATAAAACATACTACACATCTCATGAACAACAAGATTTTTGTCTTTTTCCTTTAAAGTTTGTCAAATCACTTATATTAAAAGTAAACTAGTGAAAATTGCTGCTGTAATTTGATTCTTTTAATAAGCCATGTAACTTGCTATGATCCAAGTTTTGAACTGGTGTGTGGCCACAGCATGCACATCTGATGTTGCTCACAGTGGTCCTCAGTGTGCTCAGGGAGCTTGTGTGTATGCCCAGACACATGAAAAATTAGAGGGAACATTGGTAGTAGGTACCCTGTACATCTTCTACATGTAGTACCGTTTACTGCCTACGAACCCTAGGCAAGAGGTGGGCGCCACACCCACTATGTCCTCCTCTCCATTCCTAGCTAGCTTCCTTCTGTAACGCCGCCAACTTCATTTCAACTCACCGAAATGTGCATGCATTACAACACGTATGACTTGACACAAATGTGCAAACATTCGTATAGGTCATAGTTAATGTGTGCATTTCATTGACACGCCGAAAGAGAGACGCACTCACCGAGGCCGTAGGTCCGAGAGCAGGCGTGCTCCTGGAGCCAGGCCAGAGTGGCTTCAAAGTTCTTCCGGGTCTCGTCGCAGAACCTGCACAGTCCAGCACATGGTCCAATATACAGTCACATATACAGGTCCAATATACAGTCACATATACAGGTCCAATATACAGTCACATATACAGTCACATATACAGTCACATATACAGGTCCAATATACAGTCACATATACAGTCACATATACAGTCACATATACAGGTCCAATATACAGTCACATATACAGTCACATATACAGTCACATATACAGTCACATATACAGTCACATATACAGTCACATATACAGGTCCAATATACAGGTCCAATATACAGGTCACATATACAGTCACATATACAGGTCCAATATACAGTCACATATACAGTCACATATACAGTCACATATACAGTCACATATACAGTCCAATATACAGGTCCAATATACAGGTCACATATACAGGTCACATATACAGGTCCATATACAGGTCACATATACAGTCAAATATACAGTCACATATACAGTCACATATACAGTCACATATACAGTCCAATATACAGTCCAATATACAGTCACATATACAGTCACATATACAGTCACATATACAGGTCCATATACAGTCACATATACAGTCACATATACAGGTCCAATATACAGTCACATATACAGTCACATATACAGTCACATATACAGTCCAATATACAGGTCCAATATACAGTCACATATACAGGTCAAATATACAGGTCCAATATACAGTCACATATACAGTCACATATACAGTCCATATACAGGTCCAATATACAGGTCAAATATACAGTCACATATACAGGTCCAATATACAGTCACATATACAGGTCCAATATACAGTCACATATACAGGTCAAATATACAGTCACATATACAGGTCAAATATACAGTCACATATACAGTCAAACATACAGTCACATATACAGTCACATATACAGTCCAATATACAGGTCAAATATACAGTCACATATACAGGTCCAATATACAGGTCCAATATACAGTCACATATACAGGTCCAATATACAGGTCCAATATACAGTCACATATACAGGTCAAATATACAGTCACATATACAGGTCCAATATACAGTCAAACATACAGTCACATATACAGGTCCATATAGTCCATACAGGTCCAATATACAGGTCCAATATACAGTCACATATACAGTCACATATACAGTCCAATATACAGTCAAACATACAGTCACATATAGTCACATATACAGGTCCAATATACAGTCAAACATACAGTCAAACATACAGTCCAATATACAGTCACATATACAGTCCAATATACAGTCAAATATACAGTCACATATACAGTCCAATATACAGTCAAACTAACGGTGCAACACGCGGTCCAACACACGGTCAAACTGTCAAAACACACAACGAGCAGGTCAGACTTACACTTTCAATACATATTATAAGTAGTATTTTAAAAAGGGAAATCACAATAATCACAGTGACCATTTTCATTCATCCAAAGTCAAATCAACGCACTTCTGTCCCAGTGTTGTCGTTATGGCAACGGATCATCACCACAGGCTGCATGTCCACTCAAACCCAAACTTAAAAAGTCCAAAAATATATAAGTCAAAGCCACAGCCCATGACATCATAAGCTGCTATGAAGTGAACAGGCAAGGACACGGAAACACAGTCTTACGTTTCCAAAGACTTCAGGGCTTGGTTGGCCTGTCCCTTCCATTCCACATCACCGTAGTCCAGATACCTAGAGCATAACAGAAACACAGCCAGGATTAATACACACATTCAATAATAACTCACTGGATCTAGAAGCTATTAGGACTTGCCAAAAGGTAGGGGGGGGGTTAAATCATTCTCGTGAAAAAATCCATTACAGGTATTTGGATAAATGATATATTATGAAACACTATGAAATATAGCGTTCTGAATGCACGCATACATTTTAGTTTTTGCACTAACAATAAGGGGTTAGCTGGCCTGGGGCCTGTATAAAGGCCAGGCCAGAGCTCAAAAACATAAGATACACTTATTAAAAAATTACCCCAGATAGACTTCAGAGAGATGGGTGTCAAACAGGATGTTCACGTTTGAGGCGTGGTTTTTATCTCAATCAATGAATAAACAATAAGTCACGAAAAGTCTTTGGCCTGATCTTGAACGCTGATAACGAGAGCTCCGAGTGAGAGCCAGTAGACATGACCTTAGGCTATAGGCATGCAACACAAGGACTGCAGAAAGAAAGTCATCTTGGAAGATTTTTTTATTATAATCTTTTATTTTTAAAGAAGGGGCCGATGGCAACACCTACCATTGATCACAGAGAGCCACCACACACTGGTCCCCAGAACGAGACATGATCTGCTTCTCTGGCTCCATGTAAATCACAGCCTCGCCCTGCAGGGGGTGGGGACAGACCGTGGCGTTAGAGCAGTCTCAGCCCAGGGGCCGGTTTCTCACACACACACACACACACACACACGCACACACACACACACACACACACCTTATTTTTGTTGGGGGTGGGTGGGGGGGGGGGGGGGAGGAGAAGTGTTACTTCTGGAATTCAAACACAAATGGCAAAAAATGATCAGATGAAAAGAGGTGGTGTGTACCTTTTCCACCATCATCTTCTGGATGGGCTTCTTCACATCCTGGACCCTCTGTCCTTTGTAGCCCTCGACCAGCATGATCTAGGGAGGGCCACAGCCACGTCAGCAATCATCTCCGGACAGGGAGGGAGCATCACTTTGGGCTTGTGAACACGTACGGAAATCAGCTGCTGCCACTGACTGACGGTCAGTGTGAAACGCCAACTTGAATATCTGGATGTTCTCTGGATGAGGACATAGTCCGACTCGAGCACCGGACCAAAAGGATAAACTCTTGTATTCCCTGCTGCCAGCATTTGTACCGTCTATTATTACATTACCGATGGCCAGATCAATAGTCTTCATGGCGGAATAGTATTTAAAAAGGAGAACCAGAACCCTCCTGACACCACTTTCCAAAAAAAAAAAAACAAGCTTCATTGTGGGGCGGCCGGCTCGGGGCAATCACACCTTTAACTCAGGGTTAATAAGCGGAGGACAGGTGGGAAGTAGGGTAGGGTTATATAGATATGTATAGATATGTATAAGTAAAGTACATAAGTTATAGTGTTAAATTGTATGAAATTCATACTGCAGGAGGGAGAAAGCATTCCATTGCACTTAATTACTTACTACTTAACATGGCAAATAAAAACATCTTGATTGCAATGGTACAAACCTGGGTAAAAACCCCGGCAAAGAATTCCTATAAGCATGCAATAGCGTGTGTGTGTGTGTGTTAAGGATGTGGTCATCTTATGCAAACCGATCTGCAAGTGGGAGTGTGGTGTTCTCCTTTAAATGTATGAACGAAAGGCACAGTTGGTCAAACTCACCCCTTCATAGAAGCCCTTGAGGTACACCTTCTCCTTGGCCTCGGCCAGCTTCTCCCGGTCGTTCTGGCTGACGATCTTCAGCTCGTCACACACAAGGGGAGCAGACAGGCTGCCGAAGCCCGGGATCTCAATGATGGGGATCTACGCGAGCGAGCGAGCGAACACACACACACACACACACACACACACACACACACACACACACACACACACACACACACACACACACACACACACACACACACACACACACACACACACACACACACACACACACACACACACACACACACACACACACACACACACACACACACACACACACACACACACACACACACACACACACACACACACACACACTTTAGATTTTCTAATAAAAATCAATGGTCAGTAACACTGTACAATTGTAATATTTTTTGACAGTAATGACAAGCGCGGGTTAAAGATGGACACCTACGGTACGGGGCTGTTTTTTGGGACGTATAGAAAACATTCGTAACTGAGCATATACGATTTGTTAGGTGACACTGGAACCCTAACAGACTATTAGCTTACCGGCTCAAAGGGCAGCACCATCTTGTCCTCAATGCCGTACTTCTCCCTGAGGGCCTGAATGAACACCACAACAACACCATCAACACCATCATCAACACCACCATCATCATCATCATCTCATCATCATGGAACGGACACACAACAGAAATACAATGCATTTTGCTCGTTTCCATTCCATGTGGAGAGCGAGATTGTAATCTACTTCACTTCCTCCCACACACGTGGGGGGGGGGGTGAGGTACACCGCACCTGTTTCTTCTTGATGTCTCGCAGCGCGGCGATGTCGTCGGGGGCGTCAGACGGAACACTGGTGACCACACCGGTGCCTGAAGGGACCAACACACCACCGCCATTAGACACACACACTGTGGACCCGGCCCGCGTATGAGGGGAATAGGCTTTGAGCATTTGCTGTCCTTGTTAATATGGCTCAAAGTGATAGCACTCTCACGACTATTGTTTGTTCTCACACACACACACACACACACACACACACACACACACACACACACACACACACACACACACACACACACACACACACACACACACACACACACACACACACACACACACACACACACACACACACACACACACACACACACACACACACACACACACACACACGGGATGAGCTGGGCATGACTATGTGTGTGTTACACACACACACACACACATTCTGAGCCAGTTTTACGAGAGACAATCTGAAAAACGTTTTGCTCGTCTGCTCCCATAATTGTCGTCTGCTCCCATTTTGAAATTTCCAATTCAAAGTTCTGGGATTAGAGAGACATTAAGTCTAGCGGCGCCTTATTACACCCATGTTGTAGCGTGACACCAATAGCTAGAGGAACAACAGTTTATAGTATAGCATATCATAGGTAGTATATAGTGTTGTTTACAGTATAGTATTATTTAGCATAGTATTGTTTAGTAAAGTATTGTTCATATACATAGTGTTTGTGTAAAATTCACACTGTGGGAGGAAATGGGGAATAAGCATTCCATTGTACTTGTTGCAAATAGCAATCAAACATCTTGAATAGTCTAGTCAAAGGCTGCCGTTGTGACTTGAAAAAGGTTGGACTGCGCAATAGTTAAATATTATCGGTTATTAGCTGGAATGGGAGCCGTTTCGTCGTGAAATACAAATATAATTATAACGACACCCAATTTTATAGTTTAAGTGAATTATGATGAGAATATATGTCTATAATGTGATCCCAATATATGAGGTTTCAAACGTCTTATTTTAGTCTGATAGTTACCATACTTTAAATCCCTTTAAATTAACTTCTATTCAACGGAACTCAGGAAGACATAAGCATAAGGTTTTTCTATGTGGCCCAGCTGGAGCAAAAAGGCCCAATCGACCAAATGATAGGCGTCATACCTTTGTCCTCCTTGATGGTGAGCATGGGCAGAGCGTAGATGGTTTTGTAGGACGTCAGCGGGGCACTCAGCGCACAGCCCAGAAGATCCTGGAAGGGGGAGAAGAGTACAAATGATATACTAAATAATAACAAAACATTAGAATCGAAGACTAAATAAAACATCGACGCATCCGATTGACATTGGCAATAGACGGCCTGCGCGGGGTGTCACGATCGGGCGCCTACCTGTCCCAGGACCTCCAGGAGGACGGGCACCACGCCGTTGTCCTTGGTGAAGCCCTGGTAGGCCATGTTGCGGGCCGCGCGGGCGGTGCTGATGAACACGTCGCCGTTGGCCGTCTCGAAGGCGATGTACTTCATGTCGGGCCTCACCCAGCAGTTGGTCTGGCCAAACATGGTCTCTGGCCTCAGGGTGGCCGCCACCAGGAAGATGTTCTTGCCCTTCAGGCCACTGTGAAACCACAGCGGTTTGCGTTGATCCTCATTGTGGGGGTTGTTGTTGCTGCTGTTGTTGTTGTTTTACTTGTACCACTTACTTATTAGGTAGTTAGTTTAGATTCAAATTAATTGTCATTGCACAGCACAAGTACAGTACAGCAAAGATAATCTGGCATCGAACCAGAGTGCAAATGTTGCAGTAAAGTGCATGGTAATATATAATGTATAGTGGTTAAATAAAATGTAAAAACAGTCTACTAGGTATAAAAACATGTAAAAAATAACTTAGAGTAGGTGTGACATATATATATATATATATATATATACAGTAAGTACAGTAAAAATGTATATGTTATCATACAGGTATGTAAAAAATAAATACGTAGGCTATAGGTAGAGAGTTATGATTACAGTGCAAGGCAGTTGAAAACCTTGATGGTGAAAGGGTATAGTCAGCCGAGTTCAGAGTTGGTACGGTGGGTGTAGTGTGGCACGAAATGAACGTATGTAATGTGGATATGATGGTGTAATGCGTACGTAACGTACGCCAGCAGGTGGTGCGGTGCAGTGTGAAGTTAACCCTCACTACGCCTAAAAGATGTTCCAGCGACGAAGCTAGAGAGCCGTGGGTTTTTTAGCTTCTCGCGCTAAGAGCGTCGCCCCCTCGTGCCGGGAGCCGTGAGTTCGAGACCCGGGAGTGCGGGACACAGCGCGGGTTACACATAGCCTAGTAAAAGCATTCCCGTGATACGTACAGCTTGGTCATAAACAAAAAGAAACCACAAAATAAAATAGGGTGTTTGGTTAGTAAACAAAATAATCATGGGGGAGGAGCTGATTTGACTCATGATTTAAACAGTAGTGTTTAAAAGCTGCTCAGCGCTGTTCTCACCGACCTTGAATTGACCTTTACCGTATTGTTTTGTGATCTGCTTAATGATCTGCTATTGTGTGTCGCTGGGTACCTGCGTCTCCTGTGGGTTCTTCTCTGAATTATGTATTTTCCCTGTACTGTTTGTTATTGTGCTTTCTTTGATTTTGACCTGGCAAGGGCAGATGTGAACTACCTTAAAGCTATAATCCTGTATGTTGCATTAAGATGGTAAGATTTATGTTTTTAACTGTTAAATTAAAATAATAATAAATAAAATAAAGATGATTATTACCTGCTATAAAAGACTTTAGTCTTGAGTTTGGCGGGGTACGGCTCCACAACCTTCATCTTGATGAGAGTGTATTCCTGGGGTCCAACTCCCTTTAAAAAATAAAAAAAAAAAAAAAGCAAGTTGACTATTAATCATTATTTAATCTATTCACAATAGATAGACTTGTATTACTGGGAGAAAAAAAAACAACAACAAAAAACCAGTGGGAAGACATACTTTCCAAAACTATGAATAGGATATATTTAGCATCATGTAAAGTGTACCTCTCCAGTCTGTCTGTCGTGGTCCATGCAGGGCTGTCCGTCCTTAGGAGAGTAGACCGTGTACCTGCATATGAAGACGGCACGGCAACGACAAAGCTATTTAGACACCCTGTTTTGATTTGGATCGTTTAGGTGTGTGTGCGCGCGTGTGCGTGTGAACTGTACTCTAATCCGTAACATGTCACATTGTATGGACCCCCCCCCATGCTGTGGGCTACAGTACAGTATATATCCTCCATGAACGGCTGGCCGTTGGGAGTAGCTGGTCCGGCCCAATCGTCCAGCCAGCTATGAAATTCTTTCTTAAATTTCTTCAGTAATAGATTTCGAGGAGAGGGTTACTGGAATCCCACCTGCCTCTAGAGCGAGTTAGGGTGTCTTGCTCAAGGACACCTCGACAGGTTCTTGCTAGGAGGAGCCAGGGGATCGAACCAGCAACCTTCCGGTTGTTTGGCGACCGCTCTACCTCCTGAGCCATGCTGCCGTCCCAACATTTTTACAGTGACACAAAAACACACTTTACGAATCAAGTCCCCCTCACCGTTTGCCGAACTTGATCTTTTTCCGCTCCTTCAGGGTGATGAACTGCCACCGGACAAAAGAGTCGTAGAAAGGGTTGACGTCTGTTGTGATGAACGAACGCCTCCAGTCCACCTGCCAAGCAAAAAACACACATCGCACCAGAGACACCACAGTCGACATCGACATTAACCAATGATTTCCATCGGCAAGTAAATGTTGACCTTGCTCGACAGATATACAATAATATAGTCAAATTGAATAAGCATGAAAATACCTTGAGCCCCATCTGCTTGAGGTCTCTGATGGCCAGGGGAGGGAAGTACTCCAGCCAGTGCTCGGCCTTGGCAAACTTAACGATCTCACAGTCGGTCAGACCCAAGGACTTCATGATGTCCCACTGGAACTTGGCCGTACCGGATTTCGCCACCGCTTTGCTCTGAGAAAGGTAAAAGTTATAAAATGTTACACAATTCAGATACATTCATTTGCGAATGGTTGTTTTGAATTTGGTGTGGATGGGCCAACGGGTGGGATTTGTCCGATTTTATTCAGAAGGCGCACGCGCACGCACACACACACACACACACACACACACACACACACACACACACACACACACACACACACACACACACACACACACACACACACACACACACACACACACACACACACACACACACACACACACACACACACACACACACACACACACACACACACACACACACACACACACACACACACACGTGTAACTGCCTCTGTGTTCAGTTTGAGTTTTTGGTTCCTACCTAAATGCTGTAGATTAAGGGCGGAACTAATGGTTGAAGCGCCAGTGTTCCGGGGACGTTTTATGCCGACGCACGCGTGTCAAAATCTCCGTATATAAGAGATAGTTCCGTCACAGTCAGTCAGTCAGTTCGGTCGGTCAGTTCAGTGAAGTCCCCATAATTTCCTCTTATTGCATGCATGCAGCCAATAAGGTACGTTTGGTGTTGTGATTGTTAGCTGTGTGTAGGCCCAAGCCAGGTAGCTAAAGTGCTGACGAAATGTTTGCTAAGTGAGTTTATTATTATTATTATTATTATTGCAGAAGGATTTAATGTGTTTTGTAGGTTAAGTTCATTTTGGTTAACAATATTGTAAAGACATGTGACACTAAGAGACGAAGTAGAAATAATATGGATGTATGTTGTTATTGTTTGATCTGTGATTTATTGTATTTCATGTGTGTGTTTCACAGTTCCAGGTCTGGATTTGAATAAATCCTACCAGTATCATAAAGAACGCATTGCTGTCATCATTGCATGAGAGGGAATTACAGTGAGAACTTACTGCTCCATAAGACAGCATCAGAAAGCAGTGAGTAACAACATTAAACCAAGTAAAGATGTCTGAGAGTGGCAGCCAGCGTGTGGTTGTTGTGGATGTACATTGCACAGACATGCAGGCACAAGCACCTGACAAAGAGGGTGCAAATGAAGACCGCACAACCGTGCAACCACAAAGGGAAGAAGGCACAATAGTTAGCAACCCCGCTTCCTCAGAAGAGCCACGAAGAGGCCAAAGAGTCCGCATGTTGACGGAAAAGGGTCAAGAACTGCATGATGAGCAAATAAGAAAAGTTGCACATCGTTTCAGTGTGGTCTATGAGAAGTGGAAAAATGTTGCTAAAGAAGCTAACCAAGCGCTGTGTGCACAGAGCTCAGACGACCTGCTGGATGGACACGTCACTAAAATATGCAGTGCCTCTAGGAGTCTGAATGAGGTTTATGACGATTGGAAGCGCATTGTGTGCCTGACCATAACACACGTCGCAGAGTCGACACCTGTGAATCAGTAACAAAGAAGATTTTTAATAATGCAATGGACCTTCTAGACACAAGAAAGGCTAAAAGGTCAAATGCATGAAGAACAATTCATGGAAGAGATAGTTGTCTGTAGCCTCAGTCAAGACAGGCACCAGCTCTCGCCACACTAAATTCTACTCTGCAAGCAGAACAAGTGCAGCTGCTGAGGTTGCTGCTAACCAAGCCACCTTAGAAGTCCTGCTAGAGCAAGAGCGTCATATTGAAGAACTTCAGAGACTTGAAGCTGAAGCCGCACAGTTTAAAGCCAAGCAGGAGGCTGAAACTGCAGAAAGACAAAGAGTGCTAGAAGCCAAACGCAGAGAACTAAATAGATTGGAAACTATTAAGAAGCTAAAGGCTGCCAAGGCACGACAGCAAGTATATGAGCAGAGCGAATGTTCAGCTCAAGCAGCTAAACGAAGTGACTGCTCAGATGAAGAAGTAAATGAGCTTCTCCATCGACGTCTCTGTGAAGAGTGAAGTGGAAATCAAGCCTCAAACTAGCCTATTGCAGCACCGTTCTCCACCACGAGCTGTAACACATCCAAGACAAGAACAGCACCGTTCTCCACCACGAGCTGTATCACAAACAAGGCAAGAAGACAGATCTGAAGACAGCACAGCAGCTCTTGTCAGATTGTTCGCAGAAGCCATCAGTGCAAGTCGCATTCCTATACCTGAACCTACAGTGTTCAATGGCGACCCACTCAGATACAACGACTGGAAGGTGTCCTTTCAGACGCTTGTTGGCAGGAAGAACATACCAGCCGAAGAGAAGATATATTATCTACGCAAGTACGTGGGTGGATCTGCCAAGAAGGCCATAGAGAGCTACTTCTTACTAGGCACAGAGTCAGCCTATTATGCAGCATGGCACATCCTAGATGAGCGATATGGCAATCCATTCCTCATTGCCAAGGCCTTCAGAGATAAGATTGAGTCGTGGCCCAAGATAAGCTCCAAATGCAGTGTGGAACTTCAAGAACTCGCCGACTTCCTGCGCAGCGGTGAGGCTGCCATGTCTCAGATCAGAGGTCTTGAAATACTTAATGATTGCAACGAGAACCAGAAAATACTCTCCAAACTTCCAGACTGGCTGACTTCAAGATGGAGTAGGAAGGTCATGGCCACAGAGGATGAAACTCGCATGTTCCCGAGCTTCAGCCAGTTTGTCAAGTTCCTCACACATGAAGCCAGAATCGCTTGCCACCCAATAACCTCTTTTCATGCTCTGAAGCCAGGGGAAAGTATTCTGGACAAGGGTTTCAGGAGCAAAGATCCTGGAGCAAGTGTTTTAGCAACCAGCTCAGATGAGAAAGCCGTCGCCACAGGCTGTGTCTTCTGTGAGAGGGCAGGACACAGTCTACAGAGGTGTCGCAAGGTTATGCAGATGACAATCAGTGAACAAATTAAGTTTGTCCAAGAGAAGAACTTGTGTTTCGGCTGTCTGAAGTCTGGCCATCGCTCCAAGGACTGTAGAGATAGAAACACCTGCGACACCTATGAGAGAAGACATCCAACTTGCCTCCATGATGATCGCACCAAGGAAGAAAGGATGTCAACAAGGCCTGATGGAGCAAGGAACAGTGATAAGTACAAAGAAAGAGAGAATAATCAGCCACAAGACCAGGCAGAGAGACCATCACGTGAGGCGACATCATTTAGAGTCATCCAGAATGATGGGGACACTCATACATCCACAATAGTTCCAGTGTGGGTGTCATCTACAGGTGAGCCAAGTCGTGAGGTTCTGGTGTACGCACTCCTCGATACACAAAGTGACACAACCTTTATCCTCGAAGAGACAGCAAAGGCTCTCAACACAAAAGGTGAACCAGTTCAGCTAAAGCTCTCCACGCTGGCTTCAAGAAACACAGTCGTGTCCTGTTGGAAGCTGACAGGTCTACAAGTAAGAGGATTCAATTCAGACAAGATAATCACTCTGCCAGTGACTTACTCAAGAGAGTTTATCCCTGCAAACAGAGACCATATTCCCACACCAGAGACAGCGAAGGCATGGCCTCATCTTGAACACATTGCAGATGAGATCGCTTCTCAGCAAAGCTGTGATGTCGGCCTGTTAATTGGCTACAACTGTGCTCAAGCCCTCGTTCCAAGACAAGTGGTGACTGGTGAGGAACATCAGCCGTTTGCTCAGAGAACAGACTTGGGCTGGAGTGTGGTGGGATATGGTAACCCGTGTCTCAACTATGGAGATACAATCGGAATCAGTCACCAAGTCATTGTGAAGCAAGTGACGCCAGGTCTACCGTCCTCTTCAGACCTCACAAGTGAAGTGCACTATGTCTGTAGAACACAGATCAAAGAAGTTGCGTTACCTGCAGATGTCATAAAGATGCTGGAGTCTGACTTCGCTGAAAGAGTGTCAGAAGCCAGCCCCATCTCTCAAGAGGATCTAAGGTTCCTGTCGAAAATGGAGAAGGGCATCAAGTTAAAGAGCGACGGTCATTATGAAATGCCGCTGCCATTCAAGAAGGAAAGACCTAACTTACTTGATAACAAGATCTGTGCTATCCATTGTCTCAATTGCCTAGAAAGGAAGTTGAGAAGAAACGATCAGTACCACAAAGACTACAAGACCTTCATGGATGAGACCATAACCCGCGGAGATGCAGAAAGGGTCCCAGAGGAAGACATCTACAAAGCTCCAGCTTGGTATATCCCACATCATGGGGTGTATCATCCACAAAAGCCTGGGAAGATACGTGTTGTCTTCGATTGCTCCGCCAAGTACCAAGGGACATCCTTGAACGACTATCTCCTGACGGGTCTAGAGTTGACAAACACCTTAGTGGGAGTTCTGTATTGCTTCCGAAGAGGTCCTGTGGCAATCATGTGTGACATAGAACGCATGTTCCACCAGTTCCATGTCAAGGCAGAAGACCAAGATTACCTACGATTCCTTTGGTGGGACAATGGAAATCTTGAAGACCAACCTTCCATCTATCGGATGGAAGGTTGTTTGGTGCAGCTTCGTCACCTGGCTGTGCAAACTATGGACTGAAGCACATCGCTGCTGAAGGACGAGGAAACTTTAGTGAAGACACCATAAGGTTTATCCAAAGGAACTTCTACGTTGATGACGGTTTGTCAAGTGTAGCATCTGAAGACCAAGCAATCCAGCTGGTGAAAGAAGCAAGAGAGCTTTGCAGCACAGGCAAACTCCGGCTGCATAAGTTCATCTCGAACAGCAAGGAAGTCCTAGCCACAATCCCAAAAGAAGAGTGTGCTGAAGCTCCCAGAGACAAAGACATGGCACTGGGTGAACTGCACATGGAAAGAGTACTCGGTGTGCAGTGGTGTGTGTCTTCCGATGAGTTCCAGTTCAGAGTGATCGTCAAAGAGAATCCACTTACCTGAAGAGGAGTCTTGTCCACGGTCGCTTCAGTATACGATCCTCTGGGTTTTGTGGCGCCCTTCATCCTGGTGGGAAAGCAGATCCTGCAGCAGATATGTCGTGACAAGCTCAGTTGGGATGACACCTTACCTGATGACTTACGAACTCTGTGGGAATGCTGGCTCCAAGACCTACAAAATCTGGCGGGTGTGAAGATTCCAAGATGCTACGTTCCATCAAGCTTCAAGGTCCAGCATTACGAACTTCACCATTTCTCCGATGCCAGTGTGTCGGGCTATGGAGAGTGCTCGTACCTCAGAGCAGTGAGTACGTCAAGTGAAGTCCACTGTTCCTTAGTAATGGGAAAGTCAAGAATTGCCCCTACTAAGGTCACAACCATACCAAGGCTTGAGCTGTCAGCAGCAGTTGTAGCTGTCCGCACCAGTGACATGCTCAAGAAAGAACTGGACGTAGAGTGCCTACAAGAAGTCTTCTGGACTGATTCAAGGGTTGTCCTTGGGTACATCAATAATGAAGCCAGAAGATTTCATGTGTTTGTGGCAAATCGTGTAGAACGCATCAAGCAAAGCACAGAGTCTACACAAGAGGCCCAGACTTTCTTTGGCAGAAAGAGTTACCAAGTGGAGAAGTCAAGGTGGGAGAGATTGCAAGTGACGACCCTGAACTTAAGAAGGCCCAGGTTCTCAACACCCAGGCGCAGTCGGAGGTGATCTTTCCTGTGGAGGCCAAGGACCGAAGTTATTGTATTTAGTTTTGTTTACTTTCTATGCAGTAGGTTGGCTCTAAGTCATTGTAAAATCATATACAATTGATATGTTTGGTGGGAGTGTAACTGCCTCTGTGTTCAGTTTGAGTTTTTGGTTCCTACCAGTTTTTGGTTCCTACCTAAATGCTGTAGATTAAGGGCGGAACTAATGGTTGAAGCGCACAGTGTTCCGGGGACGTTTTATGCCGACGCACGCGTGTCACTCCGTATATAAGAGATAGTTCCGTCACAGTGAGTCAGTTCAGTCGGTCAGTTCAGTCAGTGAAGTCCCCATAATTTCCTCTCTTATTGCATGCAGCCAATAAGGTACGTTTGGTGTTGTGATTGTTAGCTGTGTGTAGGCCCAAGCCAGGTAGCTAAAGTGCTAACGAAATGTTTGCTGAGTTTATTATTATTATTATTATTATTATTGCAGAAGGATTTAATGTGTTTTGTAGGTTAAGTTCATTTTGGTTAACAATATTGTAGACATGTGACACTAAGAGACGAAGTAGAAATAATATGGATGTATGTTGTTATTGTTTGATCTGTGATTTATTGTATTTCATGTGTGTGTTTCACAGTTCCAGGTCTGGATTTGAATAAATCCTACCAGTATCATAAAGAACGCATTGCTGTCATCATAGCATGAGAGGGAATTACACGTAAGTATACAAGTGTAAACAGGTAGTGAGCAGGGGTATGCAGTGGTATCAACAAAATAAATAATATAAATGTATATACAGCAGGTAGTGAGCAGGGGTATGTATATCCAAAATTAAGGATTAATATATACAGTTAGTACAGTAAAAATGAGGGATGGGACGATCACGTTTTTTGCCACCGATCACAATGAGAAATATCTGCCCCACCGATCACCGATATTTTTTTTTTTTTGCAGCTATAGCGGTCTACAGTGTATTGCTGCTATAGCTGTCTATTATAGCAGGGGTTCCCAAACGCCGGGCCGCGGACCGGTACCGGGCCGTGGAGGTGTTACTGCTGTGTGTTTATCATCATATTTGACTCAAATAATTTGAGTATAGGTGAACGGCGGGCGGTATAATCTATATATAGAGATGATATATATAGTATAATCTATATATATAGATTATATAGCGGTATAATCTATATATATAGATTAAATATATATCGGCGGCATAACGAGACTTTCAGTTACACGCGCTACTAAAGAGACTACGCGCTAGTGTCGGTCGCGAACGAGCCGGGTTTTGTTACGGGCGCTGCGCGTACATGCGCGTTTATACTGAAATCGAGCCCTGCCGTTTTGTTAGGGGTGTGTGTTGACACACACTTTGACAGCCGGTCCGCGAAAATTGACAACTGGTTCGCGAGATTTTTTTTCATGTATCTGCCGGTCCGTGGCACAAAAAAGGGTGGGAACCCCTGTATTATAGAACAGTTTCATCCATCATGCATTCCTGGGGTTCTCGTTCTCCACGGTCAGTATAACAAACTCGCCATGCTGCGCTGGGTGATGGGTTTTCAGCAGTGGTGAAGCGTCAGGGCCTTCAAGGTATTCAGAGAAGACCCTGGAACTCTCAGATGAAACCAAAGAATCGAATTAATTGTATTAATAAAATGTAATACAATTTAATAAAATTTAAATAAAATGAATAAATGAGAATCGTATCTGTGTTATAATACAGTGTTACGTTGATTTGTTTGTCTTTCTCGGTCCATGCACAACGCATTTGAGTGGTTTTGTGTTGGAAAAACAATGCAACCAATCAGATATTTTTCTGGGTTGCTGGGAAGAATATCCAACGTAAATCAACCAAAGTATTCCCGCTGACATTGGCCCTTAGACGGAATGATAGCGTACGTTTGGATTGACAATTTGATCAACCAATCATATCGTGATTTGTAGCCAATGGGCGTATTCTTTCAGATTTCCCCGGCAGCTCAATATGGAGCTAGAGGGTGCAAGGTGGTGGCTGGCGCGAGAGTGGATCTAGCGTAATGTTACGTTTTCTACGTTGTTTTTTTTACGCCAAAATGGCAACAGGTGAAGATGATGTCGTGGCGGAATTATTGTGTGAACCATTTTCAAGACGACAATTTAATGTTAAAATGGACATTATTAAAAAAGGCCGTCCAACACCTGACAATCTGGAGCTGACTCAAGTAGTTAAAGCAGGCTATGTTCGCCATTTTCAGAGTAGCAACTGGGAACGATACCCGTGGCTAACGGGCTCTACTAGCCACAAGAGGCTCTACTGATGGGAGTGTTGCTGTTTGGGACCGACAAGAGAGCAGGGAATTGGAACTTATTTTGGATCTGAAAAGCGATCATCTTTATGACCTGATGGTGGTCGGACCATTCATCCAGAAGGACAGGAGAATGGATTTGGTCTTTAAGTGAACATCATTGGTGAGTGAGACTCATTTGTCTTTGCTGGTTTTGTCTCTGTGTTGCGTCTCGTTGAGCTGGTTGTTGCATTTTGTTTCCACACACTTGTTGACTGATTAGTTAATGGCTGACTTGGGTTTGTTAAGCATTGTTGTGCATTTAAATTGAGAGTTTGGACTTGATCTTTCTTTGCATTGCTTAACGTGAAAAGACTTGACGTAACTAAGAGTTACAAAACCGCGATCAATAATCACCAAATTTGCATATGTTTTGTCATTAGCACTTTCACCTTTTCACTTTCATTTTGACAGGTGAAAGTGCTAATGACAAGACATATGCCAGGGACATTTGGTGATTATTGATCGCTATTTTGGAACTTAAAGTTCCAAAGTTACGTTAAGCCTTTTCACGTGAAGCGTGTTAGACCGTCCCTTTAACCGATAGCCTGTGTGTGGTGGTCTGTTGGGCTGTTACTTCACTACATGGACACTGCTTTACAACTATGGTACACTTGGGAATTGGCTGCGACAATCTGATCTTCCTAAATGATATAAGGCATAAAGTGACTCCTCCGTGACGTCCGTCTGACTAGAACAACTGAATTTTCGAATGGTGGTGGTGATGGTGGGGGTGGTGGTCTACAGCAGGGGTTCCCAAAGTGGGGGGCGCGGGACCCCGAGGGGGGGGGGGGGGTCGCGAGATGATTTCAGAATCCTCTTGATGTGACCATGAGGTTTTTATTGTTAATAATAACGTGTGCATAGATATTTTTATATATGTACGGGTGACGAATAAAGGAATTTTGATTCCGACAGATTCACGACAGTATCATTTGCAGCTGAAAAAAAAGCCACACACAATTTTCAATATCACGATTACCCCCCCCCCCCCCTTGGACTTCACGATGTTCTCGATGGTGAAGATCTGTGCACACGTTGTTTTTAATGTTCCAGTCCCTCCGGTGATAGTGGGGGGGGGGGGGTCTGTTATGTTGGGGGTCGCGGGCTGAAAAGTTGGGGAACCCCTGGTCTACAGAAGGTCCAGTTGTGATAGACACGCTTCGCCACTGATATATATACATTTCAGTGGTGAAGTGTCAGGGCCTTCAAGGTATTCAGAGAAGACCCTGGAACTCTCAGATGAAACCAAAAAATCGAATTAATTGTATTAATAAAATGTAATACAATTTAATAACATTTAATACAATTTTAATAAAATGAATAAATGAGAATCGTATCTGTGTTATATTACAGTGTTACGTTGATTTGTTTGTCTTTCTCGGTCCATGCACGACGCATTTGAGTGGTTTTGTGTTGGAAAAACAATGCAACCAATCAGATATTTTTCTGGGTTGCTGGGAAGAATATCCTTCAACCAAAGTATTCCCGCTGCCATTGGCCCTTAGACTGAATGAGAGCGTACGTTTGGATTGACAATTTGATCAACCAATCATATCGTGATTTGTAGCCAATGGGCGTATTCTTTCAGATTTCCCCGCAGCTCAATAGGGAGCTAGAAGGTGCAAGGTGGTGGCTGGCACGAGAGTGGATCTAGCGTAGTGTTACGTTTTCTACGTTGTTTTTTTTACGTCAAAATGGCAACAGGTGAAGATGATGTCGTGGCGGATTTATTGTCTGAACCATTTTCAAGACGACCATTTAATGTTAAGATGGACATTATTAAAAAAGGCCGTCCAACACCTGACAATCTGGAGCTGACTCAAGTAGTTAAAGCAGGCTATGTTCGCCATTTTCAGAGCAGCAACTGGGAAAGATACCCGTGGCTAACGGGCTCTACTAGCCACAAGAGGCTCTACTGATGGGAGTGTTGCTATTTGGGACCGACCAGAGGGCAGGGAATTGGAACTTATTTTGGATCTGAAAAGCGATCATCTTTATGACCTGATGGTGGTCGAACAATTCATCCAGAAGGACAGGAGAATGGATTTGGTCTTTAAGTGAACATCATTGGTGAGTGAGACTCATTTGTCTTTGCTGGTTTTGTCTCAGTGTTGCGTCTCGTTGAGCTGGATGTTGCATTTTGTTTCCACACACTTGTTGACTGATTAGTTAATGGCTGACTTGGGTTTGTTAAGCATTGTTGTGCATTTGAATTGAGAGTTTGGACTTGATCTTTCTTTGCATCGCTTAACGTGATAAGACTTAACGTAACTAAGAGTTACAAAACCGCGATCAATAATCACCTAATTTGCATATGTTTTGTCATTCACCTTTTCACTTTCATTTTGAAAGGTGAAAGTGCTAATGACAAGACATATGCCAGAGACATTTGGTGAGTATTGATCGCTATTTTGGAACTTAAAGTTCCAAAGTTACGTTCAGCCTTTTCACGTGAAGCGTGTTAGACCGTCCCTTTAACTGATAGCCTGTGTGTGGTGGTCTGTGTTGGTCTGTTACTTCACTACATGGACTCTGCTCTACCAACTATGGTACACTTGGAAATTGGTTGCGACAATCTGATCTGCCTAAATGAGATAATGCATAAAGTGACTCCTCCGTGACGTCCATCTGACTAGAACAACTGAATTTTCGAATGGGGGTGGTGGTGATGGTGGGGGTGGTGGTCTACAGCAGGGGTTCCCAAAGTGGGGGTCGCGGGACCCCGAGGGGGGGGGCGGCGCGGGACCCCGAGGGGGGGGGGGACGCGAGATGATTTCAGAATCCTCTTGATGTGACCATGAGGTTTTTATTGTTAATAATAACGTGTGCATAGATATTTTTATATACCGGTATGTACGGGTGACGAATAAAGGAATTTTGATTCCGACAGATTCACGACAGTATCATTTGCAGCTGAAAAAAAAGCCCCACACAATTTTCAATATCACGATTACCCCCCCCCCCCCTACAGAAGGTCCAGTTGTGATAGACACGCTTCGCCACTGGTTTTCAGGTGTCTTATTAAATTTGTCTTGTTGAAATGTTTTACCTTGCTTCCTCCACGAGAAATGTTCTCTTTGCACACATTACAGATGGCAAATGTTACATCTGTATCACACACTTTGAAGAAACTCCACACTGCAGACACTGCTGACATTGAGGCAGGGCGAGTATCACTCTGTTTAGAAAAGAGGCGGGGCCCCACGTGTTTTACTCGCTGGTAAAGAGATGAGCTCACGTGTTTCTCACGTGCAGGATCGGCTATGAAATCGGCAACATTAAAGAAAGATCGGCATTCTCCGATTGCGCATTTTTCTTCAAAATCGGCCGATAATGATCGGAAGCCGATCGATCGTCCCACCTCTAGTAAAAATGAACATCAAGCTATAAATATACTTAGTTTATATCAAACTCTTTTTTTCCTACTGTATATTGTACAGTAGAAAATACTGCCACTTTAAATTCACTGCTCATCCTGCATAAGACAAATAAAGTTCTTGAACCTTGAGGCATTGCCCACAGACAAACCAAAACGTACATCCGGTACACACAACATACAGCCAAGTGTCCAGTCGCTGACCTTTTTGCCCTTTGACTTATCCTTGATGATGAATTCGTCGGGCACCTCGGGCTTCTCATCCTCGTCCTTCTCCCCCCCTCGGGGAACTGCGGCGGGTTTCCGTACACCTCCATCTCCCTCTTCAGCTTATCCGCACAGGCCTGGCGATGAAGGACTCAATAAGTCAGGGTGCATCGTCAGGGCCCAATCAGACCTAAGACTAGCTGGAATATTGCATGAAAGCAGCCACACATCTGAAAACCTGTCGAGGTGTCCTTGAGCAAGACACCCTAACCCTAACTGCTCTTGACGTGCTGGCTGTCTCCTTGCATGGCTGACTCCGCCGTTGGTGGTTGAATGTGTGTATGAATGGGTGAATGTGAGGCATGACTTGTAAAGCGCTTTGGATAAAAGCATCCGCTATATAAAAGCATCCATTACAATTCAGCCATAGACATTTGCAGTGAAGACAGTGTAAATATTAAGACATATCAAACCCTTACAAATCACACCATTGAGCATGTACAATAATGTGTATATAGACAAATCAGACTTGAGATTCATCTCAAAAGTCTGATGGTAGATAAGCTCAAATCTGGGGGAACGGGCCATTTCTTATGCGTCATATTTGTTTCGACCAATCATGTGGCTGGAGGCGGGGATCTGCAAGTGTGTCATTGGCAAACTCACTCTAGACCAATGGGATTAAACTATAAAAGAAAGGTGTGTGTAAACGTTTTAAATCAACACCATGTAGACTGGCCACTGTATAACTGCACGTATTAAAATCCCCTTCTGAAAGCTTCATGCTAATTTGTTTTCTTCAGTAGAATTATCGGTCTCTGTGCCGTCTCCCCCCCAGAAGTTCTGCTATAACAGACCTTTGGATCCAAGAGTGAACCCACAGACAGACTCTGACTTGGGGCTCGTGGACTCACCTTGATAGGCATGCCTGTGCAGTGCAACCCGAATGGGAAGAGACATTGTTTCCCTCTCAAGCGCTGGTAACCGACACCAAACTGCAATGGAATAGAAAGGTACAGAATCCAGCCAATTCATAAGAAAACTCAATCAGTAACAATAACAAAGCCACTGTAGGACGCTGTAGAAACCCCTTGTGAATAATGGAACAACACGCACACTCTTGGCAACAGAGTTTGTGTATTTGTTTTTAATACACAGGTCACACACACAACGGTGTGATCTCAGACTCATTATTGCATACCGTTTGTTTCTCTTCTGCTTTGCATGTAAACTCACCTCACATTTTGACAGACTGAACGTGTGGCCAAGATGCAATCTGCCATTCATGTAAGGATAGGGGAAGGTGACAAAGTACTTGTTTTTGCTGAAAAATAAAAAACAAACCAAGGATTAAAATAGCAAATTAACAACTCTATGATACTACGATCATTACATGATTTGTTGTACTTCCTAGATGATTTGAATAATGCACAACAGTTAAGTGAGCACGCAGGATAGCTCAGTCTGTTGGGACACGTTGGCTCTGCCAAGGTGCCCTTGAGCAAGGCACCAGACCCCTAACACTGCTCCCCTGGCACTGTATATACAATAGCTGCCCAATGCTCCTAATACTAGGATGGGCACTGTGTGTACAAGTACATGACCAATAAAGAGCATTCAATCCTCCAGATTTACATTTAGAGGCAAGACTGTGTTGTAAACCAGTAGAAACAACTGCTATATGTCAATGTACATGTGACATATAAGGCCCACAGATTGGAACATTTCCTGCATTGTTTTGTTCAACTCAAATGCTCATTGAATAGCAATGGAAATAGTAAAAAAGACATGGTTAGATTACAGTGGACAGAGCCTAACCTCTTAAGCTATAAGTTAAGAACATATATGTACTTAGTGCTTTCCCCAATTGTGGTGGGTGCATCACACTCGAAGCTCTTCTCCTTCTCCCATTTGTCCTGGATCTCCTGCTCGATCTTCCTCAGGTAATCCAACTTCGCTGTTCCCTTGCGCTCCTACAATGGAAAGCATGACAACAAACAATCATTTGATTTGTATTTTTTGTTGTAGTACATTTTGACTCGTCTGGAAAGGCAATTGCTCTGAAGGAAACTATTGCAACGTGTACAACACACGAATAGCGAACAAGCCGAATAAAGCCCGTCTCCAAAACCCTCCCTGTCCGATATGTTCATACAAGACAAGGGCCTTGAGTGTCCTCTCCCAGTCTGAAGTCCCTGCATGTAGGTATATACCAATATATACATTATCATATAATATAAATACAATGACAGCTAGTCACGGGGAGCTAACTTAGTTAGCAGGTCCATGTAATATGCAACGTTATAGAGATAGATACATAGCAACCTATACTATATATATATGTGTATATAGTTTTATAATTTGTACTTACACTCATTGTGCAGACAGATGGGGTGCTATGTGATGCTTTTAGTCTCTATGAACTATAGTACTTTAACACTAAGGGATGCCCCACGCCGCCGGTACGAGGCTGATGACATGCAGCTACTTCACACGCACTGCTTACTGGGTAGTGTAGTTTGTATTAACATCGTCACAACAACTCCCTTTTCTTCGTACCAGAAACGCGGTCTGACTAGTACACATTTTATAATAGATCAATTGTTATTGGTCTTATTTGACTATTGTTGTTTTATTATTGTTAGTGTAGCAGCGATGACGTGAAGGCATCTTATTTTTGTATTTATTATTCCTGGAATCGTTTTACGTTACGTTACGACACTTCCACTTGTGTGTGTGTGTGTGTGTGTGAGAGAGAGAGAGAGAGACCAAACCATTGCCGTAAAGCATTCTGTGCCGACTTGCAAGTGGAGAGAGAGAGCGAGAGAGAGAGAGCAGAGGCCTTCAATCAAATACAGTAATAGACGATGAGAGCGGGGTTACTAGCACGCACTTTCGATTTGTAGACAGTATTGGAGTCTTTCTCTCACGATGATCATAGAAAACGTGGATGCTTTAAAGTCGTGGCTGGCAAAACTCCTGGAGCCCATGTGAGTGATCTGGGGAAATGTCATCTGTGTGCTCCGCTTATTGTGAAGCTAACGCCTAGCCACCAGTTTGAGTGGAGCTGCCCACTAGCATCTGGTGTCAGGGGGGCTCCCTCCCGTTGCACGAGTTAGCCGCTGTGGCCGCTAACTCACTAGTGTTGTTCTGACACGTAGATAAACACTACTGTCTACTTTCACCAACTTGTGGAAGTCGCACTGCGGGTTGTTTGTTTGTGTCGTTGTTTCGTTGTTCGAAACCGAAATGATCGGCTTCCGAATCGGCTTCCAGCTAAGCGGGTTTTCTTTCGTGTTTGCACTGGCTGCTAAGTTCTCCAGCCTGGTGTCGTATTGATGCCACTGACTCCTAGTTTGGTCAAATCGAACTGTGTTTATTTAAACAGAAGTGTGTTCGTTGTATTTCACGTGTGTGTGTGTGTGTGTTAATAGTAAAGGCAACAACCAGACTGCCGAGATCGAACGTTTTTGTTTAAAAATAAATAAACAAATAAACAACGTATACAGATAGTAAATAGTATGATGATGCCCCGCAGATGTGAAGCAGACCCCTCTGCCTTGGCTAACTATGTGGTGGCTCTGGTGAAGAAGGACAAACCAGAGAAGGATCTGAAAGCTCTGTGTGCCGATCAACTTGATGTCTTCCTGCAGAAAGGTAGTCGTCTTTTTTACCTTTTGTACGGTGCTTTTGATTGTATGAATATTTAAATCTGTGTATGTGTTAGATTCAAATGTATTGTCATTGCACAGCACAAGTACAGTACAGCGAAGCTAATTTAGCATCTAACCAGAGTGCAAATGTTGCAGTAAAGTGCATGGTAATATATAATTTACAGTGGCTAAAAGACAGTCTACTAGATTATTTGTAGATTATGTATGATAATATGTAAACAAAATACAGTATTTTACTCGTATATTGTGAGATGAAGTGGAATGAGCAGGATGATAATATGTCAACAAAATACAGTATTTTACCCATATATTGTGAGATGAAGTGCAATGAGCAGGGTGGTAGGCAATTTTTAATTTGGCGTTCTGGTGAGATCTTGTCCCATTCAACATCACAACTAGAACACAGTGGCAAGGAATACACTACGAGTTCAGGATGGCCTACATTAAATATTTACCCATTTTGACCTAAAGCACACCGAGTCAGACAACCCTGTCATCAGCTGTTTATTTATGCATCTTTCTAATACTCAAATTCTCTCATTTCTAAACTTGATCTAATGCAGAGACAACTGGATTTGTGGATAAACTCTTTGAATGTCTGACAACTAAGAACTACCTGGTGAATAACCAAGCCAAGGATATTCCCATGGAAGAGGTGAAGCCCCTTCCAGTCAAACTTGAAGTAGCAGAGGTAAATGAAAGACGTGTGTGATGCATTCATTAGTGTGTGTGTGTGTATATTATTATATCCCTTTTTATATATCTTAATAATACTATTTTAGATATCGTAGAGTTAGGTATGATATAGATCAGTAGACTAGATTCAAATTGATTGTCAGTGTACAAGCCACAAGTACAGTACTTCGAAAGTATAGTCAATTTTGTCATTGACATTTACCGCTTGTTTACCGCTTGTTTGTTTTTAAACCAGACTGAACCAGCTGAGGAGGAAAGAGAAAGCAGGCGGAGGAGAAGTCCTCCGAGAAACCACGAGTCCAGGTAAAAGACTCTTCATCGCGACTGATCTGTACGCCCACGGAATACTGTCAGACTGTACTGTATTCCCCTTGTTATTATCACTATTTGAAACACAGGACATGCTCTCTGGTTGGCCTTGTTGGCAACTTCCAATTCCTCTCTCTAATGTAATCAAATAGAAATCAAGATCTTAAACTAGGACACATTAGCATATACAACTGACTCTTTGTTGTTGATCTAAATCAGGTTTATCTTTTCATTACGCTCTCAACCAAACTTATGTTATTCTAAACTATTGACATTGCATTGCTAGAATTCCCCTTTTTAAGGCAATGTTGCATTCATTCTGAAGGACTCATGCATTGTTTAAAGTACACCACCTCACCCAAACAATCCCCCCCCCGAATCCTCCCAGGAACAGGGATGACCGGAGGCGAGAGGAGCGCAAGCGGCGTGACTTGGAGCGCCATGGGAAAGGCGGCGGTGGTGGCGGTGGTGGTGGTGGTGGCGGCGGCGGCGGCAGCGACTCCCACCGAGAGAGGGAGCGCCTGGAGCGGCCGGAGCGGCGGCGAGGGAGCCCACGTGGAAGGAGCTACAGCAGGAGCCGCAGCAGGAGTGGCAGCCGAGGGAAGAGCCGGGAGCGGGAACACAGAGGAGGAGGGGGCAGAGGTAAGCAGTGGGAGGGGGAAGAGGTAAGAACAGGGAGGGGGAAGAGGTAAGAACAGGGAGGGGGAAGAGGTACGAACAGGGAGGGGGAAGAGGTAAGGACTGGGAGGGGGAGGGAGGAGGTAAGGACAGGAGGGGAGGGAGGAGGTGAGGAGGAGGAGGCAGCGGCAGAGATGAGGTAGGGAGTACGACAGAGGTAGCGTGGGAAGGCTGCTCTATTCATCCATCTCCTGGACTGTGACGACAACAAAAGCAGGAGTAGGAAACCTGTGGCTCCAACAGGACTCTCCTAATGTTCACTCTTCGTCTGCCGTCCGCGTTTTTTTCTAAACAGCTTCTCTACTCTCAAGTCCCCTCCTCCTTCAGGTGTAGGTTAGGGTCGCCGCCTGCAGAATGACACCGTGATGCCGGGAAGAGAGGAAAGGCGTGGGCTGGACGAGGAGGATCGTATGGGTTTTGGTGTAGAAGCGGCGGTCTGTGTCATCTGAAGCTTTGGTTTCGAGGGACAGAGAGAGAGAGTGTGGGGGCGGGGCTACCATGTGGACTGCATGGCCAGGTTTTCATTGGCGATTTAACAGCGCAGGGTGGAAGTTTCCCCAGCTCATCCAAGGTCCCCGTTAAACCTTTATTCTTGTTGCACTGATCCACCGTCCCTTTTCCTTAAATGACTGTTCTTTGAGTTGGATTATTCTGTGTTTTATTACACGGATTATAGTGATGCACGTTTTAGTTGGGGGGGGGGGGCGAAATCACTTGATGGCGTTTTTAAATTGAGTGTTTCTGGATTAAGGCTGCATTCGCCCTTAAGTGCTCAGATTTTCAGAATATATTGTTAAACTAGGATAAACAAATCTTCTTAAATGGCATGTACAGACATCGCTAGTGACAACAGCAACTTTGTAATAATGTTCACGTCGTTTCAATAATGATTTAGTGTGTATCCGTTTGGTGACGTCACGTGTTCACGTTTTTGTCTCGTCAGATTTCAAGCCCAAATACGAGTCGGAGAGGAAGGACCCCGATGCCTTCAACTCCTCCTCCTCCTCGTCTCAGCAGGCCCACCCTCCCCCGCTGCTCACCCTCCCCACGCAGCACCCCTTCTCCGTGCCCCCCCCCGGCGTGCCGGGCCCCGGGGGCGTGCCCGTGGCGCCGGCCCACCTGCCCGACAGCACCACGGACAGCTGGTCCATCTACTACAGCGGCCAGAGGCAAGATGGCGGCAAGGCGTTTGGCGGCAATGCCGGCGGCAAGGGCGGCATGCTGAAGCAGCGCTGCAGGGACTACGATGGTAGGACCTTTCGTTTTTTCCATTTTCAAATTCGGCTTGTTTTGAAATTGTCACCCCCTTTGTTTCGTCTTGTCGAAATTCCTCCCACCTTTTCTTTCCTCCAAAAGCGCCGCTGTTCATATTTGGCGCCACTTAGCCGACAATCTTATGCCTTTCTTTACTTTAGTCAAATACGAGGTCTGTTGTAATGGTGGCAGGTTGCATTTGCACGCACCTCCAGTGTGTCTCCTTCATGGGCCCACCGGGGACCTAGTGTAGCTGGTTACTAATGACCCCTGCTTACAGCTCCTCTTCTGGGAGAGAAGAGACAGCCCTGCCCCCCCCACAGGGACACCACACGGGCCCATGCCTGCTATCTTCTGTCACAGCACCCAACTGGGATCCACGGTCTTTAATGAGGTGTGTGTGTGTGTGGTGTGTGGGTGTGTGTGTGTGTGGTGTGTGTGTGTGTGTGTGTGTGTGTGTGTGTGTGTGTGTGTGTGTGTGTGTGTGTGTGTGTGTGTGTGTGTGTGTGTGTGTGTGTGTGTGTGTGTGTGTGTGTGTGTGTGTGTGTGTGTGTGTGTGTGTGTGTGTGTGTGTGTGTGTGTGTCACACACACTGGCAGAGGGTGGAACCCCTTGTCTACTTGGGTTTGTTGAACTCAAGGTCTCCTTTTACTGCATAATATTGATTTCAGTGTTGTTCCTGTGACACACGCACACACATTTCTCTCCAGCCGATGCCATTAAAATAGCAGGTTTTTAATGGGGACTCGAGAGAGGGGGTCTTCGGGGAGGTTGTGTGTGTGTCCGTCACTAGGGGCTCGGGTGACGTGTATTTGTTTGAGCGGTGTCTTATGGAAGTCCGGGACGACTATGTATTCTGATCTGTGTCGATGTTGTTTGTTGTGGAGAGGGCTGGGGGGGGGAGGGGCGGGCTAAGGTGTTCATGTTCTATGACTTCATTGTATGACTTTTGTTGGCTACAAGCTGCCCGTATTCTGATGAGTACCTTACCTTGTGCCACGGGCTGAATCCACCATGACGGTATGAGATTTCGTTAAATCGCCATATACTGTGGCGTGAACCTTGGATGGGATGTTTAGGAATGGGATCTTTTAAGTCATACGTGTTTTACATGATGCATGTAGAAGGAGACGAATTGTAATTGTTTTTGAGAGGACGGTCATTCTTGATTTACAGGTTAATCATTGAAGGTGCGATTTAAGGTACGGTTCCAGAGTTGTTCAGCCGGGTGCCAAAAACGAAACCACCCTTAGAACAACCGACTCAACGGGTTCCCTGACCCAAATCGGGGGGGAGAGATCCCCCTAAATAGATCGGGAATGAATGGCTGTGGCATTTCTAACTGAACTGAACTGAGCCGGTGACTGTTGGGGTGCCGTCCGTACACATCTGCGGGAGGATACCGGCTTTGTGATGAGATGTTTACATGTTTTGGGCGGGTGATGGGTTACGTTGGGGTCTTTGGAACGAGAGGATGCGTCGATACCCCTTTTTACTCCCTACACCGATTCTGATCCACAAAGTTTAGTTAAAATGGTGGATAAAACGGCAGGTGTGGCACATAATGGGTTTGACGAGTGGGTGGTGTTTTATTACGGCCGAAAGGGAAGAACTGCAAATGAATTGCCCTTCTATGGATAAAGTTGTCTGAACTGAACTTGCCACGGTTTACAGTTTACAAGGAGGATATTTGATACTTTCTTATTTTATTTGAACTTTGTGTTTTGTAAATGAATGTAAACATTTTTACTGTTTATATATATATATATATATATATATATAACCGCATACCCTCACTACCACTGCTCACTACCTGCTGTATATACAATTATACATTTATGTATATTTATTTATGTATGTATAATTCTGCACATATCTCATACCTACTCTATAAGTTATTGTATACCTGTTTTTAGTAGTAGTTTTTTGAGTAGTAGACTGGTTTTACATATCATTCAACCACTGTACGTTATAGATTACATTATATTATTACCGTGCACTTTACTGCATTATTTTCACTCTGGTTAGATGCCCAAATTAGTTTCCCTGTACTGTGCAATGACGTGTGTGTGTGTACTCCCCCCGCAGAAAAGGGCTTCTGTGTCCGTGGCGACCTGTGTCCCTTCGACCACGGCAACGACCCCCTGGTGGTGGACGACGTCACCCTGCCCGGCATGATCCCCTTCCCGCCGCCGCCCGTCCTCCCGCCTCCCCCCACCCGCCTCCCCATGCCCCCCATCATCGAACCCCCGCCACACCCCCTCAGGATGCCCGCCATGCCGCACTACGGACAGCCGCCGCCGCCGGGCATCTTCCCCATGACCCGTGAGTACTGACTGACCTTTTACCCACCCCCCCCCCCCCCCTTGCGGCGTGCTCGTCCAGACCTTGTTTTGTTGTTTGGTCTTCCGACTGTAGCGTCTTGAAGGTGCTGTATATGTGAGCAAGATTCTGAAAAATCGACAACCTGCGGAAGAACCGGTACCTTGTGTCTTAAAACACGTTGGTGGATCACGTCTTTTTACTTCGACCACTTACCAGGTCACCGAACAGTCATGAGAACCCTTTTTGGGAAGGGAGATGACATGACATGTCCCTTCCATGTCCATTCCACATGACATGTTGGAATGTGGACACTAGAAAAAGACAACTCATTAATGGCAAAAAAAAAATTAAGCGAGTCAGCGATTTTGTAATGCGGTGAATCGTCGGTGAATCACAGAAATTAGTCAAATCTAGATTGTCTCTTACAGAGGCGGGGCAGTCCACTAGAAACCGATATTGTATATTTTTTGGTTTTATGTTTAGTCATTTAGCCTTTCTTTTATTTATCTGTCTCGGTCTCTGTGTGTTTCCTCTCTGTGGAGCCTTTTGAATATGTCTTATTGTGAAAATGCTTGGCTTATGATAGTAGAGGCCTAAATACCAAACGTGGTGTTGTCATGGAGAGGTGGTGTCGTGGGACACACACACACACACACACACACACACACACCCCAGAACCACGAGCCGCACAGCCAAAAAATGTCAATCATTCCTGCTATCTGAGACATTGGCTTGTGGGCTTGTGTCTCCCCTCAGGGCCCCCACTGATAGCAACCAGTCGGATAGACACGCCCAACCACCAATCGGCCATCACCTCCTCGGCGCCGATTGGACCGCCGAGCGTGAGGCTCCCGCCTCCTCTTCCGCTTCCTCCCCGTCTTCCTCTACCACCGCCGCCTCCCTCGTCTTCCGTGCCTCTACACCCACAGTATGCCCCGTCTGAATGTAAGCGGCCAATGTGTGATGTGGTTTTTTTTGCATAGAACTGTTTTTAATTGTTTGACAATTCATAAAATATGTTGTAGCCAAAGCTCCGGTAAAACCTACTTTTGCATACGCTAGAGTGCAGAAAACCTAGTAAACCTCACTCAACCGACACCTTATTAAAGATATCCTCCAGAGGAAGCTAGAGCCCGTGGGGTTTTAGGTTCCCTTGTTAATAGCGTCTGCCTCTAATGCCGGGGGGGGGTGGGGGGGGGTTGTGAGTTCGAGCCCGGTGCGGGACGCTCACTGTTATACACATGGGCAATCCCCTTCTATGTAGTGAGGGAGATGTGAATGTTTACAAATGGACTTCTCTACACATCTGGTGCTTTTATTATCTATTCAAGATTCAAGATGACTTTATTTATCCCGAGGGAAATTAAGGTGCAACAGTTGAAACGGGGGGAATAAATGCACACAAAAATATACTAATACCTAAAAACTAAATAACAAACTAAACTAAACTAGTATAAACAAAATATAACTAAATGAAATCTAAATGTATTGATAGATGAATTCTACATAGCTGGTACCACATTTAACAGCCTGTGTTTGGGACTTTCCCCACGGCTGTACTGTCCGCTTCCTGTGTTCTCAAATGGTGTTTATGTAATGATCCCATTGTATGATATTGGGTCTTCATGCTGCCAGGGTAACTAATCATTCAAATAATCACATTTTCAAGCTGCAAAAAATTTGTATCGGCAGGAAGCTCTTCCTATATATTATTTTTTAACTAAATCCATAAGGCCTTATAGAGTTGAAGTGACAATGCCTTATAGGTTAGGGTTCGGTTTTTGTATGTTGTGCCAATTATGTTCTTATTTTACAATTGATGAACAAACTCGCCGTCCTGTGCCTTGCTGCAGTAACACCTGTATACCAGAAGGTGGCGCCGCTACTGAGCACATTGTTAAAAGAGCAAGCCGGTTTATTTTGTATTGCAAATGACCCCTAATAACGTTTAAGAACTGTTAAGACACACTCGTCTACTATTGGTCATGGTTTCACAGCGGATGTCGCCAATTATAAAAACATGGAATTATCTAATTTAATTTAGGTGATTTACTTATTATTATTTTCGAGAGATGAATCGTGCATGACATCTCACTGAATCACTAAAAGTGTGTGTGTGTGTGTGTGTGTGTGTGTGTGTGTGTGTGTGTGTGTGTGTGTGTGTGTGTGTGTGTGTGTGTGTGTGTGTGTGTGTGTGTGTGTGTGTGTGTGTGTGTGTGTGTGTGTGTGTGTGTGTGTGTGTGTGTGTGTGTGTGTGTGTGTGTGTGTGTGTGTGTGTGTGTGTGTGTCATGATTAGTATTTAAGTAGTAAATGGGCACATGAAGAGATGATAATGGTTCAGAGAGAAGGTGATTAATAATTAATTTAACACACATATTAAACGGTGTTTAATGTAATGTAATTCCCCCCCCCCCCCCCCTCTCTCTCTCAAGCAACAGTGACCCAGTTTTAATCAAACGAGCATTTATGCGTCCACTGTGAATACGGCCTTCACATTGTTAGGGGTTTTACTTTAAGCCTACCCTATTTGCTTGGTCTTTTCTTGTAAAGGTACATTTGTACATTTGACCAAAATGCACCAATCTTATACTAACATAAGTGCACATAAGGAAGTTGTCTTGATATATTGATTCCTCTTTGTAATTTATTTTCGTTTTTTAACGTCATTTTGGTTTTGTTTTAATGTCCGCCACCTCAAACTCCAGTGGCTTATCGTCAGGTCTCCACTCCTTAGGATGCCTCCTTCTGAAACCCAGCACATTTTTAACCTCTCTGTCTCGGTCTCGGTCTCTGTCTCTCTCTCTCTCTCTCTGTCTCTCTCTCTCTCTGTGTGTGTGTGTGTGTGTGTGTACGTTTCCTGCTTAGACAACTTCGACCCCGAGGGCTACAACCCAGAGCTTCCAGGCATGACCGGGGCAGGCCGGAAACAGTACCGTCAGTTCATCCCCCGCGTGCAGACCCAGCGGACCAACCTCATCGGCCTCACCTCTGGGGACGGCCAGGGCTCTCGAGGTGACTATAAATGATGACATCCATATATTGCAATCACCTATACTATACTATACTATACTATACTATACAGGGGCGGCAGCAGCTCAGTCTGTTGGGGCTTGGGAACCGGAGGGTCGCCGTTTCAAGTCCCCGAAACTGTGACAGAAAGTACATAGTGAAAACTGGTAAAAAAAAGGTGCCGGTTCCCTTGAGCAAGGCACCGACCCCCGACACTGCTCTGTATATACAATAGCTGCCCGCTGCTCCTCATACTAGGCTGGGTTAAATCAGGATCGGAACCTGGAGGATTGAATCCTCTTTATTGGTCACATACATGTACACGCACACAGTGACATGTGTTTGTCTGCATTTAACCCATCCTAGTATTAGGAGCAGTGAGGCAGCTGTAGTATATACAGCTGCCCGGGGAGCAGTGTAGGCCTTGCTCACAGGCACCTCGGCAGTGCCCAGGTGTTTCGGGGACTTGAACCGGCGACCTTCCAGTTCCCAAGCCCCAAGTCCCAACAGACTGAGCTTTCCTGCCGCCCTAACTAATGTCACTGTGTGTGTACATGTATGTGACCAATTAATTTATTATATATATATATATATATATATCTCTCTCACTCACTCACTCACTCACTCACTCACTCATTGTTTTCACCATGGCTTCCGTCCAGCTGCCAACATAGTGATCAAGACGGAGCCGGATCCCATCCCTCCTCCGGCCCCCAGCTGCAACCTGACTCGCTACAGCTCGGAGCAGGACGCCCGCAAGAGAGCCCTGGGGCCCCCCATGGGGCCCTCAGAGGGCCCTCCTGTCAAGAAGCCCTGGATGGAGAAGTGAGGACACACAACTCGGTCTGACTCATTTGGCAGGAAAAAAAATAATCCTACTTTTTTCTATAAAAATATTCCAGAGGAGATCTGAGGAAATTCCAAAAGTGACCTCGAAATGCAATTGGGAGCATTTGTGCAAATTATTGTTGTGGTGGAAGAATTTATTTTTTCTTTTTTGTTGTATTGCTAGTCGTGTCATTTATATATCCCCCCCTCCCCCCTCGCAGGCCCAGCTTCAACAACCAACACAAGCCGGCGTTCCCAAAGAGGAACCACTACGTCAACACCAAGCTGGAGGTGCGCAAGATCCCCCGGGACCTCAACAACATCGCCAAGCTCAACGAACACTTCAGCAAGTTCGGCACCATCGTCAACATCCAGGTGGTGTTCAGCGGGGACCCGGAGGCGGCGCTGATCCAGTACACCGCCAACGAGGAGGCACGGCGGGCCATCTCCAGCACGGAGGCGGTCCTCAACAACCGCTTCATCCGGGTGTACTGGCACCGGGAGCCCACCTGCGGTGCTGGTGGTGTTGGTGTTGGGGGAGTCGTACCCCAGCAGCAGCAGCAGCAGGAGCAGCACACCTCTGGACCTCAGGGGTCCGTTCTGGCCCCCCAGCACAGCAACATGCACAAGGTAGGGACAAGGGCCCCACACTAACCTCCATTCGCTTGCATGTGCGTTAAAATAAAAATACAACAAATCCTGTGTACAAATGGGGAAACACAATTTGAGAGAATACTATTAAAACACATTTTTTAAAACAATCTTTTTTAGGTACTATTTTGAGAGTTGTAAAGAGAGAACAGAAAAGAGCAGAGGAGGACCGTATTGCGTTGGCAATACACAAATTTGCAAATTTAGAAATGTATTCCCGTACAATACAATCTTGTCAATAAATGAATACACAAATTGGTTCGTACAGAGGCAGGCACAATAAACTACAAACAGATCATCTCTCAGAGCGTTCCACTCACCATTGGCTGACGGGACGGCATTTGTAATTTCTGTCATTTCTAGTTTACACTCGAGTTGAAGCTGTGTTGTAGCACTTTCTCTCTTCCCTCCAGTCAGTGTGTGTGTGTGTGTGTGTGTGTGTGTGTGTGTGTGTGTGTGTGTGTGTGTGTGTGTGTGTGTGTGTGTGTGTGTGTGTGTGTGTGTGTGTGTGTGTGTGTGTGTGTGTGTGTGTGTGTGTGTGTGTGTGTGTGTGTGTGTGTGTGTGTGTGTGTGTGTGTGTGTGTGTGTGTGTGTGTGTGTGTGTGTGTGTTCCCCAGGGCATTAAGCAGCACAATCCAGCCGCCTACGTGTTGAACAACACCCTTCCCAAGCCCAGGCCCCTGGGAGCGACCGCTGCTGTCAAACCAGAAGGCCTGCTTCCATGTTCCATGGGCGACCCTTCCACTGTAAGGCTAACACTCGTCAAACCAAAACATTTAAAAACATCCCTTTTTGATTCTGGTGTCTTGTGCTCGGGCCTTTAATCGATTGATGAATAGATTAATGAGTTTGACTAAATAATGAATTGAGGAGTACATAAAAAATAATAATCAATGATTATTAATGAACTAAATTAATTGAAAAGATCATTGGATGAAAGCACAAATTACGAGGCAAACTGCCTTATCATTTCTCGATGAACTGGCATCTGACCTCTCCCTTTCTCTCCCCCTTTGTCTTGCGCTCTCGCTCTCGCTCTCGCTCTCGCTCTCTCTCTCTCGCGCCCACAGCACACTCCGACGGCTGGCCAGAGGAGCCTGTATGCGCCCCACACCCTCAAGTCTTCCAAGGGAAAGATGACCAAAGTGCATGAGGTGCTCAAGAAGAAGCAGGCATGTAGTGTTCAAGTGTCACCCTGGATCTGTGGTTTTTGTTTTGTAATGGGACCCTTTTTAAGTGGGAAGTTAATGTAATGAAAACTAAGCCAAGCGCTTTCAGTTGGAAAATGTAGCGCTGGAAAGCTTCCATAACCTAGCAACATTTAGCACTTCTCGCTCTGAAAAAAGAGGTGGTGGGCGGAGTCAGCGATTTGGTGGCCACCAAAAACGCGATTGATGGCTGGACACCAGCCCTTATTGATCTGGATCATTCTTGTGCTTTTATGCAACGACTCTGAAACACTATTCACAATATACGATGGGCCACTACATGAATTAGTTGCACAGCCACAATGATTTGAGTGGGGACAACAGGGTTTGGTTTTCCTTCTTATTTGAATACTCAAATTACCCTGAAGGGTATTAGTAAATCTCTTAATTTTTTTAATTCTTTCGTTTATTTTCTGTGCTTCTCTTTTCATTGTAAGATTTTCGTCTTTTTCCCTTCTAAATTACCTTTTTATGATTTTTGTTTATGAAGTGCTTGTGGACTACACAAGGTGTGTGTGTGTGAGATTGACCCTAACACTGAGTGTGTCCTTTATTCATTTGATCAGGAGGCATTGAAACTCCATCAGGACATGAGGAAAAAGATTTTGGACACCCAGATCGAGTGTCAGAAGGTAAGACATACACGACCACACCCCCCCACGTCTGGGCAAAACCCAACCGTCTCTAATAAAAAGAGCCGTGTCTTTCTTTCACACAGCGCTGCCTGCATGTATAACATTAACGTGTACACAAGGGGGCAGTGTAGCATTTCTGGCCCCAAATGCCCCTTGAATTGAAATCTGAAAAACGGGTTATGCTCCATTGAAAAGCTGCACGCGTTCACACATTTTATCCCAATACTAAACCGAACTGTCTCTCACCCAATACTAAACCTAACAATTTGCCCTAATACCGAAACAACAAAACCATCTCTACTACTACTAATCTCTACTACTACTAATCTCTACTACTACTACTACTACGAAGCGTAAGCATGTTAACCCAGCAATCTGAACTTAAAAGGTCCTTGCCATTGATCATGTTGCGTACGGTTGAATGCATTCCAAAGTGAAACCCCCCCCCCCCCCCAGGCGCTGATCAGCCGCCTGGAGAAGAACCGGGGGATGAAGCCGGAGGAGAGGGCCAACATCATGAAGACACTGAAGGAGCAGACGGACAAGATCAGCCAGCTGCAGAACGAGATGACCCCCACCTCGCTGGCCTCCAGAGCCACGCCCCCCCAACCCCTCCACTCCCACCCCAACCTCCACCCCAACCACGGCCAGCCCAAGACCAAGGTCGACGTAAGTCTTCGCCGCAAGGAAGAGGGAATCGGAATAAGAAGAATCTAAGGGTTGCGTTCATTTAAATTGTCAACGGTGCATGTCACAATTGTCACCAAGGGCGAGTGACTTCAGTGTGTGTGTGTGTGTGTGTGTGTGTGTGTGTGTGTGTGTGTGTGTGTGTGTGTGTGTGTGTGTGTGTTGTGTGTGTGTGTGTGTGTGTGTGTGTGTGTGTGTGTGTGTGTGTGTGTGTGTGTGTGTGTGTGTGTGTGTGTGTGTGTGTGTGTGTGTGTGTGTGTGTGTGTGTAGGCTCACAAGGAGCTGTTGGATGCTGAGCTGGACTTCCATAAGAAGATGAGTTCTGGGGAAGACACCACGGACCTGAGAAGGAAACTGGGGCAGCTGCAGGTCGAGGTGAGGCCTGAATCACTGACTAGAAAACTAATGGGGGGCCCCTAACATGGAAACTAACCAGGGGATAGGATAGTGCCATGGAGTAACCAGTGCACAATGTGTCCTGACCTGAGCCGATATGAAGGTAAGCCAAGCCTCGCCGGGTAAGCATCTGCTTACAGCGTCGGAGCTCGCTGCTTGCGAGGCGTTGCTTAGAAGCCAGCGGCTCGGGCTTCGGAGGTAGCCCGGACGCTGCCGCTGCTGTGACGCGCCTTTCTAAGGCAAATGTTTTTTTCATGGTAACGCGCAGCAGCCATGGGTTCAGCCGTATGGCGGCTACGACGCAAGCACACCGGGGGTCTGTTTCCTCCACCTTGTCTGAGATCCACGGCACCACCCTTATCGTCGTCATCCATTTTAATTGGAATACAGTGTTTGTTCGTTGAAAAACACGTGTTTTCTCTCTTCCCTACTTCTTCCACACTCCTCCTCCCTGTGGGTCTTAAATTAGCTGCTGGTTAAAAATGCATGCCCCTCCCCTCACTTCATCCATTCTCTACCCCAGCTCGACCCTCCCCCGCCCCTTCCTCCTCCTCCTCCTCCTCCTCCTCCTCCTCCTCCTCCTCCTCCTCCTTATTCCTTCTGCACATTAAACAGCCGCCACTTAAGCTAGCCCAGCAGGTCGTGCGCTAACGTAGCCGCGGCTCTCCCACTGATGGAGGCCTTCTTCATTAAAGTTTGAGGCCGTGTGTCCTGAGTTCAGGGTGGGTGGGTGGAGGGTGGGGGATGGGGGGGGGGGGGGGGTGTGAAAGACGCTGTAATGGAAGACGCGGCAGTCAGGCAGAAGGATGGGGGGATGGAGATGGAGATGAGCATCCGCTGGTGGTGAAGGGGCGGCGGGTGAGGAAAGTATAGGTGTGAAGAGAGAGGGAGAACTTTGAAGAAGATGGCTCTGGCTAGATGTCCTATCGTGTAGGAGGGAGGGGGGGGGGGGACACTGACTGAGATCCGCGATTACGCTGGCAACGGGATGGGGATGTGAGGTCCTGTACGCGCGTTGCCACGTAGGGAGTTTCGAGGGAAGACTCTGATCGTGGCACGGTAGTCATAGACTATAGAGTCTTCGTGACCATCGAGTGTGCGTGACCATCAGTGTGGACTGACGGGTCGAGACCAGTTGTCTAGTGAGTACTGCCCAAGTCGGGCCCCACTTTTGCGTTTAGCGGTGGCGGCTGCTCATACATTTTGATAAGCTAATTTGTTCGGTCCCTGGTCAGTTTTTCCGTCTCTTGGTTTGTTCGTGGAAATAATTTGATCGCCAACGTCAACGCACACGCTTGTGTTGTGTCTGTGTGTCCGCATACACCTGTTAAGAAGAAATTATGGTGAGAAATGTGGAGTGTCATGATCCAATGGCGCTGCCACACATTCAAAAATCAGTTTTGAATTGACTGTTAACTTTACAAAATATAAGCACTGTTGTGTTATCACTGGGGTAGCCCGACTATCGGCTTTGATGTCGCTTAGTTTGGCGAGAGAGAGAGAGAGGAAAAGGGAGGAGGGAGTATGGGAACCAGCCACATAGTCTGACCGATACCCATCCCCGGCAGTATGGGATCGGCTCACCCCTGGTTTGTTTTACTTATAAGACACGAGTTGGAGCCATATTAACTCACTTGTGTGTCCTTCACCGTACCGTCAGTCCTCATATACATTCAAAATTCAATTGAATTGTATTGAGTGATTGATGAATGATATATACATGTGAAAAAAGCATTTAAAAGCATTTTAAAGTGCCAGTAGTGCAGCATCATCATGAATACATACAGTGCTATTGTGGTGAGCCACGTGTTCAAGACGACCAAATTTTGCGTTAACACCAACTCTCTCTCTCTCTCTCTCCAGGCCACGCGCCTGGGCCTTCTGCGGCCCACCCTGGGCCGCGGGCGTGGCCGAGGGAGGGGCCTGTCGGACCCCGGGGCCCCGCCCGTTCCGGCCAGCCGCGGCGGCAGGGGCCGCAGCGGCAGGGACCCCATGGGGCGCGGCGGGTCCATGGGCGCCAACCGCATGGTGGTGGACCACCGGCCCCGGGCCCTGTCCATCCTGGGCGTCACGCCCGAGGAGAAGGAGGAGCTGATGCCCCACTTTGTGGTGAGGGGACACTTTTTTTCCATGTGGGAAAAGTTCAGTCACGGGGGAAAATAGCGCAGGTTTTAATTTCAGGTAATTGTTATTTGTTTGTATTGGATTAGATTAGATTAGATTAGATCAAATGTATTGTCATTGCACTGCAGCACAAGTACAGTACAGAGAAAATAATTTAGCATCTAACCGGAGTGCAAATGTTGCATTAAAGTGCATGGTAATATATAGTTTACAGTTGCTATAAGTCTACTAGGTATTAAGTGGGATGTGAGCATAATAATAGGGAGGGGGTGTGTGTGTGTGTGTGTGTGTGTGTGTGTGTGTGTGTGTGTGTGTGTGTGTGTGTGTGTGTGTGTGTGTGTGTGTGTGTGTGTGTGTGTGTGTGTGTGTGTGTGTGTGTGTGTGTGTGTGTGTGTGTGTGTGTGTGTGTGTGTGTGTGTGTGTGTGTGTGTGTGTGTGTCAGGTAGTGATCAGGGGTATGCAATTATTGAAAGCAGGATAAATGTATATACAAGGTAGTGAGCATATATGCAGGGATATTCAGTTCTATCAACAGTTGTGAGATTCAAATATATATGGGTGGGTACAGTACAAATGTACACATTAACAGGTATCTTATCAATAAATATGTCAACTATAGAGGTAGGTAGGTAGTTGTGATTACAGTTTTTATTTTTTTTTATTTTTGTATATATATATATATATTTTTTTTTTCTAGAAATTTGGAGAGGTGGAAGACCTCCGGGACCAGGACGCCACCAGTGTTGTGATGACCTTCCGGACGCGTAGTGAAGCAGAGAACGTAAGCCACAGCGAGGGATTCCACCGCTCTTGTCTGGTCGATTGTTTCCCCCCCCCCCCCGGTGTCTATGTCAGCCACAATGGCGCATGGTGTGCCATTAAAAAAAAAATAATAATAATAATTTAAAAAAACTTCTTTTTTCTCCCAGGCGGCGAACCAGGGGGCAAAGTTCAAAGGGCGTGTGCTGCAGATCTCCTGGTACAAGCCCAAGACGCCCTCCTCCGTCTCAGCGGAGCCCGAGGAGGAGGAGGCCAAGGAGGAAGACATAGCGGTATGGGGGATTGCTACGCTGTCACCGTCGTACCCTTCTGAGGCCCCGGTCTGTGGTCCCTCACCACCAACCAGCTTATCGCTCTGGGAAACCCCCCGAAAAGAGCTTTTAGGGAACGCCAATTTGAATGAAGAAAGGTTGAGGGAGCTTTCGGGGGAATCTCTTTACCGGGGGAGAGAAGAGGGTCAGGCACTTGGCACCCTAGAGCCTATTTTACACTTATGGTCATCAAAAGCACGTTACAAGTCATGCCTCACATTCACCCATTCATCTACACATTCAACCACCAACGGTGGAGTCAGCCAAGGAGCAAGGAGACAGCCAGCACATCAGGAGCAGTTAGGGTTTATAGGGTGTCTTCTTGCTCAAGGACACCTCGATAGTTTTTGCTAGGAGGAGGAGCCAGGGAATCGAACCAGCAGCCTTCCGGTTGTGAGGCGACTGAGCTACTGCCGCTTTATTAGCGGACTTTGAGATGTGTATGAATATACTTTTTGCTGTTTTTATGACACTTGGTTGTGCTATTTGGTAGGTGTGTAGTGGATACATCCCATCCTCTGTGACATGTTATGGTTGCTCTATGTTTTTAGATCCTGTTGTCCATCACTGAGTGACTTTTAGGTGTGTGTGTGTGTGTGTGTGTGTGTGTGTGTGTGTGTGTGTGTGTGTGTGTGGTGTGTGTGTGTGTGTGTGTGTGTGTGTGTGTGTGTGTGTGTGTGTGTGTGTGTGTGTGTGTGTGTGTGTGTGTGTGTGTGTGTGTGTGTGTGTGTGTGTGTGTGTGTGTGTGTGTGTGTGTGTGTGTGTGTGTGTGTGTGTGTGTGTGTGTGTGTGGATAGATATCTCTCGATAGATGGATAGATATCTCTCGATAGATGGATAGATATCTCGATGTGATCTCTCGATAGATGTCATTGATGACTGAACAGGATAGGCATATTAGGAGATTTTACAGATTAGAAGGTTTACAGATTAGGATGCTTACAGGTTAGGGGCATTAGGATGCTTACAGGTTAGGGGCATTAGGATGCTTACAGGTTAGGGGCATTAGGATGCTTACAGGTTAGGGGCATTAGGATGCTTACAGGTTAGGGGCATTAGGATGCTTACAGGTTAGGGGCATTAGGATGCTAACCATAAGCTTCGGCAGGAGGTCAAAGCAGGAGGTTAAGCATTTTGCTTAACCTGCTTACAGGTTAGGAGCATTAGGATGCTTACAGGTTAGGAGCATTAGGATGCTTACAGGTTAGGGGCATTAGGATGCTTACAGGTTAGGAGCATTAGGATGCTTACAGGTTAGGAGCATTAGGATGCTTACAGGTTAGGGGCATTAGGATGCTTACAGGTTAGGAGCATTAGGATGCTTACAGGTTAGGGGCATTAGGATGCTTACAGGTTAGGCGCATTAGGATGCTTACAGGTTAGGGGCATTAGGATGCTTACAGGTTAGGGGCATTAGGATGCTTACAGGTTAGGAGCATTAGGATGCTTACAGGTTAGGGGCATTAGGATGCTTACAGGTTAGGGGCATTAGGATGCTAACCATAAGCTTCGGCAGGAGGTCAAAGCATCCTAACCCACTAGACTACTTTGTCAATCTTTGCATTATTATTATTAATTTAATTATGCCCAAATATGATTCTTTGTTCTTTGTCAAACAGGAGCAAGTTGGTTCTTTTTTGCCTGGCGAGGAGGAGGAGGAAGAGGACGAGGATGATGAAGATGAGTACGAGAGCCGTTCCTGGAGGCGGTGAAGGGGACCCCCTCCCCCGCTCGGCGCCGGAAACCTTCCTCTCGCCGACTCCGTGGACGCAGTCTTCCCTTTTTCCAGTATTCTTTATATTTTTTTTTTTCGAAATTGAAGACTCTATTAAGAGTGAGAGGAAACCAATTCTTTAGCGACTTGTGTAAAGAATCTTAAGAGGGCAAACTTTCTTTTTTTTTTTTTTTGGTATCCCTTGACTGATGATAATAATTTAAAATGTCTCACTTTTGCTGAGAATTATACAAACAAATGTTGAGTTGGTGGTCTTATAAATAGAACAAAAAAAAACAAAACCTAAATCTATGTACGTTTTCATTGTGGTTACCAGATGACTATTATCAGTAATGCACAACATTTGTGTGTCTGCTGTACGACGCTGTATTTTTATACATATTTAAAGAGAGAGGGAAAAAAGGGTTCCTTTCTGCACCAAATTCTAAAAAGCCTTTTTGGGGGGGGGGCGGGGGTGTGTGGGGGATAAGTCCATTCCATCGCTCATCACCGGGAGAGGCCAGCGCCCCATTCCACTCTTAATCAACACTGCTTTCGGAGGAGAGACACAGATTTAAAAAAAAAAAGTTCAGTTCGCAGTTTCGCAGTCTAGTTTGTTTATTTATTTTTTAGTCCTTCAGAAGCAATAAGCTTGCATTGGCTGGCTGCAGTCTGCTCTCTCTCTCTCTCTCTCACTCTCACTCTCTTTCTCTTTCTCTTTCTCACACCCTAACAAAACCACACCCTTCACCACCACGGTTCTTCTCATGGTCCGCCAGAACTAGCACAGAAGCGCTCCATTTGTCGTCCCCCCGTGTCGGTGTCTGTGCTGACGGGACGACACACCGTGTCCATGCGGTGACGTCTGTCTGTCAGTTCAGTTTCCGGCGGGGGGTTTGCAGTTGCCTCTCTTTTCCGTCCGCTAACAACGAGCTTCCCCGTCTCCCAGCTCTCCTGAAGGCTTATGGTTTTTGGTGGTAGTAAAGGTCACCTGTTTTTTTCGAATATGTTCAAAGATCCCGCAGAAAAAAAGCTTGAATGTAATTTTGAGCAGTTTGATTTGAATACATGCTCTCCTCCTCCCTCCCTCCCCTCCTCTCCCTCCTCCCTGCCTTAGCTATTTAGCGTTAAGGCCAGATTTTTACAAAATTTGTGATTTACTTATGTAAATTTTGTAAATGTTTGAGAGATAAAATATTTTTTGTTTTGGTTTTTATTTTATTTAGTTAAACGGACGGTCGATTGACACCTAGGGTCTGGAGGGGCTGAGTTGGAGCAATATGATTTAGAGCCGCCCCCCCGAGTCCCCTTAGCTGCTGAACACCAGTCCAACATGGAGAACTTTCCCATACAACAAAAACACACACACACACACTCTTTTGGGCCTGGCTCACCAGAGCACCACAGCATTTGGCGTTGTAGTTGCACACTAGCCAGTAACTAAATACTTAGGTATACTTAGGCTGTTTAAAAAAAAAAAAAAAAAGGTCTGAAATGGTCTGTTTATGTAAATGAGCTGAATTTTTGCTTCTGAAACGATGCACCTTCATTTAAACTATTTAAGTATCGTTTTGATGCAGGACAATTATTTGAAGAGCGAAATCGATGGTTTTACTTTTATTTTATTTTTTAAAGCTTTCCATCTTTGTTTTTTTGTTTTTAATGGTCGGCGTCAAAGTAAACCCAATTGTCCTAGTTAGTCAGTCGGAGCAGTATCACCTGGTGTCACTATTTCGGATGAAAATGTGTGCGGTGTGTACAAGTGACTCCATGCTTTGTTGTTGATCCTAAAAATGTACAATTGACTAAAAATCAATCCACTAACACCACACTAAGGGTTTTGGCAGTACATTATCACTAAACACATATGGCTTCCCATTTGCTTTGGAATTGCACAGCTGTAAACGCTTAACGACAGGACGGAGCGGCATTAGCCAATCTGACTCTTAATTTGTGACTATTTTCTTGTTTAGCAAATCTTCCCCTGCTAAATGATTTAGATTTTAGATTTACTAGAATTCCAGTCTACATTTTGAAAGGATCCTCAAAGATGGTATATTTTCCCTCCTTTTTTGTTGTATATATTTTGGCTGCTACGACACAATGTTTAAATAGAAAGGGATACAAAAAAAAAAGTACATTATAGGAAAGCTGAGGATTTGTTACTGTTTATACTTGCAGGATGTGGATGTATTTTCTTGATTTTGTTCAGTTTGTAAAAAAAAAAATGGTTTTCTAATTCACTAGCATGTTTGCTTTTGCCAATAAAGATAGCGGAATGGGTGCTTGACAGATGATTAAGAAAAAGAAAAAAAATAATAATTGGAAATTCCAAAAAAAAAAAAATGACTAATTGAAAAAAATATATCATTTGACATTTAAAAAAAAATATTATGCAAAAGAAACCATTCCAGAGAATATGAGTTTAACACCTGTGTGGTCTCCTTTATTTACTATGTGCATTCATTTTGGGATAAATCATCAATTGTTTATTCGGTCGGGAGAGGGCTCTGAATATAGTTGACCGGGCTGATAACGGTAAATGCAATGCATTACTTTTGTTAGTTTAATCCATATTCGGGAATAACCTCTTCTACACAAGTCTATGAGGATTTGAACCACTATAGTGAAACGCAGGCCATCTGCAGGCTCGGTTTTAAATTTGGCGTTGGGGACATCTGACATAATTCAAAAGTTGTTGAATAATACATGAGCAATTTCTTACTTTGGGTAGTCGAGTGAAAACACTCAGTCTGTTTGGCTTAATGCAAAAAGAGAAAGTGGGTCTTTCCCTGGGGACGGGATGTCAAAGTTAGGTCTGCTTGTCCTTCGCGCATCCCTGTCGCTTGTGTCTCGGGCCGTGTGTGGGTGGGGTGGGGGGGGGTGGTTGGTTGCATGCATCTCTGAGGCGAAAGGTGGAGATCTGGATATCCACGACAATAATACAGCGTCTGTAGTGTGCTGTAGTGCGGGCCCTGCGAGCCAGATGGAGAGAGAGAGTGCTGTCACACTTGACCACAAACAAATCCATAAAACATGTCAAAGGCAATCTCTGGAATGTGGAATCATGACAGGCTGCTTGCTGGTGTACACATTTCACAATGGTCGCTGAAATATGAATGGCTCTTGATATAAGCCCCGAGGTCTACCGTCGTTATTAAGAAGTAAAGAGGCAAAGAAGTGAGAGAAAAAAAATATGAGAGTATAGCCTCGGGTGAGAAAAGGTCTTGTTGATTTATTCAGGGAGACATCTCCACATCCATCATTCATTGCTTTATGAAAAGCTCACACGTCAAACCCCGACAAATGTTTGCAGACAGGAGAAATAATTCGAAATAACTAATGAAAATACATATCCATTGCTAGAAGAACATAGTTTCAAATCAACTCGGTTTTTGGTTTTATACAATGGCAGGATTTTAAAAACAGCCAAGAGTTCATCTCATGCACCCCCCCCCCCCCATGGCGAGAAGAGAAGAGGATCTCTCGCTCATGGTTTAATCTGTATAATGAATAAGGACATGCCAGCGTGGTAATGGATGCCTGCCACCGCGTCTTTAAATTATTCACCGTCTGGGGAACCGGAGAGGGTGCCGCGGGGATCGGGTGGAACTGCTGTGTCACCGGCCACCCTCCCTCCCCTCCCTCCCCTCCCCTCCCGGTACCTCCGCCCCTGGCTGGCTCCTCTTACCCCACAGTCAGTCAGACCAGGAGTTTGGAGTTGGAGACTATACCAGGGTCGTTGTTTACAAGGGGGGGGGGGGTCTAACAGATAGGACTATAAGGAACTATATAGGAATGGGAATATATATATATATATATATATATAATATATATATATATATATATATATATATCCAGACTTGGAAGAGGCGCCTTAAACGTCTTAAAAAATAAATATTTGTTTTACCTTCTTTTTCAGTATTTAGTGCTTCCTTGTTCCGATCCCAAATGTCACACAGAAGTACATTTTAAATTAATAATGCGCCTAATGAATAGGGCCTCATGAATAATTCTAACAATAAATGCAGATAGCCTTAAACAAAAACCAAAAAAAACACAGTGTGCACTGTTGCAATTATTATATATTTGTATATATAAATATATATATAAATGCTGACTGAGGATTGGTTTTAGGGCCTATTTATTTCTTAATTATAGGACGCAGTTGGAGGGCTTCCCTCGCGCAGTGATGGACAGGCTATTGGAGAGATAGGAGCCGCGGAGCGCTGTCCGAGGTGCTGGATTTCCCCTTTAAACCTTGATTAGGACCTAGAGACACTAACTAAAAGGCACCACGTCCATTAAATGATCAATATATTATTAAGCCTCTACTTAACTTATACGATATTTATACATAAACACTGATCCAGGCTCCATCCCGTTCAAATATAGCTTGTTAAAATGTAATTTTAATGAGCCCTTACGGACACTCGTGTGAGCTGTGCCGGTGGACAGGCCGCGCATGCGCACAGTGAGTCCAGACCTGTGACTTGTAAAGTGAGTAGTAACGGAAGGTGAGGTCGAGGGACATGGGGGGAGAGAGAGAGAGAGAGAGAGAGAGAGAGAGAGAGAGAGAGAGAGAGAGAGAGAGAGAGAGAGAGAGAGAGAGAGAGAGAGAGAGAGAGAGAGAGTAAGAGAGAGAGAGGGAGGGGGGGAGACAGAGAGAGAGGGGTCGGCGAGAGAGAGCAAGAGGGTAAGATAGATAGAAAGAGAGTGTGTGTGTGAGAGAGAAAGAGAGAGAGAGGGTAAGAGAGAGAGAGAGAGAGAGAGAGAGAGAGAGGGTAAGAGAGAGAGCAAGAGGGTAAGAGAGAGAGAGAGAGAGAGGGGGGGGCAGAGACAGAGAGAGAGGGGTCGGAGAGAGAGTGTGTGAGAGAGACAGAGACAGAGAGAGAGAGAGAGAGAGAGAGAGAGAGAGAGGAGAGAGAGAGAGAGAGAGAGAGAGAGAGAGAGAGAGAGAGAGAGAGAAGCGGCGAGGTCGCTGCCAGTGTCGATCGCTCAGTGTGGTTCAGCCAGAGCACAGCAGGTCGCCCGCACCGTCAAGAGGAGCTCCCTCCAGCGAGCCGGCCATTCTCTCTCCCTCTCTCCTGGGCTGTTCATGCCAGGGACGGCCGGAGGAGGAGGAGGAGGAGGAGAAGGAGGAGGAGGATGATGATGACCACCATGAACGGCAAGCAGCACTTCTCCATGCACGCCGCGCTGCACGAGCCCAAATACTCCGCGGCCCTGCACGCGGGCTCGGACGCGGGCATGCGCAGAGTGTGTCTGTCTGCCCCACAGGTACGTTGGGTTAGGGAGAGTGTGTGTGTGTGTGGGGGAGAGAGAGAGAGAGAGAGCGAGAGCGAGAGCGAGAGCGAGAGCGAGAGAGAGAGAGAGAGAGAGAGAGAATCATTTTTTTTTGGGTTCGTTAAGGGAGGAACATATACTAAAAGTCTATCGCAGCGGGAAATGTGTGTGTGTGTGTGTGTGTGTGTGTGTGTGTGTGTGTGTGTGTGTGTGTGTGTGTGTGTGTGTGTGTGTGTGTGTGTGTGTGTGTGTGTGTGTGTGTGTGTGTGTGTGTGTGTTGTAAACTGGGTTTGACGGGACGTTGCACTTCCCTTGTTTTTTCCCTCACTTCCCCTCAACTCTGTGAGCCCCCCCATCCTAACCCCCTCCCCCTTTCCCCCTCCCTCTCCTCCTCCCCCCCTTCCTCTCTCTCTCTCTCTCTCTCTCTCTCTCTCTCTCTCTCTCTCTCTCTCTCTCTCTCTCTCTCTCTCTCTCTCTCTCTCTCATCCCACCACATGTCTATCTATTCATAAGCATTCATGCTCGTGTTTTCATATTAATTTGTATGACTTGTGGGCTTTGAGGAGGGGGCTTTTCTCCTCGGTGCCTTTGGGAAGAAAAAAAAGAAATATATATATATAGATTTATATATATATATATTTATATATACTGACAGAATTCCCGCCTGACTTCCTTCCAGCTGCAGGCCAATATCTTTGGAGGCTTTGATGAGAGCCTGCTGGCGCGGGCGGAGGCCCTGGCGGCCGCCGACGGCATCGTCTCGCACGCCGTCAAGAGCCACCCGTTCAAAGCCGACGTGACTTACCATACCATGAGCAGCGTCCCCTGCACCTCCTCCTCCGCCTCCTCCGCCTCCTCCGCCGCCACCACCACCACCACCGTGGTGCCCGTCTCCCACGCCATCGCCATCGCCTCGCACCACCACCACCACCACCTGCACCAACAACAACAACAACAACAGCAGCAGCAGCAGCAGCAGCAGCAACAACAACAACACCACCACCACCAACAACAACACCAACAACAACACCACCACCACCTCCTCCTCGGACAGAGCCTGGAGGCCGGAGACCTGCTGGAGCACCTCTCCTCCTCCTCCTCCTCCTCCAGCCTGTCCGCGGCGGCAGCGGCGGCGGCGGCGGCAGCGGCGGCGGCGGCGGGGATGGGAGCCCCGGAGGCGGCCCAGGTGCTGAGCACGCCGTCGGCCCTCCTCAGCCACCACCACCACCACCTCCATCAGCACTCGCAGCAGCAGCAGCAGCAGCAGCAGACGCAGACGCAGCATCACCACCACCACCACCTGCAGACCATGGGCCAGCTGCACCAGGCCATGGCCAGCATGCACCCGCACGCGCTCTCCATCCACGGCGGCGGCGGCATCGGCGGCGTCATCGGCGGCATGGGGGGCGTCGGCGGCGACGTGGAGTCGGACCCGCGGGAGCTGGAGGCGTTCGCGGAGCGCTTCAAACAGAGACGCATCAAACTGGGCG
>CM051011.1:10151310-10193810 GCA_027704905.1 Muraenolepis orangiensis | reverse complement strand
GGATCGGTTGACCGATTTCACATGTTAGTTGTTGTACGAGTCTGGGAGTCCGTTTATTATAACAGAAACATATATGGTCTAATGTATAACACATATATATATAAACGAACTTATTTAAATGTATTCCAGGAAGTAGGGCTATAGCCTATATAGCCATTTAAAAGTAGATTGCCCTACTGATTTCGCCTATTCATATACATTAGATGAGATTAGATTAGATACATTTATTTTCATTGCAATGAAGCAATGCAAGTACAGTACAGCGAAAATAATTTGGCATCTAACCAGAGTAAAGTGCATAGTATATATATAATACACTGTGGTTAAACCTTAACCTTAACCCTTAAACCTTCTTAAGCCTTCAAACAGGCTCTCAGGACCCACCTCTTCAAACGGGCTTTCCCCTGCTAAACACCCCCACCCACATCCTATGACTTTACCATTTTAGTTAATTTAATACTCCTTTTGAAATTTTCAATTCTGTAAAGCGCCTTGGGTGTCCAGACAAGTGAAATTGAATGTATTATTATTATTATTATTATCATTATTATCATTATCATTATTATTATTATTATTATTATCATTATATTATCATTATCATTATTATCATTATTATTATTATTATCATAATTATTATCATTAAACCCCAAAGATTATAGCTACAGTCACTTGGTGCTTCATGCAGGGACACTCACGAGCTGCTGATAAGTTATGGACAACTGCTTTAGTCCTGGTAGTGTGTGTGTGTGTGTGTGTGTGTGTGTGTGTGTGTGTGTGTGTGTGTGTGTGTGTGTGTGTGTGTGTGTGTGTGTGTGTGTGTGTGTGTGTGTGTGTGTGTGTATGCGTGGGTGTGTGTGGGTGTGTGTGGGTGGTGTGTGTGTGTGGGCCTAAAGAACAGTATTATGCACCCCATGCGTTGCATTATTCAGGCAATCTCCATTATCAAAGTGCTCAGAGAGAGAGAGAGAGATATAGGGCGAAGCCAGCCAGAAATAACTGGCTGTGGCGTGATTTCTATCCCATATATATATATATATATATATATATATGGGACATATATACTAGGACTGTACTGAGCACTTAGGGCGGTTAGGATGCAGAACCTGGACTGGATTAAAGTTCACCAACACAACCCAGCGTCTCCAGCCTCCATCCACCTCCAGTCAGTCCTTGCTGAACAGAACGCTCCTCTCTCTCTAGAGAGAGAGAACCACACCACACACTAGAACCACACCACACACTAGAACGCTTCACGTAACTTAAAGTTCCAAAACAGCGATCGATAATCACCACATTTCTCTGGCCTCACATGTCTCAAGTGTTTCCCTCTCCATCCATGCCATTATACAGAAAGGGCTTAATGTAACTTAAAAGAGTTAAAAAACCGCGATCAATAAATCACCACATTTCAAGACATATTCGAGAGAAATTTGGTGATTTATTGATCGCGGTTTTGTAACTCTTTAAGTTACAACGTTTCTCCGCGTCTCTCTCTCTCTCTCTCTCTCTCTCTCTCTCTCTCTCTCTCTCTCTCTCTCTCTCTCTCTCTCTCTCTCTCTCTCTCTCTCTCTCTCTCTCTCTCTCTCTCTCTCTCTCTCGCTCTCTCTCTCTCGCTCTCTCTCTCTCTCTCTCTCTCTCTCGTCTCTCGTCCTCTCTTTCTCACTTCTCTCTCGCGCTATTCGAACTTAACTCGAATACACTACTTTTATATATATATATATATATATATATATATATATATATATATATATGTGTTCTCATATGTTAAAATGAGTATGCACTCGTTGTTAATGTGTTGTGTATTGCAATACCGTTGTTTGCTGTGCACACGTGACATGTCAATCAAATCATATATGTACGTTACCGCTTTCTGGCGCGAACCTTGTTCAATAAAGATGGCGGTTCTGCTGCAGTACTGATGGGAGTTGCCGGTGCTGTCAAGAGAATGGTAAATACACCCTACGAAGGAAGATACTCGCGTGTATTACTATCTCTATATGGATAAGAAGATAATACACTGCACATAAACATGGCGGGTGAAGACACAGAGCGTCTTACACTACTAGAGAAATGCCTTTCGCTGAACTGTACTTGGACAATTTAAATGATTACGTGACCCCATCAACATATGAAAAAAAATGTACAGAGCTATGAGCATATGCGGTGGTGGTGGGCTCGTGCTCGCTATACACGTCGCGCCTTCACGGAGATTAAGGCTTTGATGATGCGGGGGCAGGGTATAGGCCCCTTGAGAAAGTCTCACACACACACACACACACACACACACACACACACACACACACACACACCACACACACACACACACACACACACACACACACACACACACACACACACACACACACACACACACACACACACACACACACACACACACACACACACACACACACACACACACACACACACACACACACACACACACACACACACACACACACCAGCCCTGAGGACTGGCCCCCGGGGCTGAATCCACCAGGAACACAATAACCAAACAGAGGCAGCAGCAGCAGCCATCTTGGTCTGAGCACCAGGGATCAGAAGAAGCGCTCTGTCTACCAGTGTAGACATAGCGTCATACCAGAGTCCCGAGAAGCTGGGGGTCTAACCCGGTCTAACCCGGTCTAACCCGGTCTAACCCGGTCTAACCCGGTCTAACCCGGTCTAACCCGGTCTAACCCGGTCTCGGTTAACAAGAACACAGTCGGTGCAGGACTCTTTAGGAAGCTTGGGATAATAGGGCAGGTTCTACTGTTCTTTAGTGGATAGGTAGGTTCTATAGTGGGACAAAAGGCAGTGGGATAATAGGGCAGGTTATATTGTTCTATAGTGGGATAATAAGGCAGGTTATATTGTAGTGGGATAATAGGGCAGGTTATATTGTTCTAGTGGGATAATAGGGCAGGTTCTATTGTTCTATAGTGGGATAATAGGGCAGGTTCTATTGTTCTAGTGGGATAATAGGGCAGGTTCTATTGCCTCAGGGTGTTCAGGCTCATTAGCATATCGGCAGGCATCTGCTTTTAGGAAGGCTAATAGGTTAGCAATTGAGGAATATTAAAGATGTCCTCCAAAACACTGACAGACCCTTAAAAAAAAATCTTCTTAATTCCACGCATTATGAAGTGCCGCTCATTTACACAAACTTAGTAACATTTTGCGATCTTTACAATAAATGATACGAGTTTTGGAAAATTAACTAAAATTTCAATAAATATAACACCGTCCCATTTGTCAATTTCTAAATCCCATGCACACCGAGAACAGTGTTTTAAATAAATTAAACTACACACCATCTCCTTAAGGTGCCTGAAAGGATCCCCCACCCCCATTACAATCATAACCACAACTACAACCATTCAACCTCACTTGGTCTACATTGAATAACTAATTGAATATTAAAACATCAATCAATTAAATATGTTGTCATGCATAACCATGAAGCTACACCTTTTGAACTCAAATGATACATAGTTACAATGAATAAAGACACGTAACAATGTTTAAAAAGATAAAAAGAATAAATCAATAGATCTATAAACTGTCATATGTAGCAAAAGATTAGTCATCTCTAGAAAACACCAACGCTAAAAGTGAACCCGTCACAACCAGACCTTCAAAGCACCTTTGGTGGTTTTTTTTTTGCAGCTTTTCGTCTCGTTTTAATATTTTTTTTAGGATTCCATTTGTGAAACATTGCATGAATTGCATTAATTTGTTTTGTGAGCAATGCGCACAATTCCCAGAGCGATGATTCACCCCAAGGTACCTTCAGCAGAACGGATCACTACTACCAAAAACATTGCAATCTTTTTTTATTTTCGGTGTCATTAAATATATAAAAATATTGGTTTGATGAGTACACACACTCAAAAATACTTTAGTTTTTTTCAATTATAAAACACTTAAATATATGGGAAACAATATAAATATATAGATAATACTGAGAATAAAATAAGAATTAACCAATATAAAATTATTATTATTATCTGACTTTGGCATTATAACTTAACATAACAAGCTGCTGGGTAGTAATTCAACAACCCCCTTGAAAAGCAACATCTTAGTGAAACCACTCGATGCAGCACGAATACGTTAACATAATCCAGCAAAAAAAAAAGTCGTGGGAATGACTAAACATTATAGAAAGACTGCAGTTAATTAAAGACAAGAAGAAAGATATTTGAATTTGAGGGGGAAAACCACGACCCTCTCCCTTATAAATCTGCATGCACGGTATATAGATATACATCTATATCTGCAGTACTTCCTGAACCATTTGAGGCTGACTCATGACTTCATGCTTTCCTTGTTGATGCAGATCATCAGGTGAACCAGGAGTTCCTGGAGTGTAAAGGTCTCATCCATGTAGGTATTCGGCAGCCTCTCGTTTGTGCAGTTCTGGGAACAAAGATTGAGTCATAAGTCACGTCACGTCGATCTATCTACTACCGACCACAACCTTGACCTTCAAAATACGACCCAAACATTAATTCCATTAATTCCAAGTGTGTAGAAATTAGATTTGCGGTGTCAAGATTGGACATTAGCCACTACTGGTTGTGCGTCATCTACTGATATTGCATATCCTTAATTATTCCCTCCGAAAAATGACGGACGTAAATAATGGACAAAAAGTAAACGATGACCAGCGGCTCTGTAGATTTGTACACGATGAAGGCGATGAGAAAGGATGAGATTGTAAACCAGCGACAAAAACACATGCGCGCTCACCTTGCCGGTGTGGTGGTTGTAGGCCGTCAGGCTTCTGCAAAGCAGCTTTATTTGCTTGTCTTTGGTTGCGTGCTCCATCAGGGCCTGTTGCACTCTGCAGAATGTATTGTTCTGTGCATGAAGAACACATGTTTAAAGTCAGTCATGGGGGGCCTATTCATCTTAACCCAAAAGCTATGAAAGAGAGACACGCGCGTGTGTGTGTGTGTGTGCGCACACATCACACCGCTGTATATTCGTCCTGTTTTATGAGTGATTACCTCGAAGCCTTCCACCATTGGCACTGTGGTGTTCAGCAGGTGCTGAAACATGAAACATAAGAAGGAAGGACACATCAAGGCATGAGCAACACACCAAGTCTCACTGCAGTGACCGGTGAACCAAACGGCGCCTGAGCCACAATCACATCTACTGCTACTCCACACAGTGGAGGAAAATAATTCACGGTCAGGTCGCTTTGGACGAAAGCGACCAGGAGCTCAGTACCCAGAGGACTGAATCTTAATCAAAATCTGGAGGATTGAATCCTCATTATTGGGGGACACACACACACACACACACACACACACACACACACACACACACACACACACACACACACACACACACACACACACACACACACACACACACACACACACACACACACACACACACACACACACACACACACACACACACACACACACACACACACACACACACACACACACACACACACCTCTGCATTTAACCCACCCTAGTATTAGGAGCAGTGGGCGGCTTTTGTATATACAGCACCCCGGGGGGGGGTCTGGTGCCTTGCTCAAGGGCACCTCGGCACCTGGCGCCCAGGTGTTTCGGGGACTTGAATCAGGGGGACCTTCCAGGGGTTCCCAAGCCCCCAACAGACCGAGCTATCCGGCCACCCCCCTGCTACTGCAGACAGAACTGGTAAAGCGGTAAACACATCAAAACCCTTCACTCTTACCCCGGGGAGCGTAGCGTTGGCATCCTTGGCGAAACCATACATAGTCTTCAGCATCTCGTGTGCGTTTGCCGGCGCTGAGGACACACACTGCAGGAGGGCCACGGCTGCCATGGCAATCAGAATCATGGCCTTCATGGCTTAGTCAAGGGCTCTTCTTCTTCTTCTCAAGGATGGATCCGCTGAACGTCTCGAGAGTGAGTGACCTTAGCTGGGTGTGCTGCTCACTGATCAGACGTGTTGGGAGTGTGAGGCGGTGATGACATGCAGACCGGGGACCTGTGGTTTATATAGAGCAGCAGGGGGGGGGGGGGGGGGGGGCCTCACCTCACTCAGGTTATTTGAGGTTTAAGATGCAAGATGCAAGATAAAAGATTCTTTGGAAACCGGATTAAACAAAAAAACAACTAGATACGAATACTTAGAATGAAAAAAAGATAGCGACTGCTGTGTAAAGTCATTTATGGAGGACAGCACGGGAAAACACAGCAAGCAGATGACATGAAACAACCCGCTGAACGCCAAGCATAACGTCAAATTTGAACATATGAATATATATTTGACATACATTCTGACAACATTCTGTTAATTTTTATAATTTTTCAGATCCAAAAATGGTTTCAATTAAGATCAAAGCATCCTATAGTCAACCCACTGACGGCAAGTCAATTTCGGTGGTCAGGTGAAGGGGCCCCACGCATGAGAAGGATGACACAAGGGGCTTATAGTGCGGTTTCCTCCTTACGACGACATCCCTTTTAGACGGTGGTTTCAACTGAACGGAAAGCGGTGACTTCAAAATAACAACCTGAAACACCACCCGACTCGCGGCCTCCTTCTGTCTGGGGGGGTGGGCAAGTAAAGATCACTCAGTGGACATGGGAGGAGAGGGAGGCGATGCTGCACTTGGTGATCTCCGAGTTGTGGTCCTGGTTCTTGCGGATGCGGTAGAAGTGCTCCACGTAGCTGGAGCGGCCCAGCAGCTCCACAAAGTCCTCGTCGTGGGTGATGACCAGCAGCTGGAAGTTGCGCTGGCGGGAGCGGCTCTTGATGATCCTTTAATAAATAAATAAAATAAATTAATAAATATATATATATATATATATATATATATGCCTGTTAAAACTAAAATGTCCAGTCCCTGCTCGACCAATCAGTGAATAGGGGAATTAGTGTTTCTCCGTGGAGACATGGCCCGATAGCAGCTGTACGAGAGTTCAACATCCTGCTAAACATCCTCCCCTCTATCCCATCATTTAAAATTATATTTATAGTCCTTTTTTAATATTTTTTAATTAAATGTTTTGTTTGTTTGTTTAATGTTTAATATTTTTTGACATATATATTTTTCTTATTTTAATCGATGTAACATTTACATTATTTTACTATGGGTGTCATTTTACCCCGTCTGTAAAGCGCCTTGAGTATCCAGAAAAGCACTATATCAATTGAATGTATTAAAATTATTATTATTATCATAATATTGTACACATTGATTTTACTGTAAATTACGTTGTTGACGTTGATGTTTAATCCGGGTTGAATTAACATGATCAATCCAACGATTAATCCATAGTCATTCCAAAAACGAATCACTAAAGGAATTAGTTATGCACTCACAGTAAGTAACTAAACAGAAAGGGAATTTGACACTGGTTTTGCCATGAGGTCATAGATCTTCGATAGATCATCATATATTTCAACGTACGTTTATTTGGTTTATGTTGGGCTGCAATAGAGACACAGAACAAACTTGATGGAATGTAAACCCTTAATGCGCTAAATATAGATTTATTTTTTGATTTAGCTGATTTAGCTTTGTGTAGCTGTGGGTTGCTGCAGCGGAAGCACATGAATCTGTGATTACTTACTTAGAAAAACACAGAATTAGCAGAATTCCCCCGTTTAACAACTTCATACATTTCAGTCAAAAATATCACAGAAATGTTCACTAACTCTTTATGAGACCCAAACTGAGCCGTGAATAAGTGGGATTTGCTGGTTAACTCACGCTTTAAGAAAAGTTCAAATGTCTTATGTCAATTATACAGTGAAGATGGACAGGACAGTGGGACCCCCAAGGCGAGCCGACCAAAGTGAGAAAATGTGTGTGCGTGTGGTTGTGCACACACTTACTCGACCAGGGCATGGGCCAGGGACTCTATGTTCTCCCGGTCCAGGTTGGTGGTGGGTTCGTCCAGCGCTAGGATTCCACAGTTCAGACAAAACGTCTCGGCCAGGGCCAAGCGGATGATCAGGGAGGCAAGCACCTGGACACACAGTAAACATCTTTGTTCTTATTTATCCTTTTGATATAACGGCCATTCTAGTAGTGGCTAGTCACTTAAGTCTACATTGTTGGTTAGTTTTACCCCAGAAACATATTTTAATGTTTGTGCCCCACACCCTTGCAATAAATTGCAACACACTTTAAAACTCGACAAGTTGATTCGTTGGGCCTTTTTCAAAACACCGATTACTCTGGTTATTTATTTATTTTTAATTGTTATTATTTATAATTTTAAGTCGAAACTGCTACCGTCCCTAGTGTATGTTTTTAATATATTTTTTATATGAATGTTTACTTTCCATGCCAATAAAAGCTATTCATACTGAACTGATTCGATATCGCAAGAGCAGAGAGTTCAAAAGAGGCAGTGAGTGAAACCGAGACCAAGAGTCCGATAGGAAAAAGCGTGAGAGAGTGAGAAAGACCTGAGAATGAGATAGAGATAATATAGACACACAAAGATAATCAATAATTAAATGCATGGACACATTTATGATATAATAACCCATTTTTTGTTTGTATGCATCTTCGATTTTCTTCTTCTTCTTCTTCTTCTTCTTCTTCTTCTTCGAGAGAGAGACAGAAAAGACAGAGACCGAGAACGCAAGACAGAGACAGAGAATGCGAGCAAGAGACCTAGAGAGAGACAGAGAGAGAGAGACAGAGAGAGAGACAGAGAGAGAGAGAGAGGGAACGACCTTCTGTCCGGCGCTGCAGCGTCCCCTCATGTCCAGGGCCGTGTCTCCCTTCATCATGACAACCCTGTAGTTGTACGTCCTCCTCTTCACCCCCGCAGACGAGTTCTCATCCACGTCAGACCGGATCTCCACATACTCAATGTCTAGAGAAAGACGGAGACAGAGAGACAAAACAGCAGTGAATACGAGGTTTAAGGAGGTGTAAGGAGAATGAGAGAGAGACAAAAAGAGAGTAAAGGGAATGAGGGAGAGACAGAAAGGGAGTAAAGAGATTGAGGAAGAGAGACAAAGAGAAAGGAAGAGAGGGAGAGACAGAAAGAGAGTAAAGAGATTGAGGAAGAGAGACAGAAAGAGTAAAGAGAACAAGGGGGAGAGACAGAAAGAGTAAAGAGAATGAGGGGGAGAGAGACAGAAAGAGAGTAAAGAGAATGAGGGAGAGAGAGACAGAAAGAGCGTAAAGAGAATGAGGGAGAGAGACAGAAAGAGAGTAAAGAGATTGAGGAAGAGGGACAGAAAGAGAAAGGAAGAAAACAGTGAATACCGTTTAATACAGTAAACTCCTATGAAACGACATGGGTCCTCTCACGGGGTTATCCTCTCAATAAATGTGAACAATTTGATCAGCAGGCGAGGGATAAGAAAGACTACAAAGATGGAGGAAGTAGGGGGGGGGGGACAGAGAGGGACAGAGAGACCAGAGGACAGAGGGAGCAGGAGGTGAGCCCATTACCTTGACCCCTGTACGTGCTGCGCCACAGATCTCGGATTATCTTGTTGATCTCGTCCATTTTCATACTGTGAAACTTCATGATAGTTCTGGAAGAAAAACAAAAAGCAAAAAAGTATCTAGGACCAAAAACGAGGAAAAACAATATGGACGACTGTTAAGCAGTGGTCCTCCCCCTTTTATGAGCTGACTCACCCTTCAAAGACACTGCAGTGACCCCCTCCCCCCTCTCGACTCACCCTTCAAAGACACTGCAGTGACCCCCTCCCCCCTCTCGACTCACCCTTCAAAGACACTGCAGTGACCCCCTCCCCCCTCTCGACTCACCCTTCAAAGACACTGCAGTGACCCCCTCCCCCCTCTCGACTCACCCTTCAAAGACATTGCAGTGACCCCCCCCCTGGACTCACCTTTCAATCACACTGCAGTGACCCCCTCCCTCTTGACTCACCCTTCAAAGACACTGCAGTGAACCCCCCCCCCCCCTCTTGACTCACCCTTCAAATACACTGCAGTGACCCCCTCCTCCCCTCACCCTTCAAAGACACTGCAGTGACCCCCCTCTACACTGACCCTTTAAAAGATACTGCAGTGACCCGCACCTCCCCCTGTCGGCTCACCCTTCAAAAGATACTGCAGTGACCCCCACCTCCCCCTCTCGGCTCACCCTTCAAAAGACACTGCAGTGACCCCCACCCTCCCCTCTTGACTCACCCTTCAAAAGACACTGCAGTGACCCCCACCCTCCCCTCTTGACTCACCCTTCAAAAGACACTGCAGTGACCCCCACCCTCCCCTCTCGATTCACCCTTCAAAGACAGTGTGGTGTGCTAGTGCCCTAGCACGCCACACACATCTCAGTGTGTCATTGTGCAAGAGATATACTTCACACACAAACTCTATCACACATAACAGCCACCAGACGCACACAAACACTCATACTGACCAAAAATATACTAAGTAAAGTTGGCTTTAATTTGCCAATTTAGTTTACTTAGATTCAAAGTGTATTCAACATCCGAAACACTCAGAAAGCTGAATAGTGGTGATATTATCATTATCGACTCACTGTCATCATTATCATGTAGCTGGGCTTTTTCCAATTTGAACACAATAATTCAGATAATGCTGTCTGACAACAATCGAACAAAATAGTAGTAATAAGTTTATAGTATATTAATATAGTGTTCTTCATAATATATTGTATAGCATATCATAGGTAGTATAAAGTGTTGTTTATAGTATAGTATAGTTTTGTATTGTTTAGTATCAAATATTATTGTATATTGCTAGTCAACCTTAAAATATGGGCTAATAAACCCTAAAGGATAGGGCTAATCAGCCTTAAAGGATAGGGCTAATAAACCTTAAAGGATAGGGCTAATCAACCTTAAAGGATAGGGCTAATCAACCTTAAGGATAGGCTATCACACTAAAGGATAGGGCTTATCAACCTTAAAGGATAGGGCTAATCAACCCTAACGGATAGGGCTAATAAACCTTAAAGGATAGGGCTAATCAACACTAAAGGATAGGGCTAATCAACCTTAAAGGATAATCAACACTAAAGGATAGGGCTAATAAACCTTAAAGGATAGGGCTAATCAACCCTAAAGGAGAGGGCTAATCAACACTAAAGGATAGGGCTAATCAACCCTAAAGGATAGGGCTAATCAACCCTAAAGGATAGGGCTAATCAACCCTAAAGGATAGGGCTAATCAACCCTAAAGGAGAGGGCTAATCAACCCTAAAGGATAGGGCTGATCAACCTTAAAGGATAGGGCTAATCAACCCTAAAGGATAGGGCTAATCAACCTTAAAGGATAGGGCTAATCAACCCTAAAGGATAGGGCTAATCAACCTTAAAGGATAGGGCTAATCAACCCTAAAGGATAGGGCTAATCAACATTTAAGGATAGGGCTAATCAACACGTGTTATATGATCCCCACCAAAAAAAAAAGATATATACATTTAAGGGAAAAGGGATTATTAAATGACTTGTACATGCATGAAGGGAGTTGTGTTGGTGATACTCTACTTGGCAAAAACATTACTAATATAATAACCAACATTCCAATGCCCCCAAAATGGCAGTGGTCACTCACTCAATGTGACGTTGCGATGCAAAAGCCATATAGTCAAATATTTGGAATCATATGGTTCGTTATGATTTAAAAAAACAAAATAAAACTTTTTTTTTTAAAAAATCATACCATCATTATCATTTCATGAAGATGCAAATATATCAGATATGACTGAATTGCTAGCTGCACAACTAGCAAACTGACTCAAACACATGTGTCATGGCTAATAACGGACAATGGTCACTGGAAACCCTTCTGCCTTCAACATGAGTCAGGCACTCTGATCACAGGGTGGTTTTTGTTTACACACACACAGATGGCACAGATCTTGGAAAGGGCCAACACTGTTGTTTCTGCATGTCATTTCCTTAAGCGTCGAGGCATTTCCTCTGCAAACCCGATGACACTGTTAAAAAGCAACTGCCCAAGTTGTCTTCACCTAAATTTAAGACCCAAGTCGTCTTCACCTCAAGCAAGACTCTTGACATCTTTTAGACATCTTGCCCTAAATCAAGTCTAGGTTATATACAGTTTTGTGTTTCTTTTTTTAAAACTTCTTTTATTCTATTCCGTTTTTATTTTATCTTATTTTTATAACTGCTGTCTGTCGTCGGGTATTGCACATAAGATTTTCACTCACTGCTTTATACTTGTGTAAACTGTGAAGTGACAATAAACTTGACTTGAAGTCTCAAGACGTCTTCACCTAAATCAAGACTCAAGTCGTCTTCACCTAAATCAAGACTCAAGTCGTCTTCACCTAAATCAAGACTCAAGTCATCTTCACCTAAATCAAGACTCAAGTCGTCTTCACCTAAATCAAGACTCAAGTCGTCTTCACCTAAATCAAGACTCAAGTCATCTTCACCTAAATCAAGACTCAAGTCGTCTTCACCTAAATCAAGACTCAAGTCGTCTTCACCTAAAATCAAGACTCAAGTCGTCTTCACCTAAATCAAGACTCAAGTCATCTTCACCTAAATCAAGACTCAAGTCGTCTTCACCTAAATCAAGACTCAAGTCGTCTTCACCTAAAATCAAGACTCAAGTCGTCTTCACCTAAATCAAGACTCAAGTCGTCTTCACCTAAATCAAGAGACTCATACATGGGTAAGGATCATTTGCCATTGACTTGACCAAGGAAGTGACCGCTTGTTCATTGGTCATCGACAACGATGGTGACACAGAGGTGTCCTCTTGGGCTTAATATCGGATCCAGAAGTTGGACAATGCTATCGCCAGCCGTCTGGGAGGGAGACTTCACATCTCGACTTACAGTACCTTCACTAGTTCAGTCTACTACCCGGGCTCTGGTACATGAAAAGGAGCCATATACACCCACCCACCCACACACACCCACACACCCACACGGGATGTGGGTGGAGCTTGGAACCCTGCAGACCAATGACTGCGATTAACCAATCGTTCTCAATCTCCAATATCTCTTGGGATCAGACACAATCACCCCAACACTGGAGACACAAGTACAAACACTGGCTCGCGCAATCTTTAACTACACTCTGAGTAGGCTCCCAAAACACGGCAGTTTGAAAGTAAAATGCTCCGTGCCTTTTAATATTTTTTATATTCTAACATAAATGCGTCATTACATGAGTGAACACTGAATTCGACTGGACTCGGACTCGCTCCAAATCACTTTGTGACTTCATTGTTCGACATGATTTGATATTGTAACAGTCGGCACCAGCTGCTCTCAGATGCACCATCAAAGGACATTGATAAGAGAGTCTGTGGTCGCCAGACTCTTTCATAAGTAGAAAAAGGCTCGAGATGGCCATGGCATTTCACCTCGGATCTTTTCTCGCTTTGTGACGCCACAGTTTCCTCACTTTGAAATAAAAAAAATTCAGAAGAGCAGGAATATATTTATCAGAGAGAATTGCGCAACATTGCTACTTTTTTGCCATTTACAGATCGCTGACAGAGTCAAACTATCTGTATTATGTACTGCGCTTCCTGCCCCGTTACGTATTGCGTTTCCTACGGTTAACGTAGAGGGTAGGTATTTTGTGTGGGTGGCAGAGAGAGAGAGCGAGAGAGAGAGAGAGAGAGAGAGCGAGAGCGAGAGAGTGAGAGCGAGAAAGAGCAAGAGAGAGGAAATTAATGAATACGTAGTGCTGCAGGCATTGGATTGGACTTCCCTATCCTCACCTCATAGGACCCGGGGCTCCCGACAAAGCTTCTGCGTCTGTCCACCTGTCTGTTTGTTTGTCCACTTGTCTGTCTGGCCCCTTGTATACGTGTCTATTTGTCAATTGCAATTACTTCATAAATATTCACTTGTGTGACAAGTTTTAATGAGTTGATAAATCCCGTGCTAATTCACAGAGATTTCCACCACAGTACTCACTGGTCCAGGGCCTTGTAGTAGAGGTCCAGGTCCTTGTTGACCAGGTCGGTGGTCCTCATGACGATCATCTTGTCCCGGTACCGCTCGTCGGCCTTGCTGTACTGCTCCTCGCGCAGCTCCTTCCTGGAAGCACCCGGTCAATTCATTGAGTCAATGTTGCATGGCTTGTGTCCACGGGTCGGGAGCTTTGTGACATGCATATTTAAATGTAAAAACAATATATACACGTTATAAATGGTGTTTTTCTATGGTGATCAGTGACGGTAACTCTGAAGATACCATTTCTTTCTGGGATAACTAAATACATATATTTTCCTTTATTAGGAAATAAAGAGCTCCCAAATGGATGGTTGGTGTGTGTGTGAATAACATTAAAGCTCCACCATGTGTGTCTCTCTCTCTCTCTCATCTCTCTCTCTCATCTCTCTCTCTCTCTCTCTCTCTCTCTCTCTCATCTCTCTCTCTCTCTCTCTCTCTCTCATCTCTCTCTACTCTCTCTCACTCTCTCTCTCTCTCTCTCTCTCTCTCTCTCTCATCTCTCTCTCTCTCATCTCTCTCTCTCTCTCTCTCTCTCTACTCTCTCACTCTCTCTCTCTCTCTCTCTCTCATCTCATCTCTCACTCTCTCTCTCTCTACTCTCTCTCTCTCTCTCTCTTTTCCAGAATAAAAGCCATGCAGGTCTCCATAGACCCAGGACGTCATGCTCAACAACTCACCATCTGGTCTGTGGCCACCGATGGCGGAAGAATACGATGATAGAACGCGACTAAGTTTCTACTTTGCAGACATATTTCATCTATTTCATTCTTCCTGACCACCAGAGGCAGTGCTTGACCCTGGATGTATCCACATCGCGGATTTGCAGTTGAGAATACTTATAGAAAATTATATATATATATATATATATCGATTATATAGAAGATTATATAGGTGTGTCACTTGAGGACCTCGGGGTCACGGGTGACTAAATATTGTGGCGTGCGCGATGTGGATGACTCCAGGGTGGATTACTGCCTCTGGCGCTCATCCAGAATTCATAGAATCGTAGTTATAGTTACAGAACCGAAACTCGTAACTGGCTTTTATTTGTGTGCTCTCTGGTGCCAACTCTGGCCATGAGAAGCCATTAGTGGGCAAAGTTAAATAGTGGAGCTTGAAGGGTAAAAGCATGTGTAAAGTATTGTAGTATCAAGTACTTATTTTACAAATACAGAAAAGTACCTTTCATCTCAGGGATCAAGGTTAAGGTTGTTTTTTTTCACTTTTCTTTTTTGCCAAGTGGGTCACAACCACTCACTTGCCCAATGACAATTTTTACTTTTGATTTATTTTATTTATGAGTGGTTATCAAAATCTAAATCTAAAAGCCTGACAAATAGAGAGACAGACGGATGGACAGACCTGCAGTGCATTATCTCTTCCTCAAAGCCGTTCTGGCGACCCTGGGCGACGCTTCGGTTCTTCTTCAAGTCCTCCATCTTGCGCTCCACATCTCGGCGCTCCCTGGACCAAACACACACAAACCCCGTTCACGACACAGGTCAGTGGGAGTGGTGGGTATGTGAGAGAGTGACCACCGTCACTCTATATGTAGTACCAGCCCCCACCCCACACACACCCCTTCTCAAACATATCTCTCTCTCTCTCTCTCTCTCTCTCTCTCTCTCTCTCTCTCTCTCTCTCTCTCTCTCTCTCTCTCTCTCTCTCTCTCTCTCTCTCTCTCTCCTCTCTCTCTCTCTCTCTCTCTCTCTCTCTCTCTCTCTCTCTCTCTCTCTCTCTCTCTCTCTCTCTCTCTCTCTCTCTCTCTCTCTCTCTCTCTCTCTCTCTCTCTCTCTCTCTCTCTCTCTCTCTCTCTCTCTCTCTCTCTCTCTCTCTCTCTCTCTCTATATATATATATATATATATATATATATATATATATATATATATATATATATATGACTACGACCACCACCACAACGGTGTGTACGTACTGACGCAGCTGCATGACCTGCATGCTGCCCATGTCCTTCAGCAGAGCCTCCCTCCGGGACGTCACCTCCACCAGCTCCTCCAGGCGCTTCCGCAGAGTCAGGTTGTCCTGCAGCCAGCGCTCCTGCACCTGAGTGTGAGAGCGAGAGAGAATTATTCAAGCTGATAATAGTATGAATAATAGGAGTCGTAGTATCCTTATCCTTAAAGAGCAACAGAGATTAATGGCATAATATCGATGCGATACAAGATGCGGTTCCATCTAACAATTACCCTTTCAAGCGTTGTTTTTATTACAATAAATGTTTGAATAGGGATAGGGCACACAGTAAAGCCCCTGTCACGCTGTCCCAAAAGTGACACCAGATGGACACACGATAAAGGAAATGTTCAAATTGGGCTCTGATGGTAAACCCATCGGGCCATTGGTGAGGGCATCTTAAGCCATCGTATGACCGCCGGTGGAGTTTCTCAGGCTCCGGCAGCAACTTCGTGAGCGATGGCAAAATCTTTAGCATGCCGAAAAAAATTGCCGAAGGACCTTGCGAAGTTTCATTTTCGTGTTGAATTTGTGTGTCTATGTTGCCCTTCGTGAGGCCATCGTGAGGCCCTTGGTGAGGCCATCGTGAGGCCCTTGGTGAGGCCATCGTGAGGCCCGTGGTGAGGCCCGTGGTGAGGCCATCGTGAGGCCCGTGGTGAGGCCATCGTGAGGCCCGTGGTGAGGCCATCGTGAGGCCCGTGGTGAGGCCATCGTGAGGCCCGTGGTGAGGCCATCGTGAGGCCCTTGGTGAGGCCATCGTGAGGCCATCGTGAGGCCCTTGGTGAGGCCATCGTGAGGCCCTTGGTGAGGCCATCGTGAGGCCCTTGGTGAGGCCATCGTGAGGCCCTTGGTGAGGCCATCGTGAGGCCCTTGGTGAGGCCATCGTGAGGCCATCGTGAGGCCCTTGGTGAGGCCATCGTGAGGCCATCGTGAGGCCCTTGGTGAGGCCATCGGTGAGGCCATCGTGAGGCCCTTGGTGAGGCCATCGTGAGGCCCTTGGTGAGGCCATCGTGAGGCCCTTGGTGAGGCCATCGTGAGGCCCTTGGTGAGGCCATCGTGAGGCCCTTGGTGAGGCCATCGTGAGGCCCTTGGTAAGGCCATCGTGAGGCCCTTGGTAAGGCCATCGTGAGGCCCTTGGTAAGGCCATCGTGAGGGCGTCTTTCTTTACTTTGTGTGATCATCGGTGCCATCGGGCATTTTTCACCGTTGTCATGGTAACGTGGACATATAAAAAGGAGACCTCCTAGACTGCTGAGGAGACCTTTCAGACCACTGAGGAGACCTGGAACCCTCTGGGGACCGCTCTGGTCTATGTCTACATATGTCCTCAGTTGTTATATATATATAGATTTAGTCTATTCTGTACCCAAGTTCACAAAGGGATGCGGTGTTATTATTGTACCACTGTGAGGCACTGAAGTGTTACGCGCTGAGTAAGGACGCAGGCTTGCGTGGTATGTTAATGAGGGGGGTTCACCTGATGCACATGTTCAGATGGTGTGTGTGTGTGTGTGTGTGTGTGTGTGTGTGTGTTCTACGTTAGCTCGACTGAGCGAAAGGATGTACCAGTGGTGCAGAGCAGAATAAACCACATGACCAAGGGCTAAACAGTTCATCGTCTCCGTCCCAACTATTTCTCTCCGAGTGCAACGTATGAGGAAGCTGCCATCCTTAACGTCAACACCCTGCCTTGGGTGGCGTGTTAAAGTTGAATTCAATTTTAAATAAAGTTTAAATGTACTGTGTGTTCTGCTGCCAATCATCTCCGATCAGCAATTGAATTTCCCACGGTCGGCCGAAGGTTTCATACCATCGGGAGGTCACGTGACGCCTTCGTGACCGAGTTCGAACGCATCGTACTCTCAATACGACGTTGTGTAGCCACCGTGTGGCCTTCTTGTGTCCTGCGGGTATAAACTACTATAACAATTCACATCTTCGTGTTGCCTTCGTGTGTGTGGTTCGGGTGCCATCGTGTGACCTTCTGTAGGAGTCGTACTTGCTTCGGCTGTTAATTGGCTGTTGACCAAGTTCGGGGGCCATCTTCGCGCGGAATTAAAAATTCCATATTCGTGTGTCCATCTGGTGTCAATTTCGGGACAGTGTGACCGGGGCTTTAACGAATAACATTCCTATAATAATACACTGCAGAGCCAGTGTATTATTTTCCCTCATTATACGGATTTCACTGCTGATCTAGCCGACCTGCGACCGCGTTAAAAAGGACCACAGACTACAAGGGAGATCGAGGGAGATCAAGAGAGCCGAGCAGGAGGCGGAAACCTTCTGGGTCGTGCTGCGATGGTCCCCATCTCCTTGGTGATCTTGTCCTTGTGTGTCTCCGCCTCGTGAAGCTGCGTGTTGGCCTCGTGGAGCTCCGACTCTTTTAGCTGCAAACAAGGAATAAACAAACAAAATAACACAATCATTTCTGTGTGTGTGTGTGTGTGTGTGTGTGTGTCACTTTATTTGTCCCCCGGGTAATTAGGAATACAGCAGTGGGATTATACATTTAGCACACACTAAACACAGGACACGTAGACACAGCACCAAGACACAACACTGAGACCATGGATAAAAGATAAAGACAAATAATACAGCACTAAGTTAAGAGCAATCACTCAATCTATACAAGAAGTTAAGGCAGCATCTACCGTTGTTCTTCTTGCAGTTTAGAAGGGATGGTTGGGTTATGGCAGAGGGTACAAAAGAGTGTTTTAATCGTATTTGTTTTGGCTAAAAGGAATGCCGAGGAGGAAACCAGATGACATCAACTGAAACTGAAACAAACACGGTAACCTCTTTGTGTTGCTGTCGGCCTTCCTCCCTGTATCTGGTGATGTCTTTCTCCAGCGTGGCGATGCTCTTCACTTTGTCCTTGATGGTACTCATCTGGCATAAAGGGTAATACAATAAATTAAGTTACCGCAGACAAAACTGCACAGGGGAGCGCAACCTGCACCACCTACCACCAGTCTCATCTGTGACCTTTACGTGTTGCTGAAGTCTTCGTAAAGGTCACAGATGACACGATAAACATTAACAACCAAGGAAGCCCACCTTCTCCTGTCCCTCGTCCTGCTTCTGTCTCCTGCGAGCCACCAGCTCCTCTCTCTCCTGCTGCAGCTTCTCCAACATGGCTGGGATAGGAGCCAGCTGCTCCTTGGCTGACTGCATCCATCCATCCATCCACCAGAACAAGTGTGTGTTAAAGCTTGTGTGTGTGCGCGCATGTGTATATGCGTGTGACTGTGTGTGTGTCTACGGCTGTGTGTGTGTGTGTCTATGGCTGTGTGTGACTGTGTGTGTGTGTGACTGTGTGTGTGTGTGTGACTGTGTGTGTGTGTCTATGCTGTGTGTGTGTGTGTGCTGTGTGTGTGTGCTGGCCCGTGTCGTGTCCACATACCCGAATCTCCCTGGTGAGGGTCTGGACCTCAGCGCTGGTCTCCACGCTCTGCGCCTGCAGCTGCTGCTGCTGCTGCATGTCGCTGCTCAGCTGCAGCGCCTGGACCCGCGTCTCGTTGACCGCACTGTGCAGGGCCTGCACCTGCTCCTGCTGGTCCTGGATCAGCTTGCGCTTCAGCTCCACCTTACTGGAGGCTGGGAGGCGCATGCGCACACACACACGGAGACAGACACAGAGAGGGGGAGAGAGACAAACACAAACACAGAGACAAACGTACGTGCGCACACACAGAGACAGACATACACATTGAGACAGACACACACACACACAAAGAGACAGATGCACACAGACACAAAGACAGACGCACACACACACGTTTTTGTGTATCATTGTTTATGGTAGCTAGACATTTGGCGGTAGAAAAAGCTGCCTTTTTTTTACGCAACATAAGCCAAAAGATTTAAAGGGCTTCTATTTTACTACCAGGTGGACTGTACCAACTGGTAGGCATATCTATCCGTCATACATCTGGGTGGACACTCCCACTTGTGATAGACTCCCACTAGAGGGTACATTTAGACATGGCTTGTTATGGATAATCAACATCGCCACCTGGAAGTGAAACAGGGGCCCTTTAAATAAAATCCCCCAAAACACACACACTGAATATTTGATCACCCAGCCCTGCAACCATACACAAGCGTGTGTGTGTGTGTGTGTGTGCGTGCCTTCTTACTTGTGTCCAGCCTATGCTGGGTCTCCTGTTTCTCCTGGCTGACTTGCTGCACGGTGCGCTTCAAGTCCACTCCCTGGAGCCGGGCCTCCTGCTGGGCTATCTTCCTCTCCACCTCCTTCAGGTCCAACTGGTCACAGAAACGGTGGAAACGTATTGAACGCACGCACTGCACGGGTGTCCACATGCGTTGTGAGAAATTAGGACTTTTCTTCCTCATTCAACATGTTCTGGACTACAAACAGATTGTTCTCTGTATGTATCTAGAGCGGAGAGCCAGTTCAAGTCAAATAGTGGCGTTGACTGGATGGATTAAAACCTCTCCACAGCAAAGAAAGGACGTCTGACATCTGTGGACAAATTTCTTCGGAATTCCTCTGCAAGAAGTCTCTGCATTAATTATAGAATAGTAAAACAATAAGCGCAGGCTGAGGGGATTCTAGATACAAGGGATCAGGAGAGGGAGAGAGAGAGGTGGAGGGACTAAAGCAAAACAGACAAGGATAAGAAGTCGGGAATTGGTGAAAACATCTCTCAGCAGTGGTTGTTAGGGGGGGGAGTGGGAGAGGTGAGATGTACCAGGAATCGGTCCATGAGTGCGATGTCCTGCAGACAGGCCTTGGCCGTGTCCTCCTCGGACATAATCACCGACAGCAGGGTCTCCTGCTCGTCCACGTCCGCCTTCAGCCTCTCGATGCCCCGGTTGACGGCCTGCAGGCGGTTCCTCAGCTCGGGAAGCTCCTCCTTCTGGAGCTTCTCTATGGACACCCTGGATGACACAGGAGGAGGAGAGGGGAGGAGGGAAGGGAGGAGAGGAGAGAGGACAGGAGAAGGGAGGAGAGGAGGGAAGAGGAGAGGGTAGGGAAGAGGAGAGGAGGGAAGGGAAGGGTGGAAAGGGAATAGAAGAGGAGGGACGAGGTGAAGACAGGGAAGGATGGAAAGGGAGTGGAGGGAAGAGGGGAGGAGAGGAAGAGGATGGAATAGGAGAGGAGGGAAGAGAAGAGGAGAGAAGGGGGTGTTGAGGGATGGAGTTCCATTAAGTATATGTCAAGTTAATAGTTAATACAAAGGTATAGCATCAGAACACAAATTGGGTTTTCCACTGCCATTTCAGTATTGACTGAAGTCAATTATCTTTTTTTTTTTAATGACGATACAATTAGGGCTGTGGCTATTCGTATGACTCGTATGACCAAACAAAATCAAAAAAGCTCCACAAACGCCTTCAACCCGGAGGTTTCTGCGTCTCCTCCTTTCTACTTTCGTCGAAATAAACCCTGTGTTCACATCCTGTGTTCCCCACCGCTCCACAGCAGGAGGTGGGAGGAGAGGAGTGTAGTACATTTGGGTGCAACTGTGTACGTGTAACTGTATTAAAACATACAGAGTCCGTGTGTCTAGCGGTGTATACCTGCCCTGGAGACAGTATGAGTCCCGTGTGTCGAGCGGTGTATACCTGCCCTGGAGACAGTATGAGTCCCGTGTGTCGAGCGGTGTAGACCTGCCCTGGAGACAGTATGAGTCCCGTGTGTCTAGCGGTGTAGACCTGCCCTGGAGACAGTATGAGTCCCGTGTGTCTAGGTCTCTCATTTGATCCAACATGAAATACGTCTCCTCGTGAAGCATTTGTTCTCTTGTTATAATTGTTTTCTCTTCCCTTTGAGTTATTGTATATGTTAGTATATCAGGTTTACTTTACCCCCCCACACCACCCATCCAACACCACACACCCACACCCCCACCCCCCACCCACACACACACACACACATACACCACACACACCCCCCACCCCTCTAGTGGTGACAAATACAGTCAAGGAATACACCCAACTCTCGGAGACCAATTATCGGTGTTCGGCTCAGTCGTGGTTGTTCTTCCTTTGTGCGATAAAACAGGCTATCCAGGTGTGAGGCGGACGGACGGACCCCCGGACGGACCACCCACCACCGGCCTCACCTGACGGGCCGCAGCGCCATCATCTGGTCCCGCCGGCCCTCTCTCTTCTTCAGCTCCGCCTCCGTGTGCTTCAGCTTGTCGGGGACCAGCCGCAGCTTGGACTGCATGTCGCTCACCACCTCGTCCAGCTCCCCCTCCGAGGGGAAGGTGCGCTGGCACACGGGGCAGCAGGGCGCCCGCTCCTCCGTCAGCTGGCTGATGAACTGCGTGTACACCGCCGTGGCGCCCGCCAGCATGGCTGTAAGGGTGGGGCAGAGAGGTGGAGGTGGGTCGGTGGGTGGGTTGGATCGATCGGAGAGAGGGATGGGTGGGTGGTAATAAAAATAAAATCCTTATTTATATAGCACTTATTTATATATTAAGGATAGTTTTTATCCACGGGCAGTGCACCTACTGAAGTGCTAGGAGTGCTGCCACTATCACTTTCATAACATTGTGTCATTAACATTACACTTACATACTTTGCTGGACTTTCTGGACTCATCACAGTTACTGCACTGTATTCATGATTCTGCTGCACTACTGGCACTTTAAATGCTTTAAACGATTTTTGTAAAAAAAAAACGAAAAAAAAAAAATCATCATTTAAGTCACTTTGCTGCTTTTTTTGTTTATTTTTATTGTACATATTATTTTGATGGTGTTTTTTGGAGATGTATACTGCGGGAGGGAATGGGGAGTAAGCATTCCTATGTACTTGCTACAAATGGCAAATAAAAATCTTGTATCTTGTATCTTGTATCATGGCCTCATCACCTCTCTGCTTGGAGGTCTTCTCCAGCTCGTCCTGCAGCTTGCCCAAGTCCTGCTCCAGGTCCTGGCTGCCGCACACCTCGAAGAACTTCTCCTCGTCGCTGGACAGCTGCTGCTCCTTCCGCCGCAGCTCGGCCGACATGTAGCTCTTGTTCTGCTCGCTGGACGCCAGCTCCTTACTGGACGGCACCCCGGGGGGTGACAGGGGAAGGGCGTACACGGGTTAAAGGTCACGCTGAGGGATGGAGAGTCCTGCACTCCAAACGAGTCCATGCAGGACAGTGTAACAACAACAACAACAAAATAAAAAGGAGTCTTTATGTGTGTCATTTTCATTTCCATTGAGAACAGATTCCACCCAGTCCATGGTTTTGTCACCTTCTTAAACTAATGGCCCAAGTCATCATTTTGTTGCTCATGTCTTCATGATATTGGTCACCTCTTGGACAATTGCCAACTGCCTTAATGAAACATCATGCTGTTCCCTACCCCAGTAGTATGTCTTAAGTAGTAATTAAGTAATTTGGCAGGTTTGAAAATTGCCTAAGTCACAACAGCATGTTCGTAAACTGGCCTAAGTATTCCAATCCTCTGATGGAACATAATTGACAGACAGCGTTATTGGTATGTCAAGTCATATATTGTCATAACCTTTTGTGTGTGAAATGATAAATAAATCATATATTCAATATTAGTTTTTTTGTTTTTTTTAATGTTTTAAATGTGACTCAGGCCATTACTTTAAGAAGGTGATCCAACTGATAATACTTACAATAATACCACAGGTATTTCTGACCGAGGAAGCTGATCAGCTGGTCAACTAGACTTTTAGAATGTCATCAAATGACCATAACAGCACACAGAGCTGTGCTCGTATGAAAGAAAACCCCTCATCACTATGAACCTCTCATCACTATGAACATTACTCAGTCAGTGATTGGACCCATTACACGGCATTACCAACTTGAAAAAGCATGAGAAATTCTTATTCTTAAAATATTTTCATGGGAAGAAGAAAAAAATATATATATTAAAAAAAAAAGGAATATCTTTGTGAGAACAAGATTGAGCTAAAACACATTTGTTGTGTTTATATGCATGGCATTTATTCAGTTTGGGAGTTCCCACGATCTCTAGAAAGCCTTAGCTTAAGTTGGGTGAGTGATAACACCTAGGGTCTTTCTCGGGCCTGTTGTCCTCAGGCGCCCCCTACTGGCGTGAAGCAGTAAACTGCATTGTGTCTGCAAGTGAGGCTTGCTTGTGGAACTCAGTCCAAGCGCGTTGTTCCAACTCGCATCAATGTGTCCCCAATGCATGCCGCAGCCTCGCCTGGCTGACACCGCCATCGGTGTATGAATGAGTGTATGATTGGGCTTTTGGATTGGGTGTTTGGATTGGGTGTATGATTGGGTGTGTAATTGGGTGTACCGATTGGGTGTACCGATTGGGTGTACCGATTGGGTGTACCGATTGGGTGTACCGATTGGGTGTACCGATTGGGTGTTGGATTGGGGTGTATGGATTGGGGTGTATGGATTGGGGTGTATGGATTGGGGAAAATGGATTGGGGTGTATGGATTGGGGTGTATGGATTGGGGTGTATGGATTGGGGTGTATGGATTGGGTGTACGGATTGGGTGTACGGATTGGGTGTACGGATTGGGTGTTTGGATTAGGTGCTTGGATTGGCTGTGTGTGATTTGGTGTGTGATTGGGTGTGTGATTGGGTGTGTGATTGGGTGTATGATTTGGTGGCTGATTGGGTGTGTGATTGGGTGTGTGAATGGGTGAACGTGAGGCAATAACTTGTAAAGCGCTTTGGGTGGCAACTTGGTTCGAAAAGCACTACATAAATGCTGTCCATTTACCAATAATGAGAGATAAGCTCATTGTCCGGTGTAATGACGGTGTAATTATTATTCTCGCTGTAATCTGCACAAAGGCAGATTACGACACACAAACACTAGGCACACACACACACACACACCAGGCACACACACTACCCACTTGAGTTTAGCCAGCTTGTCGCGGGTACCGTTGATCTCCTTGGACTTGGCGTAGATCCAGTCCTCCAGCTCCCGCTTGTTGGGGAAGTGACCCAGAAGAGACACCAGATCCTCGCTGTGGCGGGACTTGATCTTACGCACCTGCTCCTCCTTCTCCGTCTGCACGCACACAAGGACACACCCACACACACACCACACACACACACACACACCCACACGCACCCAAACACACACGGACGCACATGCAAACAAACACACACACACACACACGCACACGCAAGGAGAGACACGAGAGAGATGGCAGAAGGGGAAAGGAGAGAGGAGAGGGTGAAGGAAGGGGAGAAACGGAAAGAGATTGGATGACTGAAGACGAGGCTTGGTTACGCTGGGACAAAGACAATGAAACGTAATGGGGAGAATAGTAGACTTTTCTTTATGCCTGAAATGATTTTCTCAAATAGTTCAAAAAAAATGTTCCTCAACACCCGACCCACCACCCACTCATCCTAGTTGTAGGAGCAGTGGGCGGCTATTGTATATACAGCACCCGGGGGAGCAGTGTAAGGGGTCTGGTGCCTTGCTCAAGGGCACCTCGGCAGGCGCCCAGGCGTTTCGGGGACTTGAACCGGCGACCTACCGGTTCCCAAGCCAAGTCCTAACAGACTGAGCTTCTGCCGCCCCCAAAAAAGTACATACGTATGTATGTATGCATAACTGTTATTGTCAATATTGTCGTGCACTTTCCAGTGTAACACTGCAATAGGTTGTTTGCAGTCATGTGTCACCCAAGGATTGGTCCATATTGTTTAAAAATACACAATGATTTATCACACACTTTACCTGCTATCGGGCCAGTAGACATAGTTAATTCGCTTTTTCGTGTGCGGGTTCACGAATAGGGAACGAAAAAAAACAAGCCTCCGACTTCTGACTATCGGATATTCGATCGATTTTAGAGAATTCATCTGACAGCCAAATTTTGTGAGGGGCTGATCTTGTCTTCCTGGACTGACCTTGTCCTGCTGGAGCATGACCTTGTCCTGCTGGAGCATGACATTGTCCTGCCGGAGCATGACCGTGTCCTGCCGGAGCATGACCGTGTCCTGCCGGAGCATGACCGTGTCCTGCCGGACTAACCTTGTCCTTCTGGAGCATGTCCATCTGTGTGCGGGTGGCGGTGTGCGTGTTGAGAGTCTCCATCTCCTGGTCCAGCCGGCGCCGCCTGCCCTCCAGCTCCGCCCGCTCGCCCTGCAGCACCACCACCTCTGCCTTGAGGGCCTCCACGCTGGAGCTCTGTACCGCAGTCTGCAGCTCACGCTCCTGGTGGACACATACATACATCGTATGTAGTGTGTGTGTGTGTGTGTGTGTGTGTGTCTGTCTGTGTGTCTGTGTGCGTGCGTGCGTGCATTGCTCACATGCTTGGCCAGCTCGTTCTCCAGTTCCTGCAGCCGCCCAGAGGAGCCGTCCAGGCGCTGCAGCTCTTCCCGCAGGTTCTTCAGCTCCTGCTGCTTCCTGGCCTGCAGGTCCCTCTTCAGCGCCACCGCGCTCTCCAGGCCCGTCTTCTTGTCCCGCGTCTCATCCATGCACTGCTGCTTCTGCTGCTCCTTCTCCTGCAGGTCCGCCTGGGGGGACGGACAGACCGAGAGAGAGGGGCCGCTCTGTCACCCTGTAAACGACTCCTTCAATTCAGTTACGATAAGCCAAGGGGCCGCAATTTCATTATCCTCTTGTACCATAATCTGATTGGCTGCCTGCTTCTCCTGGTCCAGCCTCTCTGTGACGTGGCGATGGAAGATCTGCAGCTGTGATTGGCTGAAGGGCGTGCGGTCGAAGCCGTCCAGCTCCAGATAGGAGGACAAGGAGCGCACCTGGAAAAGGGGGGGGGGGGGGGGGGGGGGGTGTAAAGACTATAATGCACGGCACATTTCATCACACAACTAATTCACACCACTGATAAAGTTGTGTCTCTCACCTGGGCATCGCGGCTTTTCATGCTCTGTGAGTGGCGGTCAGCCTCCTGGTCCAAACGACCTGGCCAGAGAGAACAACAGGTCAGCGAGGGGGTCTTACCCAGCCAGCACGCTGACCAGACCTATTTGTCGTTGAAAATCGATTCTTGATTCAAAGCGAATTCCCGAGTCACAGGTACAGAGGGGCACAAATATCAGGAAATACTACAGCCCGCTAAAACAGGCCGTGTGGCAAACTATGGCATGAAAGCAGAGTATAAACAAAGTGGGCATAAGATTATGTCGTCTTCATATTGGAAAAAATATCAATTCATCTACTGAGGCAAAGGGAGTCATAGAAGAAAAGAAAGGGCCGAGCTGTGTGCACACAGACCTTGTTCAACCAGCAGCTCAGACTTGACCCTGTGGAGTCTCTGGTACTCTCTGCTGGCTCTCTCCAGCTCCTTCTGGCAGTCAGTGAGCCTCCGCTCCTTCTCCCGCACCGTCTTCTGGTGGTTCTGGTACAGGTCCTGCAGCTGCTCGTCAGAACCCTGGAACACCTGTTATGGACCACGCCTGTTAATGACCCCACCCTAACGACCGCACCTGGTAATGACCACACCTTGAAGACCATGCCTGTTAATGACCACACCTGGTAATGACCACACCCTAACGACCACACCTTGATGACCACACCTGTTAATGACCACACCCTAACGACCACACCATGATGACCACACCTGGTAATGACCACACCCTAAGGACCCACCACACCTGGTAATGACCACACCTGTTAATGACCACATCCTAACGACCACACCTTGATGACCACACCTGGTAATGACCACACCCTAACGACCACACCTGGTAATGACCACACCCTAACGACCACACCTGGTAATGACCACACCCTAACGACCACACCTGGTAATGACCACACATTGACGACCACACCTGTAAATGACCACACCTTGATGACCACACCCTAACGACCACACATGTTAATGACCACAAGCTGACGACCACACCTGTTATTGACTACACCCTGACGACCACACCTGGTAATGACCACACCTTGATGACCACACCTGGTAATGACCACATCTGGTAATGACCACAACTTGATGAGCACACCTGTTATTGACTACACCCTGACGACCACACCTGTTAATGACCACACCGTAACAATATTAATGTCACAACCACGCCTGTCAACTACTACACCTTGATGACAATACTACTTACCAAACGGTTACACTGAATGGCAAGCAATATAACAACCACCAAACAGCATGTCGACACCAGAATGTATCAAATAAACCAGAAATTAAGACAAAAATCTAGCAGCGGTCCCTGTTTTTGTGTATAATACAGTGGTAAGGTACTGGTAATGGTAAATGGACATTTATATAGCGCTTTTCTAACCAATGGTTACTCAAAGCGCTTTACATATCAAGTCTCACATTCACCCATTCATACACTCATTCAACCACCGACGGTGGAGTCAGCCATGCAAGGAGACAGCCAGCACGTCAGGAGCAGTTAAGGTTAGGGTGTCTTGCTCAAGGACACCTCGACAGCTTTTGCTAGGAGGCGGGGATCGAACCAGCAACCTTCCGGTTGTGAGGCGACCGCGCTACCTCCTGAGCTAAACTGACGCCCCTGAAGTGATGAGGATATCTGCATGGCTCCCTCACCTGCTCCATGGTTTCCTCCAGCTCTTTGTTGTCCTCCTCCATCTGTCTCTTCCTGCTGTCCAGGGCCTTGATGTCGTTGTCCAGCTTCATCACCTTGCCCAGCTTGGTTTCAATATCCCCCTGCCGGGTCTGGAGAGGGGAAAACAACAATACATGTATTGTATACCTTCAGGGGTGTAATAGAACATGTTTGAACCATATGAGCAGACTATGAGCAGAATTCGTAGTGAATTATGGAAATCTTTTCATCACTTCAAGTGTTTCACTTTAATTTTCTAAGCTTGAGCACTGAGGCACGACTTGACACACTTATAAGAATCGGAATGCCTTTATCGTCATCGCACAAGTACAACAAAATTGTCTGGCAATCCCCAAGATAATCCTGCAAACGATACAAAATATCGGATGATGTAAATAAAAACTAAACTAAACTAAATACACAGGTTAGACCCACCTCGAGGGGCTCAATCTGGCCCTCGATCTGCTGGACGCTGTCTCTGGAGGCGTCCAGCTGGGCCTCCTTGGTGGCCAGCATCTCCTTGATCTGCAGGGACTTCTCCTTCACCTGCTTCAGGTAGCGCAGCTCCACCTGGCACTCACGCACGACCTGACCCTTCTTCAGACGCAGCTGCCGCATGATGTCCAGGGCCTTGATGTACCTTGAGGACAGAACGGGGAAACGCTAGGACAAAATGGATGAAGACTAACAACTCATTCATATTAACACAACTAATGATCCCAGGTTTGTATATGCGTCGGTGGCAGCTGCTAGTTCAGGGAGGGCCCAAGCTAGCAAATGCTAGCCAAAACCATCCTCTATTATAACTTAAGATGAAGAATATATGAAGACGATGACCATAAAAACTAAAAAACACGCACACTAATCCAAAGACATCATTTGTGACAAATGTTCAACATCTAATGAACCGGAAAAAGTTGACTGAGTTTGTGTCGTACTTTGTGGCAGCGAAGATGGAGTCGAACTTCTCCTTGAGGGCCTTTCCCTCACTGAGGGGCCAGTTGGACTCCTCCTGGTGGCAGAAGATGATGTTGTTCAGCACCGACTTGGAGACGCCCAGGCCAGAGATCATCTCCCGGTCCAGCTCACCGCACTTGGAGGACAGGCTTATCTTCTCACCGTTCCTGCCAGGGACAACCCAGTGTTGTTGTTGTTGTGAATTTGTGTCTTTAAACATTCACAGGAGATTGACCATAGAAAAAAAGTCTAATCAAATTCGGAGAAAGATTCGAATATCAGCTCATTAGAATGAATATTCTAATTGATTCAAGAATTAATACTTTCATTCTTGTGTGTATTTTCCTGGAGGAAAACAAATTATTATGTCTAAACAAATTATTAGAAATTGGACTGACTTACACTAAAAATTCTGTCACGGAAGAATTTTAAGTCATGCTTGTCAGGCTTAAAATTTCAAGCAATTAATCTTGCTTGACATTTTAAGCCTGCAAGTCTGCAATGGACAATCACACACACACAGCCACACACACACACACACACACACACACACAACTGGCAACCAATCAAGTACCTTATACACTCACTTACCTATGTTTGTCCAACTCTAAATTACACGTTTGACATGGAAGACCACTGACACTGAGCATGCAGGCTTGAGGAAGATTCGCTCCAGACGCACACACACATTTCACGCCAACTTTTAAGCCTTACTTAAAGCGGGTGATGGTTCCCTCTAGTGTCTTGAAGGTGTAGTTTTTGGCTTTCTGCGTGCAGGACATGGAGCGCTGTATGGCCACCTTCTCCCCGTTGACGTCGGTGAACACTAGCCGGATCTGGGCTCGCACGTCCGTCTCGTGGGCGTCCTGCGGAGACGCACCACTTCAGAGTCAAGACAGCTGATTGGCTACCTCATTAGTCACACACATGAGGACCATTTCCTAATCCTTTGATAGATTATTGATTAATTCAATTGTCATTTGGCAACCATTTTTGTTGCAGGAGAACATAACAAGACATGTATAAATACACCCTAAACTAAACAATTTATAAAAAAACTCATCCTTTTAGATTTTAAGTGAGCGTTTTATTTAGGTTTACACAGCAAGTGTGTGTGATGGTTCAGGTGATGATTCATAGCCAATTAAACTTGCCAAAATAGTAAATAAATAATGATTATTCATCGTAAACAACAAAAGCAGATATCTTGCTCTGCTTCATGTTTTCTGTTTTTCTGTGAGAGGCAACACACACACACACACACACACACACACACACACACACACACACACACACACACACACACACACACACACACACACACACACACACACACACACACACACACACACACACACACACACACACACACACACACACACACACACACACACACACACACACACACACACACACACACACACACGATCAGCTGCATTATCTTGGGTTCACTCAAGCCTCACTTCAGAACACCAGCATACTCATACACATACAGTATATATACACATATATATATATATATATATATATATATATACACATATACATACACATATATATATATATATATATATATACACATATACATACACATATATATATATATATACACATATATATATATATACACACATATATATATACATATATATATATATATACATATATATATATATATATACACACATATATATATATATATATATATATATATATATATATATATATATATATATATATATATATATATATATATATATATATACACACACACACATATATATATATATATATATATTTTCCTTGTTTGATATAACTGCTCACTACCTGTTCATACTTGTATACTTACCTGTGTGTGTGTATATATATATATATATATATATATATATATATATATATATACCTATAATTCTGCACATATCTCATACCTACTCTATACTTATTTTATACCTGATTTTAATAGTATTTTTTTGGAGACCGTTTTTACATCCTATTTAACCAGTGTACATAATATATTTACCAGGCACTTTACTGCAACATTTGCACTCAGGTTAGATGCCAAATTATTTTCGCTGTACTGTACTGTACTTGTGCTGTGCAATGACAATACATTTGAATCAAATGTAATCTAATCTAATACTCATCGACTGTATGAATCCAGTAATCCACGATCAGTGTGAACGATTCAGTGTTAGCCAACGGTCACCTTGACTCACCTTAGGGTCGTGGACGAAGGCCGCCCCTTTGGCTCCGGGGGGTAGTTCCCCTGACGATGCATACTTCAGGCACTCGATGATAGTCTGGGAAGCAAAGAAAACGGATGCAATAGCTTAATATAAATAATTAATATAATTGCAGCAGACGCAGAAAGCCCTTAAAAATGTGCCCATTAGACAAATATATGAATGCAGCATCAGAACATAAGCATCAGCTTTCCGGGATACAATTTAGGTTCTAATATTAAGGGAATATTTTGCTAAATATATATATATGATATATATATATACCGTTTTCCCTGCTCCGTTGGGTCCGACTAGAATGGTGAGTGGGCTGAAGAAGGAGATGACTTGTTTGTCTTTGTCCTCGACTCCAAAACTCCGCACCCCCAGGATGCTCATCCTATCAATCTTTGACATCTTTACTTTGGATGACTTTCACCTGTCACTTGAGGAGAATGCTGGGCTGCAACTGAAAGTGAAGGGGGGGACACACACACACACACACACACACACACACACACACACACACACACACACACACACACACACACACACACACACACACACACACACACACACACACACACACACACACACACACACACACACACACACACACACACACACACACACACTTCGAGTAGGAGGTCAAGTAAGATCTTACAAGTCTAATGTAACGTAAACTATAAAAAAGCTAGCGCTGCTGCAATCAAAGCTATTCTGTAGTTGCCGGCCGAACGCATTAGATAATTAAACATTGTTATAATTTCTGAAGGGATATAGTGGCTATATTGTTTCTTTCCATGTGTTCTTTACACTTGTACATTGTATGTCTAGCAGCTCCTAGCTATTAGGTGCCACTTTATCCCCCTAAACTCCCCTCGATAGGATGTGAAGCTGCTGGGTACCGACATATAGTACTTAGATACACGACATACGTCTTGTATACACGACACATTACTTGTATACACGACATATTACTTGTATACACGACATATTACTTGGACACAAGGTGGACCTGCTGGTAGCTCACCAGGCCGCTGTGTACTTGTACAGGACGCCGCCTAGTAGTCGGTAGGTATTAGATTAGTCAACAACTTCCTAACGTGCGTTTTCGCGCAAAGTGACACATGACGTCACTTCCGCACGCCGTGCACATGTGACACAGATGCGGCAGACAATCTCAGCAACACTCGTACTGCATACAGCTACTACTACTACTACGAGTGGATCGATGTATTTAGCTATTACAATTTTTAGGTGGAATGATCCAGAATGTTTATGGTCAACCTGTTCGTATGAGTAGACACTTCTCTGTCTGAAGGGAGCTGTGTGTGTGTGTGTAAGAAGGTGGCTTTTCTGGGCTCCTCTGACACACAGAACACATAGATGCTGTTGAAACCAGTTTATTGGAGAGTTCGCAAGATGTTACAGGCCGAGCAGGTGGTAAACACTGACATGTGGTGAGGCTGCTTGAAGCAGACACACACTCTACGTGTGTGTTTTATGCTATAATAAACGTGGTACGATGAACATAGTTGGTTAACTACTAACAGGAAATGCAGCGGTCTAACTTCATGCAACAGTAAACACCAACAAAAAACAGTGTAAGTTGTAACCAATGGTTTTTATTTTCTTACTCATAAAAATGTTAGTGGCAAATGAGGAAACTACAGTTTAGACACAATGTACACTAAGCAGAGGAAGAGCAGGCCCCGGATGAGGGCTCGTTCTGTATGTACAGCAGATCTACATGGGTCACTTGAATTGGATGTGTGTGTGTGTGTGTGTGTGTGTCTAAAAGCCCATTCACATAAAGGTCCTTCTTAACATCCACCTGCTGCTTAAGTTACATGACACATTTGTTCTGTTAAGTGTTGAATACTCTGGGACACTTGTGTTGACAAAGCGCATGACACGTTGAAAAAAAGCAGTTTCCATGTACAGATGGGATAGCTTAACCACCATATTACAGCACTTAATGTTCTTGAGTATTATTGCTGGAACTAACAAAATATATGGATATATAAAAAATAATACTTAATCATTTTTTAACCTTTCAATTTCCAACAGGGAGATTAGTCAGAATAGAGGAAAAGGACAAGGTGACTAATAGCATTTCCATCGTCTTTTACTATGATGCCATTGAGCAAGGCATTTCACTGCTTCAATGTAGTTACGCAAGACGCCGGGGGGGGGGGGGCAATACGACAGCACACATTGGCAAGTAGTCCGTTGTACAAATCCTGACCCGTGCAGTAATAATAAAGGGTTGTTGTTGTTTTTTTTATACAAGATTGAAAACACGCACAAACCATCATGTACTAATTAATCATCGTCCAGCATCTCAAAACAACAACAACAACAACCACATGTGAATGTAGAACGGGGGGCTTTGCAATGTCCAATGTTCAACGTCATATCCAGGGTTTGACTGAAAAAAAATAAAAGAAAGAACATAAACTAAATCCTATCGACGTGACACGGAGGTGGTGGCGGCGATGTTTCGAGGTCATAGGTCGTCGTAGTCGTCCTCGTCCTCGTGCTTCCTCTTGAGGGACTCGCTGGCCGAGCTCTGTGACACCATGTTGGTGGTGATCAGGATGTTCTTGGAGCCGATCAGCGACGGGTTGATGAGGACGTTCTGCACCGTCTGAGTGGAGGGCGTGGCTGGCGGGGGGGGGGGGGGGGGATATCAAAATATGAAACACTTGCACATGTATCAGTGTTTGAACCATTCACTACTCAGATATTGCGCACGTTTAGATTTGTAGAAAACCTTAATCCAACGAAAATTGGGGCTAAATAAGATTTGATGTGAATTCAGATACGGGCCAATGAGAAGCAGGCAGGTTAGACATGAAGCGGTTTTGGATTCCAACCCAGAACCTTGACAGCTGGGAGTCATAATAACTTCACCCGTCCACGGGATCTACAGTGCACTCGTTCAAGTGCTCATTATTAGTGTAATTCTGATCGCGGGTTGAGAACACAAATCCGGAAGGCTTGGTGGTACCTGTTTTGGACACGGCCGTCTGCGAACTGGGGATTTGAACGGTGAAACGCTGGCCAGACAAGGACAAAGGGGTCCCGACCTTGGTGGTGACAGAGGGCGTGCCTGCGGACGTGACGGGGAAAGAGGCTGGGACCATGAATACACAAGACACAGCAACAAACAGGGTTGACATAAAAGGCACGATTATAGTCTTCCAAAAGACCAACTGGTGGTTGCCATGGATTTTTAAAGAATATTAAAAAGCAATTAGCAAATTTGACATCAATCTGAAATATTTGTCTTTTTACTTGTCAACATACCAATGTCAATATTGATAACCAAGTGCATAAAAGGAAAAGTCTTACGATAACTTAGTATATTGTTAAGTGGGAACTGGCTTGTATGGTTTGTTCCCCTCTATAATAACCTTTAACCGGATCAGATGCTGAATAAAATGTGACATTCCCAATTATTCTTCAATAATTCCATAAAGAAATCCAAGCAGATTTCCAGTCTTGTATTGATATCACTGGAACACAACATCATTTGGAAGCCAGAATTCTGTGATTGAATATGATCTCAAATCTTAATATGAAGGATTGAATCCTCTTTATTCACATACATGTACACACAGTGAAATGTGTCTCTGCATTTAACCCATCCTAGTATTATGGGTCTGGTGGCTTGCTCAAGGGCACCTCGGCAGTGACCAGGTGTTTCGGGGACTTGAACCAGCGACCTTCGGGTTCCCAAGCCAAGTCCTAACAGACTGAGCCAACCTACCGACCCCAAAATGTGTGTGTGTGTGTGCGTGTGTGCGTGTATGTGTGCGTGTATGTGTGCGTCTCTCACAGAGGGTTGGCGTGCTGGGCCTGCTGGACACCGATCCGACACTGAGGCGTGGTACCGTTATCCTGCCTCCCGACATCGAAACCTAGTGGGGACCCAAGGGGACACGGCAACACTTCTTAGAATACGATGGCACACATCCTGTTTGGGCCCATGCTCAACCCTTCCAATACTACCGAATGTGCTTAGTGCAGTCCAACTGAAATGGGTTGAGAATGACCAACAGGGGGTGAGAAATACAACACATGTTAACGTGGGAGAACCCTGGATGGGCGGCGGCGGTGGAGGTGGTTTCGCTGGCCCGTTGTACCTTTTTCTGGATGGTTTTCAGTCTGTAGTTGGGAGCTGTGAGGCAGTAGCGGTCTGGGGGAAGCCGAGGGCCAGTGTAGGGCTTGATCAGAGGGAGAGGCGTCTGGTTCTTCTGCCTGGCCACCTCAAGGAGGAACTGGAGACACAGCAGAGGGCAACATTAGGTGAAATGGACAGCTTATGATATCAGTCTGTTAAGAGGAAATAGGAATTATTGTAAATCACAAACAAAATGATGTCATGAAGTCATTTAGCAGACTAATAAAGACGCACAGTGAATTAATTAGATTCAAATGTATTGTCATTGCACAGCACAAGTACAGGACAGCGAAAAGCAGTTGGCATCTAACCAGAGTGCAAATGTTACAGTAAAGTGCATGGTAATATACCATGTACTGTGGTTAAATAGCATGTAAAAAGTCTACTAGGTATAAAAACAGGTTAAAAAAACGGTGTGTATAGAGTATATTTAGTAGGTATGAGATATGTGCAGATATAGGTATAAATATACACCGGTATCAACAGGTAGTGAGCAGGGGTATGCAGTTACATTGTAGATATATATATATATATATATATATATATATAGAGCAGGTGAGCAGGGGTATGCAGATCATCTATGCTTAACTACTGAGGTCTAGCAGGGAGTCCAAAACCCTGACCACCAAACCCTACTTCAGTCCACTGATCTGTCAGCAGAGACTAAGTCCAGACTTACGTCTCTGGGAGGCGGCGAGGTGAACGACTGGTCCATGCGACACTGGATGGCCAGCTTAATGTCCTCTGCGTCTACGGTGGTCTTCTTGGCGTGTGTAGCGTAGATTTTAGCATCCTCGATAATGGTGGTGACATATCCTATGAGACAAATGTGTGATTGGATTCGATTAGACTAGATTCTAATGTATTGTCATTGCACTACAGCACAAGTATGGCGAAAATAATTTGGCATCTAACCAGAGTGCAAATGTTACAAAAAACTGCAAGGTAATATATAATGTACAGTGGTTAAATACAATTTAAAAACTGTCTACTAGGTATAAAAACAGGTATAAAATAACTTAGATTATGTGTGTATATATATATATATATATATATATATATATATATACACACACACATACAGGTAACTAGTATCAACAGGTAGTGAGCAGGGGTATGCAGTTATATCAACAGTTGAAGATTGAGATATATATATATATATATATATATATATATATATATATATATATATATATATATATATATATATATATATATATACGGTAAGTACAGTAAAAACATTATCATACAGGTATGTAAACAATAAATATGTCAACTATAGGTAGAGAGTTATGTTTACAGTGCAAGGCAGTGGAAGACAGATGGTGAATGGGTGTAGTCAGAGGCAGAGTTCAGAGATATTAGAGAAAGAAAAAAAAAATAGTTTCTTCCGAAAAGTGATCGTTTTCCTTTCCAATCTTTATGGATCATGTATAGAGATGCTAATAACTAACTAACTTACTGTACGTAAACTCCAACATCTGGTTGATGACTCTGGGCTCGTACTCTGTGATTCCCATATCTTTGAGTATTTGGATCATCACCTGACGACGAGACAGCAAGGAGAGCCATGACACACACACACACACACACACACACACACACACACACACACACACACACACACACACACACACACACACACACACACACACACACCACACACACACACACACACACACACACACACACACACACACACACACACACACACACACACACACACACACACACACACACACACACACACACGTCTATTTAGTTTACTTGTACTTTTTATAGTATGGTTTTAGAAATTCATACTGCGGGAGGAAATTGGGAGTAAGCATTCCATTGTACAAATAAAAACATTTAGCATCTTGTATCTTTGGAAAGGATCATGATTATAGGAGGTATAAGAAGAAGCTGCATGACAGCGATAGCCGCTCGGTGACAGCAACGCGCTGCCATTGAACATCTGGATAATACATCCTATATGCTCATAGGTAGATAGATAGATCATCTTTAAACTGTATATATATATATATATATATACACACACATTTACATCCAAGAGCTCACGAAGCCGAACCCACCACGGCAAACCCAAAGACTGTACCCATAGGTCTTGCATAGGGGGGCTAATGCTAACACTGCAGCTATCAGGTTCAATGAGAACATAGCTTAGATAACATTCCCCGACATATATTATACTCTAACACGGCCGTCTACGTCTTACACACATGCAACAAAAAAACATCTGATTCAACTGCTGATTAATATCACTACATCCATACTATATAGTCATAAAGACCTGTGCATCTTTGGGAAGCGTTTTTGGGGACGCCATTTTCCTTGTTTTGCGCCTCCTATCCTTCTTCGTCTAAACTCGGTGAATGTATGAACTACTAGTGCCACCTGCTGGTACAGCTACCGTTCATATGAACCACCAGTGCCCCCTACTGGTTGAGGAGATTCAAATGTATTGTCATTGCACAGCACAAGTACAGTACAGCGAAAACAATTTAGCATCTAACCAGAGTGCAAATGTTGCAGTAAAGTGCATGGTGATATATCATTTACAGTTTACAGTTGCTAAAAGACAGTCTACTAGGTATAAAAACAGCTATAAGGTTACTTATAGAATATGTGTGAGATATGTGCATAATAATAATAGGTATATATATATATATATATATATATATATATACATACAGGTAAGTATACATTCATATGTATATACATGTCATATGTACATATGTACTAGTGCCACCTACTTGTACTGTTCACCTGTAGCCTATCAATACCTACTACCTGGTACTGGTCATATGTATTACTACCGCCACCCATTGGTCCTGGTCATATCAAAAGTACATGTAGGCTGTTATTATATATGTTGATTGAATGGTTAATGGATTGATTGATTTATTGATTGATTTGTTGATTGATTTATTGATTTATTTATTGATTGATTGATTGGTTGATGGATTGATTTCAGTTATGGCTGTTGCTGTTTTCAGTGCTATTGGGCAGACACTATTTTTGTGAGAAAGAAAAATACAACTACACAAAATATTAACATAAAATATTTAATTTCATGCATTTTACAAACTTTTTTGTAAATCACTTATTTGACTACATCCCCGCAATTTGTTTTCCTGTGATTTTATTTTATTTTAATACACTCAAAACGCCTGCAGGTGGCGGTCATGTCTACGTTTAGAACGCTCTCTCATTAACGCTTAAATGTGTTCCGAGAATGAAGCAATGACTGAGACCGAAAGAGAAACCAAGACAGAGAGAGAGAGAGACAGAGAGAGACAGAGAGAGAGAGAGAGAGAGAGAGAGAGAGAGAGAGAGAGAGAGAGAGAGAGAGAGAGAGAGAGAGACAGAGACAGAGACAAAATAGAGCCAGAGCCAGAGCCAGAGGGGACCAGAGACAGAGACAGAGGACAGAGAGAGAGAGAGAGAGAGAGAGAGAGAGAGAGAGAGAGAGAGAGAGAGAGAGAGAGAGAGAGAGAGAGAGAGAGAGAGAGAGAGCCAGAGACAGAGAGAGAGAGTGTGTGTGTGTGTGTGTGTGTGTGTGTGTGTGTGTGTGTGTGTGTGTGTGTGTGTGTGTGTGTGCGCACCCGCGCGTGTGTGCGCGCATCCGCGCGCACGTGTGTGTGTGTTTGTGGGTGTATGTGTGTTAGTAATACTCCAACTGCTATCTTTGCATCAAAATAAAAAACAAAAAAGAATACACACATTCTTGTGAAGAAGCAACTGTCCCCATATGACCTGATAAGAGGTATTCTCATTGTCATAAATGACACATACACGGTCAATGAATACTGATCGCAAACAAGGCCCGGAAATTGAACAACTGCCACATTTATTTTACACTAATGTTGCTAAAAGTTCAATGATCAGAAATGTATACATGTGTATGACATACACACTTTATTAAATCAATAGCAATGGCACATTTGGCACAACAAAACGAAATTGCATTCTACATTTACATTTAGCATTCATTGACTGTGTTTTTATCCAAATAATAACATATCATAATGAGAATTGGAGTGCTGCCACTATCATAACATTGTCACCCATATATTACATTACACTATCTTTTCTACTTTTGCTGGACTTTCTTGACTCATCACAGTTACTGCGCCGTTCTGCACTGTACTGCACTGTATTCATGATGCTGCTGCACTAATGGCACTTTAAAATAAGTTTTGCACAATTCACCATATGTATACAGTATATCATCAATCAGTCACTTTATTGTTATTTTTATTGGGTTTAGTATTGATATAGTAAAGTGTTGTTTATAGTATATAGTACAGTATATAGTGCTGCTTTTAGCAAATAGTATAGCATATTGTAGGTAGTATAACGTGCTCTTCATAGCATAGTATTGTTTTGTATGGTTTCGTATCGCATAGTATTGTTGTAGGAAATTCATACCGCGGTAGGGAATATGGAGAGTAAGCATTTCATTGTACTTCCAAAGTGTCATGCACTGTAAAATAGAACATATGACGTGTTATTTCGCTCTGACGGTCCCGTGTGTGTGCACCTGATCGCGTTGTGTTTGGCGTCTGTCTCCTCACCCTCTCTTACTCTCACTCATCACGGCTTTGTCTACTGTTCTCTTGGTCTTTTATTTTATTTCATCACTCTTTTATTCCCTGTTTTCCCTTTATCTGATCATTTGAAATCATTCATCTTTACTTAACAAGGACATTACTATAATAATAATAACAATTATAATAATAAATATTATAATAATAACAATAATAAACAATCATTATAATTATAATAATGATAATAATAATGATAATGATAATAGTAATAATAATAACAAAATTATATTATTATAATTATTATTATAGTAGTAAGAGTAATTACTTCTGCTACTAGTAGTAGTATAAATAGTAGTAGTAGTAGTAGTACTAGTAGTAGCAATTATGTTTATTATTATTATTATTAGTAGTAGTAGTAGTAGTAGTAGTAGTAGTAGTAGTAGTAGTAGTAGTAGTAATTACTACTACTAGTAGAAGTAGTATCAGTAGCAGTAGTAATAATTGTGATTTGTATTGCAGTGGCAGCAGTAGTAGTGACATACTTTTTTATAAATCATGCATGATGACAAATAATTTTTTAATCATACAAAGTTTCCCCTCCCTCTCTCTCTCTCTCTCTCTCTCTCTCTCTCTCTCTCTCTCTCTCTCTCTCTCTCTCTCTCTCTCTCTCTCTCTCTCTCTCTCTCTCTCTCTCTCTCTCTCTCTCTCTCTCTCTCTCCCTCTCTCTCTCTCTCTCTCTCTCACACACATTTCCATTGCCACTCGCCCTCAGTCTCTCTCTAGCCACCAGCCGATCCCCAGTCATGCAGAGAGACACGGTGACAGGGGAAGTGCTTTGATGTTTGCATCATAGAGAGAGAGAGACCATCGTCGGCGGGGGGAGGAAGTCACACAGGAACCTCACACTGGAGAGCTCCCTCTCCAAACACTGGAGAGACAGGCAGTCCCCCCCTCAGGCTGCTTGGGGCGCGGGAAAAACTCAAGTCAATATCAACCCCCCCCCCATATATACATATGGAGTAAAGGGAGGCCTTAACCGGGGGAACCAACATGTAAAGTACGGCGTGGCCTCTGGGTTCCCCTTTTTACCCATTACTGCAATACTCATTTCACAATCGCGTCAGATAAAGGTGACCTTATAATGAACACACAAGAAATGTGTAATGTGTAAAGGGGAGATTACATTACATTACAGTCATTTAGCAGACGCTTTTATCCAAAGCGACTTACAATAGTGTGTTTCAACAAAGGAAGGTAAGAGAACAACTCGTCACCAGAAGTCAAAAGTGCATTTAAAGAATGGAACACACACGCTGTATCCATAACTCCCCCCCCCCCCATTGAGAAAAGGATAGCATTCAAGCAACAACACAATGTACTATATGTTGTTAATGTCATGATGTCATAGCTAGGCCTCTTCATTTGGGTTCCTTGGTCACGTCCCCATGCTTGACAACAACAGGACTAACATGTTGAAATAAAAGTAATCGCCGGCCCCTCGATCTGCCATACAGCTTCATAGAAATCTCTCTCTCTCTCTCTCTCTCTCTCTCTCTCTCTCTCTCTCTCTCTCTCTCTCTCTCTCTCTCTCTCTCTCTCTCTCTCTCTCTCTCTCTCTCTCTCTCTCTCTCTCTCTCTCTCTCTCTCACACACACACATACATATACTCACACGCACACACACACACACACACACACAAACACACATACACACACACACCCACACACATACACACACACACACACACATACACATACACACACATACACTCACACGCACACACACACACACACATACACATGCACACACACACACACACACACACACACACACACACACACACACACACACACACACACACACACACACACACACACACTATTGTAACATATTTTGCACTTTTGACTTCCGGTGACGAGTTGTTCTCTCACCTTCCTTTGTTGAAACACACTACTGTAAGTCGCTTTGGATAAAAGCGTCTGCTTAATGACTGTAATATAATGTAATGTAATGTAATCTTTGTCATTCTCAAACAAACATACACATTAATTTATAGTGCGCCACTGTTTATGAGTGGGTAGGTGGCAAGCAAGTGAGGTGAGCTGAGGGCAAACCAGTATCATACGAGGAGTAATGTGTGTGTGTGTGTGTG
>CM051011.1:10141310-10146310 GCA_027704905.1 Muraenolepis orangiensis | reverse complement strand
GACCCCCGTAGGACAGACCCCTGTCTCCCGTCATCGTCTCCTGTGTGCCCCCCCCCCCCCCCCTGCTCAGGGTTATGTAAATGAGGCCGAGTGCTAATGGTGTATTAAGGCTCCTGGCCCCCCCTGGCCCCCCCTGGCCCCCTTAGGCTTCTTCACGTAGTCGTTGACCCTGACCGCTGCACGTGTGAAGTGTGGCTCGCCAGCCACCGACCACCGCCACCGCCTCAGTGAACAGGGTGTGAACTACCACACCAAGAGAGACAGAGAGACAGAGAGACAGAGAGACAGAGAGAGAGAGAGAGAGAGAGAGAGAGAGAGAGAGAGAGAGAGAGAGAGAGAGAGAGAGAGAGAGAGAGAGAGAGAGAGAGAGAGAGAGAGACACACACACACACACACACACACACACACAAGAACAGCAAGAGTGAAAGAGTAAGTCACAAAAGAGACCAAAAGAGAGAGAAGGTGATTTAGAATTTCCACGCCCTCACGCCAAATCCTTTACCCATGCTGATTCACACGTGAAAGATTCTCTATTTTGTTTTTGGGTTGTTTTTTTTTGTTGCAAATATTTGCATCCGTATACAAGGACTGCCAGGACGACCCGGTTCAAGGATAGTTTTTATCCACAAGGCAGTGCGCCTACTGAACTGCTAGGAGTGCTGCCACTATCATAACATTGTCATCCATATTACGTTACACTATCATACTTTTGCTGGACTTTCTGGACTCATTACAGCTACTGCACTGTACTGCACTTTATTCATGATGCTGCTGCACTACTGGCACTTTAAAATGCTTTATTGCACAATTCACCATATGTATATATCATCCATCAGTCACTTAACTGTTCTTTTTATTGTATAGTATTGTTATAGAATAGTGTTGTTTATAGTATCAAGGATATTGTAGGTAGTATAAAGTGCTGTTCATAGTATAGTATTGTTAAGTATAGTATAGTTTAGAATAGTTTAGCATAGTGGTTGTGTGAGAACAAGGTATTCATCGACCATCTGGCCAAGCCTGAAACGGGACATGAAACATTACCTTATTTTATCCTATAATGTTTTGTTTAACCATTTGAATGACCTTTAATAACCTATACATTTAGAGGTTATTGTGATTGCATCAACATAACCCGGCGTCACAACCAATCGCATCTTTTTTCCGAGGACCTGGCGTGGACCCGCCACGCGGAGGTCACGCTGAAGAAGGGACACCAGCGCCTCTATGCTCTGTGGCGCCTCAGGAGAAGCGGCATAGAACAGAGGTGGCTAGTGAACTTCTACCGTGGCACCGTAGAGAGCGTCCTGACGGGTGGCGTCACCGTGTGGTACGGCAACACCACTGCACGGGACAAGAAAGCCATCCAGAGGGTCGTGAGGACGGCAGAGAAGATCATCGGGTGTGCACTTCCATGCATTGAGGAGATCTTTAGGACCAGATGTCGGAAGAAGGCCATGTCCGTCACAAAGGACCGCAACCACCCTGGGCTCCATCTCTCCTCCCCCCTACGGTCCGGTCGCCAGTTTCGCAGCATCTGTACAATGGCTACCAGGTTCAAGGATAGTTTTTATGATAATGCTGCCACTATCATAACATTGTCATTAACATTACACTATCATACTTTTTCTGGACTCATCACAGTTACTGCACTGTGTTGCACTGTATTCATGATGCTGTATTCATGACACTTTTAAATGCTTTTTTAACAATTCAACACATGTACATATCATCCATCAATCAATTTATTGTTCTTTTTATGTTCATTTTTATTGTGTATACTATTTTGATAGTATTGTGTTTTATAAATTCACACTGTGGGAGGAAATGGGGAGTAAGCATTCCATTGTACTCCATTGTGGCAAATTAAATCTTGAATCTTGAGTCTTGGTGGAGTGACATATGACAGTAGCCGGTACCAAGAGGTACTCTCTCCTTCTTCAAGTCCTGAATCGTATCACTCGTAGTGTTCTGCCAAGCCTGATATCCCCCTCCACTTGGAAATACCTCACTGGAACTTCTGACTGTAGCTTAAGTTTGGCTTTACTAAAGTACCATCACAAATGCCATAAATCCCCTTTCTTCTTTTGTGTTTGTGCGTGTGTGCTTGTGTGTGTGTGTGTGTGTATGTATGTATGTGTGTGTGTGTGTGTGTGTGTGTGTGTGTGTGTGTGTGTGTGTGTGTGTGTGTGTGTGTGTGTGTGTGTGTGCTTGTGTGTGTGTGTGTGTGTTTTTCAAAACTCTTCACACAGTCTGCATACCAACACGCATCTTGGCCAAACAGTTAATCTCACTTCCAAAACTCACTCAAACCACCAAAACACATCATACTTGTCTCAAAATAGGTTTGTTCGTCCATAACACTAGCAACAGTTCTCACTCAGAAAGCATACATTGTCATTCATATCACAACAGGGAGCATTACATAAATGATGAACTTTTATGAATAATTTTATTATAGAATACGATCTTAACATATTGTTGAGTGTACTGAATGATTGTATATTGTATTGTATATTGAAACAAGAATGAATCAGCAATGCAACAATTTGCTTCAGTTACATATATATTTTTTTATGTCTTTACATAGTGATTTACAGTACTTTATGCATCACATTCACTCCCTGTCTTCTGCATTTGGCCACATGTTTTCATCCACATCACACCTTATATCCTCTCTGGCAATGCACCTTGGGAAGAATCTCTTTGAATGTCTGATACAACCCTGGCAGACTTCAGGAGAAACATCTCCACACCCTGTCATTGCATCCAGCAAGGACAGCAGGTCATGTGGGGAGTGGTCATACACTTTCCACCTCCACACGGAGAAACAAATGTATTCCTTGCCCTTGGACCTCTCGCACCTACTGGCACAAGGTGATTATGGAGGTAGTCTAAGAAAGAAATTAGCCTCTCTGTATTATAGGGTCCTATCAGAGGTTTGTGCAAAAGCAAGCCATCACTGGAGAGGGCTGCACACATGGTTATATTTGCTCCTCTCTGGCCTGGAACATTCACAGTGGCCCGCTGCCCAATGACATTTCTTCCTCTCCGTCTCGTTTTTGCCAGGTTAGTAAATCCAGCTTCATCCACAAAGAGAAATAAATTTAGTCTGGCCTCAATCTCCATTACCGTCTAAAATGAAATAAAACCACAGTTTTAGTTATGCATAGCTATGTATGTATTCTGCTTAGTTTTTGAACAAACATCTGACCTGGACATATATTATATACATATATTGATAACGGATCTCTTTTACCCGCTCTCCATTCCTTTCAAACGGTACAGTGTATAACTGCTTCATCCTTACCTTATGTTTATCCAGGACTCTGGCAATTGTTGTAATGCTGACCGTGTTGACATTGGCAAAAGTCACATTGTCTGCCAGCACTAGGTCCCCAATGGGTCTAAGTTTACAGTAATAGCATTGTTATCAATGACCATATCAATGATGGCAGTCTCCTGGGTATCTGAAAAAATGCGGCCTCTCCCTCCTGTAGGAGACAACCTTTGAATCCTACATATAGTAATACACAGTAAAACACAAAACAATCAATAGAATTGAAAAATGTAGGAGATGTAAAATATAAACATAGTGTACTGTACTGTGACATGTAGTGTAGTGAGCTGTGTTTGGAATTATTTCATTTTATTGTCAATATTTTTACATTATTTCCATAGATTTCAATGTGGCAGCAGAATAAATTGTTTTGAACAAAGTGTGTTAGCATTTGAAAAATGTGCTGCAAAAGTATAGTGTTTGTTGTAGTATAGTGTTTGTTGTAGTATAGTGTTTGTTGTAGTATAGTGTTTGTTGTAGTATAGTGTGTGTTGTAGTATAGTGTGTGTTGTAGTATAGTGTTTGTTGTAGTATAGTGTGTGTTGTAGTATAGTGTTTGTTGTAGTATAGTGTTTGTTGTAGTATAGTGTGTGTTGTAGTATAGTGTTTGTTGTAGTATAGTGTGTGTTGTAGTATAGTGTGTGTTGTAGTATAGTGTTTGTTGTAGTATAGTGTGTGTTGTAGTATAGTGTTTGTTGTAGTATAGTGTGTGTTGTAGTATAGTGTTTGTTGTAGTATAGTGTGTGTTGTAGTATAGTGTTTGTTGTAGTATAGTGTGTGTTGTAGTATAGTGTGTGTTGTAGTATAGTGTGTGTTGTAGTATAGTGTTTGTTGTAGTATAGTGTGTGTTGTAGTATAGTGTGTGTTGTAGTATAGTGTTTGTTGTAGTATAGTGTGTGTTGTAGTATAGTGTGTGTTGTAGTATAGTGTGTGTTGTAGTATAGTGTGTGTTGTAGTATAGTGTGTGTTGTAGTATAGTGTTTGTTGTAGTATAGTGTGTGTTGTAGTATAGTGTGTGTTGTAGTATAGTGTGTGTTGTAGTATAGTGTGTGTTGTAGTATAGTGTGTGTTGTAGTATAGTGTGTGTTGTAGTATAGTGTTTGTTGTAGTATAGTGTTGTTGTAGTATAGTGTGTGTTGTAGTATAGTGTGTGTTGTAGTATAGTGTGTGTTGTAGTATAGTGTGTGTTGTAGTATAGTGTGTGTTGTAGTATAGTGTTTGTTGTAGTATAGTGTGTGTTGTAGTATAGTGTTGTTGTAGTATAGTGTTTGTTGTAGTATAGTGTGTGTTGTAGTATAGTGTGTGTTGTAGTATAGTGTTTGTTGTAGTATAGTGTGTGTTGTAGTATAGTGTTTGTTGTAGTATAGTGTGTGTTGTAGTATAGTGTTTGTTGTAGTATAGTGTGTGTTGTAGTATAGTGTTTGTTGTAGTATAGTGTGTGTTGTAGTATAGTGTGTGTTGTAGTATAGTGTGTGTTGTAGTATAGTGTTTGTTGTAGTATAGTGTGTGTTGTAGTATAGTGTTTGTTGTAGTATAGTGTGTGTTGTAGTATAGTGTGTGTTGTAGTATAGTGTGTGTTGTAGTATAGTGTGTGTTGTAGTATAGTGTGTGTTGTAGTATAGTGTGTTGTAGTATAGTGTTTGTTGTAGTATAGTGTGTG
>CM051011.1:10136310-10138810 GCA_027704905.1 Muraenolepis orangiensis | reverse complement strand
CATTGCACAGCACAAGTACAGTACAGGGAAAATAAGTTGGCATGGTGATATATAATGTACTGTGGTTAGAATACAGTGGATACTTGTATACGCGCCTGTATATATATATATATATATATATACAGGTGCGTATACAAGTATCCACAGGTAGTGAGCAGGTAGGTATGCAGTTATGTCCACCGAGGTCTGACTCCCGCCGTGTCTCTGACACAATAAACATCCCGATGTGTGGTTGAAATACCGTGGAAGTGGGTCCTCTATCCATGTGGTATTATCTGTTCTTTATAGCGCGCTACCGTTCTAACAATACCACTTTACAACACTACTGTTTATTCACAATCAATGTAACCAATACAAGGGGGTATTAGGCAGCAGTAAGTATATTGTAAATGAAAGTTTATGGTAAAACCGGCCCATAAACACCGGGTTGTATAAGTCTGAACAAGCTGCGACGGGGGGGCAAATTAGTTTATGGATGCAGGCGAGAGTTATTTGCTTGGGTTTGTGGCCTTTTCATCTATTTGCTCTAATTATTGGGCTTGTGGACAGAGATGATGTTAACATTATTTAATTGGCTATAAACGGATTCCCCATTTCGGGAGATGGAATGCGAGCGCGTAAAGGCGAAGGTTATGGTTTTTGGATGTGATAACCCCCTAAACGACCAGACCACCGAGGGCGATTCATCACCCTTCTACCGCATCGCTTGTCGTTTATTCCACCGTCATCCTCCAGTGTTATTCATTTATTTAGCTATAGATTTTAACGACACTTTGATGAACTGCCATTTTAAGATAAGCGTGTATGATTTCAAAGATATCCTATCTGGGGAGAGAACGGACTTGTCGGCCATTTTGTGGTCTGTTTCTTTTTTTCTTCTTCCGCTGAGCTTAATCCACCTGCTGTGTGTGTGTGTGTGTGTGTGTGTGTGCCCTGTAATGGCCGTCCGCCCCTCTCCGACATCCAGAGCCCGTCACCACATTCTAAAGCACACAGAGCGGCCTCTCTATCTGTGTGCTGGGCGCTTAGGCATAAACCCCCCCCCCCTCCATAGACACACACACACATCTGACTATGAATCAACAACGTGATGAGACCAGGTTGTGGTCTTCTGGCTTGGTGGTCGTCCCACAGCCCAGTGTCCCTGTCACCCCTGTTGTTACAAAAAAAAAGGAATGGTTCATCCCATTTATTTTCTTTCTTTCTTTCTTTCTTTTTTAATGAATAGCATTTTAGAATATAAAGTGGCTCCTTCTCTTGTTTTATTTTATCTTTTTTATTTTTTTTTGTTTTTTTGTAGGTCTTCTAGGGTTTTGACCTTCAGCCCTTTCCTCTATCGCCTCGAGCTCCGCTATCTCCCGGCCCCGCCTCCACAAACATATCTGTGTCTCTGTGGTGGACCCGTGTTTTACAGCATCCAGGACCCAATAAACTTTATGGCGGTTAAGGAGCGGGTGGGGGTAGTGTGTGTGTGTGTGTGTGTGTGTGTGTGTGTGTGTGTGTGTGTGTGTGTGTGTGTGTGTGTGTGTGTGTGTGTGTGTGTGTGTGTGTGTGTGTGTGTGTGTGTGTGTGTGTGTGTGTGTGTGTGTGTAAGGGGGGGGGGGGGGGGAAGGAGGGAGGAGGGGTGTAGTAATGCTGCCCAGGCTCATTACCTTCTGTTTACCTAAAAGAGACACGCCAGAGAAAAGGAAAGAGAAAGACAACACCTGTCGTCCGTCACGCAACCTGTGGGCCACTGAGCCTCATCTGATCCGGAGGTGAATCCGGAAGCGCTGTGTGTGTGTGAGGGGTGTGAGAGCAGCCTCCTCAGACACACACACACACACACACACACATATATATGTACATATAAATATGTATACATTTTTTATTATAATTTTTTTTTATTTGATATATATTTTTGGTGTTATTTTAAATATATTTACATTTATTCATATGCATTGGTCACTATTCTCTGACTATAGTTCACACAATTCACTATTTTTGATACATACCACACACATGATGATACATGATACATGATCCACCACACACACACACACACACACACACACACACACACACACACAAATACACACACAAATGGTGGTGATAGGAGTAACAGTAGGATCCTCTTTTCAGTTTGTCCAGTGTTTCCCTTTACCCTTTGGACACCACACCTTAACTCGCTGCCTGTGTGTGTGTGTGCGTGTGTGCGTGTGTACACAAGTGTACGTGTGTACGTGTTAGTTTATATTTCTCTCTTTACTGTGTTTAACTTTAGTTGTTTTCTTTGTTCTGTATTCATTGTAATCTAGTTCCATGGCTGAGAGTCTGTGTATGACTTTGAAGCAAGAAAGTACAGAACTATATTTCTCTCCCACAGTGTTCCTGTACGTACAGCGGAATTGAATTCCCCCCTTACGGTCACACTCACACAAAAAAAAAACATACTTGCTCGTTATCTGTACAATAAAACTTTTTTTTTTAATACAAATTATATTGAAAATATACACTTATT
>CM051011.1:10031310-10123810 GCA_027704905.1 Muraenolepis orangiensis | reverse complement strand
CATTTAACAACCGTGTCTTGTTTATTCTTATTCTCATTCTCATTATAATTGTATCATTCCTTTATTATTCTATAATAATAATAATAATAAATATGATTATTATTATTATTATTATTATTATCATTGTTTATATTATTTTTATTTTTATTAGTATTATTAGTATTATTATTGTATCATTCCTTTATTTTTCTATAATAATCATTATAAATATGATTCTTCTTCTTCTTCTTCTTCTTCTTCTTCTTCTTCTTCTTCTTCTTCTTCTTCTTCTTCTTATTGTTCTAATTATTATTATTATTCTTATTGTTCTAATTATTATTATTATTATTACTACATGCTTTTTGATTATATAGGCAGACCTATGATACAATTTAAATACATATGAATCATCATAATAATAATAGGTCTTATAGTTATATATATACTTTAAATATAAATATAAATATACTTTAGGCCTACTTGATTTACTATGAAGAAATGTGGCATTCTCCAAACGGGAAGGTAGGCCTAAATTAGGCCTATAGGCATACATTTTTATCATTTTTTGATAAATATCCATAAGTGTAAGTGTAACATATAGGCCAAGAGAACCACGAACCTACGTGCACGTACCTAGCGCTATACGTGCACGTACCTAGCGCTATACGTGCACGTACCTAGCGCTATACGTGCACGTACCTAGCGCTATACGTGCACGTACCTAGCGCTATACGTGCACGTACCTAGCGCTATACGTGCACGTACCTGGCGCTATACGTGCACGTACCTAGCGCTATACGTGCACGTACCTAGCGCTATACGTGCACGTACCTAGCGCTATACGTGCACGTACCTAGCGCTATACGTGCACGTACCGTCAAATCCACCTTAATGGTTTCCTTAACTTGCTGTGTTGTCTCCCAGTCCTCCCTTAGACTAAGGCATAGGCCTATAACCTTAACTAATGACGATTTATACGAGTGGTCCCATCATCGTGGAAGTAAAGAAACGTGTCCACAAAAAGATGATACCAAACCTAATGATATATATTATTTGTATTATTAGTATGTATAGTGAAGATGAGGATATGGCTTCTCTACAGTAGCCTGTAAATCGACTGGAAACTAATGGGAGCAGTATGGGAAACACACACGTATAGTTGGCGAGTCTTCCTTAGTTAAGAATACCTTAACTTAGTTAAGTATACCTTAACTAAGGAAGAATAAGAAGAACTAGAAGAACAAGAACAAGTAACACTAATGGGTGGACGTGGGAGAAGCAATATAAGGGGAACTTCGCAAGAAAATAAAGAATATAGTAAAATAGCGAATGCACATGCATGTAAAAGAAGAGAGAGAGACGAAAGGGGCGCATAGAGCGTACTTTGGTGTGTGCGTGTGTGTGTGCGTGCGTGCGTGCGTGCGTGCGTGCGTGCGTGTGTGTGTGTGTGTGTGTGTGAGAGAGTGAGCCCGTCTCTTGTGTGTCTCTGTCACCTGTCCACGTGTCAACCATTAACCAGACGCGCTTGTAAACCTACAGGTTATGGAAAGTTGGATCAGGTCGTAAAAAGAGCCAACCTTTTTATTGTGGGGGCGTCAGAACCAGGATCTGCATGCATGTCACCTTGACACCCTTCACATGTAGCCCTACACTTGGCATGGCGACCCTATACCAAAAACATCACACTTTGCACAAGGATCGCTTTATTCCGACTATAACTTACTCGGAATATGCATGCAAACGTATAGGGCCTATATAGGGCCGTTGGGTAATCTCTTTGTCCATCTCCGGCTATGAGATGTTCTGCTGATTATAAATATAATAATACTTGTAAATGCAGGTCCCCTATAGCCTGTTAAGATATAGTTTATGTTGTGATGCCTTATATGGAGTACGATATATTATTATAGGCTACAATGATCATTCAATGATATATATATATATGATCGAGATAATGTAGTATAATGAGTTTAAAGTGTTCAACAACCTTTGGTTAATTGTGTGAGTGCAATTAGTTGATTGTAGACATTTAGCTACTGACTGTATAGACACGAGACACGCGCTGTCCTGGAGATTGGCGCTACTTGATTCAGATTATTCGTTTAGATAATCGCCCCATTTAGGTATGCTTTATTATATCATGTGTTGTGTATCTTTTATTAGTCCATATTTAACCACATTTTATAGTAGGCGTATAGGTCTACTTATACTTTAGGCCTATGTTCCATGTGAATTAGGTCAATATAATTAAGAGAGGAAACTATTAATCGATTAACTATTGAATGTAATAACATTTGAATGTAAGAATAGCAATACCTTACATATAGCTCAGAAACACGTTTTTTTTACAGTAATTATGGTTATGATGACGATTGGTTGCTGTTAAATCTATAGGCCCGAATATAACGTTGGTTTGGGTGTGAGGCCATGCATGTTTGAGTTTGAAGAAAGGTCTACACTTATAATACATTAATCCGTCTGTGTGTTTAGCAGTCCTAAAATAGTGTGAGCTACAGGCCTACAACACATATTTGGACTATCAAATATAAGGTGAAATAGCCTGGTGAAAAGTGAAAGGTGAAAAGAACCACCATGACACCCGAACAGACCTAAGGTACATTTAGAAACACCTGATAAAACCACTCATACTATTAGCCTAATGTCATTGTATCTATAAAACCGGTTTTTAAAGAACTATGGGAGAACAAGGTGAAAGCTAAATAGAAGGATTTTAAAGATATTTAAAAATAGGGCGAATTTCAGATTAAATGGGGTTGGTTTTGCAACCATTTCCTGAGTTGAATTTGAATTGTTCTACAAGAGCGCCATCTTCTGGCCGAGTATCAACATCGCCAATGTTATATATATATATATGAATTGATATATATATATATATATATATATTCAAGATTCAAGATTTGTATTTGCCATATGCAACAAGTACAATATATATACAAGGGCGCCATCTTCTGGCCGAGTATAAAATTGCCACTGTAATATATATATATGAACTTCAAGATTTGATTTGTCATATGCAACAAGTACACTATAATGCTTACTCCACATTCCCTCCCGCAGTATGAATTTCCTAAAACCCTATACTATAAAAATACTAGACACAATAACAATAACAATAAAGTGACTGATTGATGATATGTGATATGGGTTGAATGGTGCAAAAAGCATTTAAAAAGCATTTTAAAGTGCCAGTAGTGCAGCAGCATCATCAATACAGTGCAGTGCAGAACAGTGCAGTAGCTTCCTATATTCATAGCAATTAAGCATACAGCTCCAATGATTGAATAAACACGCCCAAACAACACCAAATGGACAAAAGGAAAACATAGTTTTCGAAAGGCATATTAAATGCCAATTACAAGTCAATTATTGTTTGTTTGTACATGTATGTGTCCTGTTCAACCATACAAACAATCACAAACGCCACACAAGCGCTTGGGTTCTCTTCGCCAGTTCTCGCGAGATTACCGCCAAGAGGATCCCTACGACGCGCGAGAGGAACGTTATCCTCTCTCTCGGCTCTCGGCTCTCCTGGCTGCTGCTATTATTTATCCGACAAAATGGCTTCTCTGTGTTCCTCTTCTCTTATTCATCTATTCGAAGCAAACATATCACGGCCACCCCTCTCTTAGCCTTGTTTTGTACCCAGCAGAACACTAGGTAAGACCACGATACTAAACGGTATTTACGGTGTAAACAAGACGACCGTTAAGCCGCTGTTTTGTGATGGGATTCTCCATTTTGTCAGACCGTTATAGTTTAATAAAGGGATGTTGAATTGTTTGTAAGGCTATCGTTGTTCCCCTCATTTTAATTACGACAACTACTCTGGGGTCAGTTTATATATCCACAATATTATATATATGGTGTGTATATCAATATATACATACAGTACACATATCATATATTTAACAGCGGCATTACGTAATCTCTCTCTCTCTCTCTCTCTCTCTCTCTCTCTCTCTCTCTCTCTCTCTCTCTCTCTCTCTCTCTCTCTCTCTCTCTCTCTCTCTCTCTCTCATATACATTTTGGTCATAGCCTACTTGGAGTCTAAGGGGTGTCTTATGCCATTACGAGAATGATGTAGTAGACCTAGACCTAGTTATTTAAGCGTTAACGTTCAGTGCTGTCAATGTCTTGTCTGCCAGCTTCCCATCCAACCCAACATGCTATTGTAAAGTGACCACACACTAGTGACACACACAGGCAGCAGGTAAGCAGCCTGTGTGTGTGTGTGTGTGTATGGTTACAGTTGTGCATTGAGACTCTGTTTTCTAACACACTGACTGACTCACTCACCTTTTTAGATATGTTGTGTCCCATTATATGACAAAACAACAGGAAAGTAAATGTTCCGAATACACTTGTTTTGTGTGTAACCTATTGCTCGGTGAATCGACGCTTGGCAACCATCACTACTAATTGATTTGATTCAACATGATCATAACAAAAAACATGGTCCATTTAGGTGGTGTTGTACACGACACACGGCTTACTTACCGAGGCTATGAGGTCAATCAACACTTGCATTTGAACCACACGTTGAATTGATCATCTATGTTTTCACTTAAAAAGCAAACCAACGTTGGTATTCTGTGTGCCAGCGTGTTTTGCATGTTGATGCCTCAAGTGATTCTACATCTTTAAACACCAAAGACGGAAGTCACCAGAACAGTGTGCCAACCATATGGACCACATTACTGGCATCCTGTTCCCACACTGAGTCTTTGTTTTGTGTTCAAAGTTGAAGAATGTGACTCATTCAAGCATTGGGTAAAGTAAGGTTACGCAAAGATAGATCATAGGGAAAGATATTGTGACTTATGAAGTCTAGTATGCGCGTCTATGTCACATTGACTTTTGTTGACGTATCCATCATGATCACATGGATACTATAGGTCCCAAGTGTGCGTAATAATAAGCATACATAATGAGGCATACATGAGGGATGAGGCATCAAAACATGACACTGTGTGTATGACTACATGTCTAAGCCATCTCTTTGTGTTTCTCTCTCTCTCTCTCTCGCTCTATTTGTCTAGGTCTCCCTCTTCTTCCTTTTCGCTCCCAGCTTACTGGAAACCATGTCTGGTTCTGGAGATGTGCCAGGTGAGGAGGCTTCTCTTTGTGTTTGGGAGTTTTCTTTTGTGTTTCCATAGCTCAGGTAGGCCTACAGTACATTCAATACAAGGCCAGACCAAAAAGAAAATAGGCCTTTTGGTTTACATTACATTACAGTCATTAAGCAGATGCTTTTATCCAAAGCGACTTACAATAGTGTGTTTCTACAAAGGAAGGTACGGGAACAACTCGTCGTCAAAAGTGCATTTCATTCTGAACAAGTCTCTAAGAAGTACAATAAGTTGGACAATATCTAACTAACAAGCAAATAATCTACTTGGTAAGACACTGAGTAGGTTTAGGTTTACAAACTGATCATTTACTTATGTTGTTTGTGGGAGTCTTGTGCAGCACTTGCTGACTCGATGTGTGTGTGTGATTAGGAACTGGGTGTGTGTCAAAAAAACATATGCCTGCACTATCTATCTTTTATTTTACTGCAGCCTTCCTTGGGTAAAAAATGTTAAAAAAAATTCTCTCCACAAACCAAATTGGTGCTGTGGGTGTAATTATTTTTGTTTTATTCTTGAGACACTTGACCGTTTTAATTATTTAGAACAAAGGTGGTGGCTGCTGTGAAAAAGTTACATCATAATCAGGTGAAACATAAACCGATGTAACTTTTCTACTGCAGCTAATTACTCATTTGCCCCCGTCCCCACTGTGTTGGTATACAACTGATCTATAACTGTAGCTACAACTCAAGCCCCTAGAGGTTGCTAATGGTAAAACGTGCATAGTGCATAGTGCAGGTTTAAGCCTACTCTGACCTGCATGCATAAAGGCCTTATTTACCAGAAAGAAAACATAGAATCCTCTTCAAAAGGCCCACCTTCTTTCAGTTATTTTGGATGTGTGTATATATGTGTGTATATATATGCTATGATTGGGGGTGGCTGTTGGTTGCTCATTACAAATACTGCACTGTATTCATGATGCTGCTGCACTACTGGCACTTTAAATGTATTTTTAAAGGCTTTTTGCACAATTCAACATATGTATAAATCATCCATCAGTCATTTATTTATTTGGCTTTTTAGTGTGTACAGTATTGTTATAGTGTAAGTATATAGTGTTACAGTTTGTTTGTTTGTTTGTGGTGGGCAGCCATCGAGGGGTCAGGGTTGGGCCTGCCCTTGGGTATGGCGCGGCGGGCCCTGAGCTACGACGACAACCTGGAGGCCCCCATGTCCACGCCCCCTCATGACATCAGCATCAACAACCTGTGGAGGAGGCCGCTTATACCGGAGAGGAAGTTCACACACCTAGCCCAGGTAACTGGGGCGCACGCTCGCACACACACACACACACACACACACACACACACACACACACACACACACACACACACACACACACACACACACACACACACACACACACACACACACACACACACACACACACACACACACACACACACACACACACACACACACACACACACACACACACATAACATAACATAACATAGCGATCCTGCTGAGGATGTGGTCTTTTTTCTCGTGTGTCTCTCAGGGAGATGACAGCAGTGGTGCTTGTGTGGGCCGGTCCAGTGGGGCCGTCATCGCCCCCACCAGGGGGCCGGTGGTAGTGAAGACCAAGGCCTCTTCTATCATCATCAAATCTCTCATCACCAGTACGACCAGCTGTTCCCTTCACAGAAAAACAAACGTTTCATTTCCTGTTTTCTTCCTCGGGTCATTGCACCGACATGATACTTTCGCTCTTATTCTTTCTCTTTCTCTTTCTCTTTGTGTGTGTGTGTGTGTGTACAAGCAGAGCAGACCCAGGACAGTGTGATGAGGTTTGAGCAGACGGCGGGCCTCACAGACACCAGCTACACGCCACACAAGGGGCTCACTGCAGAGGAGACACGCCACCACCACCGCATGCCCGAATCCTTCCACGTAAGTAAACAGAGCCTGCCGGATTTGATCTCTCTCCCCTTCATTTCCCCCCCCCCCCCCCACAGACAATCGATATCAAACGTTAAATGCTTTTAATTATTTTTGCACATTCAACAGATGTTCATACCATCTATCAGTCACGTTGCTGTCCTTTTTATTGTATATATTATTTTTATGTGGTATTGTTTTTTTGAGATGTTTACTGCGGGAGGGAATGGGGGAGAGCAAGCATTCCAATGTACTTGTTACAAACGGCAAATACATATCTTGTAGTATCTTGTATCGTAGCAGATGAATCCAAAATTCGATACAGTGGTCTTCAACCAGGGGTCCGCGACCCCCCAGGTGGTCCGCGGGGAGTATGATTTTAATGCAGAAACCAATTCTCGCCGTCACCTTTCCCCCACACATTAAACCCAAATTCCACCTTCAAGTCAGTGTGTGGTCCACAGGGAGCAGGTCCAGGTCATGGACGTCATAGATAGACCCGGGCCTCAGAGTCACTTTCACCCTGCCACACACACCAGGGTCAGTCATGGTACAATGGAAAAGATTGAGACTGATGCATTGCTCTTAATGATGTCGACATGGCTGAGAAACTAAGCATCAAAGCTGGATATATTAAGAAGTTAACAAGGCATTTTAAATATATTTTAAGGGCAACAGGCCTGGGATAAAATGCAACGGCATCTTATTGAAAAATCGTTGTTTCTGAATCCACGACGGGGTCCCGAGGCTTAAAAAGGTTGAAGACTCCTGGTTTAGTAGACGCTACAATCCACAGTTATCCCATTCCTCATTAGCATTCAGTACACTGCGGAAGAACCATATTGATTGTGATGATGGGAGGAAGGTCATTCTGCCCCGTGCGCACGAGTGCAGTGAGTGCGTGTGTCCACTAGGCGGCGGCGTTGCCAGGGCAACGTGCCGCAAAGTGATGGTGTACTGAAATGAACCCGCTCCACCCTGTTGTGTGTGTTGTTGTTGTTTTTTTAGAAGCTGCAGATCCAGAGCATGGAGTCCCGGGAGGACTCCTCCACCCAGTCCAGTCCCTCCAGCACCCCCCACAGCTCCCCCAAGCAGAAACACAGGTTGGCACACACGCACACGCACACGCACACACACACACACACATAAACAGACAACAGGCGTGTGTTTTCTGTTTATTTAATTGTAGTTTTCATTGTATTATTTAATTGTATTCTAATTTGCTTTTATTTACTTATAAATAGGTTGGCCTATCCCAGATCACGGAAATGTTTTCCATGGAAGTGAATTAACGTGTGTGTGTGTGTGTGTGTGTGTGTGTGTGTGTGTGTGTGTGTGTGTGTGTGTGTGTGTGTGTGTGTGTGTGTGTGTGTGTGTGTGTGTGTGTGTGTGTGTGTGTGTGTGTGTGTGTGTGTGTGTGTGTGTGTGTGTGTGTGTGTGTGTGTGTGTGTGTGTGTGTGTGTGTGTGTGTGTGTGTGTGTGTGTGTGTGTAGGAGCTGGTTCAGCAGTACAGGCTCTGAGCTGAGCGTGGGCTCCAACACCAGCGTGGACCTGGTAAGTGGTGGTGGAGGAGGAGGAGGAGGAGCAGCAGTAGCAGCAGAGCTGGGGGGTGACGGAGGAGGACCTGGAGGTGCCGTGGAGCGCTGGAGCGCCTTCGGACCACGGCCCTCGGCCCAGAAGTCCAACTCCGACCTGGGGTCCGAGCCCACATTAAAAGGTAAGCATGGAAATCCACCCACTGTTGGAGGAGGAGGAAGAGGAGGAGCATGAAGAGGTTTCTGATGAGGTTGAGGTTAGGGTAACTTAGTCGTCCAAATGATACGAACTAGATACTCTCACTGCCACAATGCCAAGCCGGTTGACTTCAGTATTTGTTCCCACATAATGTGTTTATGAAAGAAATGGGGCCAAAAGACCTTTGTACTGAATGTAAACACGCCACCGTCCTCCAATGTGGGTCCACCAACACCACCAGGACACGTTCCACTCTGTTGGTGGGGTCAGACAGTGGGCCTATTCAAGACTCTGGCCGTCTCTGTCCGGCGTATAGGAGCCATGGTGGATGGGTCGCTAGTGGTCAACGGTGCTGTGAGCGTGATGGGCCGTTTCTAGAGCAAGTCTGCCATTGCTTTTGTTGTTTTTTTTTTGTTTTTTGTTGAAATCCGGGTTGAGAATGACTTGCGGTAGGTGATCCTTAGTGTGACTGTATCATGGATTGTGTGTGTGTGTGTGTGTGTGTGTGTGTGTGTGTGTGTGTGTGTGTGTGTGTGTGTGTGTGTGTGTGTGTGTGTGTGTGTGTGTGTGTGTGTGTGTGTGTGTGTGTGTGTGTGTGTGTGTGTGTGTGTGTGTGTGTGTGTGTGTGTGTGTGTGTGTGTTGAAATATTATTATATTATAGTAGTGTGGCTTTAATATTGATTATTGTTTTCTGCCATGTAGGCTCTGCCCATTATCTGGCAGCAAATGTGTCTCCATATTGTGTATGAAGCTTTTTATTAGCCATCCGAAGCTATGGTATTATACTTACTTCGATTGTAAAAAAAAAAGTCAAAAGTCTTTTGTAAAAGCTTTTAAAAATACTATAGCTCTTAATTCACTAAATAAGTGCAGTGTAATGACTCTAAATCTGAGAAAACCATCGCTTAGCATTTCCAAAAACCTTTTTCATCCCTGAGGTGGCTATTTAGTCATCGTTATCAATGCCAACCAAGCGCTTTGCACGCTGCTTTTGTGTTGTTGTGTGCCTAGTTTTTTTTTTTCTGGCCTTGGTGTATTTGGCAGAGCACCCCAGACACGCCGTGCTGAACAAACGTTGACTGAAGAAAATAAGCGTCATTGTGGGGGTGTAGATGTCAGATGTTCTCCGTGGTTCCAGCAGTAAAAGATTCCAGCCAGAACGGGCAGTGTACCCTGTATTTTGTTCACTTCTTCTCTACTCCTTCCCAGCGGGCTTCGCTCTCCAGGCGTACCGCGGCGCTCACAAACCCACCGCCATGGAGGTCATGAAGGCCCAGGCCACGCGATTGGCCGAAGACACCGCCGCTCCGAAGGTGTCCCCGCCCAAGATGGAGATTCCCGCAATGGAGGGCCGGAGCCGTGCCGCCAAGCCGCACAAGCTCAAACCTCGAGACATGAACGTCCTGACCCCGTCTGGCTTCTAGAGCTTTCCGAAAGACATGTCGCTTCCTCTAAACAAAACGTAGCGGAAGACATAAACCGTTCTTACGACGCCTCGCAGTCGTAATCCTGCTAACCGCAACATAGCTGGCATCATTCCAGAGTCTTGAAGAATTTTTTTTTACTAGTCAGCAAGCTAGGCATTAGCTTGCATTAATATAGGTGTGTGTGTGTGTGTGTGTGTGTGTGTGTGTGTGTGTGTGTGTGTGTGTGTGTGTGTGTGTGTGTGTGTGTGTGTGTGTGTGTGTGTGTGTGTGTGTGTGTGTGTGTGTGTGTGTGTGTGTGTGTGTGTGTGTGTGTGTGTGTGTGTGTGTGTGTGTGTGTGTGTGTGTGTGTGTGTGTGTGTACTGGTGTTGTTTTTTTCGACGATGTTCCATATTTTATGTTGACATTAAAACTCATTATTTCAGAGCAGTCAGGACAAATCAAAGCGGACATAGTGCTGCTATTACACACCAGATCAAAAGTCATTTTAGAATTCATGTTCTCAGCAGGCTTTGAGAAGATGGCAGCTTCTTAGCCTAGTATATCTTGCATTCTCTTTTTGGTATGTTGATTATTTGTTATCTACTTCTAACATTTAGTAGATGTTAGTCGTAGATGCAAAAGCCATAGCTCCCCTATAAAAGAAAGAGAAGAGAAACACCATTTAAAGATATATTTATCATAGAGAACACTGCATTTACAATTCACAATACACTGAGAACACAAGTTGACTTGAAAAAGGGGAGTTGTAGTGATGTTCCTATTCTAAGTGTAAGGGGAATTGTAAGGAATTGTCATTATTCCAGTTCCATTTCCATGGTTGTCCTTTATATAGTCCACATGCATTACTGTTACCATTATCCAAAAGGACCATTCATGTTGTCTATCCTGTATTGTTCCACCTTTATGCACAACATTTATTTTTTCAGTTTTTAACTTATTCCAATAAATCAAGAAGCTAAATTGCGTTACACCATGGTGGTCAGAGTGACAAGAGAACACTGTTTCAGCCAATCAGAACCGGCGTAACTGTCTTTGTATACTCTATAATTATATTGTTATACTTGGCGATGTCTTTATACATTGTAAAATGTTGCCAGCCACGTAAAGTACTTGTGTGTGCTTCATGTTAAACAAAATGCTAGTTCATTATTCTTTTTTTGGACACTGAAATGTTCAGTTGTGTCCAACAGCACTTTATACGCAAGCTTGTAAAAATAAATAGAAGAGTATTTGTAATACTTTAAAAAACAGCTGCTGTCCAGCAGATGGTCTTAACGTGCTTGCCTCGATTCCATTTCTAACCCAGATCTCTGTGATCGTCCAAAAACAAACGTTGTTATACACAAGTCCTCCTCGATCCGTATTGAAGACACTGTGTGCACTGTGATGTATCCATTCCCCGGCCTCGGGGTCAGTGTAATAAAAGGTATGACGTGTGCATCGTGTGACGCGTCCTACGTACCTCAATTGGATGAAGGTGAAGAACGTGTCTGATTGGCCCACTTGGCTGTAGTGATATTGCGATTGACTGTTGAGGTATGATTGATGTATGACTGTTGTTCACTCTCCTGAGACTCTTGGAGTGAGTGTTGTCGCTGACCTTTAGTTTTTGGACTGTGGATGAACATTATATTTACATTACATTACTGTAATTTAGCAGACGCTTTTATTCAAAGAGACTTACAATAGTGCGTTCAACAAAGGTAGGTAAGAGAATAGCTTCACCAGGTGTCAAAAGTGCATTTAATTCGTAACGAGTCTTTGAGAACTGAACCAGTGCTCAGGTAAAAACAACATTGAACTGTTGGAGACACTGTCTCCCTGAGCGTGGATGTAACCACTCTATCTAATGTACACTCTTCCATCCTCCATTTAAGTAAAGCATTATTATCGATGCTATGACACCGTTGATTTGATTGAAACAAGATAACAATGAAGTGGTATGGCTCTTGGTTCTGTTTGGAATTACAAAATTCCTTCCACATTCTACGCAGACTTTACCAATTCATCCCAATTGTTCTATATTAAGGATTGCCAACCATCGATTGGTTAATTGATTACCTTAATTATTACAAAAATCTCAAATATTCCAGAGGCGAGTGAAATGTAGGTTGTACAGGTAGGTATTTTTTATTCTCTAGAGACACAGATGAACAAACCAGCAGGCGTAAACCCCTTATGATTCAGAGAGGTCATCATAACGTCTTTCAGTGACACACTGGGTTCAGTTCAGTTTGATGTAGAGGAAGATCAAACTGTCCCCTAGTGGTGGTGCCCAGTAGTTCACTCTCCTTATCTTTGGCACATGTTTGTGTTCAGGGCCTTCACTGCTTCTGCATTCACATACCAATTTGTATGTGTTCTTACCTTTTTTCAGGAATGATTGTGTCTCAGTGTAGGTATTTACTATTTAAATACGATAAAAAACGATGACCTCGAGTCGTCGTGAACCGTTAGTACGAAGCAAAGTATGACTGTTAATGTGACCCCCAGGCTCCCTTTTCGGGCCAAAAATGAACGTTCTTAAAACATTCTTGGAAAAGTCATAAAAAAGGGACATTGTACATGCAGAGCGTGTGCCCAACCTCCATTTAATTTAGATATTCACCCCAAAAAGCTTCCATTAGGAAAGAAGGAACATTTGGCTACCGACTTTGGCTACTGTCCTTCAACATCATCATTGAGGAACTCTGCATCATTGGTTCTGACAGCGGATGATTGTAAGTGACCCACCCCGACCGGGACTGGGGACGTGCTTGGCCTTGACCGTAGACTGTCTTTGGACACACACACACACACACACACACACACACACACACACACACACACACACACTCGTGAGTGACAAGTGAGATAACGGGAGAGGACACAGTTATCCATGACTCATTCGCTGAATTTCCCAGAAGATGCAATATAAATGTATTCTGGGAGGAGGAGCATGCTTTATGTCTGGGTTTTTTGAGGTGCACAGAAGCCTGTTTATTAGTCCTGAAATACCAACAACACTGTCCTATTCTTAGCTCTTCTTCTTCTTCTTCTTCTTGGGGCTGACTTTAAATAATACATCGGTGTATTGAAGCCCAAATTGTCATTGTCCTCCTGCTGCTGCTACTGAAGATAGCTGTTCTTCACCGTCCTCTTGACGCGGGTTCACATTCATGCTAATAGTGCTAACAGTCAGTGTCCCGCACCGGGCTCACAAACTGACAACCTCCGGCATGACAGGCCACGGCCCCCTAGCTTCTTTAACTTTAACTTTAACTACTTATTTTATCCCGAGGGAAATTACTTCTCTGCATTTTGACCCATCCTAGTGTTAGGAGCAGTGGGCAGCCATTAGTACAACGCCCGGGGAGCAGTGTAGGGGGTGCCTTGCTCAAGGGCACTTAGGCAGTAACCTGGTGTTTCCGGGTCTTGAACCTGGTGTCTGTCCGTCCGTTACACGAACACATCCTCCCCCCCCACACCGGGCTCAGAGTGTTTGATGTTCAGTAAAGGAAGATCAAACTGTCTCCAGTGGCGGGCCCCGGTAGTTCACTCTCCTTAGCTTTGGCACATGGTGTTTGGCACACCCCTCGTCCCGCTACAAGCTCTGCCGGTTCCGCCGCTCCCTCTTCCTCTCCACCGCCTTCCCCCCCCGCCGCCCCCCTGCGCCCCCCCGGGCCTCTCCGAACGTCTTGAAGAACTGCTCCATTTCCCGCTGCAGCGTGGTGTTGCGTCGGTCGGCGTCCACCCGGGCCCGCTCCACGTTGCGGATCTTCACCTCGGCCAGGCTGTGCCAGCGCTTGTGCTGCTCCAGCTGGGAGCACAGGGTGGCCATTTGGCCCTCCAGGGCCTCGTTGCAGCGCTCCAACCTTAACCACAGAAGAAGAAGAAGAAGAAGAAGAAGAAGAAGAAGAAGAAGAAGAAGAAGAAGACTGAGTTGAATGAGCCGTTACCCTCTCTTCTGGCTTCAACGAATACATCCGTTAGCACTTATCATTTGTCTAAATCCATCTTAAAGGACTGCAACCACCCTGGGTACCATCGCTTCTCCCCCCTGTCGCCGGTTGCACAGCATCCATACAAGGACTACCAGGTTCAAGGACTGATCCACAGGCAGTGTGCCAACTGAACGGCTCGGAGTGCAGCCACTATCATACCATTGTCATTAACGTTATACTTTCATACTTTGCTGGACTCTCTGGACTCATCATAGCTACTGCACTGTATTCATGATGCTGCTGCACTACTGGCACTTTAAATGCTTTTAAATATTTGAACATATGTTAAAATAACACATGTACATGTCATTTATCTGTCACTTTGCTGTTCTTTTTGCACAGGTTAAACCAGCCACATCACCACACACACTAGTCTAGTAGGAGTGCTAGTGCATGGTAGCATTTTAAACCTGCTCTGCCTGCAAACAAATACAACTCTACAATAAACCTGTTTACTCGTGACATCTGCCTGTGTCTTGTGCTCGGAGGAGCCCAGAAAGAGTAGGAGGACAGTTTATGAGTCAATTATTTGAAGAATTGTTGAAAACGTACTGTTAAATCCTCCCACTGGTACCAAAAGATCTGGTACCAAAATATTTATAAAAACGTTTCCATCTCACCTGGATACGGTGGCCTGGTACTCAGCCCTCTGTTTGGTCATCTGTCGCTTCAGCTCAACCAAGTAAGAGTGAACGTTTTGGGCCTCAGTCTGAGCCTGGTAGCCTTGGGGATCCGGAGATCCAGAGGAGAGGAACACCTCGGAGCTGCCCGTACTCAGAAGTAAGTCACTGGGAACCGAGCAGGAGGCTGGGGAATTAGGGGGCTGATGATCCCCAGTGGGGTAATTATCATCAATATCATCTCCATCCTCATCCTCCTCCTCCTCGTCTTCATCACCACTATCATCCTCCTTCTCCCCCTCTTCATAGTCATGGTCATTATCTTCTGACCCCTGGTTTGAGTAGAACATCGGTGACGACCTCAGCGACATGCGCGGGCTGGATCCACACTCAGCGACACAGTCCCCCATCTCCTCCACTGGGAGCAGCTCACAGGAGGAGAAGGAGAAGGAGGAGACCAGGCTGAGTTGGGCCTCCTCCTCTCCCGCCCCTTCCCTGACGATCAACAAAGAGTCCAGGTGCATGGCCGCAGCATCGGCATCAAACGAGTCGCTGTCGTCCACCTCCATCCTCTGGTGGAGAGAGGCTCTGCTCAGGTTGTCGTAGACGGACATGGTGCTGTCCTCCTGGTACACACTGCTGCCCCTGCTGGCCACCTCCGGCGCTACGCCCTCGTCCCCCGCCTCCACGGTCGCCGTGGTCCAGGGGCGAGCCTCTTCTTCCTCGCGGCGGGGCGGCGGCGCACCTACCGCGGGGCCGTCCGCAAGGCGGGGCTGGAGCACCAGGGACTGGATGAGGATGAGGGATGGAGCGGCGTGGACCGGGAACAGGCCGGCGTGCGCCGCCGCCTCGGAGCCCAGGCCCGCTATTGAGTCCTGCGGACCCCGGAGCAGCTGCTGGTCTTCATGGGGGACGCTGGGTCCGGCTGCGTGGGGGTCGTGGTGGGGCTGCTGGTAGCTAGTGGAGGGCAGCGGGAACAGGCAGCTGTCCGGGTGGGAGGAGGCGTGACGGTGGCCCTGGACCCAGGACTTCTGGCTGGCGGGGAGACGCGGGTCAGCGGCCTGGCTGGAGGACCCAGGGGAAGGAAGGTTACACGGAAGGATTACCATGTCAAGTCACATTGTGTTTTTTTTCTGCACACATTCAAGTATATGAAGGACAAAACGCTGTGTATATGTGTATAAACAATTATGCTTCTTGTTATGAAACATTTCAATGATTCAACTAGCTTAGCTCCATTGCTATGAATAAAAACCATCCATAAGCTATGGCCCAGAATACCTTAGTTTGGCCACATCGTGTCACACTAGCCGATCACACTCATGTTGGTTACACTACACTTTAAGGCCCCTATGTGATTGTAATATTAATAAAGGGAGAACCTCCAACCTCTGGTCCCAGTGTTTGGATGCGGACGACCGGGGAGGCTGTGGAGGAGGTCTGGCGGGCTGCTCCTTGGGGCAGTCCTTGAGGCTGGAGACGGAGCCAGGCCTCCCCCAGTTCCCTGCGATGAGAGGCATGGAGAGCTGCCGGGCGCAGGAGGACACCGGGAGCAGAGGCAGCCTGGGCGTCGTGAGCGCGGGGTCCTGGTGCTTCCCCAAGGGCCGTGCCGGACAGGGGCCCGCTTCTCTGGGGAAGAGAGACCGGTGCTCCCGGATCAACTCCAACATCAACACCTGCACCACCGTCGCACCTGGTTGAGACATGACACGTTGTTGTATGTAATGTTGTGTACGTTGTATTGGACCTTTGTTTTACCCAGGTGAGTCTCGTTTCGCGAATGCAGCGTGGGGTAGCATGAGAAAGACTACTATAATGATCCAGACTTTCCAGTTCCTCCTATCATCATCTTCATCATCATCATCATCATCACTATCATCATCATCATCATCATCTTCATCATCATCATCATCACTATCATCATCATCATCACCACCACCATCATCATCATCATCACCACCATCATCACCATCATCATCGTCATTATTGATTTTGTTGTTGAAATAGTTGTTGTTATATTAGTATTAGCCCTGTATTATACCTTGAATAGAATATAATTACACAGATGTATACGGAAAAATGCGAAATATGAAATAAAAAAGTGAAATATGTACGTCTTGTTGTTTAGCTGCCTGCTTGCAAGGCCACACATGTCTCTGCGTCCTTCCCATGATGCATTGTGATTCCGCATTGATTGCTTATTCATTCATTGATTACCTCCGATGATGCTGTGCGGGTCTTCGGCTTTGGCTCGGAGAATGTTTGGTCCGAACACAGTGGCCAGATTCTGGCAGCTCATCTTGTTGCTGCAGGAGTAGCTTTGGACCTCATTCAAGAACCTTCACGCACGCACACACACACACACACACACAGGCACATACACACACACACACACACACACAGGCACATACACACACACACGCACGCACGCACGCACACACACACACACACACACACACACACACACACACACACACACACACACACACACACACACACACACAATGAGGAAAGTAAAGAGATAAAAGTAAAGAGAGAAGTTGAGAGAGAGAGAGAGAGAATAGAACACAAGGTCACATTGCTGTAACGACCAGATGAAAAATAAAAAGACAGACAGGCGGACAGGCGGACAGACAGACAGACAGACAGACAGACAGACAAGACAAGACAACTCACTGGCAGACGTAGTTGAGAAGGTTGAAATTGGCCACCGGTAGGTCATGAAGGAGACCCCTTAACTCTAGCAGACCCTGTGTGGAGGAAAGAGTAGTGCTGAGGTAAAGCACATTGTGCTTTAATGAAAGCCCCTCCATGGTGAAGGAGACACATGGGATCCTGGTGGGTACGTTCCTCCCTACACGCTCTCTCTCTCTCCTGAGAGCTTTAGAGAAAAGACAATGGGGAATCTAAATGTTGACCCCAAACCGACAATTGACATTAACTTTCTGCACCTGGATCTCAAGAGTGTCAAGAATCATTTAGTAGGGGTGTGTCCAGGTTGATTTAATAGGGGTGTGTCCAGACACAATTCTGGGCCCATGAGTGGCACACAACACACAAACACATCGAGAAACACCAGATCAGTGACTTTTCAGAGATGTAGATGTAACAGTCAGTGTCCCGCACTGGGCTCCAACTGACCAGCTAGGACATGAAAGGTGATGTTCTAAACTAAAATCCACAGGCCCCTAGCTAGCTCCATCACTAGAACGTCTATTTAGGCATCGGGGGAGTGAGGTTTACCACAGCACAGCACCACCTGCTGGCGTCCGTTAGACGGAGAAAGTATACATCACAAAATGAACGAGACAAATGACACTTTTGGCATCTGACACACAACAGGCCGGGAACTGTGAAACATAAAAATGCAATGCAGTGCAATAACAACAACAACAACCACCAAAAAAACGAACAAGCGTGTGTTGTGGGGGTGGTACCTTGCTTCTGTCAGCCGCCAGCTGCTGTCCGCAGAGCAGGAAGTCCTGGTACTGACTGAAGGGAACCAGCGGCTCCGGCAGCTGCCGGAGATACTGCTTCAGCAGGGAGGCCACCGTGTGCACGTCTGTTCCACTGGCCACACGCACGCACATGCACGCACACACACACACACACACACACACACACACGCATGCATGCACGCACGCACGCACACACACACAAACACACACGCACAAGCGCATGCATAGATACACACATTGCAACATCATTCAATGCAGAGTTAATTAATGTTATTAGTTCATTATAAATGATCATTACTAAGTGTGTATAACTCTATTGTCTAATTTAGTAAAAACCTTTTTTATTAATGTGTGTGTAATGTACACACGTCACACAAGCACACACACACACACACACGCACGCACACACGCACGCACGCGCGCGCGCGCGCACACCACACACACACACACACACACACACACACACACACACACACACACACACACATCAGCATCCCGGGGGGGGGGGGTTACCTGTCGAAGGAGGGCCTCTCCCCGGTGTCGAAGGCCGTCTGGAGGTCTTTGACCAACGTGGCCTGGCCCGGGCGGCGGAACAGGCCCACCTCGTGGAGACCCCGATCCCGGATGAAGTGCACACACTGCTCCACCACCAGGGGGACCACGCGCGCCCCGTAGCGCCGCTCGTACAGCACGGTCTCCTCCAGCCGCTGGCCGAACACTCCTGAGGGGCGTTTTTAGATACGCAACATTGACAAAAGAAATGCCTCCAATTTGGATTTTTTTATTATTAAAAAATATATATATATATGTAATATGCATTATTATTTTTATTATTATTATTATTATTATTTATTATTATTATTATTATTATTATTATAACAGTCAACAACGTGGATAGCCTGGCACATGGGAACAATTTTAAAACAGTAGTTTTAAAGCTTTATAAAATAAAATAGAAAGTACTAATTTACACACAACTTCAACAATAAATGGATAGATCAGCAGCATATGGCGTACTTAGGTCCCACACACACGCACACACACAGCATATGACTCGAAACGATTAGTCTATCCACATGAAACCAAAGTGTGACCGGGGGCGTTCTGTCTCCCACTCTGCCCCTAATGAAATGAGCCGTCTAGGGATAGCTCTCTGTAGCTCCGGACCACACGAGGAGAGAAGGCTTTTCTGGCATCGCGTCAACGTGCTCTTTAGTAGTGTTGTTGTGGTGGTTGTTGTTGTTGTTGTTGTTGTGGTGGTTGTTGTTGTTGTTATGGTTGTTGTTGTTGTATAAGGCGGGTATAACTGTCTGGCCAAGGTGTGTGCAGGAAGTAGTCAGAGGTCTTGACCTCTCTAACCACAGAGAGAGAGAATCCTGCACCTCACAATCTGAGTCATCACTTCATTCTTAGGTGGATGTCTACATCCATTTGATTATGTCTATACATCATTATTTCTTTACTGTACAGTACTGTGATTAATGTATTGATCGGTTCGCAGTGCGACAGTGAACAGTGCACAGTGGACCCAGTATATATATATATATATATATATATATATATATATATATATATATACATGTGTATGTGTGTGTGCCTGCAGGAGTGTGTGTTTGTGTTTGTGTGCGTGTGTGTGTGTGTGTGTCTGAGTGTGTTTGTGTGTGTGTACATACATGTGTGTGTGTGTGCACGTTAATGTGTGTGTGTGTGTGTGTGTGTGTGCACGTTAATGTGTGTGTGGGTGTGGGTGTGTGTGTGTGCACGTTAATGGTGTGTGTGGTGTGTGTGTGTGTGTGTGTGTGTGTGTGTGTGTGTGTGTGTGTGTGTGTGTGGTGTGTGTACCTGTGAAGGGGATCCAGGCTCTCTTGTTGAGGCTCTGAAGCCACTCGTCCCCCTGACCGCAGCTGTTAGACAGGAAGAAGTAGGAGCCAGGGCTGGCTAGCACATCTCTGTTGCCTGGGTACACACACACACACACCCACACACACACACACACACACACACACACACACACACACACACACACACACACACACACACACACATGTACTCCTGTAGCATGAGGCACATTTGTCCAAAGCAAGTACCAGTGAATGTTGAGATAGGTGTAGGTTGTTGTGTTTGTTCATTGCTGTTCATGACACATCACGTGCATACATTGAGTATTAGGTTTTACAACCTAATGGGTATTTAGTGCGTGTGTGTACTTTGTGTGTGTGTGTGTGTGTGTGTGTGTGTGTATGTTCATTACTTACACACACTAATCACCTGATGACAAATTACATCACACACGCCTGAATTTAATTTGTCTGACTATAATATAACATGGTATATGAGTAGCCGTAACAAACACACACACACACACACACACACACACACACACACACACACACACACACACATACACACCCATACATGCACACACACGTGCACTGGTGATCCCATGGCATACATGATTGTAAGTGATCACGTATGAGACCACCTCAGATGGAACACAGAGCCTCTGAGTCAGCATTTAGCTCATGTCTATCAAGGACACGCTGTTAGTTTGGACTGACCTGTGTGTGTGTGTGTGTGTGTGTATGTGTGTGTGTGTGTGTGTACATTCACATTACATTTTTTAATTACATTTTTTATTACATTTTTGTGTGTGTGTGTCATTAGCCATATGTGACTCATTTGTGTGTGTGTGCACACGTGCGTGTATGCATGTGTGTGTGTGTGCGTGGATGTGTGTGTGTGTGTGTGTGTGTGCGCACGTGTGTATGTACCGGTATATGTGTGTGTGTGTGTGTGCACACGTGTGCGTGTATGCGTGTGTGTGTGTGTGTGTGCGTGCGTGCACGTGTGTATATGAGTGTGTGTGTGTATGCGTGCCTGTGTGTGTGTGTGTGTGTGCGTGCACGTGTGTATATGAGTGTGTGTGAATGCGTGCCTGTGTGTGTGTGTGTGTGTGTGCGTGCATGCATGCATGCGTGCGTCTCACCTTTCTGTCCTCTGCGGTCATACTTCCATGACTTGAAACACGTGAGTCCCATGCTTCGGCCGTCCCGTGGCCGGTTGCTATGACGACCGGAGGAGTTCCTCAAATCATGTCCCGACGACCACAATGCCTCAAAACGCATGCATAGATAGATGCCTTTGGATTCACAGTTTTTTAAAAGGGTCCTGAGGTTGGGGTCCACGGCGGTCCACTCCACGCTACTTCAAACACTTTGGTTCCACTGCTGTTCTCTCAGTCAGCGGTCAGCGGTCTACCTCACGATGGAGACGGCTCCCGGTGGTCCCCCTTGCTCACCACGCAGGTCTGCAGGGTGGAGGAGGAGTGGTGTCACCCAAGCAAAGGTCCCAACGTGTCCCGTTCTCATGACCCCCAGGGGAGCGGCGGGGGACAAAGCATCTTTGGACGACTTGAACCTTCTGCGGTTGAATCTGCACAGGTGGACGGATTGCGCAAGAAGACTCACCCTGTCCTGGGTGACACGCCCTCACAACTTCCTCTCCGGATGCCGGAGATCTTCTTGTTCCTCGTCGGTTGCCTGGTCCCTGGTTTCATCGTCCGTTGGATTAGTCCGGGAAAAATGGAAGAGAATTCTCCAAAACAACAGGTTCTGCTGTTCTGCCTCTCTCTCTGTTTCTTTCTCTCTCTCTCTCTCTCTCTCTCTCTCTCTCTCTCTCTCTCTCTCTCTCTCTCTCTCTCTCTCTCTCTCTCTCTCTCTCTCTCTCTCTCTCTCTCTCTCTCTCTCTCTCTCTCTCTCTCTCTCTCCTCTTTATCTCTCCTCTATATGTCTCTCTTCCGCCCTATCCCTGTCTTTCTCTGCTTTCCATCCCTCTGAAGGATTGGTGTTGGTGTCTCTTTTAGCTGATTTGTAGTTTGAAAAACGAAGCCCTTACGAAACGGGTGGCCCTTCTCGACCCTCCATATCTGTTGCATTCTGAGAACATTGTCACCCGTGCAATGGAGAGCCACCTTTCATCTTTCGTTCCCGGCTACCTCACCACCCTGTTCCGCAGCGTATCCATCCTCCGTGATCTACGTCTCGGCTCTTCTGCTCCGCTTTATCTCAGCTCTTGTTTAGATTTAAAATCCACCGGGCCTTCTGGAAGTGTCCTCTCCTCTCCTCCTCTCTCTCTCACTACCTCCCCAACTCTCCCCTGCTCTTTTGATTCAGTGCTCTCGGAGTAACCTCCCGCTAACAACTAATATATGGATGGATGGATGGATGGGGGGGGAGGAAACACATGCATGCTTTCAAGAACATTAATATTATCCACATCTTTAGCATGTTGTCCTCTCTTCTCTGTGCCCCTGCTTCTCTTCATAATGTGTACCGTCCCGGAAAAATGTTGGGTTAAAAATAAAAAGATGTATCTCTTTTTCTCTTCTTCTCTGGCTGCCTTGTCCCTTAGATGGCCGGTCCTCCTTCCTCTCCTCCCTCCATCAGTATGGACCTCCTTCCTCTCCTCCCTCCATCAGTATGGTCCTCCTCTTTCATTCCTTCCCCTGCTCTGCTCTCTGTACTTTCCCTCCCTTTGTCCCTGTCTGGATCTTGTCCTTCTCACGTTGTCCCGCTCTTCCTTACACACACACACACTCTCTCTCTCTCTCTCTCTCTCTCTCTCTCTCTCTCTCTCTCTCTCTCTCTCTCTCTCTCTCTCTCTCTCTCTCTCTCTCTCTCTCTCTCTCTCTCTCTCTCTCTCTCTCTCTCTCTCTCTCTCCACTCTCTCTCCCTGTCTGTCTGTCTGTCTGTCGGTCTGTCTGTCCCCTCTCTCTCTCTCTCTCTCTCTCTCTCTCTCTCTCTCTCTCTCTCTCTCTCTCTCTCTCTCTCTCTCTCTCTCTCTCTCTCTCTCTCTCTCTCTCTCTCTCTCTCTCTCTCTCTCTCTCTCTCTCTCTCTCTCTCTCTCTCTCTCTCTCTTGCTCCAGCATTTCCCAGCAGTATATGTTGCCCCTCGTTGCCCCATCCCCATTTACCTCATCAATATCTTTACTGTGAGTGTATATGTGTGTGTGTGCGAGTGTGTGTGTGTGTGTGTGTGTGTGTGTGTGTGTGGCTTTGTGATTCACTGTGTGAGTGTGATTTAGGACACAGAGTGTGTGTGTGTGTGTGTGGGTGTGTGTGTGTGTGTGTGTGTGTGTGTGTGTGGTGTGTGTGTGTGTGTGTGTGTGTGTGTGTGTGTGTGTGTGTGTGTGTGTGTGTGTGTGTGTGTGTGTGTGTGTGTGTGTGTGTGTGTGTGTGTGTGTGCGCGGCAGCTGAGCACTGTGCATTAGGAAAATTGGTTCTCTGCGTCGCAGCACTGTTTTAACAAAGTAATCACAGCTGCTGGTGAGACAGAGATATAGAGGGAGAGAGAGAGGGGAGAGAGAGAGAGAGATAGAGGGACGGATGGACGGACAGACAGACAGACAGACAGGACAGACAGAGAGAGTGGGAGAGAGAGAGAGAGAGAGAGAGCTAGAGAGGGAGCTAGAGAGAGAGAGACACCATGGTAGTGGTGGTGTTTCCTGGCTCGGTCTGTGCTGCTATTGGAGTGTGCTGCAGTGGGCCCCCCGGTCCCTCACATTACACTCACCATGATTCAAGTGGACATAAAAGCCAAGAAAAGCATGTTAACTTTTTAACGTCATTAAGAAAACGTAAGGAGGCTTCCCCCCCCTCTCTCTCTCTCTCTCTCTCTCTCTCTCTCTCTCTCTCTCTCTCTCTCTCTCTCTCTCTCTCTCTCTTCTCTCTCTCTCGCCCTCTCTCCCTCTCTCCCTCTCTCTCTCTCTCCCTCTCTCCCTCGAGCTATAAAGATAGAGAGAGAGCTATGTAGTTAGATATATCTATCTATCTTATTCCCTTAATATCACTCAACCCCCACCTCCCCTCCCCCCCCCTCCATTGAAAGTGAGACATGTGTTCAGGCTCTCTCCCTCTATCTCTTTATCTCCTTCTCCCTCTCCTCCGGTCATGATATATAGTGACAGTTACTCAATGCTTGCATTGATCCAGATGAACAGAAACACCGTTTCCACCCCACCCCCCCCCCCCCACCCGCCCCCCCCCCCCCAGCAGCGGTGAGGGCCAACTAGCCTACTAGCCTACTTTGTTCACAGCCCTTTAGCAGCTAGATGCTAAAGGGCTATATAGATATGGGGATAAAAGTGTCGTTGCTCCAGGGTGGGTCGGGTTAGTCACAGGTGAGTGCAGGTGAGCGGGTGAGGGCGGACCTGAGAGCGGTGTTCAGTCTGATTTGCTCTCCAGGAGAAGGCCCAGGTGTTCAGGAGGTTCCAGAGCATTATGACCAGCCAGCGGGGGGGGGGCAGGGGTGGGCAGGACAGCTCTGTTCTGTTGGGACTTGGGGCTGCTTAGGAACCGGGCAGGTCGCCGGTTCAAGTCCCCGAAACACCTGGGCGCACTGCCTGCCGAGGTGCCCTTTGAGCAAGGCACCAGAACCCTTACTCCTTACTGCTCTCCCCGGACAGCTGGATGTAAACAAAAGAAGAAGAACCACTGCTCCCAATACTAGAATGGGTTCAAATTCAGAGAAACTAATTTCACTGTGTGTGTGTGTGTGTTCAATGTATGTGATCAATAAAGAGGATTAAATCCTCCCAATTTAGATATAGATTTAGATCCTTATTGTATTCAACCACATGTATTCATTTTGGGGAAAAAACATACTCTACATCCTTTATACATTTTATATATTGTGTTCTCATGGTACATTTTTCTATTTTTCTTGACTAACAGTACTTGCGGTTTACTTTCTTTCTTTCTTTCTTTCTATTTTCTATTCATGTTCCTTCTTCATGTTTAACTTACTTGGCAATGAAGTAAATTCTGATTCCATTCCAATATACAACTGACAACAGAGAAGATAGACCACCTAGATTTTTATAAATCTTAAATATTCTGCTGCAAATCTATGTTCATATGGACATAAAGTCTAAATAAAGACTAAGGCTGCATGTCTATAAATCAATGTGTCTGCATGTCTGCATGTCTGCATGTCTGCATGTGTGTGTGCGTGTGTGCGTGTGTGTGTTTGTGTGCTCTCATACAAATTAAATCTGCCCACCCTATATCTTTATTGTGTCCACATGCTGTCTCGCTGTAATTCATCACAGCTGCTTGTCTCATGTATGAAAGTGTGTTAACTCATTGGCCCATCGCTCTCTCTCTCTTGCTCTCTCTCTTTCATTCTCCCTCTCTCTCTCTCCCCTCTCTCTCTCCCCCCCCTCTCTTTCTCTCTCTCTCTCTTTCTCTCTCTCTCTCTCTCTCTCTCTCTCTCTCTCTCTCTCTCTCTCTCTCTCTCTCTCTCTCTCTCTCTCTCTCTCTCTCTCTCTCTCTCTCTCTCTCTCTCTCTTCAATTGCAATCGTTATTTATTTTGCTGCATACAAATTAGTCTAAATGGACCCCACAAACCAAACAATTCGGTTTAATTCAATTGTTAGTCTAAAAGCAGCATGAAAAAGCAATATATTTGCATGAGTAAAGTTAACATGTTTGTATTGAATAGATTTATCTCGCCAATTGCAATGATGTACAGAACCACGCCTGTAACTGTAATACACTAGACATACACAAACACTCAACTAAACCTCCATATTATCCATCCATCCGACCAGGAAGCATCCTTACTAGATGCCTGAACCACCTCAACTGGCTCCTTTCTACACGAAGGAGCAGTGACTGAGCTTCTCACGAGTGACTGAGCTTCTCACCCTATCCCTAAGAGAGATACCAGCCACCCTCCTGAGGAAACTAATTTCGGCCGCTTGTATATTTCGTCCTTTCGGTCATTACCCATAGTTCATCTGGCTTTGCCTTCTGGCTCAGCTCTCTTTTGGTTACAACGGTGCGGTAAAGTGCACCCAATACCGCTCCCGCTGCACCTATTCTCAGGTCAATCTCACACTCCATCCTCCCCTCACTCGAGAACAAGACCCCGAGATACTTGAACTCCTTCACTTGGGATAAGGACTCCCCCCTACTTGGAGTAGACAATCCACCGGTTTCCTGGACCATGGCCTCAGATTTAGAGGCGCTGATCCTTATCCCAGCCGCTTCACACTCGCTGCAAACCGATCCAGTGAGTGCTGAAGGTCACATACTGATGACGCAAACATGACCACATCATCTGCAAACAGCAGCGATTCAATCCTGAGCTCACCATACTGAAATCACTCCCCTCCATGACTTTGCCTTGAAATCCTGTCCATAAAACAGGATGAGTGACAAAGCGCAACCCTGGCGGAGGCCAACACCCACTGAGCACAGGCCCGACTACTGAGAATCCGGACACAGCTCTTGCTTTGGGAGTACAGAGATTGGATGGACCTCAGTAGTGACCCCTGCACCCCATACTCCCGCAGAACCCCCCACAGTATTTCCCGAGGGACCCGATCATATGCCTTCTCTAAATCCACAAAGCACATGCAGACCGGATGGGCATACTCCCAAGCCCCCTCCAGGATCCTTGCAAGAGTGAAAAGCTGGTCCGTTGTTCCACGACCAGGGCGGAATCTGCATTGTTCCTCTTCAATCTGAGTTTCGACTATCGGCTGAACCCTCCTTTCCAGCACCTTGGAGTAGACTTTCCCAGGGAGGCTGAGTAATGTGATACCCCTGTAATTGGCACACACCCTCTGGTCACCCTTTTTGAACTGGGGTACCACCACCCCCGTTTGCCACTTCTCAGGCACTGTCCCAGACTTCCACGCAATGTTGAAAACACGTGTCATCCATGACAGCCCCTCAACAGGTAAGGGGGTAAAGGAGGTAAACCCCACCAGAACTAACTGGTAGTGCTCCACCTCTTGCACAAGCTCAGGCTCCTTCCCCCCCAGAGAGGTGACATTCCACATCCCCAAAGCCAGTCTCTTACCGTGTTTCCACCAAGCTGTTTTCCGGGCTGGTTCGGAGCTTGGGCCTAATCTTGAACCAGTTCTTTGCGTTTCCACCGCGAAGGAACCACTTTCTGGCCCGGTTAACTGGTTCCTGAGCGGCCCCACATCGAAGCTGGGCTAGCCCAGCAAGCTCCACTACGTCAGGGGCTGGGGGCGGGGCATATCGGACAAACTCAAACAAACTCGAAGTTTTTGACCGCCATCACTAAAATTCGCCATGGACGTGAAGGTGACAGTGGTCCGTGGACGAGATAAACTGCCTCCTTGCGTTGTTGTCCTCGGCAGAAGGTCGAGGACTTCCTGACGGGCAGGCCTCAAGTGTTGAAGATTGGGAACAACATCTCATCCACTCTGGTCCTCAACACCGGAGCACCCCAAGGCTGCTGCCTCAGTCCCCGGCTGTACTTGCTGTACACACATGACTGTACTGCCACGCACAGCAATAATTGGATTATCAAGTTTGCAGACGACACCACAGTCATCGGCTTGAGGGCGATGGGCGATGAAACGGAGTACAGAGATGAGGTGGTCCAGCTGACGCGATGATGTGAGGACAACAGCCTCGCACTGAATGTCAGCAAGACCAAGGAGCTCATCGTGGATTTCAGGAGCCACCGGGGCACCCACTCCACCATCAGCCTGGACGGGACACCGGTGGAAGTCGTCAGCTGCTTCCGTTTCATTGGACTACAGATTTCCGATGACCTGGCGTGGACATGCAACACAGAGTTCATGCTGAAGAAGGCACACCAGCGCCTCTATGCTCTGCGGTGCCTCAGAAAAAGCGGTATAGGCCAGAGGTGGCTAGTGAACTTCTACCATGGCACTGTAGAGAGTGTGGTGTGCACTTCCATGCATTGAGGAGATCTTTAGGACCAGATTTCGGAAGAAGGCCATGTCCATCATAAATGACTGCAACCACCCTGGGGACCATCTCTTCTCCCCCCTACCGTCTGGTCGCCGGTTGCGCAGCATCCGTACAGCATGTACTACCAGGTTTAAGGATAGTTTTTACCCACAGGCAGTGGGCCTACTGAACTGCTAGGAGTGCTGCCATTTTCACTTTCATAACATGTCATTAACATTACACTTACATACTTTGCTGGACTCATCACAGTTACTGCACTGTACTGCACTGTATTCATGATTCTGCACTACTGGCAATTTAAATGCCTTTGAAAGATTTTTGTAAAAAAAACAAAAAATAAAAAAATAAAAACCATGTACATATCATTTAAGTCACTTTGCTGCTCTTTCTTTGTTTATTTTATTGTACATATTATTTTTATTTTTATGGTGTTTTGGGGATTTATACTGCAGGAGGGAATGGGGGGTAAGCATTCCTATGTACTTGTTACACATGGCCAATAAAAATCTTGTATCTTGTATCTTGTATCTACCAGGAGCAAAAGGCTCCAGACAACACAGCTCTCAGGTTCACAGGGACACCCAAACCTCTCCACCACGATAAGGTGATGGTTCCCGGAGAGGAACCATCAAATAGATAATAATACCTCCATATTATTTATGTTTATATACATATATATTTTCCTTGAAGCTCATTTCATGTAATCCTCCTTGACATGTGATTCTTTTTTTACGAATTTTCTCATTTCACTCAGCTTTTTGCATCAGTCACGTTATTGTTAATTATTTATTGTGTACAGTATAGTACACAATAAAAACACAATACAGTATAGTAAAGTATATTATTGTTGTTTATATATATATATAGTATATAGTTTATATATAAAGGGTTACCTACGAGGAACATTTCGTAGGTAGAATATAGTGTTGTTTATAGTATAGTGTTGTTTAGTATATAATTGTATAGTAGTTATAGTATAATATTGTAGGACGAAATGTATACTGCGGGAGGTAATGGGGAGTAAGCATTCCATTGTACTGGTTGCAAATGGCAAATACAAAGAATCTTGAATCTTAAATTTCAAATAAATAAAATAATTCGATTATTAAAATATTAAACTTTAAGTGAAAATGTGTGTCTGGATAAGTAGGTAAGTGTTCTAATCTAAGATTAAATTGTGTCACAATAATGTTATAGAGATTCTAATAAAGTAAAACGACAATCTCCAGCTCACCACAAAATGCATAGCATAGCCAAAATCTGAATTCCTTTATTGTCCTTGTACAAGTACAACGAAATTGTCTAACAATCCTCATGAAACTTTTGCAAACAATATTTAGAAGAAAAAATATATATAATTTAAAAAACTAAGCTTAGTTTAAAGATAACTTTAGCTTAGTTTAAAAAAATAAAAAAATAAAAAGGCATTAACAAGAAAAAAACAAAGTGACACATATTTTGGTATGGAGAGCAAGGGGACCTAAACTACAACCTCACTGGAACACATGTACATGGATTTATTATAGGAAATATAACAAACTGTATTCAATTGGCCATGATATGGGGCCATTGGACTACGTGTTCCATGAATCGCGAACACAAGCAGCCTTAAATGTACATGAATGTATTATACGACAAAGTAAATATGTATTATACAACAAATGTTCATGGATATATTATACGAAACATAACAGATACTGTATTCCACCCGGTAGCGTTGGACCACATGTCCCATGAATCGCCAACACAAGCAGCCGTAAAGCAAGTCGTCCTGTCGTGAGGACCAACAACAGTTGGCAGTTCTTTGGGTCGTAGAGCAGGTTGTAAACAGACCGCCGGGGACTCCTGGGACGAGCTGCTCCGTGTCTCTAAACGTGTCTCTGGACAACATGTCGAGATCTGGTTTCACTAACTGAAATAGCGCACGGCCAAAGGTGACTATATTTTTATGTTTGAGAGGAAACGCTAACCCCGTGGCTTCACTTTAGTGGGTCAAAGCCACAGTTAAACCGACACGATAGGAAATGCGTTTGGCCATGTTCCCCGTGCCCCCCCCCCCCTGCTGACTTTGTCTTGTGTTAGTTTTTTTTGCAGATGGTAGAATTACTTGTTTTAAAATCAACAAATATCCTTAATTTCATAAGGAAACCTGGGTAGTAGTTTGTAATGAACTGTGAACCACAGTGCAGCATGTCGACCCTGTGTGGTGTACCAGCTGTCTGCTGCTTCGAATAATCCTTTTAGGTGTATGTTTACTTCAATGCAATAATCCCACACAACAAAGGGAAATATGTAATATTATTCTGCTTTATCTTCAACACGACTCTTCAAATGCAATGGCAGGTCTGATACATAAAGGTTGGAACAGGCTATGGACTATTGAGTCAATAGTCCATAGTCTGTTCCAACCTTTCGAAGCCTATACACGAAGTGTATAGACGTATATTGTTGTCAATACTATTGACAACAATATATGTCTATACACGAAGTGTATAGACGTATATTGTTGTCAATACTATTGACAACAATATATGTCTATACACTTCGTTTTACCTACATCACTTTACCCAATGTGTACCCAATGTGTTGGTGGGCAGGGAAACATCATTTGTTACATTGTTAAATACATTGTTAAATACATGTTTTATCCACGATTGTTTATCCATGTATAAAACCGAAGTGGATTTTCAAAGTTGGGTTTCGCAACGTACCAACATCATAATCATTGCGCTGCTTTTCACGAGAACAAATGGGTGAATACACAGGGGAAATTGTGAAATACGACACGACATTGGAAAGAAGTACGACTATCCATAGCAACAACAACAAAAAAGCAGAGAGATCATCCGTGTTGGTCTTTAGAGTGCACGGATGTCCTCCCCTCCACCGTATTAGAGTCAGCCTCTCGGCCCCCCCCTGCCACCCGGCCGGTGTCTGCTCTGTCTGCATGACCTTGATGGTTGGTACCATAGAAACACACATCCAAGGCCAGTGGAGAGACACAAGTCCTTCAGCAGGGGAGGGGGTTTACATGGTGTGCTTTATAGCACATTAGTGTCTTTATTTATATCAAACCTTTGCTGTTTTAAACTGTGTATTACATGTAATGCATTGACTATTATGATCATGTTTGTGATTCCAATATGATCATAGTAACCAATTGTTAACACATTATTAGTTAATTGATTATGATAGTCTTTTCAAGTGCAATATCGGGAATGTGCAATGAGTAGAATAGCAATATCTGATGTATCCAAGTGCAATATCAGGAACCTTCAAGTGCAATATCTATGAGTACCAATGATGCCTTCTGGTCTCTACACTGTGATACCCCTTATGTGAATTATTTTAACTACTGTTGTAATGTTTGTAAGAACTGTTGCTGTAATGCATTGTAGCCTAACCTCACTCCCACTAGGACACACATCTTGTGACCTTCTGGCAGGGGGACTAACTGATGGAAATCAGCCTTTTGGGTGCATTTACATTTTCTTGAGAAAATAAATCAATTTCAATGAGGACCCAGTATTGCTCTCATTCTACCGCCCCCCCACCCCTCTGCACGACCACTGATCAAAGAGCAAAGGGTTGTCTGACTGGAGGTCAAGTCCCCGGTCATTACTTATCTGCCCACCGGGGCTCTCTGGAAAGGTTTTGTAACTGGTTACTGGGGTATAGTGTTTTATGGCACCTCGGGAAACCATCTCTGCCGCTCCTTGTTTGGCAGGTATGCGGCGCTCCAAACGGCTGCTCTCCCCCCGGGGGGGGGAATGGGGGGAGGAAGAGGAGGTGCAGACCCCCAAGAGGCCCCGCCGGAGCAGCCAAGCGGAGGGGGGGGAGCTCCCGGAGGGATGTGCCAGGAAGAACCACCACGGCAAGACCTACGAGCGGTGAGACACACCGGGCCACCACTCGGCTGTAACACACTCGGTTAGCGCTGAGACAACAGGGGACTTGGACGGAGTACACCCGGTCCCTGACACACTGGCACACCAGAGCCTCTCGCGTTGTACTTGGTGACACGGTACCAGGGCAACAGAAACTTTGGTGTAGTACACATAGTACTAGCACATTGTTGTTGTACTGGCACAACAGAAAATAATACGGAATAGGGACACACTTAGTACCAGGACGACAGAAACCTCTCACATAGTAGTAACACGCCCTGTACGAGATCCTATGCATTTAGTACTTACTGAACAAATACCAGGACAACAGGAACATCCTGACACGCAGTACCATGACCTCTCATATAGCACCCACGTAGGTACTTATCACATCCTTTTTACTGACTGGACAACCCATGTGTATTATTACAGAAAAAGGTTCAAGTTGTAGTTCAAGCTGTAGTTTGACCTTTCTCTGTGACCCAGGTCTGGACCTGGAGTTAAGCTTTCCAAACACGATCCAGCCTTTGTTTGTTTTTGTATAACAGGTTGCTGTACGTATTCATATCAAGGTAGGGGTGGGCGGTATGGCAAAAAACGTCATATTCTGGCAGTGTCCTAATATCCACAACATTATCACAGTTATTTTTCATATTTGAGACTATTTTGCAAGTTACAGAATACAGAAACGTACAGAATATCACAAACATGACTCTTAAAGCAAACCAACACTGCACAGCACTTTGGTAAAGCATGTCATCATATACAAATACATTCCTGAATAGAGAAGAGAACAGCCTACCTATCTTCACATGAAATCAACACATATGGGAAATATTAATGCCATATGTGTCATGCTTTTTGGTCCTATAGTTTAGTTAAGTTTTTTTTTGGTTGGTCGTAGTCTACAGGTTGTTACTTGAAATATCACGCAATTTATAACTAACGTGCTGAATGTCAATAGTTTGTTGTCATTCCATGATACTTTCTGGAACACCCTCCCTACCCTACCATCCTTTAAACAGGCTCTCCAGACCCACCTCTTCAAACTGGCTTTCCCATGCTAAACACCCCCCCCCACTCCATCCCATGACTTTTACTTTTTAATTATACTCCTTTTAATTGAAATATATATAGATATTTTTTATGTTTTTATCTGTCTTATTTTAATCTATATAACTTTTAAAAGATTTTACTGTGCGTGCAATTTTACCAGCGCCTTGGGTGTCCAGAAAAGCGCTATATGAAATCGAATGTATTATTATTATTAATAATATTTTTTCGAGAAACGTCATTTCATTTCAGCGATTTAAAGTATGAATACGTTAGTTGCGTTGTTCGCTGAAGGTTAGTTAGTTTGTCACTATGGTAGCAATCGGTTTGATGAAGCACCCGGTAGTACGACGTTGTGATATGTCGTATCATTAGAACTGATGACAACGCGGTATGTCTGCAGCATGTAGCGTTTATGATGTGACGTGCCCACCAATAGTTTTGCAGTACAGTCCCAGAAGCCTGTAGAAGGTTTTCGAGCAGCAGATGGTTTTTTTGTGTTCTGAGTTTTAAAATTTCTTGCTGCGCTTGACCCAGCGACGCGAATAGCAGGACTTCTAACCGTGTGTATACTGGAACATGTGGTGCAGGTGTAGCGTTACGCCGGTGCAGTTACGTGTTGACACTCTCCCGAGTGTCAACGAGCCCCCTGATACATACACACGCCACGCACACCACTGAACCGACCGATCGTTTTTACATATATTATTACGTTACATTACAGTCATTTAGCAGATGCTTTTATCCAAAGCGACTTACAATAGTGCGTTCAACTAGAGAACAACAGACGTCACCAGAAGTCAAAAGTGCATTTCCTTCCTAACAAGTCTCCAAGAACTGAGCCAGTGCCCAGGTAAGAGTACAATACGTTCAGGTAAAAGTACAATAAGGTAAACGTACAATAAGTACACTTATTTGACCATGCATTATGGATGTTAAGTAGTGCACTGCGTAGGGATATTTGTATGCTCACCGGGTATGTTTGATTTGACTGTCCAAACTCGCACCTGGTCAGTCACACGGTTGCATAGTTAATAGCAGAGGTAATACAAGACATGGTAACGGACAAGTCAATTTACATTGTTATCTAATGGTCTTGTAATTGTATACATCAGTGGTTCCCAACCTTGGACTTTAGATTAATTAACAAGCCGTTATACTGTACATTCTGAACAGTGTCTCTAATGTATATCATTTCAATGATCTGTATCACCTTTTCTATTGTGATTGTAAATGTCTTATTTCAAGAATAAAATCACACGTACCACCTGCAGTACCACCGCGTACCACCGGTGGTACTCTTACCACAGCACTGGTATACACCACTGAATTGAAAGAAAGCTGCAGTATTTGATCTACGGTAGGCCTAGAGGGAACTGTGTTGGACTCTTAACCTTGTGGAGCATCTGTGCATGTGGCCCGTTCTACCGGAAGTATCGATGCTTATCTCATCCCTAGTCAAAACACAAGGCCGAGGCATTCGGCGTCTCTGTTCCCTCGGTTCCCTAAACACGGTGAGTCGCAGGGCGCTATATCCGGTTGAAGGGTGACATAGCCGGTGTCATTGAGCCGCGGGGGGACACTGAGTGAGAGAACATCGGGATAAGAGAGTGACTGACAACGCGCCTGCATGTTGGCAACTAGGAGTGACACATTCTGAGGGCAGATTTACAGCCTCACACGTATGTGTGTGTGTGTGTGTGTGTGTGTGTGTGTGTGTGTGTGTGTGTGTGTGTGTGTGTGTGTGTGTGTGTGTGTGTGTGTGTGTGTGTGTGTGTGTGTGTGTGTGTGTGTGTGTGTGTGTGTGTGTGTGTGTGTGTGTGTGTGTGTGTGTGTGTGTGTGTGTGTGTGTCACAGATGGGGTTCCCATTCCATTCCACAGCGGCAGTAAGGGAGAGGAGGAGGAGGAGGAGGAGGAGGGGGGGTACCAACTTATGTAAAGTCATGATTTGATCAGAGGGGAGACTGGTGCTTAATGAGCCATCAGTTTAGTATTGTTGTTGCAATTCAGAATGCAGAACGCAGAATGCAGAACTTGTTACACATGGCAAATAAAAAAAACTTTTCAGTCCTACTTATGTCACACTTTGTTGATGAGGTGAATAACGAATGTCGTCATAAGCTAGAACTGCTCTGTAGTTAAATAACACGGCTCAAATATGTCTTAATGTGTCTATCTATTTTTGGAGGGTCTTTAAAGTTTGGGAGAGAGAAGGTGAGAGGAGAGGGTAGGGGGGGGGGGGGGTAGGGTACAAGTGAGGGAGTCAGAGCGGTGATGATAAGATGCAGAAAGGTTGGGCAGGAGGTGAAGTAAGGGTCCCATCAGCACGTCTGCACGCGGCCGCTCGCCACTACGTGTCGAAATGAAGGACAAAACGGAGGAAGGAGACCTCGGGGCCTCTCCTTTAAGACGACAGGTGCAGCGGATGACTGCTCGCTATTTAACACTGCGGAAACCTGGTATGTGTTAAGAACCTCCCTGTCTTCACCGGACCTAAATGGCAAGAATGCACACCGCCCCGCCCCCCCCCCCCCCCCACACACGCATGCACAACCACATGCACAACCACACGCACACACACAGACACACACACCCTGGTCACTACACTAAGCATCACTTTAGTGAAGAAGAAGAAGAAGAAACATCTTTGTTTGTCATTGACCCATCACTAGCTGCATTACTTGGAGCAGTGGGCAGCTGTAGAGCACCAAACTAGTAGACATTCTGAGTGAAAGGGTTCAGCCCTTCCATATTCCGCTTCTTTTTATGAACGAGTGACGAGGTCAAACCAAAAGCCAATGTACCATGTATCGTCCGTATGCATCGTTTTTATTTTCCCAGGCGTGTTGTTGTTGTTGTTGTTGTTGTTATTATTATTCTTTCTTTACATCCTGCCTAGCAACAGCACCCAGCAGGGTGTCACTAAGCACCCGCCTCTCTGCATGCAGGGAACAAACTGGACATGGGAGACCCACTATCCCCAAGTTCACTCTATGTATAGCAGTGTCAGCACTGCAGAGAGGTTGACACTCCATATATATATATATATATATATATATATATATATATATATATATATATATATATATATATATACACATACATATATACATATATGTATGTATGTAGAGGGAGAGGGAGGGAGAGAGAGAGAGAGGGGGAAAGAGAGAGTGGGAGACTGTGTGTGTGTGTGTGTGTGTGTGTGTGTGTGTGTGTGTGTGTGTGTGTGTGTGTGTGTGTGTGTGTGTGTGTGTGTGTGTGTGTGTGTGTGTGTGTGTGTGTGTGTGTGTGTGTGTGTGTGTGTGTGTGTGTGTGTGACACGCGTGAGACACGCAAGTAGAAGGAGAGAGCAAGCAGTGGATTGTTTGACCATATTTTGTAACACGCAAGACGAAGCCTCGGGGAGCTCCGTACCCCCGGATGTGTTGTTATTGACCACCGACGGCGTTGGTGCGGTAGGCTATACTCTGAGAAGAGAAGATACTTCAAGTTAGTACTGTGTTGTTGTGCATCATCTTGCTCCTATTTTATTATTTTTCTTAACACAATAAGCATGGCTCTAGACTATTGATTTGACAAAGCTGTTTGGTCAAACTAATGGCAATCAGTAGGGAGGTAGTAGGAACTTAATATAATTAATTGACTAAATGACAGCAAGTGGACAGGAAGTGTAGTAATTGTATATACGGATGTGGCTTATATGAAATTGCATATGAATTTGTGTCAATTGCCAGGTTATTGGTCTGTGTGTATGTGGGTGGGTGGGGGATATTTACCATTATTTAGTCCAAAAACCAGACCCTTTGATTGGGAAATATTTCGACATAAAATATATCATTCAAATGATGAGTGGAAACCTCAGATGTTTGGATTCATTCTGTTCTGTTGGGTCTTTTAATGAAGAATATGTTTCAATGAATCATCCCTATTGAGCTACCCTGTGTTTTCTGGTGCTTTATTTCCCGTGTGCAGTAGCCGGCCGATCACCAGCAGGCCCGACCAAGGCCTGCGGGACAAGGTCAGAGACCCCGGCAGAGGACTCATCGCTCGGGACGGGACCAAAGCCATGGGCACCCTGATAAGAACCAACCATGGGAAAGGTAGTTGTCTCTTTACTTCATACTCGTAGAGAGGCAACGTGACGGGGAAATAGAGGTGTTCAAGCATGTGGTCACAGGTGTCACAAGGTTACCTACTGCCCAGACCTCAATGCATTCAAAGGACAACTTTACCAGACGACTTCTACTGCTGGTCGTTGTGCTGAAACTCTCTAAATGACAATGTAGAAATAGGACTGGAAATACAACTCTAATTTGCACTATTGTGTATATAAAGCCGTGTGCGTGTACGTGTGTGCGCGGTGTTGAGTGTCATGAGGATTGCAAGGCCATTTCGTTGTACAATGACAACAAAGGCATTCAGAGAGAGAGAGAGAGCTCTCAGTGTGTTGCATGGCGGACGGTACCCTTGAACACATTGTCCCTGGCAGTGGTGCTGTCCTGTCTCTTTCAACCCCTCTCCCCCTACACAACTGCTAGATGTGGACGTCCCCATCTGTAACGGTGCACACCTCAACGCACAGAACTTCGGAGGGACCGAGAGGAGAAGCGGCAAGAGGAGCAGCAACTCGGTAAGACGTTTTCTTCGGTCCTTGGGCCGCTTGCCTCGCCAAATGGACTTTCTTATTTGAACGGTTGACGTTGTTGTCGTCCTAAATCGCTATAGGGTTCCTAATCGTGTGTCGTTTTACCAGCTGGTTCCCTGTCCATTATTTAAATAGCTATTGCTATGTAATGATGCCACACAATGGTGAAAAGTGTTTCTCTCGTACTGTCCATACGTTGCCTGCCTGTGGTTCCCTCTGTCTCTGATGTGGGTGGGTGGGTGTTTAAATATGACTCTGGCCGATGCCAACGCTTCTGCCACCTTTAATATCCTCCGTCCCCCCCACCACCACCACCACCACCACCTCCACTATCACCACCACCACCTCCACTATCACCACCACCTCCACTATCACCACCTCCACTATCACCACCTCCACTATCACCACCACCTCCACTATCACCACCTCCACTATCACCACCACCACCACCACCACCACCACCACCACCACCACCACCACCACCACCACCACCACTATCACCACCACCACCACCACCACCACTTCCACTATCACCACCATCACCACCATCACCACCATCACCACCACCACCACCACCACCACCTCCACTATCATCACCATCACCACCACCACCACCACCACCGACTGTGTTTCTGTCTCTCCGCCTCCCTTGGTCCACAACCCGCGCCCAACCTGCCCCGTCTGTCTGATGGTGTCGTCGTGATGATGATGATGATGATGATGATGATGATGACGACCTCCAGCGAAGTTGCGGGACAAAGAGGAAAAGTTGTGGCGACGAGGAAGAGGGCCACCTGGTCTATGACGCTGGCCTCCTCCTGAAAGAGAGATGTACACAAATCCCACCTCAATCTTCTGTGTTTTTACCCATGTCCCTTTTTGCCCCCATGTCTTAGTTGAATCACTTTGTGGGCGTGTGGGTTTTAGGGATAACGTGTCTCTGCACTACAAGGAACACACCAGAGAGGCAGAACTGAAGAACATGGGGTCTAGATCTAGAGTGTCTCGCTGAATTATGGGTGGGAACTCAATCATGTTCTTATATGCACAAAGAATATTTTTTGTCCATTTAGAAGTCCTCAGCCAAGCACATAAGTCGCCGTATTGGCGATTTATTCGTAGGGTCAATAAATGGCTTCACACATGGCTCTTCTTTATTATGAACATGTGACGACAAGACCACAGTATCTAGTATTGAGGGGGTTAAAACGACACCATTCCTTGTGCATGTCTCTTAAACCGTGTGTCTTAATGAAGCCTGGGCATCTGTAAGGTTGTCCTGCTGCTACACACACACACACACACACACACACACATCCAAATGGGGCAGACTCTACAATCCGCCTGTTGGAACACAAGCGATAGAACGGGAAGGGAGGGGAAAACATTCACAGTGATCTGTCATTTATTATTGTTATTGTCGTCAATAGTTTTTTTGGTGCAATATATAATAAATAGATGAATAGACAAACATTTTCAATAGATGTGTAGCAACCAGGTCATTTTGGAAGTCCTACCTTGACCTGCTGACCATGAGCTAGTCCAGTGGTTCCCAAACCTTTCCCTCTCACCTACATGCACCCACACAAAGACGCTCTTTGAAACATCCTTTGCTTGCACACTCCTATAGAATGTATTTAAAACATTGACTGTAATTAATACCGAACTGCAACGGCAAATCCAAAATCGGAACAAGTCACCTTTACTATATCTCATCATTTATATTAAGCCTCGCCGCGCCCCTCCCTGTCATAACTCCGGGCCCCCCTAGGGGGCGCACCCCCCTGTTTGGGAACTGCTGAGCTAGGCTGTAAGTTCAGGCCAAGGTTGACAACTACCTGTCCTATTGCCTGACACCCCCCCCCCCCCCCTCTTTCTCTCTCTCTCACAACCCAGATGAAGTGATCTCTACTCTGGGAGAGGGAGCTTTCGGAAAGGTGGTGAAGTGCTTGGACAGGAACAAGTAAGTCTAACGGACTGCCCAAAGTGTCTGCTGCGGTTTATCAGTCAACGTCACATTGGACTGACGTGTGTGTGTGTGTGTGTGTGTGTGTGTGTGTGTGTGTGTGTGTGTGTGTGTGTGTGTGTGTGTGTGTGTGTGTGTGTGTGTGTGTGTGTGTGTGTGTGTGTGTGTGTGTGTGTGTGTGTGTGTGTGTGTGTGTGTGTGTGTGTGTGTGTGAGATAGAAATGAACATGTTGCTCTGAAGATAGTGAAGAACATCGAGCGCTTCCGTGAAGCGGCGCAGTCTGAGATCGCGGTTCTGGGGGAGATCAACAGCCTGGATGACGACCACACCTTGTGAGTCGTCCGTCCCCCCCCCCTTTGATTCCAGGGAGCACTACCCCCCCCCCCTGTCTATAATGGTGTGGTTAGGGCCCCTCCTTCTGTTCTCTCCTCTCCATATGTTGATGAGTAGGGCACGCTAATGTGGAAAAAAAATACAATATACAATATGTCTCATTTAAAATACCATACCGTCCATCTAAAGGGTCAACATAGAACGCTTCATATGCATTAAGGTTGTTGACTATGTCCTCCTGAACACCTCTCTCTCTCTCTCTCTCTCTCTCTCTCTCTCTCTCTCTCTCTCTCTCTCTCTCTCTCTCTCTCTCTCTCTCTCTCTCTCTCTCTCTCTCTCTCTCTCTCTCTCTCTCTCTCTCTCTCTCTCTCTCTCTCTCTCGGCCAGTGCCTGTGTGAGGATGCTGGACTGGTTCGACCATCAGGGCCACATGTGCATGGTGTTTGAGCTGCTCGGCCTGAGCACCTTCGACTACCTGAGGGAGAACGACTTCCTGCCCTTCACCGTGGAGCAGATCAGACACATGGCCTTCCAGATATTCAGAGCGGTCTGCTGTAAGCACCCCCATAAAACCGTCTCAGCCTTTAGGGGAATGATGTTTGTGTGTGGTGCTGGCCGTTTTCCTTCAGGTTCGGGGTCACAGCGGCACACTGGGAAACAAAAGCAGACCGTGGTATGATTAGATGGGGTAGGGTAGACAAGGAGGAGAGGAGGAGAACCTCTAGTCTAGTACCTATCGGCAGCAGGGATAGGCTTGTGCTGGCTAACGGGTCGATTTAGCTGTAACGAGAGCTGAGGGGCCCTCTTCGAAGCCAAACAACAATGTAAAGGGGTAGTTTTTACCTTTTTTAGATTTGAATATCAGCAGAGTCTGCTTCCCTGATAACGGGTGGCAGACTGTTTCCTAGATAGGGCGCTCAGGAGGAGAACGCTCTATTCCCTGCTGATTTCTTTCTGACTTTTGGGAATTGCTAGAAGGTCGACTCCTGAAGACCGGAGGGGACTCTTCCTCATACATAGCGCATAGTTAAGCCACGCAGCGTCTGCCAGAAACATAAGACACTATTCTCATCGTCTGTCGGGGGGGGTCAGTCGCAGTAACGTAGGCGTAGCTTCTGGCATTACTCTGTCAATCAGGTTTATTCTTTTAATTACGTCCATGGTTTATTCAGTCCGACAGAATCTTTAATTACATTTTTTATTGTTGTTAAGAAGGTAGTTCTTCACAACGTCTGCAAGTGGAAAGATTATGCAACAAATCTTTTTCTTTTACTTTTTTACTATTTAATTTAAAAGGGTCTTTGTATAGGTACTAGTTCATTTGAAAGGCGTTGCACCCAGAGGTACGCACCCTTTCTCTCTCCTATAGACAGCGGTTAGTTAGCTGGTTAGCATTTGTATCGCCCCTGTTGACAAGCGTGTCTGATACTGAGGCCATGCCTATCCCCTCACTTCTTTATTGTGTAGATTCCCTTTAGTTGCCTCGCATCCTTGCAGACATGTCCAACCTCCCCCACAGTGTATTGCAAATGACTTTGACCTCTCCCACCTTAACAGCCTTCATGACCGCCTTTGTTTTGTAAATATCAGACCTAAAACGCATTGTTACTGCCGACGATTGGGAATGTTTTCCTGTAAGAATCATGCATACCCATTGTTTCTGTGATTGAAGGAGAGAGAGAGAGAGAGAGAGAGAGAGAGAGAGAGAGAGAGAGAGAGACGTGTCGGTCTTGTTGACCGTACATTACAGACACTAAACAATTGCGTTGAAAAGCATTTCTCTCTCCGGTGTCTTAACCATCACGGTGCTTGTCTTTAGTCCTCCATCGGAACAAGGTGACGCACACGGACCTGAAGCCAGAGAACATCCTGTTTGTGGGCTCCGACTACGACGTCAAGTACAACGATAGGCTGGTAAAGAACCATGCTTTTCACGGCACCCAACCTGTAACCGGGTAGATGAAGGCGTTTGCTCAGGTGTGTGTGTGTGGTGTGTGTGTGTGTGTGTGGAACAGAAGCGGGACCAGAGGACCCTCAGGAGTCTGGATGTGAAGGTGGTTGACTTTGGCAATGCCACATTCGACCGAGACCACCACCCCTCCCTGGTGTCAACTCGCCACTACAGGGCCCCGGAAGTCATCCTGGGTATACACACGCACACACACTCACGTACGCACACACACACACACACACACACACGTTACACCTTAACACGCGATACTGTGTGTGTGTTCTCAGACCTTGGCTGGGATCAGGCGTGTGATGTGTGGAGTCTGGGCTGCATCCTTATGGAGTACTACCTGGGCCTGACACTATTCCAGGTACAAAGACACACACATGCACACACACAACACCCCCCCCCCCCCCCAAACACACACACACACCATACCCCCCCCCCCCCCCACACACACACACACACACACACCCACCCCCCCCCCCCCCCCCCCCCCCACACACACACACACACACACACACACACACACACCAAACCCCCCCCCCCCCCCCCACACACACACACACACACACACACACACACACACACACACACCACACCCACACACACACACACACACACACACACGCGCGTGGTGTACTTGACACACACACACACACACACCACACACACCCTGACGTTCGTCTGTTTGTCTCTCAGACACACGACAGTAAAGAACACCTGGCCATGATGGAGAGAGTCCTGGGCCCCATCCCCCCCAGCCTCCTCAGCAAGACCAGGTTAACACACACACACACACACACACACACACACACACACACACACACACACACACACACACACACATCTCACTAAGCCATGGTATTGAATCTGTGTGTGTGTGTGTGCAGGAAGCGGCGCTTTGTGGACCGAGAGTGCCTGGACTGGGACGAGAACAGCTCCTCGGGCCGCTACGTCAGGAAGCACTGTAAACCACTGAAGGTACCACCAGCTCCATCAGCACCGAGCTGCCCACCGGCCTGCCCACCGGCCCTGCCCATCCCCCACTCTAACCGTGTGTGTGTGTGTGTGTGTGTGTGTGTGTGTGTGTGTGTGTGTGTGTGTGTGTGTGTGTGTGTGTGTGTGTGTGTGTGTGTGTGTGTGTGTGTGTGTGTGTGTGTGTGTGTGTGTGTGTGTGTGTGTGTGTGTGTGTGTGTGTGTGTGTGTGTGTGTGTGTGTGTGTGTGTGTGTGTGTGCGCGCAGCAATACATGCAGGGTAAGAGCGCGGAGCACCAGCAGCTGTTTGATCTGATGGGCAGCATGCTGGAGTACGACGTCGGCCGCCGTATCACCATGGAGGAGGCCCTGTGGCACCCCTTCTTCAACCCCCTCAGGGCGGCGCGCTGCACGTGATGCACACACGCACGCGCACACACACACACACAGATTGACAGACAGACATGCACACACATAGACAGACACACACACGTTATGTTTAAATACGCACACACACAGACAGGCAGACGCATACATGGAGTATTTTCCACCGTTTTTCACTGATCATGTTTTGACTGCATCAGTCCCTCAGTCTTTATGAGGCTTAATCTCAGGTTGTACCACTGACCGGGCAGGACGGTCTACACTCAGCCCCTCTGACCGCTGGGCTAAACCCGCCTGGTCCAGAGAGCCGCTGGTTGGTTACCAGTTACCAAGACACAACTAACAATAGCTACTGAACCAGAACTGCTATGCTAGCCAGCGACATGCACATTTTTTGGGCTCAAGAATGTTCTGTGTTTGCAGGATCATTCCAGGTTCAGAAACCCCCCCCCCCACCCCACCCCACCCCCCCCCCCCCCCCACCGCAGGATGACAATCAATGTTTGTATGGCGATCCTGTGTATTTCTACAGGGCCATGTTTTTATACAACACTAGTTTGACGTGTACTTGATGTGTACCTCACCACACTGACTCGGTGTTCACTGGCCAGGTTGAATTAGAAGAGGTCCGTGTTCTCTGGTCTTCCTCTCCTCCCCCACACGGCGGGGGGAGTTCCTGCTGTCCTTATAAGGAACGCTGGAATCCTCCCACTTTTTTTTTACACTTGTGCATAACTCAGGTCTGCCCAATGGAGGACACTTTTTTATTTATTAACCTTTTTTGAATTAAGAATGGCAAGTTTTTGTTATGCTTGCTGCCGAGTTCTGTTCTAAGCAATGTTGTTTGAGAATAAAAAATATTTCATATGTTTGAACATTTGTTGGCTTTTATTTTGTATTATTTTTACACGTTTGGACTCTGTTTTCCTTTTTCTCAAATACTGGCGACTGTATTACACATAGTGGAAACAGGAGTATATTATGTTTATTTCAGTGAAAATGTTTTGAATGTTTGAATATAGGCTATTTAAAGTAATATATTTAGCATCATTCCTGGCCTAGCTAGGTTATTCCCTATTTTATACACTCTGGTTAGTATACATTAATTGTTTACGCTCCAATATATAATCAATATAATAAAATGAGTATTTGTTGACTTTCACACTTATTGTAATTATTGATGTGAGGATGTACGATTTCTAAGTTTAAATAAATTCGCACACAATTTGCACAATATAACACATGAACATATCATCCATCAATCAATTTATTGTTCTTTTTATGTTTTTTTTTCTTGTGTATAGAAATTCTTATAGTATTGTGTTCTACCTTTGAATACCGGTTTAGTGATTGATTCGAATGGGCTTTTGTTATAAGTATACAAAGACAATATTTATTACAAAATTACAATAAAATAAAGACGATATTCAAGGTAAAAAAAATTACAATAAAATAAAGACGATATTCAAGGTAAAAAAATGTACAATAAAATAAAGACGATATTCAAGGTAAAAAAATGTACAATAAAATAAAGATGATATTTAAGGTAAATAAAAATTACAATAAAATAAAGACGATATTCAAGGTAAAAACAAATTACAATAAAATAAAGACGATATTTACGGTTAAAAAAAAAATGCACAATAAAATAAAGACGATATTCAAGGTAACAAAAATAAATAAATACATAAAATACTCAAAGATAACAAAGTTCCATACATAAAGTTAGACCTAATAATATCACCAGTTGGCCAATTAATTAACCGTTCAATGGAGCCAATCCCAATGTGATGTCACCTGTGGTCGTCCCAGCCCCGCCCCCACTCGCGCCTTTAATTGACCTCGTACAGGTGTGTGTTCTCACAAACCTCACACCGACTTCACCATCCGAGACTCTTAGCTCGCTTTTATTTCGCTAATTTCTGGTACACGAATGAAAAGAAAAAAAACAAACAACCTTTTACAGTCTTATGTTCTTGCTGTATTGCGTGTAGCTGAACGGGGTGGCATGTGTTGAAACAAGATAAGTGTGCGCTGTCTTTTATGTGGTCAGGAGCAGATTTGTTTGCTTGATTCGCCCCGCTTACTGTTGGTTCACTATTAGTGTTTTGTTCTATATTTGTGTCGGATTATGTAAAGTGCACCCCCCGCCTCCCCTCTAGAGAGATTTTAAGCTGCAGTTTAGTAGTGTTTTAACCTATTCTGAATGTGTCGAGTGTTGAGTTTGATTGACAAGAGTTGATTTGTTGGCGCGGTTGGAGTTTGTTTTTAGGCGTTTAGTGCGTGTTTAGTTTGTGTATCTTCTCTGCGATTGTTGAGGTTAGTGTTAAATTAAGGCCATGAAAGAAGAGATCGCCGCCGCCGTGTTCTTCATGGCCCGGCTGGTGAAGCGCTACGGCAGTCTAGGCGCTGACGGCAGGGAGCGCTTCGCGGCCGCACTGACCTCCGTGCTTTTCGAGACGTACAAGAACCACTGGGAGCCCAGCGCACCCAGCAAAGGACAGGCCTACAGGTGTGTAGTACTACTACCGGCTACGTGCACTCTGATGAATGGAGTAGTGGATGACACACTTGCTTACTTTCAGATATTTGTGAAGGTTGACATGGTCAACACCACCATCCGTCATTTTGAGCTGATTTATAGTGTTTGTTGATCTCTGAACGGATGTATAGCCATGAAAGTCGAGGGCCTCTTGGCTAAGAGGCATATTACACATCAGGGAATTCAACATGTCATATAGCCTATTTGAAAACAAAACGTGGGCCACACAACGCAAATATACACAAACTATTGACATGTTGCTCATTGTAACCCATATGCTTATTTATGAACTTCCTGTCGTTGACCTTTTTCCAATAATGCCGGTCTACTCTGTGTGTTGGAAGGTGCCTGCGAATGAACAGAGTCCAGCTGAAGGAGCCGGTGCTGGAGCAGGCCTGTACACGGAGCCGTGTGCGGTATGAGGGTCTGGGCCTGCCCAGGGAGCTCACGGTGTGGGTGGACCCAGGAGAGGTGTCCTGCAGGTAGACCGCTAAACCACACAGCATCCCCCCCCCTCGCCTCCATGACCCACCATGTGGCCAACCAAAGCCTCATGGTCTCAATCGTGTCATGGTGCACTTGAACCCGGTCTGCTGCAAACTATTGCAGAGTACTACCACTCTCTCAATGGAATTGTGAATTGTGTTCTTGTCTAAATCTATGCCCTCCCCACCATAGTCCTAGTGGTTAGGATGTTGTGGTTGATGGTTTTGAAACCCAGAAATGTCTGCAGGCTACCTGTCGGTGTCAAAGTGGCTTAACCCCAAACGGCTCATTAATGATGTGACACAATAAATTGGCAAAATAATGAGAAAAAAATCATAGCTAACTTGTCTTCCTGTAATTTTGAGCACATCTTTGTTGCATGCGGTTGCAACATTTCACTGTACATTGTGCGTTTTTTTATTTTTTATATGTGACAAATTGACCAAATCTGCTCTTGACTCTCTGTCCAGATATGGCGAGCACAGCGCTCCGTTCTGCGTGTCGCTGCTGAGCGGCTGCCACCGCAGCGACCGCGAGTTCTCTCGCCGCATCCAGAACGCCGTGGAGAGGGCCAGCCTGGACCCGACCTCGGGGGCCTCCTCCGAGGACGAGGACGACGGCGCCTGCAGTGACACCACCAGCCTGAGCAGCAGCTGCTGCAGTAGCAGCAGCAGCAGCCTGTCTGTGGCCCTCTACCCCGGCTCGGCCCCGCTCTCCAGGCCGGAGCACAAGACCATCCCCACCGTCAGCAACCCTAACAGCGTGTACCAGGTAGGCTGCGGGGCCAATGGATTTGCGGGTGATAATAGATTTGGTGTCGCAAACCTCTTACCATGAGTGCAGTTGTCATTGGTTGATTGTACATTACACATACTTATTAATTACTTTGGGGGTCATTTAGGAGTGAAACTAATTTAATTATTCTGGCCCATAGCCCCAGCTGATTGGCTGTTGAGTTCTGTTTATTTTAATTTAGGCTATTCGTTTTTGGTCAAATAACTTGGAACTCTTGGAACCCATAATTGCAGTCATTGAATATCTTAATGTCTCCTCGCACCCATCAACCAGTAAAATGGAAGTCGCACAACTTTTTATCCCCAATCAACCTCCGCTCCTATCTTTTCTCCTCAGTTTAGCGAATTTGCTAACGGCGCGCCCCAGACCTGGGTCACCTACCCCAAGAGGAAGCCCTTCACCGGGGATGGATTCCCGCCCCATTTCCCCCCCCCACCACCACCACCAGCTGCTGCTGCTGCTGCTCCCCTCCTCCCCCTCCAGGCACCCAGGTCCCCTGGCAGAAGGCGGCTAAATCCCACCGCCCGAGTTTCTCATTTACCGGGCCTCGTGTAGACAAGTACCACTGGGTGAGCAAATCCCGCTCATAGACTGAAACCAAACTCGGGGAAAGCATCATTTGTTTCAAAAGTGTACAATATACCACTGTAGCAAACTGCTGGAACTTGAGCCAAAGAATTATTATTTAACTTTTTTTTCCTTTTTTTTTTTTTACGGGATAAAGACATTACGATTGACACATACGGTTTCTGGAAGGTTGTGGTTTTTTTTTTTTAAAGGATGACCGTTTAATGGTTTAAATTGTGAAGAGTGGTTTAAAGTCATGCTGTTTAAGCGTGTTTATTTTAACTTCTAAGTATTTTAAATAAAAATAACTTCTAAATGTCGCCTTTTTAAAGTAATCTAATGTGTATCGGATGTAAATAAAAGTAACATGAAATGTCTTGCATTGTGGTTACAAATAAAATATTGAAATTTAGTTGTTTTTGGTGTGCTTACCTGCTGTGTGATTGAGTGTGACGGGTATTGTGCCATGTGTAAAGATGTAGCTGCAGTGTTATATATATATATGTGATAATGTGTGTGATAGTGTGTATATATATATCTTTTTTTTTGACTGCCATTCGGGTGGCCTATTTCCATAACTCAAAAGGACAGTGCAGAATTCAGTGGTGAGGAAAAAAAGACTAATAATCCAACTTGGCACATTACACACACCCTACAAAATAAGGGAAGGGGGAGAGAACCGCTAGATGAGGAAATGTGTTTTTATGTATTGAGATGCCATCCTTTCCAATACCACCATTTTGAAATGACCCTGACTTTCAGTATACTGAATAATAAACTTAGTGCTTGACGGCGAAGGAAACAATATTTTGTGTCCCAATAATGTAGAATGTGCAGGACAACGAACCGTTCAAGGTCTGTAAGATTCCAGATGTTTGCCATTTGCAACGAGTACAATGGCTGCTTACTCCCCATTCCCTCCCCCAGTATGAATGAAATGTAAATGTGAACTATCACATGAAGATGTCAGCACTGGCCATCCTCGGATACACAAGTAGGACACCTGCTTATGAAAACTGTTTCAGATATCTCTCCTGACTTCTTAGCCAGTTCAGGGATTAGCTCGGAGTTTGTTGTTACCAGCAAAGCAGACTCATGTGTCCTTTAGACTTCAGGGTTCAGTGATTACCTTATACACAGGTTATGCTAATTGATTTGTGGTTGCAAAACACTTGAAACTGAAACTGAGTGACTGAAGAAGTGAAATTACATCTGATACTTCAATGCCATCCTCTACCAAGAATTCTGCAGAATCTTGGAGCAGTCCTCATCTGGACTGTGAAAGAAGCTGGTCAAGAGCTTTAAACACGTCAGGATTATGTCAATGGATGGCAGCAGAGACCACACCGCAGCAGATTCTGATCAACACTGCTGTTCGCTGCATATGCTGACATGTTCACATCTCCAGTTTAGCCAGAAGTTGATTAGTTGTATCTTCAAATGTTGAAGAATTTGTTGCTATGTCGTTGTAGATCCCACGATCAACTGTATTCCACAGTCAACACTCCTGTATGTTTGGTGATGCTGGACTGCACGATGAAAAGTCAAAACTAATCTTGGGGCTATGAACAAAACAAAAAGACTAATGCAATGACGCTTCACGGAAAACAATAACACGGAAGACCCCTGCTCTTGAATCGTTGCATGTGTGCTTGTCTACATCGCATTTGCCTGTCCTGCATGGAGGATATAAGGGCCCACTTTAGACAGAGATTAGCAATGAAATAAAGAAACGTGTTTTGGTTTTCCGACCCCCCAAAAAAAAGAATGCATCGATGTTTATTTCCCTATATGTCTATCACGAAGAGTTGGGAAGAGTTTGGGCTGAGAGCAGAGTTGCATATGACACATGTTGGACCAGAACCGATTGGTAATACCTCCTGATTTACTAATGCAATGAGACGGATCAACTCGACGAAGACGAGGAGGTGATCATTGGATACTGTTGTAAAAAACAATGATGGACCATTGTACTGTCAAAAGAGGTAGAACTGTGCGCGTTTTACAGATAAGGAGGAACAACCAAGTGTGTAAATAGTGTATAATATAGTGCCAATATATTCCTTTCGAATACAGTAAAAGGGGGAAAGGCTCGTTTGTTTTTGTCAGCTTATAGCAGTGACCAATAGAATGTCTTATTCAAATGAAGTCCCGCCCTCGGAGGCCAATCACAGCTCTTGTTGTTGTAACGTCGTGTAGTTCTAGCTCACATCCGGTGATATATATGTTGCCACGAGTTAGCGGCGAATTCGGAGTGTCCATCTTGAGAAGCAAGTCACCGTCTCCTCTTGTCTCACAAGTAAGCGCATGTTTTTCTATTTCTATTCTCCGCCAAATCTGCTTTGTATAGTGATTGCGTGACTCTGCGCGATGGTGTCACATATTCATCCTTCTACTTTGCACACATCCGTAGATTAGTTACGTTAGTTAGCTAGCAAGCTAAGCCCGTTGTCTGTTATGGTTAGCAAAGAAAGCCGTGCTAAGCTAACGGCGCTTTCACACTCGAGAGAGAAGGCCGCAGCGGGAACTGCGAACCCTGCGGTTTGTTTATTTATCTTATTTTTTAAAACATCGTTGCAAACCAAAACGCACTTAGTTCCATTTACCGTGCACACCATTCCCCACGAGAGACCCGTAGCTGAAGGGCTATCCCCGGTAGCTACACGGTGTGTTGTGTAGCGGGTGCAGGGGGGACGGTTTGTGCCCGGGCCTCGCGCACCGAGCGGTAGGGGAGCCTGCTAAAGCGCGCCTTGACTTGAATCCTCAAAATGGAGAGGTGTGTTGGATCAACTGTAGGCTGTCGAGGTCATTGTTGTTGGTCGTTCTCTATTTAAAAAAAAACCTGAGGCCTGGATCTTAATCGGCCACATCGTTTTAAACATAATCGATCTTTTGTTTGGTTTTTTTTATTGTAACTGCGAACGTTTCTTTTTTGCGTTTTCGACTTTCGACCTATTGTGTTTCCCATCGAAGATGCCCATGCAATGGCCTTTTTTTGAGCGTTACATTATGTGCTCAAATCAATCGAATCGCATCGAATACTGTTATTTAAAAAAAATTCTAAACAATTTCGGTGTAGCCATTGTTGATGTTACCGTCGGTCCAAGACACTCTAACCTCTCTAAAATGATTGGCTGTTACCGAGAGTGCAAGCCTTTGACCCAGGGGCAGGTTTAAAATCGAACTTTGTCTCTTCCCCCAGCCCCCATCCATCACAATGAGCGACGCCGAAAATCAGTACATGGAGACCTCCGAGCAGAATGGAAACGAGGGAGAAGAGGAGCAGAATGGCGCAGAGCAGGAAGAGTTTGCAGTCACAGAAGAAGGTATCGGCGGAGGAGAAGTTGAAGGTGGAGGTGGAGGAGGAGGAGGAGGAGGTGGTGGTGGAGGAGGAGAAGGAGCAGATGCTGAAGTAGATGCCGACGCAGATGCAGCAGAGGCAGAAGAAACACAGGAAGGGGGAGAAGCCGGTGATGGTGGAAAAATCAACGCTAGCAAAGGAGAGGACGATGCGGGGTAAGGATCTGGAGATAGTTTCTTTGGTGCATGTTTTTGGTTCCCGCCGTGACAATGGGATCCACGAGGATGCTGTAAACGGATTCAAGGTCTTGGTAAGACACTGTGTATACTTTAACCTTCCCCATCCCAGGTAATGTTAATGTTGTACTTGTTGCAAATTGTGGCAGTTCCTTGCCGGAATGTTCATTTCCTCACTGTCTCTGCAGTAAAATGTTTGTCGGCGGCCTGAGCTGGGACACCAGTAAAAAGGACCTGAAGGACTACTTTTCAAAGTTCGGCGAGGTATCGGACTGCACCATCAAAATGGACGCCAGCACGGGGCGTTCCCGGGGCTTCGGATTCGTCCTTTTTAAAGATTCCTCCAGTGTGGACAAGGTGAGTGTTTTTATATATCTTTTTGACCGGTTTGTTTGGTCGAACGCATCACCGCCACTTACATAGTCTATATAGCATTGACCAGATGCGTTAACTCGACCTGCTGGAGCTTAGGAATGTTGAACTTGTGACCCATGTCCTACAGGTCCTAGAGCATGGTGAACACAAGCTGGATGGCCGTCAAATTGACCCCAAGAAGGCCATGGCGATGAAGAAGGAGCCTGTGAAGAAGATCTTTGTTGGGGGGCTGAATCCTGAGGCTACAGAAGAAACCATCAGGGATTATTTTGGCACTTTTGGAGAGGTTTGTCTACCTTTCATGTACGGGAGACACTTCTACAAAGATCCACCGTCTTGATCCTAGATCTCCAAACGTTTGCGAACATTTGCACTATTGTGTGGCTGGAGATTTGAATGGCAATCGTTTTTTGAAACTCAATATCAGTAGCTAAAGAAATATCAACAGCATTGTGAAATGAACCATGAATTACTGCACTGTTAGTATCTTTTGTAGTCTAATATTGTGTGTTTTTTTTAATTTTTATTTTAGATTGAGACTATTGAGCTGCCAGTGGAGCCCAAGCTCAAGAAGAGGAGGGGATTCATCTTCATCACATACAAAGATGAAGCCAGTGTCAAGAAGTGTCTTGAGAACAAGTTCCACACAGTGGAAGGCAGCAAGGTACCCATCTAGAGATGCATAACGGCTTAAAGCATACTTAAACTATCAACGCCAATGGTCTGTGTTGGTTGCAGGCTCATGTTGTCCATTCTGTCCCCAGTGTGAGTTGAAAATCGCCCAGCCCAAAGAGGTGTACCAGCAGCAGCAGTACGGAGGAGGCCGGGGGGGAGGCGGCTACGGCGGTGGACGTGGTGGCAGGTGGCGCGGCGGCGGCGGAGGAGGAGGTGGCGGCGGTGGTGGTGGTGGAGGTAAGGGCCATGACCGGGTCTCTGGTGGGCTCCTCCCCCCCGCAGCTCGTCTAATATTGGTACTATATTACAAACTGGCCAGTTTGCACGTAGCAACTTATAATTAAGCAAGTGATTTTGATGGCCAGGTGTATAAATACCCCCATTTCTGTCTCTTTCTCTCAGCCCAGAGCCAAGGCTGGAACCAAGGCTATGGCAACTACTGGAACCAGGGCTACGGCAACCAGGGAGGTTACGGGGGCTATGGTGGATACGGCAACTACGACTATGGCTCAGGTGGTGGATACTATGGTGGATACGGCGGCGCTTATGATTACAGTAAGTACCCAGATACTAGGGATGCACCAGTAGTGTAACGCTCAACATCTGGATTACCCAAAACCCCTTCTGTATAATAAATCCCAGGGCATAGATGATGGATCTACCCTTTCAGATCTACCTCACTATTGTCAAATTGTAATGGTGGGGGGGGTTATGAGTTCTTTGTTAAAAAGGAAATCTAATTTGCCAGTGTAAAATGGGCCAGATGTAATATAATGGCTAGCATGCGCTGTTAAAATGTTCTAGTGGTGCATTCCTGGTTCACGCACACGGCGACACCGAGCGGCGACCCGGCACGCTGGCTGGCTGTCTGCGCTGTGGCATGTGGCTGGCCTGGCGGGTGGCGCTGCCTGACTGTTTGACTTGTCTGTGCTCTTAAGGTTCTCAGCGGCCTCTCTCTCTGTCCCCCGCAGACCAGGGCAGTGCCAGCTTTGGGAAAACTCCAAGACGGGGAGGCCACCAGACTAGCTACAAGCCATACTGATCACATTGTAGTGAAGGTATGCTATGTCTTTATAGTCAACACTTGTGACTACTACAGCTGTCATGGCACACGGGGAGGAGGGCGGTGGTACTGGAGGTCATCATAGTGGACAGGCTGTACAGTAGTTAGTATGTAATGGTTACTGAATACTTTTTATTTGGCCAATGTGGAAAAGCTGGCAGTGAACTGCGTTATTCTTTACAATTCGATGTCTTAAATGGGTCCCATCAACCTCTTCCACTATGGGACCCTTGTTGGTTCCTAATGTAATGCTGTAAGGACCTGGGAATAATTGTATTCCTATAGTGAGAAATTGGCCTATTGCCACCCCCCCTCTTTTTCAAATTCCCTCATACACCCTATTTGGCTGTAGACGTGCAAGAGGCGGTGCAGGAGAGAACCTACTGTAATAACAAGACACTGGTCAAAGACAATGGCTTAAACATTTGGTCGAGGTGGACCACAAGCTCATGGGATTTGCTTATCTGGGAGATGCTGCTCAGCATCTTCACACTTGGGGATGGTTCAGGATCTTAAAAAGCTCGTCTGCTCGTAACCCAGGATGCCTTTTAGACCTGGCAAACGCAGTTACTTGTGTTGCATTGTGAAGCGATTTGGATACGTAGCATATTTGAGTTTCTCTGAAGGCATGCAGGACAAAGTAAATGATCTCTTCTTGCCAGCCCGTAGTTCCGCAAAGTTGAATCGACTTTCATCACATTGAGTAACCTATAGGCACCTACCTACTAGTGAGCAGCACAGGCTTGTTTTAAAGCCCTGAATCATCCCATCATCCTGGGGTCTCTTCCTCTGCTTCTGCCTCCGCCTCCCTAACATGCTGCTAAGAGCGCCAAACGCTGCAACGCTCTGCCCACAACTAACCTGCAGCTCTGGCCGACTCCACGATCACTGATTTCCTACCTGTACCTTTGTTCTTAAATTGAGTTTCTCTGGTTTACAATGATGGATAGATGACTAGAAGACCATATTAGAGTTTGCTTGCAGTTTCATGTGCTACTGCAGTGCATTGTATGTTACTGCAGTTTCTACATTGGCTTGTATAGCTTTAAATTTTAGCTGTTGTATACATTTGATAGACCAATGTTTCGTACCCTTAAGAATGATTTATTACATCATAAGGCTAAGGCTAAGAATGCGTTCCTCAAATCAGAGGATGCGCAGGAACATGCACAGGAAGAACTTATTTAGTTGTGAAACGTATGCATGCTATTCGTTTGTTTCTTACTTGGCATCTATAATTCTGATTGCACAAGGAGATGCAGATAGAGCAAGGGAGATAGCGATGTGTCCTTTTGGTTTAACTTGGCAGGCAACATAAATAGCAGATTAATTTGGTTTTCAATGTCTCCTCTTTCTCAGTGCTCAAGTGATCCAGCGTAAGACGAATTGGACGTATGGTAGCCTGGCGGGGACACAAGACTCGACTCAACTTTTATGACGGACGACCATTTTGTACAGAAACCATCAGAATAAAATGTAACTTTTTCCAAATTTTTTTTTAAACCGGTCATGTTTTTGTTCTGTTTTTCCCTTAGGTTTGTTTAGTTCTCTCCACATTTCCACCACTGGAAGTGTAATTTTTACTGTACTTTTTGGTACCTTTTTGATTCTAATGTATTGTAAGGGTTGTATTTTACATGTCTGCTGGCTTTACAGGACAAAACATTGATGCTGTAAAGGAGCTTATTTTGTTTTTTGAAGAAAAAAATAAACATTTTTCAGTAATTTTTGTTTTCTCCCCCGGTTCTGGTGCTTCCAGACTCTTGTTCACTTGGCAGGGAACGTGGGACATTGTCTTATGCAATCTGGTCTAGTGACTAAGGTTTATAGTTGCTCAACCCAACAATAATGAGTCCATGAATTCCACTCTACCTTCCACCAGGATTCAAAATGCTTCCAAAACGCTTCCGAAATTCTAAATGTAAAATGATCTTCCCCCCCCCCCTCCCTCCCCTTGCAAATTGTTGGTATTATAATTCTTACTCGATGTACATAGACTTGTAACTGCGAAAGGGAATGCTTGCATCTTCTGTGTCCCTCGTTAAACCGACGAGACACCATTTCTGGATGTTTTTTGAAACCAAGCGTTTATGTGCGGCGTCTTCAGGGTTGAATGGTGAACTACGGATAGGGCGTGCTTGTTGCTGATGTGGACTGCTGTGGTGTTAATGCGTCTGGGGAGGGAAGGGTTTCTTTTTTCAGCTTCTGTGTTGACTTAATTTGTGTGTCATGCCATTTTGTTTTGTTTTAGTGATAGCTCTGGATTTAGACGTCAACATAAGTTTGTTTATAGCACCAGCTATAATACCCCACCCCCCCGGAGTCTACACAAACTAGTGTATTTGGCAGTTTGTTAGTAATAAAAAAAATATTTGGTTTAAGTGTGTCTTCTAATGCTTAACGTTACTGTTAATGATAATGTACACTGTTTGTAACCGGAGACCACTTTTGTTCCCATTGATTTGGTTGTTTCAACACTAGAAACATTCTATGGTTTTAATTGGCGCTTAAGAATCAAGACTTAAAAGATGTCACCAGGAGCCAGGTCGGCCATTTGGCTATAATTCTAAAAACAAAAATTATTGTCTTGTGAATTGAACCATGAACGTGCAGCTATGTTGGGGGCCAGTCTACCACTCACACTTGTATGCACAAGCGTTTATCTGCTATTTTTACCTCGACATATTTCAAATATTGCTACATTCAATACGGTATCACTAGTGATACACAAGATTGTACCTACATGTACTGTACTCTGCATCAACCTGCCCGAAATTAACCCTTTTTTATTATGGTCAGGGCCAAAAACGTGACGGCTCTGTAGGTAAAGCAGTTGGGGCCTCAAACAATTACTCCATACTATACACTGTTTGAGAATAAGGATGTAGTTTTCAGCCGAATAGTCTTAACACACCTAACCGAACCAGTTGAAATTGTTTGAGAGTACACCTGCAAGGGCAATACGCTTCAATAAGTATTCCAAGAAAGCCGATAGCCGAACAGTCGTAGCTTAATGTGCAATATGGTAAAACAAAGTTCTATAGGCGTCCAATGATACTATATAAAGCCATGGTTAAATGATCATCGCGCTCCTACATCACCAATAGCACCGTGGCCCTATTGAACTATCTAGTTATATCATGTCAATCAGAAAGTATGCAAGTAACACAACTTATACTTTGTATTGTAGTGATTAGATGTTTGCAAAAAACACGCGGGTCCCTGCCGGTAAGGTATTGTTTTTTCTGTATTCAGGCAGCGTGCAGTGATGCATCCATGCAACGGATCGTGAGTCACTAAAACAAAGTCCGGGCCATTCCTGCAGACGTGAGTGACATGATGTGCAGCTTTCTCTCTCCTCATCAAAACAGCGAACTTTGCAGCAAGCCTGTCCATGCTAGTGCGTCGTAGTGGACAACAGAAACAGACCGCTGTTTTGTCAATTGTAATAACGAGTTGTGAATGTGTTTTCTACTACTTTATTGCGCTTGCATATATGATCTTTCTTTGTTTGTTGGCAATGCTTCGCCGTATTGAGAGAGAGGACTCAAAAGAGAGCTGCAGTACTGTAAATGACTATCCTAAATCAATTTAAATCTACCGTAACCTAGGCTAATGAAAACAAAAGGGTCAAACTGCAGACTTCAGACCTTCCTCCTCAGGACTATCGTGCAGGTATTATCGCCCCCTACTGATCGGAGGACGTATTGTATTTTCTTACAGAAATGAATTGGCAGGTAGTTCACATAATATAATGTGAATACTTTATATTAGAAGTCTAGTTATAAATTTATGAAGAAAAAATGAATACGTTTTTTAAATGAATAATAAAGTATTGGGATGGGAAAACAAATGTTGATGTCTTTTAATCGTTTCAAACTACAGGGGCTGAGATGTCTAAGTATCAAGCTTTGAAGCTCCACAGACGGCTTTTACATTGATACTCCGTCCACTCCAGTTAAATGTTAAATGTTAGTCCATGTTAAACCTAATCCGATTTTTAAAAAGCTAGCTACAAGGCGGTGATTGTAAAAAGAGAAAGTATTCACAACACAGTCGGTAGGCTCATGGTTCAGAACAATGCCGTTCTACAATTACATAACACGTTTATCTTTCTTCCATTTTGGCCATCTTCCAAAACTGGCCTTTTGGCCATGGCTGCTTCTGAAACCTTCGAACCATACACACACACCGTTGTGCATACTCTTTGTTCAATGTACAGGGTTACTAAACCTTCTCATCTTGACGTCCAAGCTCAAAATTCTCCATCAATTCCTCACCCCGTTCTTCGTCTTGGGCTCTGAGTCTTTTTTGTTGTTGTCTCCCTTCGACTTCCTTTTGATGCCTTGGTCCCAACATGAGAGAGAGTTTGTTTCTCACCCGCTCAGCCCCCAGGACTGGGCTCTTGCCATGGTCTGCAAGACAAAAACAAGTTTAAAAGTCCTCCCCAGTGGTCCATAGACAGTTTGACTGCTCTAATTTGTCACCCTCACAACCTGATTTGTGTTTTACCATTGGCACAGTTTTTAATTGAGTGTGCTGGAGAGCAAGGTAATAGTTTAATAGTTTATACGGATCCCCGTTAGCTGCAGCATTGCTACTGCTATTCTCCCTGGGGTCCCAAACATAAATGTACATTGGGACCATGCAACCCTTGCATTTTCATATAACCCATAACAGTACAATATAACACAACACAACACAACACAACACATTAAATGATATTAAAGGACACAGGACATCACATAACCTTGACAGGACAAGACAAGATGGCTCCTGACAGTAACAGTATACTTACTGATATGTAATTAATCAGTTTCATTCCAAATACTTTTCGATCAGTCTATTTGCCAGTTCACACTTGCATTTACCATAATCAACATTTATCAAAAATATTTACTGGTTTCTTGTGTGATGTGCCAAGAAAGTAAATTCCATTCCTTCATGGCTTGTCCTGTAATGTGTGTCCATGTCTAGTAGCATAATCATCTCTATCTGAAGCAAGCGATAGCTGCTCATACAAAACGACCGGAGTCTTGAACACAAGTAATGATTAAAGTAGTCTGTCTTTAACAAATAACCAACCTAGACATTTATTATCATGACCACATTTCTTTATTCACATCCGACTGCAAAAACTCTGTTTTGTACCATCTGAAGTTTATCATATCATATCATCATATTTTCCATTAACAATTACAAATACAGAACTGGTGAACAGAAACATTTCAATGCTGTTACTCACATGCCTTCACACATCCTTCACCACCCTCATTATCTTCACTTTGAGGTGCATTGTGTCAGGATGTTGATCTACAAACAGGGTATTTCAGAGAAGCGTCTCAATATAAATTTGAATATATAATTGCATACCCCTGATCACTACCTCTTAAATACTTATACTTACTTACTTACTGGTATATATATATATATATATATATATATATATATATACCTATAATTATGCTCTTATCTCACACATACTCTATAAGTAATCTTATAACTGTTTCTATACCTAGTAGACTGTCTTTTAGCCACTGTAAACTGTAAATGATATATTACCATGCACTTTACTGCAACATTTGCACTCTGGTTAGATGCTAAATCATTTTCGCTGTACTTGTGCTGTACACTGACATTTGAATCGAATCGAATCTAAATAACCTATTTGGACTGATTGCTGGCTCCACCCCTTTAGGCCCCTCCCACTTCAAGCTATATTAGGCCCTCCTACTTCCGAGATTCCAGAGATTTTATTCACGGGTGCCTTGGCCAAGCTTTTCCTCTTGTCTGCCTTCGATGTTTGTCTTTTGAGATACATTAAGTACTGAGCTTACGTTGACTGTGCATGCTGTCCCCGACATCGTAATTCGAACAGGAGTGTACGGTCGGTAAGTGTAATTATTTATATTAAGTATAATGCCTATAACGCTGCAAGTATATACATGCACGATAGCTGTGAGAAACTTTAGCGCCACACTGCCTCCATCTCGAAGGGGGGGGGGGGAACTGTTTCGGGTCATGTTTATGTACTATATTATACCTATTAGCTAACTATTGTGATTTACCGGTTGTAAAGCTTACACGTTATGGGAAATGGACGACCGTTTCAGTCCACTATTTCGGCTGCTTTTAACAGTACTCTGATGCCTCTGTTTCCACCAACGCAAGTGTTGCTCCTGGCTTTGAGGCTCCATTGGAATACAAACGGCTGGTCCAACGCGTTGAGCTGCTCGTCTTTAGGGCTGTGGACGCCATTACGTTAGAGCTGCCTTAATGGGGTACTTCAACAGAAGCCATTTGCCTTTTTATTCTTCAAAACTCATGTTGTATTATGTTTCTCGATTGATTCAAAAAAACATTTAATACACATACAATAATCACAATGTGCAGTACAATAAGTCCATGTCAATAAAGCGGGCTCCTGGCGAGCTGCAGCCCAGTGGGGGCGGTAGCTCCGCATCGACATCGTCGAGGGCAGACGACTCCATAAACAACTAAAACAAAAGTAAAGTGCATTAAAAACATGACTCCACAAACAACTAAAACAAGAGAAAAGTGCATTACCACATGTCTCCACTACACTTCACTGTTTTTAGAATGTAGCATCCTGACGTGTGGCTATTGTTACCAAGGCTATGCTAGCGGCAAACGGAAGCCTAGTAATCATAGCTACTCCTTTCTGATGATGGGAACATAACATTGATGTGATAATGAGCAGCTCGCTAAACAGATTATAAATACAAAGCTGGTTGGCAACACAGGAAAGATTTATAAAGTAAAAACTTAACCAGGACCAGTGTGACAGCAGTGGATCATCTTGTTATTGTTATCAGCTCCTCGGTTGGGACCAAAACAATTTTTTTCCATTGACTAACATGGGGAAAGTACGGAAGAGTATTAGGGCCAGGCATTAAAAAAAATGAGAAGGAAGATTTTTTATTTATTTTACATGTCGAGAATAAAGTCGAGAATAAAGTTAAACTTTATTCTCAAAATTGTATTTCGACTTTATTCTCGACATCCAAAATAAATAACAAAAAAATACCTGGCCCTAATACTCGTCTATATACGTCTATAAATCAGCGCATACTTTTTTTTTAGGGAAATTAACTTCCCAGTACGAACATTTGAATAGCCCTTATTTGAATCATTAGGTTCTAAAAGTTGTAAAAATCACCGATAGCCATCCAGGGAGTTATTTGTATAGGCATTATGAACGCGCATCAGACCCGCGGCTAGCGCGTTCATGTGACAAATCCTGTTCTACGGGCTTCCTGCTGTCTGTATCATTGATGGATTACTAATAATGGTAATATTGCAGATATTGGCTGTAATTCATAACTTGTATCATCTTATAATACTTACGTGGGCTGTATGCATAAAATCCTTTATCATGAATGTTTGAATTCATAAAGTTAATGCAATAAACATAAATCCTGTATCGCGAATGTTTGAATACATAAAGTTAATGAAATAGGCCTATGTCACACTTCCTGCTTCCGGAACGTTAAAAATCGCAGAGCAGTGTACTCTTACTTCCGGTAGTTACCCCAGATACCTGACAAACTACGGCCGCCTCCTCTCCTCGCTGTTATTGTAGTGTACCAAGCTGCTCAACAGTCTTGTGTGAGTCTGATAAGGAGGGATGAACGTCCCTCGTTTCATGTTCTCAGGGGTAGCACGTATGTCTGCCGTTTGCACACACAAGGAGAGCATATACGTCTCGAAAAGTGGGCGGAATAGGCGGGTATGTGTATGATTAAAAGCACTGGTCCTGACCCCCCCCCCCCCCACACACCATCTCTCATCCGAATAGAGCCACATAATGTCGGGTAAGTGTATGATTAAAAGCACTGGTCCCAAGTAGGGCTGGGCGATATGGATCAAAAATGATATCCCGGTATTTTTAGGCTGCATCGCGATATACAATATATCACTGTTTTATACGAATTCGGCAAATTTTTCAGTTTTAACTCAATGCCACATGTATGATGTCACCAGCACTTTTATTTTACGACAACTCATATTCACCAGAATAACAGGCATTCCCTTTTAGAAAATATACAGCTGCACACTAGGGCTGGGCGATATGGACTTAAACTATATCACGATATTTCATGGTATTTATTGCGATAACGATAAATGACGATAAATGACCAAAAAATAAAAAAAATCTTAATCTTTACCATCATCAAATATGTAAGGGATAATGAACGGAACGCTCATTAATAAGTCGGTAGTCGGTCCCGACTTATTATAATTTACTTCCGCGTAGAAAAAAATTGTTCTCCGAAGTTGAGGCGTTGCTTGGCAACTGGCGCAAACAATTCAGCAATTCTATCGGCAAGTCAGTATTTTCCGTCAGGAAAAGTGAACGGGACTACTCGCGGAGTGATATGATAGCCGTGAATAGAAGCCAATGTTGCCTACGTTTGGAACTCCGCCTTCCGCCATTGTTGTTCTTCTACATGTCCACATTTGTCGCATATGTAAACAGTCATTAATTATCGTCATTACCGCGGTATGACAAAATACTTATCGTGGGGAGGACTTATCACGATATACAATACGATATAGCACAGCCCTACTGCACACTACATATTAACACGTAAATGAAAAGGTACATTGAAATAATCCAAATCCATCAAATAAATCGCCTATATTAAATACATAGGCATACCTCTGCTCCTACACAACATCGCCTTCGTTATATTGCGATATATCCAGATAGAGCCACAACACACAATATTGGGGAATTGTATGATTCGGATTTAGACTTCTTCACTGTAGCCTCTAGTGTGTTCATTCACTAGTTGAACCACATCGTCTTGACTGACTTTTGGAAGGTTATGCAGTGATGTTGTCCAGCGATAAATGTCCGCAATGGTGAACGCCAAGGTGAATGCATTAACCGGAACTTGGGATACACTGCTTCAGCGATTTTTAACGGGTACTTCCGGCTTTCAACTGTGCCGTGATATAGGATCCATTATCGTGAATGTTTATTTCTCCGATCCTGATTATGATATGTTGGTTTATGTGTCTCATTGATACATCCGTGGTTTTAGCCAAATAGTTGAATGTTGTAATATCGTTGTCATTTATTTTATACCATATATAACAGCCTATAATTATAATGTATAATCTATAATGATACATTTCCTTGCACAGTGAAAAATAATACATTTAATACATTTTACATTTGCTTTTATCCAAAGCTACTTGCAAGAAGTAATTTGAAAGAGACAACAATCCATTTCTGTGGTAAATAAAGATACGAGTAGAACAAGTTCCCAGCATTCCCAATTGCAGGCCTATAGAGAAAATCTTCCCAACTACTAGGATGCCTGCATAATGTCTTAAAGTGCATTAACAACATGAACGTACAATATGTTAAAAAACCAAGTGCTTATAAGCATAAAAAGCAGAGCACAAGTATTTACCAAGTCATAAAAGCACAAGGATTTAGTGCCAATATGAATACATAGTGTATAAAAGGGGAGGGGGTGGTTAAGAGTGCACTGCTTAACCACTTTTAGAGGTGGACTCTAAACTTTTAGAGGTGGACTCTAGGTGTGTTTGGAGTCTCTTGCGGAACGTGGCGAGCACTGTGGCGCCACAAGGACAAGAGTTGGGACTTATTAATTATATTAACATTAAATTAAAGGTATTATCTACACAGTGGTTGAAAGTAATTTAATTAATTTAGTCCCATTTGATATTACTTTATTTAGACTTCTAATCAGAAGTCTAAATCGTCTTCTAATTACAGAGGGAAATATGTATTCATCTACATGAATATGATTAGAATGATACATTAAATATGTTTCACATAATTAATAATATAACAAGCTTTCAAAATACAACACATTCTCAAAGATTAAACCGGCATATATCCGTTTTAAGTGTAACGTGTTATATTAATCTTTATTATCAATGTTAACTTACCTCTGTTGCATTGACATGACCAATAGCGGTTCATCAGAATGAATGTTATTTATAATCAATGACCGTTCATTTAATACATCAATAAGACTCGCCTGATTCAACCATTTAATACATCAATAAGACTCACCTGATTCAACAGCTACCATTGAGCAAGCTCATGAACACGCAATGCTGCGACGTGAACCATGGATGTGGACCGCCGTTCACCTCAACGAGCTGCCGAGAGGCATTGTGGGAGGGGCGTGGCTTAAAGAACCAGTATATAAGGAAAATGAACGACCGGAAGCCGCCGACAAACTCCCAGAATCCTCCATGAGACACTTTTGGGCTTCATGCGCCAGCTTCCATAGGAATGAAGGGGGCCCCGCCTCCAGCACTGTATCCAGTTATTTTAATACGTCCATGCGGACCACTGCTGCTTCTTCACTTTTGTTTTTTAGTGATTTTAAAAATGGCAGTCACACAATTTTTAGTTGGTCTGTTGGTCACGATAAGTCCCTTCCCTTGACGTAGCGGGGGCTACGTATATATATATATGTATATATGTGTATGTATATATATATGTATGTATGTATGTATAATATGTATATATATATGTGTATTAGGGCTGTGCCATATCGTATCGTTTATCGCGATAAGTCCTCCCCACGATAAGTATTTTGTCATACCGCGGTAATGACGATAATTAATGACGTGTTTACATATGCGACAAACGTGGGCATGTAGAAGGAGAACAACAATGGCGGAAGGCGGAGTTCCAAGCGTAGGCGAGGAGGAGTTAATGGAGAAAAAAGGAGCTCCATCTGTAGTGCGGACCTGGTTTGGGGTTCAAAAAAGCAGAAGTTAATCAAACGTCTGCTATATGCAAAGTGTGTCTACAAACAAAGGATGGAAACACGTCCAATTTGTTCCACCACCTAAAGTACTAACACAGACGAGAGTATGAGGAGAGTCAGAAGGCGTCAACGAGCAACGTGCAGACTCCTCTTACTCACAAGGGGATGGTCAGTTGCACACCGTACGATTTGTGTGTGTGTGTATATGTAGTTACCGGGGAGCTCGTATCGAGAGTAACACGAGACCGGCGGGTGACGCGGGATAGGCAAGGGATCTGGTTCTGGATCTCCGGGACATCAGCGTGTGGCGATTCCGTCCAGAATGTACGACTTAACGTGAACAACGTATGACGTGCAGTACGACCTAACCCCGGGGTAACGGGAAGCCAGGGTATATATACCCCATGTGAGGGGATTAACAATTGGACGCGGCAATAGCTGACAGGTGTGTGTGTGTGTGTGTGGCTTGGCCAAAATCCAAGACCCAACCAATATTTCTCTACATTATTGGAAAACAATTGATGGGCACTAGTTTATTGAAAAATGCATTGTTGTATTTATTTATAATTTAATGAATGAATAGTGTTGCATTAGGTGGATTAACATAGTTCGACCCAGTCAATCAAAAACATTCTCCCGATTGACTTCTTCTCTTCTCTTCTCTCCTCTCATCACAGACTCTGAAGCTGCTACTGTGATCTGTGGAGTAGGATCAGAGGGAGGTCTGCAGTGGATGCTGGTGCGAGTCAAGGTGGACAGCTCACCTGAAAGAGTGACAAGCGGACTTGTGCCTTCTGTACCATGCTGCCCAGGATCTTACAATCACCCATCAATATAGCTATCATCATGGCTCTTATGTTTTAGGCGTGGCGTCGTGTCTGTTATAAGTAGAGTGACGGTCCATGCAGCTACGGTGGGCATGTCGTTTAAGGCAATGGCCTGAAAGAAGCCAATATTAAAACCTGGAACTGTAGCGGTAGCCAACTCCTTACTGTCGAGAATTAGGAGACCAAAGGCCAAGTTGGGTCTTCTGAACTGGCAAGATGAACTGCACAGATATTGGCTACATTTGGCGGTCTCGCATTCACAGTGGTTTTACATATTTTACACATCGGCAAAAACGAGGTTTCTTCCCGTTCTCTGACTCAATTGGTTTGGATTGGAACGTTGCTTGCGAAAGGAAGACAAAACTGAGTTTAAGTTTGCTAACAAACGGAGTGCTGACGGACATCTATGAGTTTAGTAATTCTGTGTCAAAATCAGCTAGGTACTTGGTGGCCGACATCCTGGAGTATAATTTTGACACTGGCGTGGTCACTGAAAGACAGCGCCATACATTTACAGACCATACAATCAGAAGAATTGAGATGCTCAGAATATATGATGACAAGGTTTTTTTCCTTCCTGACGGGACGAAGGAAAAGCAAGCAAACTACGCTGGCTACGGTCGTCCAGCCACCAATCTGAGTGAGTTCGCTGTGCAATTTTCACTCGGGAGCCCCGATGGGACTGACCAGGATGGTGAAAGTGGTCATGTAGACGAGGAAACAATGGGCACAGTGGTAGAGCGTTTGTACCCATGCTGTGAGGCCATTGGTCTGGATCTGTACATTAGACCCACGGACATGCCCAAACAGAAACTAGACTTGGGTTTGTTAACCAACAAAGTCATTCGTGAAGTGTTCAGATTTGTTAAAATGGTGTGCAGCACACTACGCCAGAACTTCTCGGATGTGCTTCACCATAACTTTGATCTCTGCGCTAACGATAGTGACGCTTGGGAAATTATTCAGAAGATCAAGAAAAATAAAATCGTCATTCCGCCGCAAGCCAAAGAGGCTTTTTTGGAAACACCTTGCAATTTGGTCCAAAAGCCTAAGGTACTCCGAGGGAAAAGAAAATCTGTCTCTTTCTTTGAAGACCAAGACTCCGCATCACCAACACTCGGCAAAAGGAAACGGAAGCCCAAGTGTGATGAATTGTTCGTGGACTTCGGAGAGATAGATGGCTTGCAGGAAACACCGACGTCCCCTTCCTTTAGTACGGTGCGTTCGTTGTCAAACTGTAATCCTACACCCAATGTCCCAGTTTCCTGCAGTGGTGACGAGGTAGCTACCTCGGGTAGCGGTAGCCACATAGAGCTAGCTACCTTGGCTAGCGGTAGCCACATAGAGCTAGCTACCTCGGGTAGCGGTAGCCACATAGAGCTAGCTACCTCGGGTAGCGGGAGCCACATAGAGGTAGCTACCTCGGGTAGCGGTAGCCACATAGAGGTAGCTACCTCGGGTAGCGGTAGCCACATAGAGGTAGCTACCTCGGGTAGCCACATAGAGGTAGCTACCTCGGGTAGCCACATAGAGGTAGCTACCTCGGGTAGCCACATAGAGGTAGCCACGGGAAAGCAGAGACTGTGGATGTGCCGGGCGCCGCGTGGCAAAGAGATAGTCACAAAGTGGTTCAGAAAGAAAAACAGGGCTTTTTTGAACTTTAATGTGGGCTCCAGTGTAAAACAAAATCGTAATTTGCAATCTCTAACCAATGTTAAATTAAAGGACATGTTTACATTTGCTAGGTTTATTAACCAAAGTAAATCGAGGTTCATGCTTGGGATCTTTAAAAATAACTTCACGTTTGCCTATCGGAGTAGACCGCAGCAGAACAGGTTTCTGGCACTCATCAGGCAGAGACATAAAGCTCTAAATAGCCGTCCCCGTGGAAAATCTGTAGAGTTATTAAAAGCCAGTGCAAATATTCCTGGAATAAACGGCATTGTCTGTTCCTCGCCAGCAGCTGAAGCAGTTACTCCATCCTCTGCAACAGTTCATGAACCTAGCATGGAGGACTACCCCTTCTGTATGGTGCTAGGGCTTAACCTTTGGCTAGGGAAAGAGCGCCCCCAGAGCCAGAAACTGGATTTGGGTCTCCTGACAAAAGGTGCCCTGCTGGAGTTGAATAGCTTTGTCAGTGAGCTGTGTGGGACTGTCTGGGAGATCATGTACGATATACTTGAGCACAATTTTGACACTGGCCTACGAGGCGGAGAAATCGCGCAACAACTTAAAAAGTGGTGCAATTTCCAAAATGTATTCTACAATAGTAAAGGGGCTTGGGTGTCGGAAGAACCAAAAGTCATATTTTCTGAGATTCATATAGCTATTAAAATGGGAACCAGAGCACCAGAGAACCAGAGCACCAGAGAACCAGAGCACACTTACCTGTGCGACCCCTATCCTCTGTGCAAAGAGATGCGGATACACCTTGACGTGAACTCAACGAGGGAAGCCAGAGAAAAACTGGACTTGCGAGTGCTGACAAGGGCGGTCGTTTATGAGATCCACCAATATGTGGAGGAGGGCCCCCAGGATGATCATTACGTTTCCATTCTGTACAAAATCCTAGAAGACAATTTTGACCTCTGCTCACAGCTTCACAGACGCTGCCAGTTTGCCTTGGCTATTGCATCCCAAGTGAAAGCGATGGCAGGGCACTTCAGAAGGTCATCCGGGCGTAACGGAGACTATCCAAACAAGGTGTTCAAATTGCCTTTTGCGTTCCCGAGCAGTGGGCAGGGAGTCTGCAAAGAGGAATTGGAGGATGGATACTGTGAATACCCTGATGATATTGATGATGATGATATTACATTTGTCTGCAAACTTATTCCTGTTGATATTAAGATACAGCTAGATTAGAATTTAGTTCCTCTTGAGTATGGGGTTTTAGGTTAGCGTACTTGTGAAAGGAGAACTACATTGCTTGCTTCTTCCCCAGATTGAAGGAAAAGGGTCAACAATTGTCAATTACCAAGTTTGTACTGGAAAATATTTTCACTTGTATAGTGATATGATACCATGTCAGCCTCCTATCATCATATCTACATTTTCCTGTTTATAGATATTTCTGGCAAATGTAAATGAAGCTCAATACAAATTACAACTTTGACAACATTGTTCTGTGCATGTTATTTCCTTTATTGTTTTGGTCAAGCCATTTACATGAAATGCACATTACATGTGTGATGCATACTTTAAGCTGTCGTAGTGTAAATGGCAACAATTCCAGGTTCAGATTTGGCCCGTCAACAGAACTTACGAAGTGCTACTTGTTCATTGTTAAAGGTCAACAAAGGTAAGACCAGAGATGTCTTCAATAGGAAACACCAAGGTCACTACTATATGAATAATGTTGCTAAATGATAATGGTGTAGTTAAACAATGTATTTACTACTACTAAACAGTTACTCAAACTGGATACTTTAAATGTATTGTTATTATTCATGAACCATCCAGGCATTCTCAATGACCCATGTCGTTATCATTTGGCTGGATGCTCGGCGGGTTTTGAGTTTTCAATTCGGTCTTGCTCATCCATGAGTAATAAGCGTAGCATACTTGGCAGTGTTGGAGGATCTTAGACAAGGTTCTTTGACGGGACAGAGAACGACACATGAATATGCTACACAATTGTATTCGCTCATGTAAAAGTGCAGCATAGCGTACACTCGTCGATGATGGTGAAAATGACTTGATTTGAAGTAATTTTCAGGTCATATTCAAAGCGACGGAAGCTTTTGATTTTAAAACATTGTGATTGTTTTTCATTGTGAACATTTGTTACATCCAGTTGACCGTTGTTTACAACCAGTGACTGAAGGGTTTATTTGATTTAATACAGAGCTTTTGTGGACACCCAAGCAGGGTGCGAACTGGAGGGGAGCCTAGTGGTGACATGAGCTCCCCTGGGAACATGGTTTGTGAAATTTGGGGGGAGCTCTCTAAAATACTGATATGATGACCAAATAAATTCCATTTTGGGCATGTTTTTTTTTTTTTCAAAGGTGTAAAATAAGTGAAATCAAATTATATTTAGAGTTTATGATTCATGAAAAAAGTGTCGCCTGCTTGCACGCTGCCCGCAGCTCCACCCAAGCAGGCGACACGAGAGAAGGGCTATGTGCATCGTTGTGTTGTGTGTGTGTGTGGCGTCGCGTCTCTCCAGGCAGTGAGAGGGTTGTGTTGTGCTATAGCTGTATTATTAATATTAATATTGTTCATGGTTGGTGCCGCTGGCTGCTCTTATCGCGTGTGTTCGGCTCTGTGTGGGCTACAGCCATAATAGGCTATAGCCCATGTGAAACGATGTAGCCTGTTTTTGAGTCATTTAAGTTGATTTAATTAAACAGTCAAACGTTACATTGGTGGTCCGTGGATTATTTATTATCAAGTAGATTGAAGTTTGCGTAGCCCATACATGCTCGGGAAATCTGTTGACATGACCATGATCCATCGGGACGTTTCATGTAAATGTAGACCTGTGGCACCACCCCGCGTGCAACAGATGTTCTCTTTATAATAGGCCTATGTCTGTGCTGTTGCTATTAATGCACGGATCAGCATTTACCCCCCCCCGCAAAAAACGGTCTCCCCGGAGACCGTGGTATAGTTCGCACACTGCACCCAAGGCGTATGTAGCATGTTTATTTGTTGCAATTGGGGGCGGCAGTAGCTCAGTCTGTTAGGACTTGGCTTGGAAGGTCGCCGGTTCAAGTCCCCGAAACACCTGGGCACTGCCGAGGTGCCCTTGAGCAAGGCACCAGACCCCTACAGCTCCCCGCTGTATATAAAGTAGCTGCCCACTGCTCCTTAATTTCCCTCGGGATAAATAAAGTAATCTTGAATCTAATACTAGGATGGGTTAAATGCAGATAAACACACAACACTGTGTACGTGACCAATAAAATGATTTAATCCTCCAGATTTCGATTATTTATCTTAGACCAAATGTTTTAAGTTATGTGGGTAATGCATTGTTGTTTCATGCCGTTCTGATTGACGTTTCGTCAGACCACTTCGCTGAGCAACTGAGAAACAACATCACACACACACACACACACCACAGAACCTGGCCCAACCATCATGACGGCAACCAGCGAAAAACTAAAAAAGAAATACAACCAAGAAAGAACAAAGGTCATTGTTCCAACACGCACTCTTCTACTGTTCCCCCCCCCCCCGAGAGTAGCAAAAGAGAGCAAAGTAACCTACTTTATTTAATTTAATTGCACTTGTTGATCGGTCTCTTCTTCATCTTGTCAGAAATAAATCGGCTCTTATTTAGAGATGATGATTTAGATACTGAGGTCTGACCTGGTATCGTAAACAAAAGAATGGATGAGTCGAAGATCAGTTTGAGAAATGTATGAGCCAATCTTTTCTTTTGGATCTTACTGCTATCTCAACAGCTGACTTTTGCAGACAAAATAAAGATCAGTGCAGTGAGAGAAATCATTGATCTTAAATTGGGATTGTGGTGAGACAAGAATAAGTCTACTTCTTAGAAAATTTCGCTTGGTTTTGTCTGGGAGAAATAGGCTATAGACAAAGATAAGAATTGTCCCTTTCCCTTGGAGTAAGCGCTGATTCAAGTTTTTCTACTTACAAACAACCGAACGAAATTTAGATTGAGTGATATTTTTGTGTTAAGTTGATTTACCTTAATTAAATTAAAGTAAGACATACTATATAGTAAAACCAGTTATTTATAATGTTCTACAAGGAGGGAGGGATTGGGGAGGACTGCTGGTATCCTGACACGGGGACATTGTTAAAATAGTGATATTAACAGTATTTTCACAGATTAATCTGTTAAATGTATGTGTATTTATTTTTCTCTTGCAAGTTTATTTTGAATCAATTGAAACAATGACATTTTAGGGAGGCTGGTCCTCCCTTTTCCTCAATGGACGAGCCCCCTCGTCACATGATGGAAGTTGTATCGTGTAGGCCCCTTGGCCTCGGAACTTCAACCTGCCATCAGTAACAAGTCGTTACCACTAGATGGTGGTAGAGTTTAATTAGTCAAGGAAGTGCGCTTCGACTCGTGCGACATGATTGATTATATATTATGAACCGTGAAAAAAGCATTAACAACACGTGTCAACTCAAGATTCTTAGGGTAAAGATAACATGGTTACAATCACCCGAGGAATGCTGGTTCCTGGTACTGAACATTGTTGTAAGGTTTCCCTGAGCAAGAGTGCTAACCCTGCAATGCTGCTAAATACTGATAAATACTGATTTAAACCCTGCAATACTGATAAAGCCTGTGTGTAAACGGTGTGCAGGGCTTAACACAAGGTGGAAAACACACTATATAAATAGGCCTACAATGCATTCACTTGCATATATATACACAGACTATATAACAGTCAAACGGGAAGTTCTCTCTCTCTCTCTCTCTCTCTCTCTCTCTCTCTCTCTCTCTCTCTCTCTCTCTCTCTCTCTCTCTCTCTCTCTCTCTCTCTCTCTCTCTCTCTCTCTCTCTCTCTCTCTCTCTCTCTCTCTCTCTCTCTCTCTCACATCAGTCCCCGGGCACTGACATACCGGGTCCCTTGAGTGCCTCATCTGGGCTGGCATATTGACACACACGCACGGACACACACACACACACGCACGCACACACACGCACATAGAATCTGCTTCTCTGTCCTATCATCATGGTTTACGTCTTTCCTTGTGCCCAAAAGCGTTCCCAAGTAAACAGCCCCAGATAGGAACAAAATCAGATCAGGCCGTCCTTCCCTATCGGTGCGGTGTCCCTATCTCAGTCATGTGCTGGAGGGTCTAGCAGCTGACCATGTTGTCTCATAGCATGATATATTCACACACCCCAGCTGTCTGAGGGAGATTAAAGGGTAAGTAACCCCCCCCCCCCCCCCACCCACACCCCCCTCCTCCACTTCCACCCAGGAGATTATGGTCAAAGGCGAAAAAAATTAAAAGTTAGGTATTGTATATATATAGGAGCACACGTCACACTCGCTCGGCCAAGGGTGCACAGCAGCCATGGCAAATGGTGACTCGTTAAGGGAGTATATTGAACACGGAAGCAGGGTGCTACACTCATGTTCAATATATGCATGTTCGAAAATCTGCAGGGCACCTCGCAGTTTTTTTCGGGGACTCGAACCGGCGACCTTCGGATTCCTAAGCCCCAAGTCCCAACAGACTTCGCCACTTCTGCCCGCGGCAGTCTGTAGGACACATGGGTCACACGACAGGTCGTTGCTCGCGACGATCCACAACAACGTCACATCACGTCCATTGGTCAACGGTAGACCGTACTTTGGCACAATACAACCGCAGCGTCTGCTGTCGACCGACCGGTACAACTACTACAGACTGGTGGCCATCAGTCTGTAAAGGAACGGTGGCCATTTCCCTAATGTTAAAGTTGAGAGCAGCCAAGGCATTAAAGCGGCTCTGTGTAGAGATGACAGAAGAGGCTGCAGCATTCCCCTTTGCCCGAGTGCCAAAATAGAATTACCTACAATTCAAACATCACTTTTAAGAGGGTGACGTACACAGACACCTTCAAGTAAGGGGGCCAGGCTGTGTTGTCATGGAGACAGAGTTTCGGAAGCCAGGGTGAATTGTGAAAAAGGATAAGTCTGTAGTTGTCCTTTTGGCCTGTTGCTTCATTTAGTCATTTATTTGGCCACTTTGGCCCCCCCCCCCTCCCCCTCAATTGCTCTTCTTGTTTCCTGTCCCCATCTCTATTCTCCTGTTATATAAATCCACCCATCTCTATTCTCCTGTTATATAAATCCACCCATCTCTATTCTCCTGTTGTATAAATCCACCCATCTCTATTCTCCTGTTATATAAATCCACCCATCTCTATTCTCCTGTTGTATAAATCCACCCATCTTGTGGAGGCGTCTTATGTAATGTTCACAAGCTAAATTTCCCTTTATTGAGACCAGGGTCTCTGTACCTCTCTCTCTGTATCGGCTAGGGTTTAGTATGGAGAGAGAGAGAGAGAGAGCAAAGTGACTGATGGATGATATATACGTACATGTGATATATACAATTGTGCAAAAAAGCATTTGAAAGCATTTTAAAGTGCCAGTAGTGCAGCAGCATCATGAATACAGTGCAGTACAGTGAAGAACACTGCAGTAACGGTAATGAGTCCAGAAAGTCCAGCAAAGTATGATAGCGAAATGTTAATAACAATGTTATGATAGTGGCAGCACTCCAAGCAGTTCAGTAGGCGCACTGCCTGTGGATAAAAACTATCCTTGAACCGGGTAGTCCTTGTACGGATGCGGCAGACATAGAGGCGCTGGTGTGCCGTCTTCAGCATGACCTCTGTGTTGCGGGTCCACGTCAGGTCGTCTGAGATCTGGAGTCCCAGAAAACGGAAGCTGCTGAAAATCCACCAGTCCACCAGTGTCCAGTCCACCAGTGTCCTGTCCAGGCTGATGGGGGAGTGGGTGCCCCGGTGGCTCCTGAAGTCCACAATGAGCTCCTTAGTCTTGCTGACATTCAGTGCAAGGCTGTTGTGCTTGCACCATTGCGTCAGCTGGAGTACCTCATCTTTGTACTCTGTTTCGTCGTCCTTGCTTATCAGGCCGATGACCTGTGGTGTCGTCTGCAAACTTGATCTTCCAATTGTTATTGTTGGGATGTTGTTCCCAATCTTCACCACTTGAGGCCTGCCCGTCAGGAAGCGAGAGGAGGAGGAGGGGGAGAGAGAGAGAGAGAGAGAGAGAGAGAGAGAGAGAGAGAGAGAGAGAGAGAGAGAGAGAGAGAGAGAGAGGAGAGAGAGAGAGAGAGAGAGAGAGAGAGAGAGAGAGAGAGAGAGAGAGAGAGAGAGAGAGAGAGAGAGGAGAGAGAGAGAGAGAGAGAGAGAGAGAGAGAGAGAGAGAGAGAGAGAGAGACTTAATCTTGAGTCTGACACCTCTTTGCCTCGGTCCCACTTCCCTTCCCTTCCCTTCCTCGACGGCCTCCCCCCTGCTGTTGTCGGAGACATCACATCAAGCAGCGTTCAAGAAGAGACTGAACAAACTCCTCCTCAGCATGTCACTGCAATCCTAAAGCTCAAGGACTTCAAACATCCACAAATCATCTTCTATACACTCCTGAGTAGCTACAGATCACTAATTGTCTCTCTGAAGTTTGTTCATGAAGCTTGTTTCTGCAAAAGCATGCAAGAAGAGAAATATCCTGGAAACGTTAATTCTGGTTGTTTGCCATTTGCCTTTGAACTGAAAATGTCTAAGAACGACCAATCTTTAGATACTCACACATTGGTGTAAAACTTGCAAACTTACTAAGTTTGACCCCGACGGCCTGAACGGTGCGGTGAACTAATTAAAAATTATGTGATTTTGCCATTTGTCCGAGTTTGCGACAACTATGGTGGTGGCATGACTTTCTGGACTCATCATAGTTACTGCACTGTATTCATGATGCTGCTGCACTACTGGCACTTTACATGCTTTGTTTGCACAATTCAACACATGTACATCATGGCAGTATAGCTCAGGAGGTAGAGCGGTTGCTGGTTCGATCCCCCAGCTCCTCCTAGCAAAAACTGTCGAGGTGCCCTTGAGCAAGACACCCTAACCCTAACTGCTCCTGACGTGCCGGCTGTCTCCTTGCACGGCTGACTCCGCCGTCGGTGTATGAATGGGTGATGTGAGGCATGACTTGTAAAGCGCTTTGGATAAAAGCGCTATAAAAAAGCCGGCATTATTATTATTACTTCTTTTTTTGTTCATTTTTATTGTATATATTATTTTTATGGTGTTGTTTTGGAGATGTTCACTGCTGGAGGGAATGGGGAGTAAGCATTCCTATGTACTTGTTGCACATGGCTAATAAATATCTTGTATCTTGTATGTGGTTCATTTATTTAGTCAACATTATTTATTATATTTTCCAGAGTAGAGTTGGCCACTGAAGGGAGATCAGGACTGGGAACTCCGATCTCACCAGGGCGACCCCCACCAAGTCCTACACACTGCCCATCACACACACACACACACACACACACACACACACACACACACACACACACACACACACACACACACACACACACACACACACACACACACACACACACACACACACACACACACACACACACACACACACGCACACACACACACATACACGCACACACACACACATACAAAGATTTTTTTGGTATATATTTTATATATTTGGATATACATAGTTTAATGCAGTTTTTCTATTTTCTATTTTTTGTTTTGCAAAATGTATTTATGGCACTGCCCCTTTTAATTCACTGCATATCCTGTATGTGTATTGATGATGTGACAAATCAAGTTCTTGAATTTTGAATCTTGAATAGGAGACAGCGGCGTCCACTGCATTGTTGCCACCTGAGGTCAGATCTGAGCGTGACTGATGCCTGAATGATGCAGTATGTTGAATTTGAACAGTGGCCCATCCGCCCATAATATCTCCATTCAAGAACGATGTCGATACCACTTCAGCGCACCTCTCAAGTACTGATGGAAGCTAGTATTTCCCCTCAGGCCGCCGCCATCCATGCGGAGACAGAATCCAGTCATGGTATTTAAAGACACACTTGTGTAACATTATTCAAAACATGTATTTTTGTTTAAAAAGCAGACAAAGATACAAACCAATGGATCTGTAAAATGTGGGGAAACTTCTGTTTGTGATTCCAGGTGGTGCCTTCCTGTGTGTGTGTGTGTGTGTGTGTGTGTGTGTGTGTGTGTGTGTGTGTGTGTGTGTGTGTGTGTGTGTGTGTGTGTGTGTGTGTGTGTGTGTGTGTGTGTGTGTGTGTGTGTGTGTGTGTGTGTGTGTGTGTGTGTGTATACACACTACTCAGCGTTTGAAGCATAGTGCGTTGAGGTGAGGAGAGGTGCTAAAATACAGGAAGAGTCAAGGGAAAGTATGGGGATGGGGACACAGAATCTCTCTCTCTGTCTTTCTCTCTGTCTCTGTGTCTCCCTCTGTCACTCTCTCTGTCTCTGTGTCTCTCTCTGTCACTCTCTCTTTGTCTTTGTCTCTCTCTGTCACTCTCTCTGTCTCTGTGTCTCTCTGTGTCTTTCTCTCTGTGTCTCTCTCTGTCACTCTCTCTGTCTCTGTGTCTCTCTCTGTCACTCTCTCTGTCTGTGTGTGTATGTCTTGTCTCTCTCTCTCTGTCTCTGTCTCTCTTTCTCCCTCTGTTTATATATATCTCTCTCTCTCTGTCTCTCTCTCTCTGTTTCTCTCTGTCTCACTCTGTCTCTCTCTCTGTCTGTCTGCTTGTCTCTCTCTCTCTGTCTCTCTCTGTCTCTCTCTCTCTGTTTCTCTCTGTCTCTCTCTCTGTCTCTCTCTCTGTCTCTCTCTCTCTCTCTCTCTCTCTCTCTCTCTCTCTCTCTCTCTCTCTCTCTCTCTCTCTCTCTCTCTCTCTCTCTCTCTCTCTCTCTCTCTCTCTCTCTCTCTCTCTCTCTCTCTCTCTCTCTCTCTCTCTCTCTGTGTATCACTCAAAACATGGTGAAGCAGAGAGACATGGAGGGCCCCCTGGGACTGGAGCAGGGGGGGATCAACGGATGGGGCTCATAAAATCACATCACCCTCCCCGAGAGACGTATGTTTCCCCTGTGGAAAACAACGTGCACACACACACACACACACACACACACACACACACACACACACACACACACACACACACACACACACACCACACACACACACACACATTCATCCATTTCAAGGGTGAATTCCCCCCAGCTGCCCCACTGGAGGCTGAGGTTAAAACAGGTCAGGGTTAGGGTTAGGGTTACAACAACCGACTAGAGGAGTGGGAACACGGTCAGATGCTGTTGATGGTTGACTCTTGACTCTTTTTTCTGTCATTCAGCTGGACTATACGGAGAGATTCACAAACCCGCTCTCTCTCTCTCTCTCTCTCTCTCTCTCTCTCTCTCTCTCTCTCTCTCTCTCTCTCTCTCTCTCTCTCTCTCTCTCTCTCTCTCTCTCTCTCTCTCTCTCTCTCTCTCTCTCTCTCTCTCTCTCTCTCTCTCTCTGTATGGCTGTGTCGGTGTTGTTGAAGTTATAGGTGGATGGGATGGAAAAGAGTGACATTTCCAAAAGAGGTGTAGAAGAGAAGCACACTAGATTCATATATATATATTTATATTTATATTTATATTTATATTTATATTTATTTATATATATTTATATTTATATTTATATATATATATATATATTTATATGGGTGGGTGGGTGTGGTGGGTGGGGGGGGGGGGCAGGATGAACGGTTCATGGAGCACACAGCCATCCACAGAACAACATCTGCAGGAAGATGCTGGTCACCTCAGGCACTGTGTGAGAGGGAGAGAGAGAGAGAGAGAGAGAGAGAGAGAGAGAGAGAGAGAGAGAGAGAGAGAGAGAGAGAGAGAGAGAGAGAGCGAGAGAGAGAGAGAGAGAGAGAGAGAGAGAGAGAGAGAGAGAGAGAGAGGATATGATTACACACTGCTATGTTGAATACTCGTCAATTATTACATTGTACAGTCTGTTTTTGTTTTGAACAGCAGACCGCTGCAATGAATTGCACGGTTGGAATGGACAATTTCTTTTCGCCGGAGCGATAACATCATTTTTTTTAAACCAATCTAGTAATTGCATTGATTTCTTTAGTAAGTAGCCGTGTAATAAGGGGGGGGGGGGGGGGGCGGGGGGGGACAATGCAGGATGATCCTCGACCCTTCTGCTTCACTGCGTCGCTCTGTATGGGGGTGTGTTTCTCAATGATAATTACCTGCTGCTCACTGTACATTATATTATCCCTTTACGTAACTGCCATCATGTCAGCCTCCACTTCTGGAAACCACAGTCCAGCTAGCCCCCACCTTGCTTTGTGTGCTAAGTGCATATACTTGGCATTCCGCAAACAGCATGTAAGCACTGATTTTTTAAAATAAAATCAACATTCCCATTTCACTTACCATGTCACACACCATGTCATTTAATAAATCCTTCAGTCTGTCAATAATAAAAGATACATACATATGTAATTTAAACACAATTAATGAATATTAAATAATAGACACAATGAATCATAATAAAAACACATAATGAGAACTACCGCCTACAACCTATATATCATAGAAAAATGGACTTTGTCAATTTCAACTGTGTGAATAATTAGTGAAACAAAATAACAAACAATACATTTCCAAAGTCCAATCTGACTTCAAAATGCCACCTCAGAGTGTCATGGAGGGAACGTCCTGTTTCCACAGACCAATTTCACTTCAAACAGATAGCAGCCCACCTCATAGTGTCACACAACACTATCAGGACATTCCGACCTGGGCATTCCAAATGAAAGGCCTCTAAAAGTAATTAATATATGAGCTGTGTACCCTCTAAATTCAGATTGAAAACGTCCTGTTTCCACAGACCAATTAGACTTCAGAACCACAGAGAGGCTGAGCAGCAGCTGGTCGTCTGTCAGTCACAACAGCAACATGGAGCTGAACACACTGAAGACAGTGGAGATGACAGTGGACTCAAGGAAGCAACACACTCCCACACACACACACCCCCCCCACACACTCAACAGCACTGTGAGTGAACTGTATCTCTCCTATCGCCCTTATGTTCTACTATTACAGAAAGGTGTGGAGACGCTGGAGACATTATAAGCAGTTATAATGTCTCCACATAATGTGGAGACATTATAACTGCTTATAATGTCTCCAGACGCTAATGTCTCCAGACGCTGGAGACATTATAAGCAGTTATAATGTCTCCACATAATGTGGAGACATTATAACTGCTTATAATGTCTCCAGCGTCTCCACACCTTTCTGTAATAGTAGAACATAAGGGCGATAGGAGAGATATATATATAAGCATATATATAAGCAGCCACAATCCAAGCCAAAGCCAAATGGCCCCTATGCTTGAATTCGGAAATGTATTAATTAGCGTACACTAACAAATACAGTTACTTTTCCTATCAAATCTGTGGTTCCAATCAACCATCAGCCGGTTTTGAGTCTTCAATCTAGAGTTAACTGTTCCTCTGTATGTGTCAATGTGGCTTTTACTTTTGTTCAGAGGTTTAACCTTCTTGTGAACATAGCTCAGAGTTAGTTTGATGATTAATTAAAAAGTCAGTGCTGCACAGAAGTCTTTACTAAATTAATTTGATTAACACTGCATGTTTGTACCGACAGGTCACAGGCGTGGAAAGAACCTCTTCGGTTTATATCCTCTATATCAACACCTTAAATGTTAAATAATGAGATAATTATATATATAATATATACTATACATAATTCTTGGCCCCAGGGGTTGACGAGATCCATCCAGAAATGTTTAAGGCTCTGGGGGTTGAGGGGCTGTCGTGGATGACACGTCTTTTCTACATTGCGTGGAAGTCTGGAACAGTGCCTGAGGAGTGGCAAATGGGGGTGGTGGTACCCCTGTTCTAAAAGGGGGACCAGAGGGTGTGTGCCAATTACAGGGGTATCACATTACTCAGCCTCCCTGGGAAAGTCTACTCCAAGGTGCTGGTAAAACGAGGGTTCGGCCAATAGTCGAACCTCAGATTGAAGATGAACAATGCGGATTCCGTCCTGCTCGTGGAACAACGGACCAGATTTTTACTTTTGCAAGAATCCTGGAAGGGGGCTTGGGAGTATGCCCGGTCTCCATGTGCTTTGTGGATCCCCCAGTCAATGCTGGTCGAAGTTGCACGGGAGAGGAATGTTTAGAGTCCCCTGCTGGAGCTGCTACCTCCGCCACCAGACCCAGATAAGCAGTAAATGATGGATGGATGGATGGAGTCATTTTGAAGTTGGATTGGTCTTTGGAAATGTATTTGTTATTATTGAGTTTGACTAATAATTCATCAAATTGAATTGACAAAGTCTTGATTTTCAATGAAATACAGTTTGTAGGCCGTAGTTATTAGTAATATTTGTAGTAATTTTATATTTACATCTTTCATTATCCATCCATCCATCCATTGTCTACCACTTATCCTGGTCGGGTCTCGGAGGTAGCAGCTTCAGCAGGGGACTCCAAACTTCCCTCTCCCTGGCAACATGGACTAGCTCTGACTGGGGGATCCCGAGGCGTTCCCAGGCCAGCGTGGAGATGTAATCACCCCATCTGTACCTTGGTCTGCCCCGTGGTCTCTTCCCAGTTGGCGACCAGGAAGCATCCTTACTAGATGCCCGAACCACCTCAACTGGCTCCTTTCTACGCAAAGGAGCAGCGGCTCTACTCTGAGTCTCTCACGAGTGACTGAGCTTCTCACCCTATCCCTTAGGGAGATACCAGCCACCCTCCTGAGGAAAAACATTTTGGCAGCTTGTATTCGCGATCTCATCCTTTTGTTCATTACCCATTGTTCATGACCATAGGTGAGGGTAGGAACGAAGACTGATCGGTAGATCAAGAGCTTTGCCTTCTGGCTCAGCTCTCTTTTGGTTACAACGGTGCGGTAAAGGGCCCCCAATAACGCTCCCGCTGCACCTTTTCTCTGGTCAATCTCACACTCCATACTCCACAAACTTCCCTCACTCGAGAACAAGACCCCGAGATACTTGAACTCCTTCACTTGGGATAAGTGTCTACTCACTTGGAGTAGACAATCCATCGGTTTCCTGCTGAGAACCCATGGCCTCAGATTTAGAGGTGCTGATCCTCATCCCAGCCGCTTCACACTCCGCTGCAAACCGATCCAGTGAGTGCTGAAGGTCACATACTGATGACGCAAACAGAACCACATCATCTGCAAACAGCAGCGATTCAATCCTGAGCCCACCACACTGCAACCTCTCCCCTCCATGACTACGCCTTGAAATCCTGTCCATGAAAATCACAAACAGGATGGGTGACAAAGTGCAGCCCTGGTGGAGGCCAACACACACTGAGAACAGGCCTGACTTACTACCGAGAATCCGGACACAGCTCTCGCTTTGGGAGTACAGAGATTGGATGGCCCTCAATAGTGACCCCCGCCCCCCATACTCCCGCAGCCCCCCCCACAGTATTTCCTGAGGGACCCGATCATATGCCTTCTCCAAATCCACAAAACATATGTAGACCGGATGGGCATACTCCCAAGCCCCCTCCAGGATCCTTGCGAGAGTGAAAAGTCTGTTGGTCCATGAACAGGGACCATCTTTCATTATTATTCATTGTATCTATTATTTCATTTTTTTTGTTTTATTATTAACTTATGTATGTATTTATGTATTATTGACAGACTGACTGTCAATGATTTACTGAATGATTTAGTGAATGTGAATGAATCGGTTCATGCTGTTACTATAGACACGTAACTATAGACACGTACCGCAAAACAGGGTGGTGTTTTGTTACAAGGCGGAGGCCAGCTTGTCTGCAGTTACGTTACGTATCGTGTACAGTTTCTAGATAGAGCAATCGTAAGGCGTAGGGTGGGGAGAAGGGCGAGTTTAGACGAAAGATCAGAAGCAAGAGCTTTGAAGATGGACGACAGCAGACAAAAATGTACCGGAACGTGAGGTGAGAGAGGTGGAGAGGTCCGCTGGTTGGTCCCCAGCTCATTACTGCACAGGGGGGTCTGACCGTGGAACCACGACCGCACATCAAGACGTCCTGGTCCTGTCTGAGTGACTGACACTGTGAGGTGGTGGTCTGCCGTCTATTGAAATTGGTCCGTGGAAACAGGACGGCTTCGCTGTTAATATCAATCTGAATTGAGAGGGTACACAGTTCGTATATATATTACTTTTTTTAGAGGGCATTTATTTTTGTTGAAATTCCACATCAGAATGTCCTGATGCTCTCTGAGTGACACCCTGAGGGGGTCTGCTCTCTATTTGAAGTGAAATTGGTCTGTGGAAAACATGGCGTTTCTAAATGACAATTTGAGGTGGTGTAGTGTCACTTAGAGAAGTCAGATTGGTCTTTGGAAGTGTGTTCTTGATTATTTTGTGTGACTAATTATTCACAAAATTGAAATGACAAAGTCCTGATTTTTCGAAGCCTCACTCTTTCTCTGAAATACTTTTTATTATTTACCTTTTTTGTGTGTTTGTGTTTATTATTTAATATATGTTAACGGGCGAGAGCAACCAGGCAGCAAGTCAAGTCAAGTCAAGTTTATTGTCACATCAAAGTTATACAAGTATAAGCAATGGGTGAAAATCTTATGTGCAATACCCGACGACAGACAGCAGTTATAAAAATATAATTAATAGAATAAAAAAATAAGTAAAAAGTACAAACTGTATAAAGTTAAATATACAACATTTTTAAAGTGCATATATGAAATGCATTATATTAGCACAAAAAGAGCAATATATATATGTAAATCAATGTAATAAAATATACATTGTTATGTGCTATACGCCCTTGTTCAGCAGCCTGATGGCCTGACTGTGGAAGCTGTCTCAGAGTCTATTTGTACGGCACTTGATACTGCGGTATCGCCTGCCTGACGGTAACAGTGAGTACAGTTCGTGGCTGGGGTGGGCATTGTGTTTTATGATGTGTTTGGCCTTGGCCACGCACCGCTGGTTGTAAATATCCAGGAGGGAGGGGAGCTCACCTCCAACGATATACTGGGCCGTCCGCACCACCCTTTGAAGCGCTCTGCGCTCGAGTGGGAGTGGGGGCCCATGCTGAATTTCCTCAGATGCCTGAGGAAATACAGGCGTTGTTGGGCCCTTTTCACCACGTGTGTGGTGTGCGTGGACCATGTGAGGTCCTCGGAGATGTGCACGCCGAGGAACTTGAAGCTGCTGACCCTCTCTACTGCAACACCGTCGATGGAGATAGGGCCATGCTCTCCTCTCTGCTTCCTGAAGTCCACGATCAGCTCCTTGGTCTTCTTGACGTTGAGGGCGAGGCTGTTCTCCTGGCACCACTGCTCCAGCGATCCAACCTCCTCGCTGTAGGCTGTCTCGTCGTCGCCGGCAATCAGGCCCATCACTGTCGTGTTGTCAGCAAACTTGATGATGACTTGGAGCTGTGCATAGCCATGCAGTCATGGGTGTAGAGGGAGTATAGCTCAGGAGGTAGAGCGGTCGCCTCACAACCGAAAGGTTGCTGGTTCGATCCCCGGCTCCTAACAAAAGAACTGTCGAGGTGTCCTTGAGGAAGACCCTAACCCTACCTGCTCCCCGGGCGCTGTATAAATAGCTGACCGCTGCTCCTAATACTAGGATGGGTTAAATGCAGAGAAATTATTTCACTGTACAGTACTTGTGCTGTACACTGACAAATTTGAATAATTATTAGTAGAGGAGAGGGCTCAGCACGCATCCCTGGGGGGCTCCCGTGTTGAGGGTCAGTGGCTCTGAGGTGGTGCTGCCCATCCTCACCACCTGGCGGCGGTCCGACAGGAGGTCCTGTATCCAGCTGCACGTGGATGGGGGCACGCCTAAAGCTTGGTGTCGAGCTTGGCAGGAACTATCATGTTGAACGCTGAGGTCCACAAACAGCATTCGCACATAACAGTTCATTCCCTCCAGGTGGGAAAGGGCAGTGTGGAGGGCCATGGCAATTGCGTCGTCCGTGGATCTGTTTTGACGATATGCAAATTGCCATGGGTCCAGCGTGGCAGGTAACACGGAGCAAATAAAGTCCTTGACCAACCTCTCGAAGCATTTGCTGACAATCGAGGTGAGGGCTACAGGTCATTCAGGCATGTTACCTTGGGCTGTTTTGGGACAAGCACGATGGTGGACATCTTGAAGACCGCGGGAACAACAGCCTGGGACAGGGAGAGGTTGAAGATGTCTGCAAAGACTCCTGCCAACTGGTCTGCGCATGCTCTGAGGCAAAAAAACTATTTAGCTCTCCTGGGAGGGAGGTAGAGGAGTTCTCTACACAACTGGTTCTCCCTCTGAAGTTCGTTATCATCTGTAACCCCTGCCACATACCCCTCGCGTCGTGGCTCTTGAATTTCTCCTCCACTCTGTCCTTGTACTCCCGCTTGGCAGTGACGATGGTCTTACGGAGGTCGTAGCGGGCTCGACCGTGCGGGCCATGACAGTGATGGGCCTGATCGCCGGCGACGATGAGACAGCCTACAGGGAGGAGGTTTGATCGCTGGAGCAGTGGTGCCAGGAGAACAGCCTCGCCCTCAACGAAGACCAAGGAGCTGATCGTGGACTACAGGTAGCAGAGAGGAGAGCACGGCCCTATCTCCATCGGTGGTGTTGCAGTAGAGAGGGTCAGCAGCTTCAAGTTCCTCGGCGTGCACATCTCCGAGGACCTCACATGATCCACGCACACCACACACGTGGTGAAAACGGCCAAACAACGCCTGTATTTCCTCAGGCATCTGAGGAAATTCAGCATGGGTCCCCGCATCCTGAGAACATTCTACACCGGCACAATCGAGAGTGTTCTTACAGGGTGTATCACCGAGCGCTTCAAAGGGTGGTGCGGACGGCCCAGTATATTGTTGGAGGTGAGCTCCCCTCCCTCCTGGATATATACAACCAGCGGTGCGTGGCCAAGGCCAAACGCATCATAAAAGACAATGCCCACCCCAGGCGCAAACTGTATTCACTTTTACCGTCAGGCAGGTGGTACCGCAGTATCAAGTGCCGTTTTTACTACTTTTATTCAATTCTGTTTTTATTTATTTATTATTTTTATAACTGCTGTCTGTCGTCGGGTATTGCACATAAGATTTTCACTCACTGCTTTATACTTGTGTAAACTGTGAAGTGACAATAAACTTGACTTGACTTGACTTGATTTGGAGTAGCTGGATAGAGCGGTGGTCTGATTTGCCGAACGGTGGGCGGAGGAGGGCCTTGTAGCCATCACGGAAGGGAGTGTAGCAGTGGTCGAGGATCCGCTCACCCTGTGTGTTGCTCGTTATGTGTTGGTAGAACTTCGGGAGAACCTTCTTCAGGTTCGCCTTGTTGAAGTCCCCCGCCACGATGAGAGGTGCCGACTCCTGTTTGCTGATAGCCCCATACAGTTCCTTCAGCGCTGTGTCCATGTTGGCTTGTGGGGGAATGTAAACAGCGGTCACGGTTACCGCTGTAAACTCCCGAGGTAGCCAGAATGGACGGCACATAAGCATCAGGTACTCCAGGTCCGGGGAACAGAAAGACTTGAGGGGATGTACATGACTTTGGTTGTACCAAGATCTGTTTATCATGAGACATACCCCCCCTCCGCGATCTTTTCCGGAGAGAGCCTTTGTTCTGTCCGCCCGGTGGACGGAAAATCCTGTCGGCCCGATAGCTGCGTCGGTAACCCCCTCCGACATCCATGTCTCCGTAAGGCAGATGATACAATTGTCCTTAGTTTCCCGGTGGAATTGAATATGAGCCTGTAGCTCGCTTAACTTATTGTCCAGAGACTGTACATTAGCCAGTAGAATGGTGGGTAGTGGGGGGCGATCAGATCGACATCTCAGCCTGACTAGCACACTGGCTCGCTTCCCTCGCTTCTTCCTGCGACGCTTGCGTGTAATCGTGCCCAAGATTGTCGGAGATAATCCAGCTGTGACTTCGGGCAGGACGTCCGAGTTGAAAGAATGAAAAAACTCCGGTAGGCGGCGAGCGACTGTTGATCTGATCTCCAGAAGTGTGCAAAAGTCCTAAATGAACGTGCTGCTAACTTTCTGTGCAAAGATAGTCAAGATAAAAAGAATAAATAACAAAAAACTGCGTCGTCATGCGGGAGCTCGCAACACGGCAACCATCTTGTACGGCACCATACTCCATACTGAGCAGCAGCGCTACTGGGATCAACAGCAACCGCAGCCTCACACACACACACACACACACACACACACACACACACACACACACACACACACACACACACACACACACACACACAGCCACACACACACACACACACACACACACACACACACACACACACACACACACACACACACACACACACACACACACACACACACACACACACACACACACACACAGCCACAGCTGTACGATTAATGTTCATATTGTTTTCGTATATTCTTTTCGTCGACCATTGGATGTTCTTTTACCTAAACGAACTGCGAGTCAAACGCTGCTTCCCAGCCCTAAGCTCTCATGTGGCCAACAAAATGAACAAAGAAATAGGAGTTTATAAGACAATTCAGAAAGGATTTTGGCCACTACAGTCTTCTGCATACAAACCTATACAAACTGCCTAAATGTTTGTTGAATGGTCTGCATTGGCCTACACTGTCTATAGTTCCTTTTCCAAACGTATACAAGCAGGCTGTTGGAGGGCTACAGATCCCTGGGTGTTCAGCTCAACAACAGACTGAACTGGAGATGTAACACTGAGTCTGTGGACAGAGCAGACGACTGATTGAGGAAGCTGAGGTGCTTTAATCAGGGTCCCCAGGGTCATGGGAATCCTGGAAAAGTCATGGAATGAAGTATATTCATTGAACGTTTTGGAAAAGTCATGAAATTAGATTTATTTGTTTGTAGGGCTAATGAAATTATGTTATTGTGCTCTTCCATGGATACATTCTCATGTTAATTCCTGCAGTGTGATACCGTTTCCATTAGCTAGTCCATTACAAAAGGAACAAAGGTTGTTGTTTCATTTTCATTCAATAATTAGGCCCAACCTGTGGAGTAACCTATGCAATTGTGTGTACCTGTCGGTTGTGAAAGGTCATAGAAACTTATTTAACCTTGAAAAGTAATGTCATCGTTTTTAATGTCAGTGTTGTGGCTGTTGCAAGCCTGACTACTGCCGCTGTTATCACTGTTCGTTGTCGGGAGTAAACGTTTCGACTGGACAACCTGTCTACCGTCTCCTCCTCATCACTCCCTCCCACAGGGTCATAGTAACGACAGAAAGATATAGTGCACGCGACTTCAGTCAACTGTCAACTATCTAGATAGTTAAATCATAATTATGAGATAGTTAAGTCATAATTATGAGATAGTATCTATGAGATACTATCTCATAATTATGACTTAACTATCTACTAGATAACTAGATGTTATTGAGATAGTTAAGTCATAATTATGAGATAGTATCTATGAGATACTATCTCATAATTATGACTTAACTATCTCGTAATTATGAGATAGTGTCATAGTATCTCATAATTATGAGATAGTTAAGTCTTAATTATGAGATAGTTAAGTCATAATTATGAGATAGTTAAGTCATAATTTTGAGATAGTTAAGTCATAATTATGAGATAGTTAAGTCATCATTTTGAGATAGTTAAGTCATAATTATGAGATACTATGTGACTTTTTTTTTCATCAATTGGTGGAAACAGGCTTCCATAGAAATCACACTCACTGGAATGTTGCTTTTATTTTTAATTTTTAATCAGTTCTTACCTTCTTCTACACAATGCTTACATGCGCATTATACACGTACCGCAACACCAGGTGGGGGCAGTGAGAGCATTGTGAGGGGTAGGGTGGAGAGGATGGTGAAGTGTGTGTATGTGTGTGTGTGTCTGTTTGTGTCTCTGTGTGTGTATATGTGAGTGTGTGTGTGTGTGTGTGTGTGGGGGGGGGGGGGGATTTGATCAAAGATAGAGCAAGAGGAAAAGATGGATGACAGCAGACAAAACGGCGGGAAAGTGAGAGGAGAGGCAGAGAGGTCCGGCCGTGCTCCCAAGAGCTCATTACTCCACGTGAGTCTGACCGCAGGCTACAGGGAGAGGGGGAGGGGGAGGGGGAGGGCGGGGGGGGGGAGGGGGGAGGGCGGGGGGGGGGGGGGGGAGATATAGTGTGAGGGGAGGGAGAACAAAAAATCCTGGGGTTATCAAGAGTGTATTGGCTACAGGGGTTTGGAATGTGCTAAAACAGGACGTGCTCGTTAATCCAGATGTTATCGTGTGTGACAGGCTGCTCTGATCTGATCAACAGAGAGAGAGAGAGAGAGAGAGAGAGAGAGAGAGAGAGAGAGAGAGAGAGAGAGAGAGAGAGAGAGAGAGAGAGAGAGAGAGAGAGAGAGAGAGAGAGAGAGAGAGAGAGAGAGAGAGAGAGAGAGAGAGAGAGAGAGAGAGAGAGAGAGAGAGAGGGCGAGAGAGAGGGAGATAGAGATGGATATAATAGGGCTGTTTCTCTTATGACCTAACTGCTGATTGGGATTCAGGTGAAGCTCATGAGTGGCTCCGCCACGAGCCACTCATGCACAATACACTTTAAATTGCCAACAGATAAATGTATCCTATCTGTTGTTTTGTTGTATCCTCTCACCCACTGCCGCTTTACTTGAAACTCTTACCATAAAAAAAATGTCATTGAATCCATACATGGGTTACTTATCATCATGTGCTGTATATCAAATTTATTGTCATTGCACAGCACATTACAGTACAGCCAACATTATTTGGCATCTAACCCGAGTGCAAATGTTGCAGTAAAGTGCATGGTAATATATAATTGACAGTGGTTAAATAAGATATTAAGACAGTCTACTAGGTATAACAACGGTATAAAATTAATAGAGTATGTATAAGATATGTGCAGAATTATAGGTCTATATACAGTATATACAGGTAAGTATACAAGTATTCAACAGGTAGTGAGCAGGGGTATGCAATTATATCAACAGGATAAAAATATATATAAATGTATATACAGCAGGTAGTGAGCAGAGATATGCAGTTGTATCAACAGTTAAAGATTAATATATATATATACGGTAACTATCGGCCAACTCTAGGCTACAGCTATGGCCTGGCTCGTGCTCGGATATTACAACAAACTTATTTGACGTTTATCTACACCCTGCGGTACCCAATGATGTTTGCACAGAACAGGATGTATCGTGTCTCAGGAAACCCAGCAGCATAGAGATGATTGGATAGCGGTTCTCTGAACCTTGTTGTCATAGGGATGAGTTGGGGTTATCAACCATATCATGAGGTACCCCCAATGGAAAATTACCTCCAACCCCGAGCCCAATTTTTCATTCAGATGGCTCTGTCTCAAAGGCTTCTCAAATATGACTTTGATTTGATACCTATTTATGAATCTTTGTTAGGTACGCACTTTGCGAAAGTGGTTCACAAAGGGAGATTGAGAAAATAAACTAAAAGTGCAAAAGTGCAAGAAACGCGATAGCCAAATGACTTTGTTCAATTCCATCCATCCATCCATCTTCTCCCGCTTATCCGTAATCGGGTCGCGGAGGTAGCAGCTTCAGCAGGGGACTCCAAACTTCCCTCTCCCTGACAACATGGACTAGCTCTGACTGGGGGATCCCGAGGCGTTCCCAGGCCAGTGTGGAGATGTAATCACCCCACCTGTACCTCGGTCTGCCCCGTGGTCTCTTCCTAGCTGGATGAGCCTATGAAACCTCCCTCGGGAGGCGACCAGGAAGCATCCTTACTAGATGCCCGAACCACCTCAACTGGCTCCTTTGTACGCCAAGGAGCAGCGGCTCTACTCTGAGTCTCTCACGAGTGACTGAGCTTCTCACCCTACACTACTTTGTCAAATTGACTAATTAATATAATCATGCGTTTTACATGTGTTTATTTAAAAGATAAAGACGGCAAGTCCTTGTGCTGCACAGCCTTATGGGATATCCTCCACCGTCCAAGGAACCGTCTTCCGATGCTTCCTTGAAATGTTGCAAAATCATAGCTACCTAGTTAGGATGTTTGCCACGCTTGGACATAAGCCGCCATGCTACCTATATTTCCCTATACTATTTCGGAAGCATCCTCGACATTGGACAGCCAGATAATTAAGCATTCAGTGCGAATGGAGAACCATACAGTTCTCCCTATACCGTATATACCATACACATAGATACACATCCCCCGGAGAAGCTAGTTCAGAACACTATCATACCTGATTTGCTACGATAACAGAACTAATTTGCACACAATTTACATTTCAATGTATTTAAGCTCTACTTGATGCCATGTGCTAGTTTCTCTGGGTCCCATCCACTTGCTCCTCACTGAGGTGGAAGTGATAAGGGGATCAGGCACTTTTGTTGATTTTGAAAGACATTAAAAACACTGTATTACACTCTTACTTTCATTGTCTAAAGGAAGTCCAGAAACTCTTATTTTGAAGGGACTACAGGAGACTTCAAAAGGGGTTCAGCACATGTGCTTCTGCTGGCTTGTAGACTTACTTTATATTTATTCAACCATTCATTGGTAAAAGTTTTAGTTTGTAGACGTTTGAACACTTTAAAAACTGACTTTTTATGTATATTAACTCTGGCCTGGTCTTTTTATGGTCCATAGAGGCAAAGGAGGTTGCTCCTCTATTTTTTAGATCAAAATATGGAGATATGAAGATAATCATCATATCTTCGAGTGTCATCTGCCACAGGCAGAATAACTCATAACACACTTCATTTAAGCTTTTTTCAAGCAAAAAATTACTTTTTTTTTTCTATATTAATCCTTCATGATAATTACGGTTGTCAAAATAACACTAAATTAATTAGAGAAAAAATAATGAACTCCTACTATTGGCCAAATAAGAAAAAGCCAAACATAACACTATATGTGCAGTTTACTACTTACTATATTGCGCTAACAATATCCAATAACAGGCACACACACAGACAGACAAACAGACCGACAGACAGACAGACGACGACAGACAGACAGACAGACAGTCAGACAGACAGACAGACCGACAGACCGACAGACCGACAGACCGACAGACAGACAGAACAAACAAACAGAGAGAGAAAAACATTTCCTCATTGGCAGAGGTACTGCAGGTTCAAGGACAGTTTCTACCCACGGGCGGTGGGGCTTCTGAACTGCTAGGAGTGCTGCCACTAACATAACATTGTCACCAACCAATATTTCACTGAGTCCTACTTGTTAGTGGACTTGACTTACTGTTACTGGACTGTGTACTGCACTGTATTCACGATGCTGCTGCCACTCACTATGGTGCTGCAGTATACGGTACACTGTAAAAAAAATGATTTGTACCATATTATCAATTGTCACTACTTGGACACTTATTTTTTGTTCTTTATTATTATTTATATTATTGTTAATATTATTGTTGCGTACAATTAATACTGTGGGGGTGAATGGGGAGTTAAATAAATATATAACATCATTAACAATATCTCAATGAATCTTGAAGTCTTCTGATCTGAGGGAACATAGGGATGAGGGAAAATAGGGCTGAGGGAACGTAGGGCTGAGGGAACGTAGGGCTGAGGGAACATAGGGCTGAGGGAACATAGGGCTGAGGGAACGTAGGGCTGAGGGAACGTAGGGGTGAGAGAATGTAGGGGAGAGGGAACATAGGGGTGAGGGAACATAGGGCTGAGGGAACGTAGGGGTGATGGAACATAGGGCTGAGAGAATGTAGGGCTGAGGGAACATAGGGGTGAGGGAACATAGGGGTGAGGGAACATAGGGCTGAGGGAACGTAGGGGTGAGGGAATGTAGGGCTGAGGGAAAATAGGGCTGAGGGAATGTAGGGCTGAGGGAACATAGGGCTGAGGGAACATAGGGCTGAGGGAACGTAGGGGTGATGGAACAGGGCAAAGGGAACTTAGGGCTGAGGGAACGTAAGGTTGAGACAACCTAGGACTGAGGGAACATAGGGATGAGGCAACGTAGGGCTTAGGGAACATAGGACTGAGGGAACATAGGGATGAGGGAACATAGGGCTGAAGGAACGTAGGGCTGAGGGAACATAGGGCTAAGGGAACATACGGCAGAGGGAACATAGGGCTGAGAGAACATAGGACTGAGGGAACATAGGGCTGAGAGAATGTAGGACTGAGGGAACATAGGGCTGAGAGAACATAGGACTGAGGGAACATAGGGATGAGGGAACATAGGGATGAGGGAGCATAGAGCTGAATGTATATTGATGCTACCGTGAGCAACCATTGCTCACGTTGAAAAAAAATTCTGAAAATGGGAAATACAATAATGTCCATTATTCATTAATTCACTCAGCTACCAAAACATGTGGTTTGATTTTTGAATGGTCCTAATGGCAAATATCGATATATGTGATAGATTCATTAATCACAAAAAATGTGTTAGTAATTAATTACAAAAATATGGAATATGGTAAAATATGGTTCCTTATGGAAGATGAAGATAAACGTTGGGTGCATTTCTTTACATTAGTTATATACTGTAATTACCCCCATTGCAGAGGGCCTTTCAAAAATGATATACAGTATATCTCTAAGGGAAGCAGGCTCATATTAGAGAGAGGCCTTTATTTCTAATTCCCGTTGTTTGCCCGTAAGTATATTTGCTCAGGTTCTATTACGAAGCCTCATTGGTTTCTGATCTGCTTCCGTTTGCTCTGTTACTTTGTTGTTACTGCATCGTGCTGTAGCCTAACACACAAAACAAAAAAGCCTGTGGTAATCCCTTTGCTTCCTGACATGCACTTCCTTGCACTTCCAGCAGCATGATGCCATGGGCGGGTTTTCCTCCTGTCCCGCACAATTTGTTTTAGAGTCACTAGCCGCCAATGTTACCAAATAGCCATAATGTATCATAAATCATCAGTCTTTCTTTCTTTAACCTTTATTTAACTAGGATAGTACTCGTTGAGATTTCTCTTTTACAAAAAAAGTCCTGGCCAAGACAGGCGGCAGCACAGTTACATTCAGTACAAATACAATCACAACCGTTACACAATCACAACCGTAACATTATGAATCAAAGCATCTATGACACATTGGCCTGATTC
>CM051011.1:10018810-10023810 GCA_027704905.1 Muraenolepis orangiensis | reverse complement strand
GAGACAGAATGACGATGGAGCAGTTCAATCACAGCCTCTTGTGATGAACCGGAACAGCCTCAGGCTGCCTTTGACCAATCACAGCACAAACTAGCGTTTTCCTAAGTCGATTGTTTGCTTGTTAGTTACTTCGATATTGTTCTATTGTTTGCCAACTTGTTGTACTTTTACCTGAGCACTGGTTCAGTTCTTGGAGCCTTGTTTAGAATGAAATGCACTTATTACTTCTGGTAATGAGTTGTTCTCTTGTTCTACCTTTTTTTTTAACGCCCTATTGTAAGTTGCTTTGGGCAAAAGTGTCTGCTAAATTACTGTAATGTTATGTAATGTAATGTAATGTAATGTAACAGCGGGCACACACACACACACACACACACACACACGCACACACGCACACACGCGCACACGCGCACACACACACACACACGCACACGCACACACACACGCGCGCACGCACTCACACACACACACACACACACACACACACACACACACACACACACACACACACACACACACACACACACACAAACACACTTGAAGGTGTGTGCTTAGGGTTTCTTTAGTCTTTATTGGGTAACTGCTTCACCTTTAAGCACCTATCATATTTATTCTGCATACCTTCCAGGAAGAGACATACTGGCCTAGTAGACTTCCTGGAAGGGTGTGTGTGTGTGTGTGTGTGTGTGTGTGTGTGTGTGTGTGTGTGTGTGTGTATGTGTGTGTGTGCCTGTGTGCGCATGTGTGTGTGTGCGCGCGCGTGTGTGTGTGTAGAAGAGACATGTGTATGTGTGTGTGTGTGTGTGTGTGTGTGTGAGGAAGAGACATACTGGCCTAGTTGACTTCCTAGAAGGGTGTGTGTGTGTGTGTGTGTGTGTGTGTGTGTGTGTGTGTGTGTGTGTGTGTGTGTGTGTGTGTGTGTGTGTGTGTGTGTGTGTGTGTGTGTGTGTGCACGTATGTGTGTGTGTGTGTGCGCGCGTGTGCGCATGCGTGGGTGTGTGTGTGTGTCTGTGTCTGTATGTGTGTGTGTGTGTGTGCGCGTATGTGTGTGTGTGCGCGCGTGTGTGCGTGCGCGCGTGTGTGTGTGCGTGCGTGCGTGCGTGTGTGTGTGTATCGACACACAGGGACAGATTCAATAAGATGTTATTCCACCAACTCACCTTTCACTGGTTCTGACAGGCCGGCTCTATCAGCTATCTGCCGCGGTAATACTTTGTGAAAAGGTGCCGCTTGAAACGGTGACACGAAGCAGCTCAGCCTTCCTGCCGAGACGGCCATTGTTTGATTCCCAGACAGATGCATGCTGGGATTCGTGTGACTATTGGAAAAGATAATGGGTGGCGATGAATGGCACTCAACCGAAAGAATTAGAACATTAAAGTTGGGCACCGGCAGTTGGCACCGAGAGCCAGCATAGCTTCAGTTCTGTCCCCAGACGTGTCCTTTTGTGTGAATCGATTCAAGGTGTTTTTTCTAGATAATTAGATGACGTGGACTGTACAAAAGGGTCTATTGATGAAAAAAACAGAGAACAATCAAACTAATGTAAGTGCGTGATTATTACATTTGGTTTGTATTCACACAAAAGCATAGCGGCATAAATTAGAGACCAAATCAGTAAAGAGCTGTGTTGTTTTCTTCTCTTGCAGCCTGGATGGAAAGTTACCTACCTGAACACATCGCTGATGATGAGGTATACACACATACACACAACACACACACACACACGCACGCACGCACGCACGCACACACACACACACACACGCGCATGCATGCACGCACGCACACACACACACATACGCATACACACACGCACACACACACACGCACGCACGCACGCACGCACGCACGCACACCCACGCACGCACACGCACACACACACACACACACACACACACACACACACACACACACACGCACACACACCACACACACACACACCACACACCACCACACACACCACGTGTCATCTCTCATTTCTTCTCAGCCCCTCAGCCTCTGGTTTCCCTCCTGATGGAATCCTATCCTCATCATCTCGACCTGCATGGGGCTTCTTCCATTGGCACTTTTGGTCGCACAACCATGTCCAACCATGACGCATTGATTTGCGTTTCCATTAGCGGTTGCAACTCCGGAGGTGGTCCATTCGGGCCGAAGCGCGCCAGACACGCCTCCAAGCGGGGCGGCCGTGACGTCAGATATTGGATGTTCCACAGATATTCATGCTGAATGTCTTACATCTGCGGCAGCGGTGGCGGCAGGATAGCCCAGTCTGTTGGGACTTGGCTTGGGAACCGGGAAGGTTCAACCGATTCAAGTCCCCGAAACACCTGGGCACTGCCAAGGTGCCCTTGAGCAAGGCACCAGACCCCTACACTGCTCCCCGGCAGCTGTATATATCAAATAGCTGCCCACTGCTCCTAATGCTAGGATGGGTTAAACAAACATGTGTTTACATGTATGTGACCAACAAAGAGGATTCAATCCTCCGATTAGATTTAGATTTAGATTAGGTATCTGACGTGGGGAACTAAAGATGCCATCACCGGTATGAGCCCTGTGTGTACCCTCAAATCTGATCAGAGTTTCGGGGTATTGCTTGCTTCCTTAATTCCATCGACAGACAAAGACTCAGTGAAGCCAAGCCAGCACATGTGTATGGAAGGAAGGGCCAGATGTGCTGTTGCTCCAGTAGTCCACATCAACATCTGGACTTTTGTTTGTTTTCGCCTATGATTAGCAGCAGCGACCAGGGGCGTGACATGCCATAAGTATGTATATGATATCCCAAATCAAAAATATTTGGATTGGTGACCACCTCACTCTCTCTGGGTGACCTGAATATCTGCTGGGGAACCACTGCTCCCAGCAGATGATCCCCTGGATGGGGCTCTTCTCACCTCTGAGAAGGATGAACTTATTGGAGACACAAACCTCAGTTCATCCCTGCAATGAACGTCAGTGTTTCTGTCATTTTCCCCACTGCTCCGAGTCAGACAGAGTTATTTCAGGATTTAAACAATGGCTGAAGTAGGTGATGAAGTTGCCTCTTCATAGCTCCCTTCATCGCATTGGATACAGCTTAGCGACTTCCCTCCCTCTCACCCATCTGGACCACCTCGACCACTTGGACAATTCACTGCACAAAGGATGCAGGCCATGTCTGTGTTGACAAGATGTGGCTGCGTCTGATGGATCTGCGCAGCAAGCATATCTCCAACCCCCTTTCGGGTCACAGCTCTTCTGCTGCCAAAGATGTGGCATATTCCAGTGAGGCGAAGACAATAAATTGAAAACCGTATGCTTAGATGTATTGTACTGCATTGTATATTCATGTGGAATGTGTGTGGTTGGCGGTTAGTTTAAGCAGCCTCACCTGGCCCCAGTCAGACCGATTCGTTTCTGGGGCTGGTGAGGCTGCACACCTGTGGGTCCTTAGTAATCAAGGAATCACAGGTAAAACCAACCACTACCACACACCACACACACACACACACAAACACACACACACTCAGGAGAAGCGCTAGCATGTACCATCTGCTTGGGTATTAACTTCAAGCTACGAGCCCAAAGAAGCCATTTTACTGGCATGTGGCTGGGGGAGACTGCCACAATTCACTGACAGTATTGTTATCATTAGCATAGGACTTCATTTGAAACGTGTTGGGGTTCATTCCAGTTCTCACTGCCTCCTTATTCTCAGATTGAGCCAATGGACAAAAAAGAGGCCTCCCCTGCCATCCATACTGTAGCCCAAAAACATGCATCATCTGACTCTAGATACGAGATACATGTTTTGTATTGGCCATTTGCCACAAGTACAATGAAATGCTTACTCCCCATTCTCTCCCTCAGTATGCATTTATAAAACAATACTAAAAAAATATTATACACAATAAAAATGAACATATAAAGAACAAAAAGATGACTGATGGATGATATGTTCATGTGTTGAATTGTGCAAACATATTTAAAAGCATTTAAAGTGCCAGTAGTGCAGCAGCATCATGAATACAGTGCAGAACAGTGCAGTAACTGTGATGAGTCCCGAAAGTACAGCAAAGTATGATAGTGTAATGTTAATGACAATGTTATGATAGTGGCAGCACTCCTAGCAGTTCAGTAGGTCACTGCCCGTGGATAAAAACTGTCCTTGAACCTGGTAGTCCTTGCTGTACGGATGCTGCTGAACTGGTGACCGGACGGTAGGGGGGGAGAGGAGATGGTGCCCAGGGTGGCATCATGTGGACCATCTGTTGCTGGTCTACATGGTGCAAAGCCCACACCATGGCATCTGTATCGTTCTCACTGTCTTGAACACATAGTCTGGTACAACAACAACCACATCCGCAACGACCACCACCCAACACATGCGGCATACAAACAGAGAAAGGCATGGAGGCATGGAGAAATGTATATTGCTTGCCACTCTCTTCAGGTGGAGGGAAGTTCACACTTTGTTTGGGCAAATAGCCCTTTTCCGTTCTTTCCATTCTCAAGGCTTTTAGAATCTGATTCAGATTAGGTTTATTTGTAACATTTATAAGATGCAGTGTACAATGTACAGTCAAATATTATTGCCAGCTCCAAAGATTGCTCCAAAATTTTTGAACATTTTAAAAAGAACAAAAATATTTACATAATTGCAGTATACATACAAATATAACAGTATCAACAGTATAACACTATACATATAAATATAAAATGTGAAGTGAGGTGTAAAGTGTGAAGTGTGTTGTGCAGTGCAGATAGTCCAGGCTTTCACTGCACTGCACTCCACTGCACACAGACCAGGAGACCAGCAATAATTGGTCAATATTACCTGCTGGGAGACCTATTTGCCCGCATGCATGCACGCACACGCACACACACGCACACACACACACACACACACACACACACACACACACACACACACACACACACACACACACGCACACACGCACACACACTCACAGGTGGCAGCTAAAATCGAAACGGTCAGGTTGATGGGCTACAGG